>CM035115.1:118862322-120062322 GCA_020205555.1 Panax stipuleanatus
TTAAAATTAAATTATTTAAAATATTTATTTTAGCTTATTTAGTATTACATTATAATATATAATTTATTTTCATTAAATTAATTTATTTTAATTAAATTATTTAATATCAATTAATTTATTTTAGTACTAATTAAGAAACTAAGTAAATGGTACTTAGTTTCTTTTAATAATTGGAAATATAAGAAATATATTAAACATGAAGGGCCCACAAATTTTGGAATTGATTAATTCTGATAGAAATTCTGTCGAGAATTCCGTCAGAAATAGCAAATATACCTACCATGTGTATATACTCAATATCAAACCCAAATTCAATAATTAATTCTTCAATATCAGTTTCATATACCCAAATTGAATAACAGTTTCATATATATGCCCAAATGGAATAATGTCTCAATATCAGTTTCATATATATACATATCCAAATTGAACAAGCTGTTTCATATACCCAAATTGAACAAATCAAACCCAAATTGAACAAGCTCAATATCAGTTTCATATATCCAAATAGAACAAATCAAACCCAAATTGAACAAATCAAACAATACAATAAATTGTAGACTGTTAAATAGGGGAACAATTAGGGCAGAACCTTAAAGGCTTAAGCTAGTTGCTGCCGGAAATCCGAGTTGCTGCCGAAAAATTGAGCTTCGGCCGCCACGAACCACCATTGAGCCGCCACGAACTGCTGCCGGAAAATCGAGGACGAAGAGAGAGGGAGCAGGAAAAACGGAAGCTAGCTTTGTACAGTGTTCGGTTGGAAAAATGGGAGAGCTTCGGCTGGGCGAGAGGTGCCTTCGGTCGGCAGAGATGAGAGATGGAGAGAACTTCGGTCGGCAGAGATGAGAGATATAGAGAGACATGAAAATGGACGGGAGGAGCCTTCTGTTCTAATTTTAGGTTTTATAAGTTAATTTCGACGGAATGTACGTCAGTCTTAAGTCCCTCGAAATTAACTTATTCTCGACGAAAATTCCCTCGAATAAAATATAAGTTCGTCGAAGTTAGTTTTTGCGCGAGCGAAAAACTTGGCGCCAGGGAGGGTCTTCTATTGCCGACGAAATTCCGTCGTAAATAGCCTATATCCTAGAGATTTAAGGCCGACGGATTATTCTGTTATAATTAACCTTATTACCGAGGGGTTACATTCCGTCGAGGTTAGTTCCGTCGGAATTAGCCACATTTCTTGTAGTGGGCTTTGGAGAAGTGCTTGGAAGATGAGTTGATTTTACTGCCTAATCCACGTAGGAATGACATGTCATTTTCTTTTCCGTTTTCACTAGCCATGTCTGAAAAAATCTGAGTCACTTTGACGGACGTTTAATCTTATTAACAAAATGGTGTAATTTCAAAATATTAATTAGTTCAATGGGGTAATTTCAATTTTTAATAGTTTAATGGTGTAATAAGTAAAACGTGTCAACTATAGTAGGGTTTTCTTAGTTTTACCTAAATGAATCTAAGCCAATTTGACGGACATCCAATATTATTAACGGAATGGTTTAATTTCAAAATTTTAATTAGTTTAATGGGGTAATTTGAATTATTAAAAGTAATTTTAAAAGTTTAATGATGTAATAAGTAAAACGTGCCAGCTACAGTGTGATCTTCCTTAATTTTGCCATACTAAAACTATCAGTTGACATTTGTGAAGTTCAAGACTATAGTTTAAAACTTTTAGTTGTTCTCCAACCAAGGAAGATGGTAAACTTTCTGAAGCACTACTGATCAGCATCTGGAACACCTATGATCTCTGTCTCTGCACATATTCTTTTGGTGCTGTGAACTTTAGAACCCTTTGTCTATTTCGTCCATCTACCCCACCAGTATTACTCCCACAATAATCGTTCTTCCCGAGTCTCAGATCTTCAACTCGAATCATGTATTCATTTCATGCATCTAAAGTACTTTCGTAGCGGCAATTTAAAGTACTTTCAGTTATGCTTGTCAGAGGCCTAATAGTTCCATTCATATGACTAGCCTCAGGGACTATGTGACTGGTTGAACTTTGGCATTGCAAAGGAAACACCACAGCATCAGAAGCACGAGGATTCCTTTCTGCTTGTCTTGATGAGGATTAGAATCACGGATTGTGTTAAAAACACCACTTGTGCTTGCGGGTTTTCTTGATATCAAATCTTTATTTTGTGATGGTGAAAATGATCTCTTTACTTTGTCTGCCTCTTGAGGTTTAGCAAATTCTTGTCCTGTTAAACCACCAACCCTTTTAAAATTACAATCATTTTAAAACAGATAAAGAAATGGAGCAAGAGCAGGAAAGGCAAGTGAACATTCACATGATTTCCCGTCAGGTAAGTTTTAAGGATCATCCTCTTATGGAAAATCCTCTCACCATTTTAATAGGAGCACCGAGAGTTTGAGTTTTTGCACAGGACTTGGCTAAATATCTCTCTCTTGTATTTATGAACTAAAGGTTTTCAATTTAATAATTTCCATTACCTCTCTGCCCATCTCCATCTTACGTAAGCACATGGAAATAATTTCAGTCGAGACTCGAGAAGGGAACCAATAGCATTTGGTATCATCAACGTGAATAAAAGAAGATAAATACATAATTCAATTTTTTTTTGCTAATTTCCACACACACCCAAGAATTAAACTATTGACCTCATAAAGTCATAAGACAAGAATTACCGATGGGTCAAGTACCATACGACCATAATTCAACTTTAGGGATATCCAGTATGGCAAGCTCATGCAAGTGACATAAAAAGGGAGTAATGATATGATCACAAACAGTATACAAAAAGTTGTGTGCACAAATTGCAAAAAAAAAAGTGAGAAACAAATAGGAAGCGAGACCTATTATTGAATGTTTTACACATTTATTTGATCCCAATCTTAGTAAACAAATTATTGTATGTTAGAATTCTATCACACACATGCACACGACAGTAAAGAATTAACACAAATATTTATGTGGTTCCTTAATTTGGGTACGTCCACGGGAGCGACGTTCTTTTATTTAACTAAGCACATAGGGTTTTACAATAGATAGTATATATAACTGCTACTTCTATTCCAATTCTAATTCACATTATAGCCTACATACTCATAATTCCATTGTAATACCGTACTATGGGGGGCTACGCCCCCCACACCCCCAAACCTTCGCTCCACTGCCGATGGCCATTGCATTGCGAAGCTCCGGTCCGCACTTGGCCTTTTTTGAGATCTTTTCAATTATGAGCCACAAGTTCTAACATTGTGTACCATTTGTGCACATAATATTATATTCATAAAAAGGAAAACAATCATTAATACAACCCAATGCATACAATGAGTGTCACAAGTCCTCTATAGAGTTCCAATACCCTAGTCTATTCCAATGATTCAAGAGCAATTAATTAGTTTAGCTTTAGAAGGCTATGAATATGTTCCCTTTTACTTAGTGTTTTAGATTGAGTTTATATAGAGATGGAAATAATTAATTCAGATCTAGGATTAATAATAATAAAAAATCTGAAATATATAATTATTGAACTTAAACTGATTTTAACATATTGGTTTTGCCACATCTTTAATTTTCATTCCTAGTTGAAACTGAGTAGTAGAAATTGAGTTTTGTGGTTATGGAAAACAAATTATGCTACTGATGTTAGGTTTTCACGTAGCGTGATTACGAAATCAAATTGCGTAATTAAAGTGGAAGCGTAACAAAAGAGAATTTTAAAATTTTATGCAAACCTTCACCATAATCATCCTATATGCTCAGTTATCAATACACACAAGAAAGAGAAGAAGATAAGATTCATACCCTTGTAGATCGAGCTTCCACAGGTACGAGCTTTACTCCAACTTGAATCCACGAGATTGATTCCTTTCCTTTGATCAATGCAAGTCACCCAAGTGTTTGGCCTCTAGAGGTGTTCCACCAAGGAAGAAGAAAAACTAAGAATGTGGGTGTTTGGCTAAACCCTAATTCTATCTTTATAGAATATCTGTACTCTCTCAACTGTGAGAATGAAGTGTATCGTGTGTCCTTGTTCTATAATAAGACTTTTTTATTTATAGATGTAGGCAACGCTCCTAAACTATTTAGGATGAAGGTTTCATATTATTTAATTAAACTCTTTTAATTAATTAGCCTCCTAAACTTATTAAGAAATATATATATATATATATATATATATATATATTCGAGTGTGATGCCCCCAAATTCAGACCGCCACGGTCTCGAATTCGGTTCGTCACGTTCTAAATACTAATACAATAATAATATCTCGCGCAACGGAAATACACATACGAATAGATTACATTTATTGAATATAACCATTCATGTCCCAAGGTTTCGTAACTTAAACATCTCTTACATCTTAAACAAAGCTTAAGCATACATAATCTTAACTAATACATAATAGAATATAATCTTATTACAATCAACATAAAAGTTCTACATAAATAACAAGCTACTCCGTAGCCTTGCCCTTATCAGTGCCCGAGGGTCTGCCTTGCTCTGTCTTAACTGAAATGTTTTTAGGGAAAAGCAAGAATGAGCAACAAGTTTGCTCAGCAAGTAATATAGTAATAAGGATCAATATAGTTTTTAATTCTCCAAGGACACAACAATATGTGATAGTTCAAGAATAGCAAGAAGTATCAATAATTCTCAATAACAATCGCTAAGGATAGAAAGATATCAAAAGATTCGATGATTAAATCATTTTTGGATTTCAAAACAATGAATACTGAGCAGTCAATAAGGACTATGAACTTCTACTAGAATTAACAGTAATATGTTGATAATCCAATAAGACAAGTACAACAGGTGATCAGCCTAAAGTACTCTACGTTATGCATATCGTTTAATCGTACTCAAGTGCGCACGTCGGTCTCCCGATAAATATAGTTTCCCCTTAAAAAGGGTTGTTCATCTCAGTCAATTATAAGATTCCGCACCAATCAATTGGTTTGGATAGCTTTCTAACATAAGATATTAGTCTAGCCGAATCAAATGACTTAGACACTTTTGTAATGAATTTGGGAACGATAAGTTCAACTCCTTGCAACAACATCCAAATATAAAGTTAATGTTTGGATAATAACGAATATTAGTTGGCATGGCAACAATTCAGATTTATACACAAGGTAAAGTGAGAAGAGTTAAGGAACTTGCATCAAAGAGATAAGGTTTAGATACTCGCATAAAGTAAATGCGTCGGTTATGATACTTGCCTTATGCGTAGTTAACCAATGTAAAGCTTATCAACACTTTTCGAATCCTATTATACCATATTTACGTATATAGGATATTCATTAGCTACGCAAATGATATACATACTTGATATGTAAGTTAAACACACGTATACAATTCTAACTTAGTCTTATACTCCTATACGTAAGTATTTACGTACTTTACATACACATAATACAAAATCAGTTTGTGAGACACTATGAAGTCAAATAACATGGTTCGTAACTATCGCTTGACTTAACATTTGAAGTTTATAAGCACTTTATCAAATCTATGATTCTATCGTTAGCATGCTCATTGACACTTTGAATACTGTATTGGACATGTATTACAGATTAGGATAACAATACAAATATGCAGCAAGTTCGGATTTCAATTAAGCAGGCTCTGCCCATTCTGCATATTGGCGTGGCCGCTCTTGGTTTGCACTAAGGAGTGGCGTGGCCGCGCTGCTCCTGGTTCAAACCAAGACATGGTGGCCCCTGCATAATCCCAGCTCATCACGATTCGTACTTATATGATGGATTATACAAAACACACATGTCAGGATATTGATAACTAAGTTCGACCCTACATCTTGTCTTTAACATAGTTCGTTTTCCATTCTCATTTAATCAAGGCTTTAAGTGTTCAATTAACAAAGTCTCTTACGTTTTAGCCATTATACATATGCTATGAGGTCAAACATGCTCACGTTAGTTTAGTCATGTATTTCAAGTTATGAAGTTTCACCTTCTTTAACACTCGTCCTAATCTATGCTCAACTAGTTTACAATGCGTATGACTAGCTAGGCATTCGTGTCAATCATGTCTATAGGCATAACACACCCTAACATGATGGTCAAATTTCAGAATACTTGTAACGTAGTTATTGACAAAACTAGTTTTCAAGCTCTTAAGGTTTCTTTTGAAAATCTCATGTTAGCCAACCAAGCATGCAAAGATACTTCACTTACTATACATCATGCTTTCATATACACATAACTAGACCATATAAGAATGCTCACAAGTTCCTAACTCAAAGTGTATATAGTTTATCAAGTTCGTATTTAAAACTCTAAGTTTCAATTAGTAGGCCATCAAAACTATTCAAGCATGCAAGGTAAGTCCACATATTTTATATCATGCTGTCATGCTTATGTACATATGTAATCAGATCATATAATCATGTTTTCAAGTTCAAAATTTAAAGTATACATGGCTCATTGAGTTTGCACTTTGAAAACTCAAGTTCCCTTTGGAAACCAAGCTATGGTAAGTGGTTATATGCAAGGTCCCTTAAAATAGCATGTCAAAGACTTATATAGGTTCAATGACATTATACTAGCATGCTCCACATCTTAGAACCCACAAAAAATCATTTTCTAATTTTGCATAAGGGCGCGGCCACGCCCTGTTTGTACTTGGCGGCCGCGCCACTCCGGTTCCAGCCAGGAGAGCTTCTGCAATAGCAGAGATTCCAACCCAATTTCAGAAATCCTTCTTGAATCATACTGGATTACTACTATATTGCATATATAACAAGTGTATGGACTCTACTAACATCATCTTACATATCCCATTAACAAGAATTCATGAAATTTCCTATGAATTGATAATTGCAAATTTCAAAGTATGCACAAGTGTTATACCTCTTAAGCTTTCAAATGGACAGAGTTTCCTCTTACTTCAGATTACTCTCCCTTAATACACTTTCTAGCAACTTAGCAATAATCTCAGCAAAAACAAATGAGGAGAGGAGCTTGCTATTTATAGAAGAATGAATATCTGTACAATTGCTTTGCACCATGAATCAAACTATTGGAATGAAGGAAAATACAATGGACATTGGATAGTTGGTGTAATAGTGTTGGCAACTCCATCAACCCACTCTCCCTCATTATGATCTCTAGATTGCTGAGTTTGATTTGTAAGAAATGGCTAGGCTTAGGCTATTGAGTGTACACGTGAAGAGAATAAATGAGACACTCTTTGAGGGACAAACTAATTCTCAGCATTTGATAATTGAAGTAATGTTACAACTTAAGGTTTTATTACACATACATATATTATACATACACGAATACTTAGGCGAATACACCTACACACACACATACATATATATATATATATATATATATATATATATATAGGTTTTACATTCATTTGGGTGTATACATGGATTTTAATGATATAACAATATTACATGGTAGCAAATTGGGGTACATGTGTACACATCAATATATAATCCATGTATATTTTGATAATGCCAAATTATGATTTAATTAGGTAGTGACATACCATATTATCATAAATCTTATTATTTCAATTATTTTACTTATTAAAATAATTATTAATATCAATTATTTATATAGTCTAATTTAATATTCCATAAAGTACACACTAATGCATTACACATAACGCATGGTCATATAAACATCATTTGTGTAGTTTATACCATTCATTAATATTACTATATAGTTTTCATATTATATAGTCTCACTAAAGTGTCACACTATACTTTATAATATAGTTTGGTTCAACATTGCACAATGTACACATATCATATATTCATATGGGTCCATTTATGTAATTCATGTGACTTACTCCCTTTTACGATATAGTTTCTATATTACATAGTCATATCACAATGTCACACTATACTTTATATTATATAGATGTAGTTACTATATAATATCCCTTATTAACTCCTCCGGAGTCGTCAAGTGAAACAATTTCTCCCTTTCTTTCCTGCTCAGAGCATCAGCAACTACGTTTGCCTTTCCCGGGTGATAAAGAATATCACAGTCATAATCCTTGATTAATTCTAACCACCTCCTCTGACGCATGTTCAACTCCTTCTGTGTGAAGATATATTTTAGACTTTTGTGGTTCGTGTATATCTCACATTTCTCTCCGTACAAATAATGCCTCCATAGCTTCAACTCAAAAACTATTCCCGCTAAATCTAAGTCATGAGTAGGGTATCATTTTTTGTAATTCTTTAATTGTCATGATGCATACGCAATAACCTTGCCATGTTGCATAAGCAATCAGCCAAGTCCCTTGTGGGATGCATCACTATACACCACAAAACCTCCCGCATCGTCTGATAATGATAATACAGGCGCTTCGCTTAATCTCTTGTTCAACTCCTGAAAACTTTCCTCGCATTTTTCCGTCCATACAAACTTTACCGTCTTCCTTGTCAGATTGGTCAACGGGTTTGCTATCTTAGAAAAATCTTGGATAAATCTTCGATCGTACCCAGCTAACCCTAAGAAACTTCTTATCTCTGTTGGTGTTTTTGGATGCTCTCAATTACTTACTTCTTCTACCTTCGCAGGGTCTATTGAGATTCCATTCTTATCCACCATGTGTCCTAAGAATTGAACCTTCTCCATCCAAAATTAACACTTAGAAAATTTCGCATACATCTTCTCCTTCCTTAGAGCCTCCAAAATAATCTTCAGATGTTCTGCGTGCTCTTCTTCCGTCTTCGAGTAGATCAAGATGTCGTCGATGAAAACTACCACGAACTTATCCAAGTATGGCTTGAAAACTCGATTCATCAAGTCCATGAATGCTGCCGGAGCATTAGTCAATCCGAATGGCATTACCAAAAACTCGTAATGTCCAGAACGGGTTCGAAATGCAGTCTTTGGTATGTCTTCCTCCTGTACCTTCAGTTGGTGATAACCTGTCTGCAGGTCTATCTTCGAGAAACACTTTGCTCTTTTTAGTTGATCAAAAAGGTCGTCTATCCTTGGTAGTGGATATCTATTCTTGATCGTTACTCTGTTCAATTCTCGATAATCAATACAGAGCCTCATCGATCCGTCCTTCTTTTTAACAAACAACACTGAAGCTCCCCAAGGAGACACACTCGACCGTATGTAACCTTTATCTAATAACTCTTGCAGTTGTATCATCAGTTCTTTCATTTCTACTGGTGCCATACGATATGGAGCCTTCGAAATCGGTGCCGTTCCCGATGCTAAGTCTATTACAAATTCGATTTCTCTGTTTGGCGGAAGACCAGGAAGATCGTCTGAAAATACGTCTTGGAATTCTCTCACTATGGATATGTCCTTAATTTTTACTCCCTTTTTTTGAGTATCTATGATGTAAGCTAAATAACCTACACATCCTTTCCTCAATAATTTCTTGGCCTGCATCATCGTAAGACAACACAATTGCTAAAGCGATGAGCTACCATAAAACACTACCTTAGACTTACTCGGAGTCTAAAGGTTTACACTTTTATTCTGACAATCAATTATCGCAGCATGGTTATACAACCAATCCATTCCCAATATCACCGTAGACACTCAAAATTTCGCTTTCTTTGTACTAACCTTGCAGAAGGGCAAAAGCATAATTTTACTCCGGCGACAACCCCAAGGTAGGGCAAAAGAGCCAGATCATCTCGGAGATAACCCCGGGAGTGATGCAAAGGACCAATGACATCTGAACATACCGTGAACCGATTGAGGATCGACGAGCTGAGACAGTGATCACCGGAAACCACCTCAGTAAACCTCTAACAACGTACCATCAAAGATAAGCCAAATAACTGATATCAGAACCTGGAGGATATATCTTGGCCACGAGTATCGACTTCTCGAACCCTAATCCAATCAGAATCGATCTATTCCCTCTGCATTCCTCAAAGACTGTCCGAAAGGCTGTTGGTCGGAAAACCGATCACTAAACACGCGCAAGTATACGCGGTCTAAAAAGTAATACAGTGATAAGGAAAGTGTCGTACCCACGAGGAACTATCACTAATATTTACCAAATACCAACTTTGTATCGCTTAAGTCTTATTCGAACAGTAAACTAATAGGAGTGTGGTTAAACTAGTTATAACTAATTATTAAAGCAAGTAAACGGATAACGAATGGTAATCGAAGGAATTACAAGCTAAGGTTACAACTTCACCCCACACAGGCATTCTGTCGAACACCTGGCGTGCTATGCTTCATCAAACTTCCTACCTTTCTCTCTTTGGTCTTAATGGTCACGACAGTTTGTCGATCGAGAACACACAGGTGCTCATACACCTCTGTCGAGGTATGCACAAACATATCCTCTCCAGATCCACCCGAAAGGGAATAGAACAGAAAAGAACATCCAAACTAAGTGATAATCCTACACATGTCTATGCGAATTACCCTAACAAGGATTTAAGCAAAAGTTCTCAATAAGGTCACACGTGGCACACAGATATATGTCTATTCTACGCACACTTATGCAGTCGAAACTCATAATCACATGCCAATATATTTAGGTGTAAATCTATAATCCTTCTTTCGATATCATATAGATTACCAAAATCATCACTAATGTCTTAGTGAGAATCATTAAGCATGAATATATTAAACCAAACCATATGGTGCCAACCAAAGAGATAAGACAGTCAATTTAACTAACAAAGGGTTCCGTTATAACCTTAGAGCCAATACTTAGTTCATAGCTATTGAACAAAATATAAGTAGCAATAAAGACAACATTTATGGATTACAAAATTAGAGGAAATAAATGGATAAGAATAAACTCTATCAAGGCTCTTCAGTCTCCAAGCATTCCGCTCCTTTCAAGCTCTCCAATCCGTGTAGCTCACTGCTCTTGTTGCTCCAAGAAAATCCCAGACTTTATCCTAATCTACCTAATCTATATTTACAAACATTACCTAATAATTAGAGGGAGAAAGTACAAAAGAGATCTAATTTATCCTAAGCTAAGCTAACCGATTCTATCCCAGTCTTCTTTCTCTCCTCCCTCTTCTCGCTCTGTTCTTTCTGGCAGAGGCTCTCTTCTTTTATATCTCTTTTCTTCTTTTGCTAGGTCAAAAGCAAGCCTTTTCTGCCTGGACACCAGAGGTTGCGCTGTGGCGCGGGCAATAGGTTTATAAGTGGCACTGCGGCGCCACGTTAAAATCAAAAGACCGGAGGTCGCGCTGCAGCGCGAGCCCATAAAGGAACTGTGGCGCTGCAGCGCCAGGATGACATCAGCAAGGACCAGGGGCGGCGCCACGGCGCGAGAATGAGACTAGGCATTGGCACTGCGGCGCCAGTATATGGAAATTCTCCGTTTTGTCCCCTGAAAGCTAGAAAAGTCCTGTAAAGCCTGCAATACATCGGTTAAGCATAATAATACTATAAACATAATAAACTAAATAAAAACTACGAAGATCAGGCAACTATTTAAGCCATAAAGTATCCAATTTGCGGGTATAAATCCCACTCATCAAAGGCCGAGCGGCGGACGTCAACTTCTGCCGAACTGGGACCGAAGGACCACCTGCCGAGCCTGTGGGGCCCACTTAGGCCAGCCTTGACCATATCTGCGGCTAGCCGCATATGTGGTTGCGGCTAGTCGCATATGTGGTTGCGGCTGCCTCCGACAGCTTAAAACCCCCACACTAGTTCATTTTAGAAAAAAGAGAGGTACATTTTAGAGAGAGAATAAACATTCTAGAGAGAGAGGCTTGGGTGGAACTCATCTTCACCTCTTTGAAGCTCAATCATCCCATCTACCACATACTTGAAGCCCCACTAGTTTTCTAAGTTCATCCCGAGAGTTAAAACACTTGTTCACGCGTCCCCCAAGGCAAAATAATGCACTTTCTAGCTTCGATTCTTTGTAAGTGTTGTTCAAATGATAGATTAATGAGATATCTTATTTGAATATAGTTAAACTTGTTGTATTTTAAGCATATTGTGTAATAGTTGATAGATTTTATGTTTTTCTCGGTTATATTGTGCTTATTACGTTGTAAATCAACCGGAGAGGCTAGATATACCTAAATCTAAGCCTAATCTAGCCTTTGAGAGGTTACTAAGCATGAATCTTTAACCCGTGTGCTAGAATGGCATAGATTCATGGTATATCTATGGATTTATTATTTTAAATGGTCCCGGTTATCCCGTATAACCCTAAATTTATATTTAGAGGTGAAAGGGGAGCCGAAATGGCTTAAACGGTGATTTTCATCGATAAAATCATCTAATATCGAAGCCATGGACATTATGTATATTTAATATCGTACAAATCATGTGAGCCTAGGAATCCTGATGTTGAGATCCCCGAATGGATCCGACTTGATTTCCACGATGGACCAGTTTTTATGATGTAAACACTTTAAATAACGTAAATATCGTTGTACATGTAATATTTGGATCTTGAAAACGAACTCAAGGGGTTAGTCCCGAGAAGTCGGATTCAAGATCCCGTGATAGTGAAAACCTTGATTGCGGGAGCTCGGTTCATCGAGATGGCTTACATGCCCGATGATGATCCGTCATCTTTTTAACGCTTTTGCATGTATATCATCAAAATGATTTCTAATAAAACCACAAAGAGCTTTTGATGAATAATAAAGCGATTCGGGGTAGATCACGTAATAAACGTAAAGAATAAAAAGAAGTATCGAAGTCCTCGATTCTTAGTCGGGCAAAGGATTTGAAAATCTTACTTTTTAAAACATCATTTCAATTCATATATCTTGTTAAAATGAACTTTTCATTAAGTCAAATCCTTCATACCTAGGCACAAAAGAGATACAACACAACTTTCAAGTCACCAAAAAATAAAGACTTAGAAAAGACTAATAAAGCTTTCAAAACAAAACCCACACATACACGGACACACACACACACACACACCTTATGCACATAAAATTAATAAGATATGGTACCGTGCTTGCACGGGAGTCAGGGGGTGTCTAACACCTTCCCCCCGCTTAACCTAGCCCCCGAATTCCACGATTCTCAGTTTTCAAGACCAATATTTTGGAGTCACGCATTGGACCATCTTGCGAAAACTATTAAAACTCGGATGAGTTAGTACATCCATTTCCAAAATACTAATTGGCGACTCTGTCTCATTCGGTCCAATCATCAAAATTAAATCAATCTTTTCAAAATTGTCAACACTTATGTCGGTACAAATTTCCTACAAATTCACCCTTTAAAACGGAATCCCAAAGGCAAAGCGAAAGCGAAAGGGTATAATAATATCAATTTAGGAAATATGGGCATTCCTCTCTTTTCCCCCGGATAAGAAAGGATGGAAAACAACACCAAAAAAGAGAAAAAAGGACTCCCCCTTCAACACAAAAAGAGGGGTACAAAGAGGACGATTTTCTTCCCGGCGTCGACAATCACGTCATAGTCTCCCAATCTAATCGGAATTAAGTCTACGCTCAGTTCATGATCTCTAATGTTTGCGTGATAATTTCGGTATATGAATTCTATAGGGATTACTTCCTTATTTGAAACTTCTATGTCCAAAGGATTCCCTAATCGTTCTCGGTGTAAATTAAGTTGACTAGCAAATTTATCAGATACAAAAGAACAGGTGGCACCCGAATCAAATAATACATAGCATTTATATCATTGATTGGGATAATACCTGACACGACGTCCTTCGCAGCCACTGTGTCTTGGACGGTTATGTTAAAGTTCCTAGCGGTTGGGCGGTTGGATTGTGTCGGCCCGTCGATCATTAACTTGCTGCCTCCCCCTGGTTGGCCACTTCTACCGCCGTTTCCCTTCTTCGGGCAATCCTTGATCCGGTTCTCAGTTGAGCCGCAAGCGAAACACCCTTGGATCTTCTTTGGCTTTGGGCAGTTGGGCGAAATGTGTCCCTCCTGACCACAGTTGTAGCAAGTACTGCGCCCCTTCCAGCACTCGCCCTGATATTTTTCCCACAGTTTGGGCATCCCTCAGCCCTCTTCTTAAAACCTCCACGAAAATTTCACGACTGATTATTTTTGTTGTTGTTGTTATTCTCCCACTTTTTCTTTCCTAAGTTACTTCCCCCGCTATTGCTTCCTCCTCCACAGCTTTCTCCTCCCATATTCTTACCCTTCTTTTCCTTGTTATATTGACTTAAGGCTTCACTGCCACCTTCCGCAATGATCGCCTTCTCCAGCAATGTCGCAAAGGAATCAATCTGAAGAACTGACACCTTATTAAACAACCAAGGCTTCAGTCCTTGCTCAAAACGTCTAGCTTTCCTCTCTTCATCCCCTACCCGGTGTTCTGTAAACCGCGCTAGTTCATTGAACTTAGCCGTGTACTGCGCCACCGTCATATCACCCTGCTTCAGTTCTAAAAACTTAACCTCCATTCTGATCTTCATGCTTTTCGGGAAGTAGTTCTTAAAAAACAGCGTCTTAAATCTCTCCCATGCTATTATCCCTTCTCCTGCCCTTTGCTAATTCGCTTCCCACCAGTAGTTTGCTTCATCTCTCATCATATACGTGGCGAATATCGTCTTCTGGTCTTCACCCACACGAGCGATGGTGAAGGCCTTCTCGATTTCTTTAATCCATGTCTTCCCCATGATCGGATCGGTAGTACCTTCAAACTTTGGAGGTCCTACGCTCCTAAAGTCTTTAAAACTCGTGATTGGGGCTGCTTGAGGATTGGGGCGAACGGGTTCGTTGTTCCTTCCCCTAAGAGCCTCTCCTAACAAATCCACTAATTTCTGGATTAGGTCTACTTATTCTCTCTCATTGTTCACTGATTCCTCAGGTGCAGTTAATCTACGTCTGGGCGGCATTTTCTGCATCACAAAATTTTCACTTTTATTATTCAATTATATTACTTAAGTATTTCTCTGATGCTAAAACAGAATAGAATTTATAACACGTTTATGAAATAAGATCATTTATATTCATATGCCAATTCATTTCAATACATGATTATCCCTAGCATACTGCTATAAATGCCAACACATATCCCCTATTATCACAAAAGATGGGGAAAATACTAACATACTACCCCTCTAACGTATGCCTACTCGGGGTTTATAACTATCCCATATCTTACACAAAAGATTAGGATTATATCACTATATACATCATATAAAGTAACTACTAATGCTACTACTAGACTAACTAAGGGATCTCATCCCAACATCCCATGCTCTACAGCGCTCTTGTACTCGATCTGCTCTATATACGCCATCAGCTCTCTGCTTATAGTATGTCGGGTCTGTCCCTGCTCTGCCGGATAGTGGTATACACCATTGATCACCCTCTCAATAGCTGAGCGAAACACGTAACCCATCTTGTTCACCTTCCTTTTCTTGCATCTCACCTCTTGTTTTCCTCAACTAATACATTTTCCAATCCCAGATGGCACCTGATCGCTACCAGGTTACCAAAGTCAAAAAGTTGGGCAATGAATCGTTCAGAGAATACGCGCAGCGGTGGAGGCGAATGGCGGCCCAAGTCAACCCACCTATGGATGAGGGTGAGATGGTAACAACCTTCATTGATATTCAAGAAGCCCCTTTCTATGAGAGAGTCCTCGCCGGGTTAGGAAAATCCTTCTCTGAAATGATCAAACACGGGGAAATGGCGAAAATGGGTTTGAAGTCTGGAAAAATTAAGGACCTTATTGCTTTGGAAGCTGTAGCCGAGCACATACAATCGGGAAATTATGCCAGCACTCCCAAAAGAGGATCGAAGAGAAAGGAAGAAGACGTCTCTTTAATATTGCAGGGAGAATTTGCCAACAAGAGCCTTAACTTGCCTATCTAGAGGCAGAACTCTTATCCTGCGAATTCTTGAAATTCTACAGCAGTGAAAGTTGGGGAAAACAAGCGAAGAAGAATATTCACTCCTTTGGGAGACTCTTTGGAGAACATATTAGCCCTACTGATCGCCTAGAAGAAGATCGTTAAGCTCGCTCCACCTTCCGATCCAAACGGAAGGCAATTCAATTCCGACAAGAAATGTGCCTACCATTCCAACTCGTCGGGGCATGATACTCAAGAATGTTGGACGTTAAAGCACAAAGTTCAAAATTTGATTGACAGTGGGGAGATTATAGCCAAAGCGCCCGAGCAGTCGAATATCAACAACAACCCTCTGCCTCAGCATAAGGAGGAAGGAGTTAACATGATCAGTGCTGGAAGCAGGGAAAACCGTAAATACCTAAGGAAGATAGGAGAGTTACCCTCTGCGCATGACTCTGCAATGTGGGGATACCTTGAAGAAAAGTATGGGGTAGAACAAGACTTGGCTTCAATCAAGGCTCAAGTTGATCAGTTGGCAGAATTGGTTGTATACCAACACCAGTTGACCCGACAACTGATAGACCAGGTCCTACCAAAGCCAACCGACCCCATATCTGTCCAAGATGTTTCAACCTCCAGAAGGGATCGAATTCGCTGCCAGGAGCAAAATAAATGAACCGAAAAGATGGCCCGAGAAGTTAGACTGCAGAGCCGACGAGGATTTACTGCCAAAAGGAAATTTGCCCCTTTGAGGCAATCTAAGAAGGAAATTCTCTGCACCTTGATCAAGGAGGGGAAGATCACGGAATTTCTACCACCCCCAGATCCGCGGTTGAAATGTTTTAACCCTTCCAGATCCTGCCTATACCATTCAAATGCTCCTGGACATGCCACGGAGGAGTGTTGGGCCCTGTAACATTTAATCCAGAACTTGATTGAATCAGGAGAACTGGAATTGATGAACAAAGCTGAGATCTTCTGCGAGGAAGAGATGAATTACCCTCGAGGACCGAGGAATTTGGAGGGTAAGGTAGCGGTTATCCTCTGCATAGAAGGAACGCCTGGTGGACCCATAACCATCAAAGGAATATTTGAGCAGAGAAACAAAGCCACTCTCGAGATACCAGCGCCAAAACCCCTGATATTGGCTCCTTGGCCGTAGCTCCCAATTCTAAGCCTGAAGAAGGTACCGTGGAATTACGGAGAAGGTATAAAATTGGCACCTACCTGTACCGCCATCATACCTAGAGAGAATCCATTTTACCTCCCAGGGCGTTTGGCGAAATCGGCAACCAAGGTATTAGGGAAGGTATCTACTGGAAAGATCACAGAGTTCCTCCACAAGATGGGGCATGGTGAAGCAAGGACGGTGAGGCAGTTGGAAGCTGAACCCCATCAAATCTCCATCCTGGATTTGGTATTGGATTCTGACGACCATCGTCAAATTCTGATCCAAATGTTGGAGGAAGTGCATTTACCCAAGACTATCGATATTGAGAAATTTCAGCACCTGATCAGCCATGTACTGGACAGTAATGTGATATCATTCACTGACGACGATGTACCAGCCGAAGGAACTGGGCATCACAAACCATTGCATATCGCTGTCGTTTTATCAGGATATGTGGTAGGTGGTGTGCTAATCAATGGAGGGTCGTCCTTAAACACCTGTCCACAGGATACTCTGAAGAAGATGAAGATCAACCCAAACCAGATTCGGGAAAGCCATGTGGTGGTACGAGCTTTCGATGGATCAAGAAGGGATACCGTGGGGGAGATTGAACATCCTGTGGAAATTAGCCCTTTCACTTTCAACATACCTTTCCAGATCTTGAAGATCACTACCGGGTATAATCTGTTGTAAGGACGACCATGGATCCATATGGCTAGCGCTGTTCCTTCAACTCTTCATCAACAATTGAAATATATCGTCAACGGTAATCTGGTGACTGTCTGTGCAAAACCTGATTATCATGTTCATGATCTGGGAGATATACCCCTAATCGGAGTGAATAAAAGTGTCGAGTCCGCCAGTTTTCAAGCCTTCGAAATAAGTAATCCGCGATATAAATCTGTGGGGGCGCCGATCTTAATTCCCCGGACATCTCCTGAAGTGATGGCAGTTGGCCAAGAGATGCTTTCCCGAGGACATCTACTTGGCAGAGGATTGGGGGAAAATGGCCAAGGAATCAGGAACCCAATCCTTATACCCACGCAGTTGGGAAAGGCTGGACTCAGATATTCTGGTGGATCTAGACATCAGAATCCTCACAAGCACAAGCCAGCTAATCATCTGATTCACCTCAAGCCAAACCTCGGTAAAGCAGGATTTAAAGAACCATTAAAGAAGATCCCCGTCGTTATCTCAAGTCTTCTGATTTCCAAAGTCAATTAGAGCGGACATCAGCAGGTTGGGGATGAAAAGCCTCTCAAGGATGCGACCCGAAAGGCCAAAGATAAGAAGTTTCTGGAGGAGATTAGGTTGCAATTCATGAGCAGTTTTTGCCTTCCTAAAGAGGACCCGAAGAAGTCTAGAGGGGTAGATTTGTCAAGTAATCAACCCATCCTCCCGTTCCTTAACTAGGGAAATGTAAACATCCCGAACGAGGATCTAGGGACCAGGTTCAAACCTGTTATGGCCATCTTGGAAGACAACGACTCCAGTAGCGCGTCTATCTCCGCGACTCCCCAAGATCTTATGACCAGCAATTGGACAATCACCCCACAGATCGTCCGAAAAGGGTAAAAACCAGGAAGTGACCGCTGACAGGGAGCTCTACCTTTATCTATATTTATGTCTATTTTATTTCATCTGTAGCTTTTTGTTGCTAGTTGTCATATGAAATGATGAATCTTTTTGTAATTGACGACTACTTGTATATATTTAGCAATCAAGTTTTTGTCTCAGGTTTCCAAATGTGCGTAGTCCTTGACATGTCCATGACTTGCCGAATTCGAGTAATGATTACGATTTCGATATAGAATTGGACTTTGACTTGATGGGAATCGAGCAAGAGGAAGGGGATGATGACGAGGTGCCGGAGGAAATCAAAGCATGGGTCGAGAATAAACCTAAACCCAACCTCGATCAAACCACCACCATAAATATCAGAACCCCTAACAATCCTAAAGAAATACAGATAGGGACCAACCTTCCCTCTAACCTAGAAAAAGAACTAATACAACTCTTAACCCAATTTAAGGATGTTTTTTCCTGGTCTCATAAAGACATGATAGTTCTATCCACCGATATCGTTGTCCATCGACTCCCAATTAAAGAAGGGTTCAAACCAGTCAAGCAGAAATTGAGATGATTGAAACCAGAATGGAGCCTGAAGGTCAAAGAAGAAATTATCAAACAGTTCAAAGCGGGAATCATTATGGTGTCAACGTACCCTGAATGGTTGTCCAACGTAGTCCCAGTGCCAAAATCTAGGGGAAAGGTGCGAGTATGCGTAGATTATCGAGATCTCAACAAAGCCAGCCTTGAAGATAACTTCCCAGTGTCGTTCATCCATGTATTAATCGACAACACTGCACAGTTCGAGATGTATTCTTTCGCTGATTGCTTTGCTGGATATCACCAGATCATGGTTGCTGAAGAAGACAGGGAAAAGACATCCTTCATTACCCCTTGGGGAACCTTCTGTTATCGAAGACTAGCTTTTGGCCTTACCAATGTTGGTGCTACTTATCAAAGGGCCATGATGACCTTATTCCACAACATGATGCACAAAGAAATCGAAGTATATGTGGATAATATCATCGTAAAGTCCCGACAGGCTGATGATCATTGCGCCCATCTTCGGAAGTTGTTTGAACGACTTCGCAAATTTAATCTGAAGTTAAACCCAGCGCAATGTGCTTTTGGTGTGAAATCCGGTAAACTACTGGGATTTCTCGTGAGCAACCGGAGCATTGAATTGGATCCTGCCAAAATCAAAGCCATCATGGAAATGCCTGAGCCAAAGACCGAGAAGGAAATACGAGATTTTCTGGGGAGAATAAACTTCTCAGCCGGTTCATATCGCAGTTGACAGCAACCTTTGAACCCATTTTAAAACTGTTAAGGAAGAACTCTTCGGGAAAATGGAATGAAGACTGCCAGAAAGCTTTCCACACCATCCAAAAGAGGTTAATTGAAGCGCCTATCTTGGTACCCCCAATGGATGTAATTCCTTTGTTCATGTATATCTCAGTCAACTCCAATGCTATGGGTTGCCTATTGGGGCAGAAGGATGACATGGGGAAAGAAAGAGCAATCTATTACCTTAGTAAACACTTCAGCAGCGGAGAACAGAAATATACCCTGATAGAAAGAACCTGCTGTGCATTAGCTTGGGCAGCCACGAGGTTACAACATTACCTACACGGCCATACCACTTATCTCATCTCGAGGATAGATCCTTTGAAATACATCTTCAGTAAGCTGATTTTGAACTGTCGTTTATCCAAGTGGCAGTTATTCCTTCAATAATTCGACATCATCTATGTGGCCCAAAAGTCCATTAAAGGGCAAGGGATTGCGGATCACCTGTCAGCTACACCAGCAGGGGGTTTTGAGCTTCTGGAAACATATTTCCCGGAGGAGGAATTGTTGACTATTCAACTGATCGATAAAGAGGATCAAGGCCAATTCTGGAAAATGTATTTTGACAGCGCATCAAACGCTGAAGGCGCTGGAGCCGGGGCAGTCCTGGTGTCTATTACGGGAGATCAATACCCCATGGCAACCAAGTTGCATTTCAACAACTCCAACAATACTGCAGAGTATGAAGGGTGTATTGTGGGGTTAGAACTGGCGCACTCCCTGGGAGTCAAACGTTTAGCGGTGTTTGGAGATTTGGAGCTAGTTATCAGACAGTCTACCGGGGCATACACCACCAAGGAACATCATCTACTGCCGTATCATCGACATGTCCTTAGATTGGAAGGGGAATTTTGAAAACATAGCCTTCATGAATATTCCCCGGAACCGAAATGATTTTGCCGACACATTGGCCACATTAGCTTCACTAGTGAACCTGTCAGCAAGAAGGGGAATGCCAGTCATCACCTTCACTGTGCCGTCATATGGAGACAATGTAGGGGAGATATCAGATGAAATAGCACCTGCTGGACGACCTTAGTACCACCATATAAAAGAATATTTACGAGATTAGTCAACCCCTGAAGGTATAAGTCAAGCCGCGAAGAAGTGAATACGGAAAATGGCCATGAATTTCTACCTAAGTGGAGATGCTCTGTATAAGAGAGACCCAGGTGTAGGATTACTGAGATGTCTCGACAAAGATCAAGCCCAGCGACTTATGAATGAAGTACATGGTGGAGTGTGTAAAGCACATATGAGTGAACCTCTTCTTGCCAAGAAGATTCTGAGGACAGGACACTACTAGATATCCCTCAAAGCGGATTGTGATGATCATGTCAAGCTTTGCTATCAATGCCAAATTCACGCCAATATTATTCACGCGCCTTCGAATCAACTACATTGCATGACATCACCGTGGCCTTTTTCTATATGGGAAATGGACGTGATAGGACCAGTTGAGCCTAAAGCCAGTAACGGTCATCGATTCATCGTCACTATGATTGACTACTTTACCAAGTGGGTGGAAGCTGTGACACCCCCAAATTCGGGTACTTCGTTTCCACATGATTTGGTGTTCACTTTCTAAATTAAAACATATATCTACCCAATAATAAAGAATTGAAAAGTAAATTACAACCTTCATAAAACTTAAATTAAATCTTCCTTGATAAAGGATTATCACTTGTCCAAATAAAATCCCAGGGTTATCAGAACCTTAACATCAAACAAAAAAATGCGAAAATAAAACATAATCAACTAAGTCTTATTACAATAAAAACTTGTAACACAAGCCTTCACTTGCTCATCTTCACTTTTCCTTTACTTGTTGACGGTATGTCAACATTCTTGGTTTCCACTGCAAGGGGTGATAAAATATGCAAGAGTGAGTATACAAAAGCTCACTTGAAATACAACAGTGGTATGGCATAGGTGAATAGTTTCAAAAGAGTTTGAATAACTTTTTACTTTCATCAAAATAAGAATTGAGTAATAATTCTTTCATCATCTTTAAAGTTCGAATATAGAATTTATCTGAGGGTCATACGACCTTGAACCATGTCCTAGGTTATAAATATTTCTATTTAAACCTTTAACAGTCGTTAAGACTATGGACCTTCAACTCGTACTCAGGGGGATCAGCCCTTTGTACCATGTATTGTGCACAAATATTTAACGCTTTCGCATAAATATCCCCTAATAAATAGGGTTGTTCATTCTCAATAATTGAATACAAGTCCGCACCAAAGAAAGTTTGGTTTGGATAGGTACAGGAACTTTGGAGTTTCAACCATCATCAACTAGGAGTAGTTAAATCGACTAATAATACTTTAACAGTTCAATAAAATAAGAATTATGAACCAATTGTAAGATATGCCAATAATCTACATAATAAGTAGGCATGTTTTAGAAATAACTTAAAGCAACAGAAAGAATAAGTAGACCTTGCTTGAACAACTAAGTCAAGATCACAATATCTCAATAATACTTCAATATTTGTGCATTAGGAATATAAGAATACAACAAAGCTTGTACAAAGTAAATAACAAGTTTCGAAATGGAAACTTGCTTAACGTAAGAGAATAAGGATAAGAGAACTTGCACAATGTAAATAACAAGTTTAGAGATAGAAAACTTGCACAATAATAAGATTAGAGATAGGAAACTTGCCTCAAGCAGAAGCTACACTTAACAATTACAATCACTTCCACAATTACCCTACACATATATGTTACGTTCAAAACATCTATTAGTATCCAACTACACCATTTAAACCGTTGAACTTCATACTGAAGTCCAACTCACAATGTAATTTACCACATTGGTTGCTAACTAGTCAAGTACGTGAGTTTATACTCACGGCATACATTCATAAGCTTATAACGCTTTAAATCGTGTTGTGTACCTTATGAAAGTAACACACCCACACACATGTAACACATTCATATGCAACTTCAATCCATCTTAAACACATCAAAAATATGTTATCTTATTACCTATTTCACTTTCCAAGTCATAGAAATAAGTTAGCTAAACAAACGGGGCATGAAAACTCAACAAGCAAAAACTAACATTCCTGGACAGCAAGAACACCCGCTGGGGCGGGTCCCTGGTCTGGTGAAGGGGCTGGTTCGCGAACTGGAAGAGAAATAAGCCAATTTGGCGTATTTCTTCACACCAAATTCGATTTTTCCCAACATGATTAACATGAAACTTGATACAAACAATATTTTAAACTCTTTAACATGATTTTAACATATAAAATCCATAGATCACATAATCAAAACCAAGATTTCATGATTTTTGAAGAAAACTACGATATTAAGCATTCTTGACGAAAATTGCTATTACGAATTCGTTTTTCAATCAACTCAAGTAATTCCAATTGTAATAACTCCTATTCTTAACATACTAACATAAAACATGATCAATTTTAACAATAACCCATAATCAAACATAAATTTGATAGTTTCAAAGCCATTTTTCAAAGATAAATTTATAGAAAATTATTATGAACATAATTCTTCTTGTTTATCAAAATTTCATGAATTAAATTGTTAAAACAACCATATAACTCATATATAATCATGCTATCTCACATATTACTCATAATTTCATGCTTACACCAATCTTTGTGATGATTTAAGAACTATTTTCAAAATAACTTCATAATAAAACACTATGAACATGATTTCTCCATGTTCATCATATCTTTGTGAATTAAAACACTTAAACAACTATAGAAATTATATGTAAACATATATATATATATATATATATATATGTACACATCCCATACATATATCAAAATCAAGAACTTTCACACAAAGATTTTTACAGAAAATTCTAAAACCATGGAAACATAGAAGAACATGATTACAACTTATAGAGTTATAAGTTTATACTTTTTCTAGTTTGAATTAGGAGAAGAGATGGAGATGATGAAAGCTCTCCTTTTGTTTTCTCAAGGTTTCCCTTCTTCTTCCTCTTCTTCTTCTCTGATAATTCTCTTTAACCCTTCTCTTATTTTCTTTCTTTGTCTCTAACTCTAAACTAACGTACTTGTAGTATATACATATAATACATAATACATATAATACATAAAATATGTAACTCCTAAATAATTATTACATATACTAACTATTATTAATTAGGTAAGTTACAAAACTTTTGAATTGGAAAAGCCCTAAGGCTTGTTTGGCCAAAGCAGAATTATTTTAAAAACTAACTTTTGAGCTTAAGGCCTTGTTTGGTAAAATCCCTTAAAAATCCTTTTCCATTCTTTTAATAAATCTTTAACCCATAAGTTAAATGCTACAGTTATTTAATTAAATTACAACATCCTAATTCAATTAAATAAAACTAACATTCATAAATTAATAAAACACATAATACCCAATTGTCACACTTGAAATTCAATTCATGTAACAATTAGTAAATTACAACAAACACTTAGCACATAATATTAAATCTAATCTAATTATTCTCAACTAAATTAGAATTATGCTGCACCATTACTAACACATCCATTTAATTAAATATTACTCTTAATTAAATCAGTCCACACAACCACATAATTTATAAATCACATAATTTATTTATTTAACTCAATAAACAAATTCAACAAAATATTTATTTATTTCAATAAATATTTATCATTAATAAATAAAATTCTCAGTCGTTACAGAAGCAGCCTCTTTCCCCAAGGTCACCAAGGAAGTCCTAGTTGGTTTTATTAGAAACAACGTCATCTATCGGTATGGACAACCCGAGGTTATTATATTAGACAACGCGAAGAATCTGAATAACGAGATGATGAGGGCACTGTGCAGTAAGTTCAATATCAAACACCTCAATTCGGTTATTTATCGTCCAAAAATGAACGGCGCGGTGGAATCGGCTAATAAGAACATCAAGAAGATAATGATGAAGATGTCAGCAAATCACCGGGGGTGGCCTGATCTGTTGCCGTTAACCTTACTTGCATACCGAACGTCGACTCGAACCTCGATTGGGGCAACACCCTACTCACTGGTATATGGTATGGAGGTTGTACTTCCTGTCGAAGTGGAGATGGAATCACTAAGAGTGATGCTAGATGCCCAGATAGAGGAGAGCCAATGGATATAAGATCGATACGATCAGTTGTCCCTGACAAATAAAAAGAGAGCTGCTGCTATCTTTCACGGTCAACTCTATCAGCAGTGAATATCCCGATCTTACAATAAGAAGGTACGACCTCGGGAATTTAAAGAGCATGATTTGGTGCTGAAGAAGATCATTCCGGGCTAGGATGCAGCTAAAGGAAAATTTTCCCCAAATTGGGAAAGACCCTTTCTTGTTAAAGCAATACTATCGGGCGAAGCTTTAAAATTGGAAGAGATGGACGATGAGGAATTCCCGCAATTGATCAATTCCGATTCGGTGAAACGGTATTATGTCTGAAACCCCTTTCGCTTTCAAACTGGACTACTATGTCTTAATAAAAAAAATGAAAAAAATGAAAAAAATGAAAAATGAAAAAAAAGAAAAAAATATATCAAGTTTAGTTTTTTAGGTCTGAGCCTGAACTACGAAAGACCTGATCTCCTATCTGTGGGAGTACGTAGGCAACCATTTATGGTGTGGTCTGACCCTTGAAAAAACATCCAAATCCTATCAAATCAAACTCAAACCCAAATAAACCCCTTTTCAAACTTTTCAGGTCTGAGCCTGAACTACGAAAGACCTGATCTCCCATTTGTGGGGGTACATAGGCAGCCATTTATGGTGCGGTTTAACCTTCAAAAAATCCAAACACTTTCCTATTATTCAAATCCTAACCTATACAGAAATCAAAACCGTATCCATAAAGCCCACCCAATCGACGACTCATGCGGAGAAGACCTAGCGACATCTCAGCATCACTCCAGCCGAATCTGATGCCACATGACGAGACCAATTCTATGTCGACATAATAAATTATGAAGCAAAATGGCAACCGTGTGCAAAGCCAGACATGCGCAAACAAGGGAAGTGAACTGAACTTGCTTCTTTTTATATATACAACTGTTTAGAATGCAAAAGTTGATTCTAACCTATGACAAGTGATAATAACAAAGTCTATACAGGAGAATAAAATAGAGCTATTAATCAGCAGTAAGACAAGCCAACATAGCCAGATATCCAGCAGTCTCTGCAGTCGGGGGAGCATCTCTGAGCTAATGCTCCAATGTATCAACCCGTCTCAGCATCTCCGCTACCATACAAAAAACCTCCTCTCGACTCTGCACTACACCCTGTATGTGGCTAATGACTCCATCGGAGAAAGTCTGGGCCGCATCTCTGTCAACTAGGGCCTGGTCTCTAGAAGCACGGGATGCGTCTCTCTCAGCAATAGCAACATCCCTACCAGCTACGGTGGCAGACATCAAAGCTCGAGCCTGATCCCTCTCAAAGGTCACTAGGTGAAGCTGTCTATCCATCGCCTCCATGGAGACTAAGGCTGAACGCGGGACAGTGCTCACTAGAGAAGCTGTCAACTCTGTAAATAAAGCATCCTCAGTCGGAGATATAGGATCCTCCATAGGCTCCTCACCATCTGTGGATCCAACATCATCCCCGAATAAAGACCCTGGTTCAATCTGGTCTACCATGGCTGGTGCCAAATTCGACTCAAGCCAAGCTGAATATTCTGCGAACGGCCCGAATGGCAATCTTTAAACTCTGCTGTCTGTCGATGAGACCAGAACCCATAAACCCGAGCCAAATCAGCCTCGGTAACTGAGTAGATAGGGAAGCAATAATCCTCAATCCCCTCAAATGCATGGACCTCCTGGTACTGATCAAACTGACCCATCATCGCTAGAGGATGATAGGTCGTCACACGCCTCAAACCCGCCAAGGGGAGGAAATCCAGGTCGGCCGCATGGGTGATGAAACTCAGAAAGGAGCAATACCCAGAATACATGACTATAGCAAAAGGCTCCTCTATGGCCCCCAGAAATGAAGTCCAAGATGCTTCATCGACGCATGAAGTCGGGCTATATGAGTAGACCTAGGACAAGCCATATCCAAAACAAAACCCGTGACGACAAAGCCGCCCGATCGGTCTGAGGTGCGTCATCAACCAGATATATAGGAGTACGGGGCTACCTCTAAACTTCTGATCCCCGGCGGTATGGCAGATAGAAGCTGATATCAATGTCTAGACCAGAATAAGGGGAAGTATAGTAAAGTCATCTCTGAGAGCCCTAACAGCCATCGACATAGCCACATCCAGATGGTCAGTATAAAATGGCATGTATAGATAGGCTATGAGGCACATAACCAAGGCATCCACTCGGGCAACGTCCCATCGCTCCTCTGAAATGGCAAAGTCTCTGTGATAAATGGCGAAACTATCCGCAAAAGCAAAGTGAGTGATCATAAAGTCCATGGAGATAACGTGGCTACCACCCACCTTGGCCAACATAACTGCCCTTCTAAGTCCAGTCATCATCATGAACTGGCGGCGCATATGGCCCAAGGCCATCCGAGCACATGGCCCCTCCATCGATAATCCCAAAATGCGACTATATTCCTCCAAAGTAGGAGTCAACTTGGCCGAGCCAAACCGAAAGACATGACACTCAGGAGTCCAATACCTCAGTATCCCGATAATAAATCCCTCTGGAACCTAAAAGGACAGCAGAGACATGGAGTGGCCTAACATGCGACTGATAGCGATACGATCGGTATATGGCAACTGATCATACCAAATCCTCAAACTGGTAGCGATATGGCTAGGAGGAAGGTGATCCAAACGCACCACAGTGGAGGACGACATTTGTAAAAACTGTGTCAATAAGACCATACAGTGGTCAATCTCTATCCAATCATTTAAATATATCTAAAGAATGCATCATAACAAATGATAAAATAGCATGTGCAATGAATGAATAGAAAGCATTCTATATAGATATTTGCCAAGTACAATAGTTTCATAAACATCACTGTCATACCTATGATACATGTGAAAACTAAAAAGTAAAAAGTATAGGATACTAGGGCCCAAATGTCCAATAATTAACAGATGACCTATGGGCTCATCGCTTCATCAAAATCACCCAGGAAAGTGGTGGTATCATCAAACTGGTCAACCTGGGGTCGTCCACCGGGAGTGGGCACATCCTGCTGATCCGGGCGATAAAGCGTCTCCTGCATATCTGGGTGACAAGTGAATGGATCATCTCTATCACAAGCACCACCAAAACCTGAGGGTCCAGCACTATGAGAGACACCACCGCCTGATGGTCCGGTCTCATGACCCTGAGAAGCAAAAGTACTAGCTAAGGATGGATCCAACCCATTATAGCGACAGTAGGTCGACAGCAGCTCCAACTGAAGTCTCAAATTAGCAATCTGAACCTGATGAGAAGGCTACTAAAAATATAATATCCAGTCCTTCATCATGAGTGACCTTGGGACCATGTCTGCCAAGACCTGGGTAGAACGTGTCTGAGCTCCTATTGTGCATGGCCCCCACCAGGCGATAAAGTCCTCAAAAGTGATCAGACCGCCGGATAAGTGAAAACCATCAAACCCCATAGTGGGAATCGATGCAGCCGACAAAGATAAAGGCCAGAAGTGTCGAGCTGGAGGAAGAAAAGGAAGGCAAATCTCCCCAGTAATGCATCAAAAAGCGCGCTCCCTGAGGTAGAGCTCCCAACCTCCATCAAAGAGGAATGGAATCCGACGAGTGGATAACTGAAACTCTGGCCCTGTCAGCAAACCATCCTCAAATCCCTCGAACGAGTGCTCTCCGGAATATGGAAGCCATACTATGTCCCGAGCTACCAGTGTCTACAACTGAAGACGGGCATGGGTAAAACCCTCCGCAACCTGGACCTCTAACAAAGTAGACTGATGCCATCTACGTCCCCATGGATAAGTGTCCAAGCCTAAGACAGAGATGGGGCAAAGACATGGAAGCCTCTCGTAAGCCCAGAACTGTCAATGCAAAATAACCCTACATTAGTTGTGGGAAGAAGATAAACCAATCAAAAGTCAAATAATTAAAATTCGATCAAAAGGACTTACCAGAAGAAACGGATAAAATCCGACCCAGGCATCGGTAATTCCCTCGGATCGCAGTCACATCCCATGCAAAAAGAGTGCGAATGTAAACGATCCTCAATCGTAGTCCCCAATACGGCCTACGTCTCAGATAGCCCTTACCAAGCTGAAGGGAACAGTGGAGGAGTTGTTCGCAATGAAATAACCCCTCAAGATGGTCAGGAATAGGCGCCGCAAGATGCGATCCCTCTCTGCCAAATCGGTAGGCAAAGGCTGCTGCAAGGTGCCTCGAGCAGAATTGATGCCCAAACATCCCGACCGAATACTACGAGCCTTGAAGGCTCTCTCCTGAGAAGAAACCCCTAGGAGGGTGCGCACCGTGGTCGAAGTGATAAACGGCTCCAAGGGCACCCTATCCCCCGTAAACTCTAGACCAGTGATGTATCTCCAATCCATGGGAGTCATCACTGTGACGCCCCCAAATCCACGTTCCTTCAAAACCTCAGATTCAGTGCAGTCACGATACTACTAACGCCAAACTATTATATCTTTTATTCATTACTAAAAGAATACATCTTTACTTTTTACAATTTAGAATATAAATTCTATTTATATCCAAGATCTCATCTTTACATCATATTAGATGTTACTAAAATGCGGAATAATTTAAACTTTTTCAATCCTCCTTGAATAAAATCTTTTATTGATTTCATAACTTGAATCAATTACAACCCTTGAATCAATTATAAAATATGATTCCTTCTTATCTGAGTTATCGTATAAGTATTTACAACTCAACTCGATATCCTCTATGTATTATCTAATACATCTTTATAGTACGACAAGCATTAAACCTCGTAAACAAATATCAAGTACAACTACTAGAACCTAGACATGGTTCGAGTAATAATCTAATCAGTATTCTTCGTTGTGATACTATCTATATTTATCAATCAAGAAGCACGAAGTCTTTATCGTAAGTCCTTAGCCTGCAAACGTGGTTATTTGCAAGAGTGAGCTCGACAGCTCAGCAATTCTAACAGTCCTCATGCATCACATAGCATATAACATCATACTCAGTTCATGCATTTATAAACAGTTTATATTTACTACGCATGTTACTTTTCACATAACAAGTATATCATCAAAGATCAACTTTCAATCTCATTTATATCTCATATACAGTTCATATATAAGTTCACATTATCACAGCATAATATAATTCAACTAACAGTTATTGAATTCTTATATCAAATAGGAACTGAAAGACTTGCCTGATTCGTAGTTTAACAACTACGACTTAACTGCTTAAAGCTATCTGCACTTCGTGTATTCCTACACAGTTATATAATCATGGATTTACATCCATCAGTCATACATTTCATATGCTCTTAATAGAATAACAATTCGTATATCGTTTTTTAATCTTGGTTTCGTTTCACTCTATCTTAGGATAACCACGATGTTACAACATCATACCTTCATACTTATTCTATAGAAACCATTCTATTTCGGTCCTTAGGGTCCTTAAGGAAAATAACTTAGGACCATACAGTTAACAAACTGTTCTTGGCAGCTCTGCAACACGGCGCGGCCGCGCGGCAATTAAGCTTGGGAGTGGCGCGGCCGCGCGACTCCCTGCCAGAACCAGAACTTAGATTTCATAAACTTAGTTTGGTCCTAACATATCATGCATTCTGATATATATTATACACACACATTAAGTAGGCATGCTCGTGCTTATACTACACATGTATACTTAATCACATAGTCTATGCTTTTGAAATTCATTTTCTCGAATATGCGTGCATAGGTGAAATCCATGTTTCATCACATGATGCTTATGTCAACATGTCTATAGGCATAATGAATCCTAATATACATGCTCGTGTGATCATAATGTAACTCACTCCGTGTTTGATGCTATCATCTTACACATTCTAAACATTTCATAAAAATCGCTTTAAGTCAACAAAGGTAGCTAAGTATATGCAAAGTACCTTGTAGTCATGATTCTCATGTATTAGAACACATATATAAGTCATCTATACATGCTCAATGATCAGAATGTGGACATCCTATATATATGTCCAAAAACTCTAAGTTTGTCTTTTGAAATCATTTTAAATTTAAACAATGTGTTCTAGTGTATGCTCAATACCTTCGACTCACATATCATGCATATCTAAACCATATAATCATGCTTAAAAAGTCAGAATATAAACATGACTTATATACGCCAAAATTCATTTATAAAACCTTAAGTTTTCATTAAAAACTCCACTACAACAAGGTATAATTGTTTACTATTAGCCAAGGTAATTAATCAACAACTACCTTCATACCCATTGATATACATAACCAAGACACTTACACATGTCTCAAAAGTCCGACTCAAAGAACACAAAATTCGTCAAGTCTCATTTTCAAAACTTTACGTTTTCTTTTAGGAAATTATGTTAAACCAACTAATACAACTCACTATGTGCATGACAACCTTAGTACACATGTCAGACCCCTTTATGAAATTATTAGAGTCTAACTAGTATGCTTAGCCAACCAGAAAACACAAAATCACCAAGAGTTTCTGCAGAGGGCGCGGCCGCGCCCCATTTGTACTAGGGAGACGCGCGGCCGCGCGTCCCCGTTTCCAAACCAGAAGCTTTACTGCTTCGGCAGTTTCTTAGCCCAACCTCAAAAATTCTTTCACGAACTTGATTCTAAACATGCCACATTGTATTTTAAGATGTTACTAGGTCTATATAACCACTAACAATCAATACTTGCTCACAAAATCATAAATTCCATACTAAATTTCAAGAATTAAGAATTCTTAGAAACAAAATAAAGAACAAGAGACATGGAGGAGATTATACCTCTGCAATGAAATTATTAATTCTCACTTCCTCTTCTGATATGTATACAAGTATCCACTCTCTATATGCTCTCAATTCCAACTTAAACAATTCTCAGCAAATGAAAACATGAAGGAGAAGAGCTAAATATATAGGAAAATTATGAACCAGTCAATGAATTCCTTCATTGAATCAAACCAAGAGATTGAAGGTTTGTATGTTGGTTAAGGTGGAGTGGTTGAATGGTTGGTAGAACCCATCATGATCCCCACTCCCCATTGATCATTGCTAGCTAGATTGCTGATTTTGAGATGGTAGGGAGTAGAATAGCCTTGAGTATTTCACGTGAATGAGAAAAGGAAGAGAAAGTGGGCACTTAATATGGGACAATGCCACTAAATCTCAGCAACTTGCTTACAATTACCTCATACTAATGTTATATAGTCCACCACTTACCAAGGCTATATCACATTTCATTTTATAAACACATAGGTTATAATATATACATATATACACATTCATACATATAGCTTAGGTTATGAATGAATTGTAAATAAAATCTCTAATTACAATGTATCATATATCATCCATATATATCTCATCTTACCGGATATAATTCTATCGGGTATTATCACATTACATTGTTTCCTTTATTGTTAAATTTTATTAATTTAATAATTATTTATAATATATCCATGATATATTATTTTATTGTATACTCATATTTTAAATATACACTACTACATATAATCATGTACCTCATGTACATAGGTTAAGCTAATATTCTAATTGGACTAAATATAATATGGTTGGGTACTATCATCCCACCATTTTCCATAAAATTATTATCACAAATATACTCAAATATTATAATGATAATTAATATCAACCATTCATTTTCTTCTAATACTTTCAATTAAATCCCCTTGATTTAACTTCATTATTTATGCCACACAAGGCATAATTATGTGAACTTAGTACTTAATAGTCCACAAGTTTATAATAATATAATCTCCCAAGATAATATTATACTCAATGTTACATCTTATAATATGTTCATAAAGTAATACCATTACATTACTAATTTACATGTTCTCTATTATAATCAATCTATTACCCTCCTATGGGTAATACCCAATGGTCAAAGAGGAGTTGGTGGCTAACTCCACCAACTACTACTATTCATGGTCCTTCCTCATCATTACACCTTATAACATGCTCATGGTGTAATTACATTTCTTATTATATGCTTTCTTAGCAACAATGTAGTAATTGAATTAACAAACTCTACACACCAATGTATTGCATCTATTCATTATCAAGCTATTATTCTCCTATGGTTATTACCCAAGGGCAAAAGGGAAGTTGGTGGCTAACTCCCACCAACTACCACTATTCATGTACCCTAACCACTTAATTGACCATTATTGCTCTCACATGGACTAACTTGCAAGCTTATATCTAATAACTTAATGTTATTACCATATGATATGATAGGGTCACACATACACCCAATCATATAATCCATGTACATTTGACAATACCGAATATATTTTAATTGAGTAGTGTCACACCCCATTATTGTAACTTTATTATTACACTTAATCATATAGTTTCCTATATTATATAGTTTTCTTGAAGTGTCACACTTCATTCCATATTATATAGATGTATCTACTATATAACTTATAATTACACATCATTGCACATAGGAATTTATTCACATAATAATAATAATTAATTCCATTAATTATTCATTCATTAATTTATTTAATGAATGTTTATTCCACCACTTTGCCACACTAGGCATATCTCACAAGCTTACCTTAAGCTTATTCTCACTCCCATCACACTTTAATATTCTTTTAATATAAGGTTTGTGTGACACATGCACTTTAATGCTAAATTATTTAGCTACCTTGAACAATTATATGTATAACCTTTACACTAGAATAATTAATATTTACTCTATTAATTATTATAAAATCTACAATAAAATAATAACTTAAGTTATTTAATATATTGAAATAACTTAGTTTTCTTTCATTAATAAACTTTCTTGAAAATACATTAGGAATTATGTATTTTGCCATAACATAAAATATTATGTTTTCTCCAAATAAAGATATTCATTGTTAGAAAATAATTTACTTATTGTCTCAAGATATTATTCTTAATATAATATCTACTAAAATAATTACATGTATGGCACATGTACATACATTATATATATAAAATAGGTAATAAGTTTATTTTCTATTATAATAATTTATTTCCATCAATTTATTTATATATAGCAAATATGTTTTAATGTATTTACCATATTAATTAATCACACTTATTACATCATACCAAAAACATATAGGGTAATATTATTATTCAAAAATAATATTTCCTCCTTTATTAAAATAATTCAATATTAGAATTTATTTTAATATCCTTTATAATAATTATTTCTCTTTCTTTTCTATAAATTGTTCCCAAAATAATTTCTTCAAATATTTATTTAAAGATATAATGATTTCCATTTCTCTTTAATAACGTATATATATCTATTAACGTTATTTGTACATTAGACTTTCACACATATTACCATTCTAAGTAATATATAGAAGGTACTAATTATAATCATATATTCAACATATATATTAATTCACTCCTTTACTTAAGTAAATTAAACACTGTACTATATCGTCATAGTTAATTAAGGTTCAATACTCTCATTATATTATTCCATAATATAACTCACAACTTATATTAACTAATATTTATTCTTATTAGTTAATTCCTTAACTAACTCATGCTTCACTATCCAAACCTATTCACGGATAGCTTAAGTGCTATTAATAACCTATATTATAAACATACTAGTTATTAATACACATACTCAAGAATATGGTGATTATACATTAAGGATATTTAATGTCACCAACTTACTATGATAAAATAATTCTATAAATTATTTAATATCGATAGGAATTTATCCACTTCCTTTACCTCAATTGAATCGTCTCTAAAATAAATAACAAATATATATTAATAATATATTCATTAATCACAAAAACACATATTACATAGTCCATATTACCCTATGTAATATAATACCACATACCTCATATCACATATATATATTATTATTCGAACCCATCTCACAGTTTAAGAATTTTATTTATTAAATCCTTATTTAATAATATCTGAAAATTCGGGTTCTTACAATCACAACCTCACAGTCCAGCAGATGGAGAGACTGACTCTGATGGAACCATCGCTCAGACAAAGCGCGCAAGTAGCCCCAAGGGCAGCGATGAGGAGCAATGATGAAGAAAGCCTCAAATCCCCAAGAATCCACCACCGCCCTGTACTCGGGATGTAGCGAGTGATACAGAGCGTATATAATGAACCAGTTACCCCTGGGCTGGGTAAACTCCGGAACCTGCACGACCTCAAGGTTAAGAAAACCCGTTTGTGATAGAAAGGAGAAATGAAAACAAATAATAACGTACCTCATTCGTCTACAAGTGAATGGATGGATGGCGGCTCAGATCCGTACCCAGCAAATCTGGGACATCTACCTCAATGCCAGGAAGAAATCTAGGCATAGTAGGGGGCTGAGGTGGAACCTCAGGCTAAGGAATATCCTCCTCATCCACAGGAGGATGGTCCTCCCCACCAGGTCGATGAGCTGGCTCCGTTAATCGCTGTACTCGCCTGCTAATCCGAGCAACATGAACCTCGGAAGGAGCTCTAAGTCGGCAAACTCCAGATGAAACCCGCTGAGATGTAGAACGACTGGGTCTCGCAGAATCCATGTTTGAACAATGAGTTCGTAGGAACCAAAGCCAAGTCAGGTATATTCCTACTTTATTTTAAATTGCAAATTAAATCCATGAAATATAATTTAGGTCATCACATCATGCATGTGCCATTATATGTGGACATTATTTTAATCGTATCCTAGTATCTCTATAAAGGTATCTAGGACCCTAACGTCTAGCTCATGAAATTTTGTTTCCAGAGTCTCCTCTATAAAATGGACTATCCAAATGCCCGAAGCATGTATTAAATCACCCTATAAGGGTATACCATCACAACCAAGCATGTAAACATCAATTTAAACTGTTATTCTAACACATATATATAATGTATGTCTAGATTAACTAATAATGATAACATATCGCATCTATATGGTCCATAAGATGATCTGTAGGCATGCATTGCATTATAAACAAATTTATCTAGCTGTTTATGCATACATATTAGATATAATGCCTTTAAGAAAGGAAAGACGGGTTTTCACCGACAAAAATATGAAAGAGCGGAGTCTAGATGTTACCCGTAGCCCGTAGAAGAAATGTATGGTGGCGGATCGCTCCAAATATATTTGGAATCGAGTAGAAATAAAGAATAGCTCTGTTTTTGTAAAGAGAAAATGAAGAAATCAGAATAGAATGGGTGAAAATAAGGCCTCCCGAGGGTATAAGCTCAATCAAGGGCAGCCTTGACCATGGTTGCTCCAGCCGCAACCATATATGCGGCTGCCATATGTGGGCACCGCGACCTCTCGATTGGTAACGCGATGTCCTAAACGTGTTATTTTGGGTTCAGAATGGTCAGATTATGTAAGATGATACTTTTTCGAGATAGTTTTAAGGTTTAAAAACCCTAAAAATCCTCCAAAATAGCAAAAGCTTGGCGAAGACCAGAAATCCCGACATTAAACGCCGGGAGACCTAGAATCGGTCAAAATTAATACTGTATCTTAGAGTCCACCGGCAACAAACCCGTGAAGGCGTCGGCTCAACCCCCGACGATTCAATCCACTGACAATGAATCAGTGAAGGCGTCGGCTCCCCTGACGATGTAATCTACAGACAACGAACCAGTGAAGGTGTCGGCTCGACCCCCGACGATGTAATCCACCAGTAACGAACCAGTAAAGGTGTCGGCTCGACCCCCGACGATGTTATCCACCGACAATGAATCAGTGAAGGAGTCAAAAAATCCCCGATGATGTAATCCATTGGCAACAACCCTACGCAGGTCGTCAAATCCCCGATGATGTAATTCGTTGGCAACAACCCTACGCAGGTAGGCAAATCCCAGATGTTGTAATTCGTTGGCAACAACCCTACGTAGGTCAGAAAATTCCTGATGATGTAATCCGTTGGCAACAACCCTACGTAGGTCGGCAAATCCCCGATGATGTAATCCGTTGGCAACAACCCTACACAGGTCGGTAAATCCCCGATGATATAATCCGTTGGCAACAACCCTACGCAGGTCGGCAAATCCCCGATGATGTAATCCGTTGGCAATAACCCTACACAGGTCGACAAATCCCCGATGATGTAATCCATTGGCAACAACCCTACGCAGGTCGGCAAATTCCCGATGATGTAATCTGTTGGCTACAACCCAGTGAGGGCATCGGCATAACCCTGATAGTGCAATTCATTGACTACAATTCAGCGCAGGTCAGTTTGATCCCGACAACGTAATCCTTAACTTCCCCAGCCGGGGAAGTAACCCTTCTATAAATATCACATATCATCACATCTGTTATACATGATATTGCATCATCAGATATAACTTGTCATGCATTCTCCGTGTCTATTAATCTTTGTCGTGTTCATTTCATTACATTGCATGAACATGACAAAGAGGGGCATCTGTAGACACTCAAAATTTTACTTTCCTTGTACTAACCTTGCAGAAGGGCAAAAGCATAATTTTACTCCGACGACAACCCCGAGGTAGGGCAAAAGAGCAGATCATCTCGGAGATAACTCCGGGAGTGATGCAAAGGACCAATGACGTCCGAACATACCGTGAATCGATCGAGGATCGATGAGCTGAGACAGTGATCATCAAAAACCACCTCAGCAAACCTCGAACGACGTACCATCAAAGATAAGCCAGATAACTGATATCCGGACCTGGTGGATATATCTCAGCCACGAGTATCGACTTTATGAACCCTAATCTAGTAAGAATCGATCTATTTCCTCTGCATTCCTCAAAGATTGTCCGAAAGGCCGAGCGACGGACGTCAACTTCTACCGAACTAGGATCGAAGGACCACCTACCGAGCCTGTGGGGCCCAATTAGGCCAGCCTTGACCATATCTATGGCTAACTGTATATGTGGTTGCGGCTGCCTCTGGCAGCTTAAAACCCCCACACTAGTTCATTTTAGAAAAGAGAGAGATACATTTTAGAGAGAGAATAGACATTCTAGAGAGAGAGGCTAGGGTAGAACTCATCTTCACCTCTTTGAAGCTCAATCATCCCATCTAGCACATACTTGAAGCCCCACTAGTGTTCTAAGTTCATCTCGGGAGTCAAAACGCTTGTTCACGCATCCCCTAAGGTGAAATAACGCACTTTCTAGCTTTGATTCTTTGTAAATATTGTTCAAATGATAGATTAATGAGATATCTTGTTTGAATATAGTTAAACTTGTTGTATTTTAAGCATATTGTGTAATAGTTGATAGATTTTACGTTTTTATTGGTTATATTGTGCTTATTACGTTGTAAATCAACCAGAGAGGCTAGATATACCTAAATCTAAGCCTAATCTAGCCTTTGAGAGGATATTAAGCATGAAGCTTTAATCCGTGTGCTAGAATGGCTTAGATTCATGGTATATCTATGGATTTATTATTTTAAATGGTCCCGGTTATCCCGTATAACCCTAAATTTATATTTAGAGGTGAAAGGGGGCCCGAAATGGCTTAAACGGTGATTTCCATCGATGAAATCATCTAATATCGAAGCCTTTTACATTATGTATATTTAATATCGTACAAATCCTGTGAGCCTAGGAATCTCAATGTTAAGATTCCCGAATAGATCGGACTTGATTCCCATGATGGACCGATTTTTATGATGTAAACGCTTTAAATAACGTAAATATCGTTGTACATGTAATATTTGGATCTTCAAAACGAACTCGAGGTGTTAGTCCAGAGAAGTCGGATTTAAGATCCCATGATAGTGAAAACCTTGATTGCGGGAGCTCGGTTCATCGAGATAGCTTACATGCCCGATGATGATCCGTCCTCTTTTTAACGCTTTTGCATGCATATCATCAAAATGATTTCTAATAAAACCACAAAGAGCTTTTGATGAATAATAAAGCGATTCGGAGTAGATCACGTAATAAACGTAAAGAATAAAAGAAAGTATCGAAGTCCTCGATTCCTAGTCGGGCAAAGGATTTGAAAATCTTACTTTCTAAAACATCATTTTAATTCATATATCTTGTTAAAAATGAACTGTTCATTAAGTCAAATCCTTCGTACCTAGGCACAAAAGTGGTTCAACACTATTTTCAAGTCACCCAAAAATAAAAACTTAGAAAAGACTAATAAAGCTTTCAAAACAAAACCCACACACACACAGACACACACTTTATGCACAGAAAATCAATAAGATGCGGTACCGTGCTTGCACGGGAGTCGGGGGGTGCCTAACACCTTCCCCCTGCTTAACCTAGCCCCCGAATTCCATGAATCTAGGGTTTTAAGACCAATATTTTGGAGTCACGCATTGGACCATCTTGCGAAAACTATTAAAACTTGGATGAGTTGGTACATCCATTTCCAAAATACCAACTGGCGACTCTGTCTCAATCGGTCCAATCATCAAAATTAAATCAATCTTTTCAAAATTGTCGACACTTATGTCGGTACCAATTTTCTATAAATTCACCCTTTAAAACGGAATCCCAAAGACAAAGCGAAAGCGAAAGGGTAGAATAATATCAATTTAGGAAATATAGGCATTCCTCTCTTTTCCCCCGGATAAGAAAGGATGGAAAATAACACCAAAAAAGAGAAAAAAGGACTCCCCCTTCAACACAAAAAAGAGGGGTACAAAGAGGACGATTTTCTTCCTGGCGTCGACAATCACGTCATATTCTCCCAATCTAATCGGAATTAAGTCTACGCTTAGTATAAAATCTCTAATGTTTGCGCGATAATTTTGGTATATAAATTCTACAGGGATTACTTCCTTATTTGCAACTTCTATGTCTAAAGGATTCCCTAATCGTTCTCGGGGTAAATTAAGTTGACTAGCAAATTCTTCAGATACAAAAGAACAGGTGGCACCCGAATCAAATAATATATATGCATTTATATCATTGATTGGGATAATACCTGACACCACGTCCTTCGCAGCCACTGCATCTTAGACTATCATGTTAAAGTTTCTAGTGGTTGGGAGGTTAGATTGTGTCGGTTCGCCGATCATTAACTTGCTGCCTCCCCCTGGTTGGCCACTTCTACCGCCACTTCCCTTCTTCGGGCAATCCTTGATCCTGTGCTCAGTTGAGCCGCAAGCGAAACACCCTTAGATCTTTTTTGGCTTCGGGCAGTTGGGCGAAATGTGTCCCTCCTGGCCACAGTTGTAGCAAGTGTTGCGCCCCTTCCAGCACTCGCCCTGATGATTTTTCCCACACTTCGGGCATCCCTCAGCCCTCTTCTTAAAACCTCCACGAAAATTTCCCGACTGATTATTTTTGTTGTTGTTGTTGTTGTTGTTATTCTCCCACTTTCTCTTTCCTAAGTTACTTCCCCCGCTACTACTTCCTCCTACACAACTTTTTCCTCCCATATTCTTACCCTTCTTTTCCATGTTATACTTTAGGCTTCACTGCCACCTTCCGCAATGATCGCCTTCTTCAACAATTTTGCAAAGGAATCAATCTGAAGAACTGACACCTTATTAAAAAACCAAGGCTTCAATTCTTGCTCAAAACGTCTAGCTTTCCTCTCTTCATCCCCTACCTGGTGTTCTGCAAACCGCGCTAGTTCATTGAACTTAGCCGTGTACTGCGCCACCGTCATATCACCCTGCTTCAGTTCTAAAAATTTACCTCCATTCTGTTCTTCATGCTTTTCGGGAAGTAGTTCTCAAAAAATAGCGTCTTAAATCTCTCCCATGCTATTATCCCTTCTTTTGTATTTTGCTGATTCGCTTCCCACCAGTAGCTTGCTTCGCCTCTCATCATATACGTGGAGAATACCGTCTTCTGGTCTTCACCCACACGAGCGATGGTGAAGGCCTTCTTGATTTCTTTAATCCATATCTGCCTCATGATCGGATCGGTAGTACCTTAAAACTCTGGAGGTCCTATGCTCCTAAAGTCTTTAAAACTCGTGACTGGGGCTGCTTGAGGATTGGGGCGAACGAGTTCTTTGTTCCTTCCCCTAAGAGCCTCTCCTAACAAATCCACTAATTTTTGGATTGGGTCTACTTGTTCTCTCTCATTGTTCACTGATTCCTCAGGTGCAGTTAATCTACGTCTGGGCGGCATTTTCTGCATCAAACATTTTTCACTTTTATTATTCAATTATATTACTTAATTATTTTTCTGATGCTAAAACAAAATAGAATTTATAACACATTTCTGAAATAAGATCATTTATATTCATATGCCAATTCATTTCATTACATGATTATCCCTATCATACTGCTATAAATGCCAACACATATCCCCTATTATCACAAAAGATGGGGAAAATACTAACATACTACCCCTCTAACATATGCCTACTCGGGGTTTACAACTATCCCATATCTTACACAAAAGATTAGGATTACATTACTATATACATCACATAAAGTAACTAATAATGCTACTACTAGACTAACTAAGGGATCTCATCCCAACATCCCATGCTCCACAACGCTCTTGTACTCGATCTGCGCTATATACGCCATCAGCTCTCTGCTCATAGTATGTCGGGTCTGTCCCTGCTCTGCCGGGTAGTGGTATATCCCATCGATCACCCTCTCAATAGCTGAGTGAAACACGTAACCCATCTTGTTCACCTTCCTCTTCTTGCATCTCACCTCATTTTCTAGGTCATCTGCTCTCTCATTAGTTTCTTACCACTTCTCCTCGAAGTGGATCCTATCCATCACCTCCAACTCTAGCTGAGTACGGAGAGCCTCTTTCTTTGTCTTCTCACTCAATTCTCTCTACTCCACCTCTTCCAGCTTTCTTGCCAGATCCACATTCCGAGATACCGATCTGTGGAACAAGGTTCCCATTTGGATCCCTGCCTCTCTATAGTAAGCAATCTCTACCTCTAACTTTTGCATTGCTAGCTTCCTCTAGTGGTCCTCGTCCCTCAATTTTTGGAACTCTGACTCTCTCTTGAGCCTCAGCCTATAGTCCTGAACTCTGCAGTCCAACTCTAGGATCCGCTCCTCGTACTCTCCTAGCATCTGCTCCTCGACAGTAGCCTCATCAGAGTCCTCCATGGACTCATCCTCCATAGGTTCCTCATCTGGATCGGACTCTACCTCAATCTCATCCTCGTCGTCAAACTCGGACGGTGGAATTGCCTGCACAGGCACTGCCTCTAGAGGTGCCTCATATACAACATGTATATCTCGGGGCTCCTCCTCTGCCACTCTACTAGGTCCTTCCATATCTGTCATCCTACAACCACAAACACAAGACAAACAAACAACTCCCTTAGAATGTTAAATAAAACATAAGTTCATTGTATAGAATGAAATATATTTCATAACACACTAAGTCTCTCTTGGAAAACTCTACATGAGTTTCATCCCTTTCTATCTTCTAAGTTCTCCTTAGTTATAATCTAAGGACTCTCGCTCCTAAGGTTTATAACTATAGCTTTGATACCAACCTGTGACGCCCCCAATTCGGACCGCCACGGTCTCGAATTCGGTTCGTCACGTTCTAAATACTAATACAATAATAATATCTAGCGCAACAGAAATACACATACGAATAGATTACATTTATTTAATATAACCATTCATGTCCCAAGGTTTCGTAACTTAAACATCTTAAACATAGCTTAAGTATACATAATCTTAACTAATACATAATAGAATAGAATCTTATTACAATCAACATAAAAGTTCTACATAAATAATAAGCTACTCCGTAGCCTTGTCCTTGCCCTTATCAGTGCCCGAGGGTCCGCCTTGCTCTGTCTTAACTGAAATATTTTTAGGAAAAAGCAAGAATGACCAACGAGTTTGCTTAGCAAGTAATATAGCAATAAGGATCAATATAGTTTTTAATTCTCCAAGGACAGAACAATAGGTGATTGTTCAAGAATAGCAAGAAGTATCAATAATTCTCAATAACAGTTTCTAAGGACAGAAAGATATCGAAAGATTCGATGATTAAATCATTTCTGGATTTCAAAACAATGAATACTGAGCAGTCACTAAGGACTATGAACTTCTACTAGAATTAACAGTAATATGCTGATAATCCAATAAGACAAGTACAACAGGTGATTAGCCTAAAGTACTCTACGTTATGCATATCGTTTAATCATACTCAAGTGCGCACGTCAGCCTCCAGACAAATATAGTTTCCCTTTAAAAAGGGTTGTTCATCTCAGTCAATTATAAGATTCCGCACCAATCAATTGGTTTAGATAGCTTTCTAACATAAGATATTAGTCTAGCCGAATCAAATGGCTTAGACACTTTTGTAATGCATTTGGGAATGATAAGTTCAACTCCTTGCAACAACATCCAAATATAAAGTTGATGTTTGGATAATAACGAATATTAGTTGTCATGACAACAATTCGGATTTATACACTAGGGAAAGTGAAGAGAGTTAAGGAACTTGCATCAAAGAGATAAGGTTTAGATACTCGTATAAAGTAAATGCGTCAGTTAGGATACTTGCCTTATGCGTAGTTTACCAATGTAAAACTTATCAACACTTTTCGAATCCTATTATAACATATTTACGTTTATAGGATATTCATTAGCTACGCACATGATATACATACTTGATATGTAAGTTAAGCACACGTATACGATTCTAACTTAGTCGTATACTCCTATACGTAAGTCATTACGTACTTTACATACACATAATACAAAATCAGTTTGTGAGACACTATGAAGTCAAATAACATGGTTCGTAACTATCGCTTGACTTAACATTTGAAGTTTATAAGCACTTTATCAAATCTATGATTTTATCGTTAGCATGCTCATTGACACTTTGAATACTGTATTGGACATGTATTACAGATTAGGATAACAATACAAATATGCAGCAAGTTCGAATTTCAATTAAGTAGGCTCTGCCCATTCTGCATATTGGCGTGGCCGCTCTTGGTTTGCACTAAGGAGTGGTGCAGCCGCGCTGCTCCTGGTTCAAACCAAGACATGGCTGCCCCTACATAATCCCAGCTCATCACGATTCGTACTTATATGATGGATTATGCAAAACACACATGTCAGGATATTGATAACTAAGTTCGACCCTACATCTTGTCTTTAACATAGTTCGTTATCCATTCTCATTTAATCAAGGCTTTAAGTGTTCAATTAACGAAGTCTCTTAAGTTTTAGCCGTTATACATATGCTATGAGGTCAAACATGTTCACGTAGGTTTAGTCATGTATTTCAATTTATGAAGTTCCACCTTCTTTAACACTCGTCCTAATCCATGCTCAACTAGTTTACAATGCGTATGACTAGCTAGGCATTCGTGTCAATCATGTCTATAGGCATAACACACCCTAACATAATGGTCAAATTTCAGAATACTTGTAACGTAGTTATTGACAAAACTAGTTTTCAAACTCTTAAGGTTTCTTTTGAAAATCTCATGTTAGCCAACCAAGTATGCAAAGCTACTTCACTTACTATACATCATGCTTTCATATACACATAACTAGACCACATAAGCATGCTCACAAGTTCCTAACTCAAAGTGTATATAGTTTATCAAGTTCGTATTTGAAACTCTAAGTTTCAATTAGTAGGTCATCAAAACTATTCAAGCATGCAAGGTAAGTCCACATATTTTATATCATGCTTTCATGCTTATGTACATATGTAATCTGATCATATAATCATGTTTTCAAGTTCAGAATTTAAAGTATACATGGCTCATTGAGTTTGCATTTTGAAAACTCAAGTTCCCTTTGGAAACCAAGCTATGGTAAGTGGTTATATGCAAGGTCCCTTAAAATAGCATGTCAAGGACTTATATAGGCTCAATGACATTATACTAGCATGCTCCACATCTTAGAACCCATAAAAAATCATTTTCTGATTCTGCATAAGGGCGCGGCCGCACCTTGTTTGTACTTGGGAGTGGCGCGGCCGCGCCATTCTGGTTCCAGCCAGGAGAGCTTCTGCAATAGCAGAGCTTCCAACCCAATTTCAGAAATCCTTCTTGAATCATACTGGATTACTACTATATTACATATATAACAAGTGTATGGACTCTACTAACATCATCTTACATATCCCATTAGCAAGAATTCATGAACTTTCCTATGAATTGATAATTGCAAATTTCAAAGTATGAACAAGTGTTATACCTCTTAAGCTTTCAAATGGACAGAGTTTCCTCTTACTTCAGATTACCCTCCCTCAATACACTCTCTAGCAACTTAGCAATAATCTCAGCAAAAACAAATAAAGAGAGGAGCTTGCTATTTATAGAAGAATGAATATTCGTACAATTACTTTGCACCATGAATCAAACTATTGGAATGAAGGAGAATACAATGGACATTGGATAGTTGGTGCAATAGTGTTGGCAACTCCATCAACCCACTCCCACTCATCATGATCCCTGGATTGCTGAGTTTGATTTGTAAGAAATGGCTAGGCTTAGGCTATTGAGTGTACACGTGAAGAGAATAAATGAGACACCCTTTGAGGGACAAACTAATTCTTAGCATTTGGCAATTGAAGTAATGTTACAACTTAAGGTTTTATTACACATACATATATTATACATACATGAATACTTAGGCTAATACACCTACACACACACACACACACACATATATATATATATATAGGTTTTACATTCATTTGGGTGTATACATGAATTTTAATGATATAAAAATATTACATGGTAGCAAATTGGGGTACATGGTGTACACATCAATATATAATCCATGTACATTTTGATAATGCCAAATTATGATTTAATTAGGTAGTGACATACCATATTATCATAAATCTTATTATTTCAATTATTTTACTTATTGAAATAATTATTAATATCAATTATTTATATAGTCTAATTTAATATTCCATAAAGTACACACTAATGCACTACACATAACACATGGTCACATAAACATCATTTATGTTTATACCATTCATTAATCTTACTATATAGTTTCTATATTATATAGTCTCACTAAAGTGTCACACTACACTTTATAATATAGTTTGGTTCAACATTGCACAATGTACACATAACATGTATTCATATGGGTCCATTTATGTAATTCATGTGACTTACTCCCTTTTACCATATAGTTCCTATATTACATAGTCATATCACAATGTCACACTATACTTTATATTATATAGATGTAGTTACTATATAATATGTATTTACCTATCGTTACACTTAGCAATTAATCGAACAAGCATTGATCTATTATATAAATTAATTTTTTATTCATTAATCTACTATTACTCATAAAAATCATTAATTAATAATATATTATTAATTAATCAACCACTTATTAATTCCTTCTTTAATTAATTAAATCATCATAATTCTTATCATCGTGCCACACAAGGCATGCTACGAGCTTATCATAAACTCCACATTTTTCTCAATTATTATAAATTCAATTTGAATTAATTGAATTACTCATCTCACAACACATCAATATTTATATTCAAATAAATATTCATTTTCTTATTATATCAATATTAATATTTTTTCATAAAATTCACGGTTCTTATAGAGAGAGTATCTTATTAATTAATTCCCAAATTCCTTTAGGAATTAAATAATAATAATAATAGTAATAATAATAATAAGACTCATCTTATTAATTTATGTTTAATATTTTCAAAATATTAAATAACAAATATTAAGCTATTTAATTTATTCTATCACCATAGATTAAATTAAATATACTTAACTTAATATTACGATTATGCCATGGTATCTAATACCCATCTTCTCTAAGTGACGATCAAACTGCTGTTTTGTTAAAGCTTTAGTAAATGGATCTGCAATATTGTTTTGAGTATCCACAAGCTCTAGGGTGACATCTCCTGTTTCAATGATCTCTTTAATAAAATGAAACAGCCGCAACACGTGTTTGGATTCCTGATGAGACCTGGGTTTGTTGGCCTATGCAAAAGCTCCGGTGTTGTCACAGAATAAAGGTATTGCTCCTCTAATGCTAGGAACCACGCCAAGTTCAGTTATGAACTTTTTCATCCAAACAACCTCCTTTGTAGCTTCACTTGCAGCTATGTACTCTGCCTCTGTCACTGAATCAGCAACTGTTTGCTGCTTGGAAATTTTCCAACTCAATGCGCCACCGTTTAAGGTAAACACATACTCCGAAACAAATTTACTGTCATCTAGATCCGTTTGGAAACTTAAGTCTGTAAAGCCCTCTAGTTTCAATTCAGACCCACCGTAGACAAGAAATGCATCCTTAGTTCTTCTTAAGTACTTTAGGATATTTTTCACTTCCTTCTAGTGTTCTTCTCCTGCATTCGACTGATATCTGCTCGTTACACTAAGTGCATGAGCGACATCCAGTCTAGAACATATCATACCGTACATGATAGATCCTATTGCTAAAGCATAAGGTATCTTACTCATACGGGCTCTCTCCTTAAGTGTCTTTGGGGCCTGTTTCTTGGAGAGATGTATTCCATGGCTCATCGACATGAGACGTCTCTTGGACTCTTCCATGCTAAACCACTTTAGCATCGTGTTAATGTAAGTTCCTTGGGAAAAGCCAAACATCCTTTTAGATCTATCTCTATAGGTCTTTATCCAAAAAATATAGGATGCTTCTCCCAAGTCCTTCATGAAGAAGTGTTTAGATAACCAGATTTGAATTGACTATAGCATCGGAATATCATTCCCTATCAATAATATATCATCAACATATAGTACAATGAATGATACAATACTCCCACTAACCTTCATGTACATACTTGGTTCATCCTCATTTTTGATAAAATCAAACTCTTTGATTATCTCATCAAAATGGATGTTCCACCTTCGAGAAGCTTGCTTCAATCCATAAATGGATCGTTGTAGCTTACAGACTTGGTTTGTTCCAACCGTTGAAATAAAACCCTCTGGCTGTGTCATATACACATCCTCCTCAAGTTTCCCGTTGAGGAATGCCATTTTCACGTCCATTTGCCAAATCTCGTAGTGGTTATAAGCTGCAATCACAAGCAAAATCCGAATGGACTTAAGCATAGCTACTGGTGAGAATGTTTCATCATAGTTAATTCCTTGCCTTTGTTTGAAACCTTTTGCAACCAGTTTGGCCTTATAGGTTTCTGCCTTGTCATCCGCTTCAGTCTTTCTTTTAAAGACCCATTTGCACCCAATAGGCTTAATGCCCTCAGGTGCTGAAACTAAAGTCCATGCTTGGTTTTCATACATGGAGTCCATCCCGGATTTCATGGATTCTTGCCATTTCTCTGAGTCTTTACTACTCATAGTCTGTTCGTAATTCAATGGATCATCATCATTCATGATGTGTACCTCATCGTCATCCTCTATGACGAATTCATACATATCAGGTATCTTCGGTATCCTTCTAGATTTACAAATAGGGTGTTGTACAATAGGTTCTTCTACTTGGCTAGGTACTTGACTTTGATCAGTTGTAATTTGTGGGTCTTGAACATCTTCAAGATATATCTTACTCCCACTGACCGTCCCCTTCAAGGATAAACTCCTTTTCCAAGAAGGCAACATGTTTCGCAATAAAAACCTTTTGATCAGTAGGATGATAGAAATAATACCCTACAGTTTCTTTAGGGTATCCCACAAATCTACAATTTTTGGATCTAGTTTGCAGCTAATCATTTTCAAACTTTTTGACATAAGCTGGACAATCCCAAGTCTTAACAAACTTAAGATTCGGTTTACTCCTTGTCCATATCTCATATGGGGGCTTTGGGACGGTCTTGGCAGGTACCTTGTTAAGTAGATATGCAGCCGTTTCTAGGGCATAACCCCAGAATGATATTGGAAGATCGGTAAAACTCATCATGGAACGAACCATGTCCAACAATGTTTAATTTTTCCATTCAGATACACCATTTAACTGTGGTGTTCCTGGTGGAGTCCATTATGAGATTATACCATTTTCTTTGAGACAATTGAGTAACTCAACGCTTAAGTATTCACCACCTCGATTCGATCGAAGAATCTTAATACTCTTTCCAGTTTGTTTCTCTACTTCACTTCTGAATTCTTTGAACTTTTCAAACGATTCGGATCTGTATTTCATCAAATACACATATCCAAATCTTGAATGATCATCAGTGAAAGTAATAAAATAAGAATACCCTCCTCGTGCATTCGTTGACAAAGGTCCATATACATCTGTGTGTACCAATGCTAACAACTCTGTGACTCTTTCTTCTTTTTCACTAAAAGAGGATTTAGTCATTTTACCCATAAGACAAGATTCACAAGTTGGATATGATTCATAATCAGATAGCTCTAAGAGTCTATCCTTATACAACTTGGATAATCTTGTTTCATTGATATGACCGAGTCTACAGTGCCACATAAAGGTATAATTAACATCATCCCTTTTTCGTTTCTTAGTTTGTTCAATTTGAAGTATATTTTCAAGCAAGTCAAGTATGTAAAGTCCATTTAGTAATTTCCCAACACAATATAAAATATTCTTATTATAAATAAAATAAATGTTCTTTATTATAATGTCAAAATCATCCATATCCAATACAAAAATAGAGATAATGTTTCTAATGAGTGTTGGAACAAAATAATAATTATTTAAATAAATAGACTTACCCGTAGGCAGTGCTAAACAATAAGTCCCTACAGCTAATGCAGTAACATTTACTCCATTTCTCACTCATAGGACAACCTCATCTTTGTTCAGCTTTCTACTTCTGACTAGTCCCTGCATAGTATTACATATGTGAGAACTACATCCTGTATCCAATACCCAAGTAGATTTATGACTTTCAGAAAAATTAATTTCAATCATGAACAAACCTTGATTGGAAGTTGAAGCTTCTCCAAGCTTCTTCTGCTTATGCTCCACAAGGAACTTATCACAGTTCTTTTTCCAGTGTCCCGGCTTGTTACAATGTAAGCATATTCCTTTGCTGTTTGGATTAGGTTTCTTATTGTCCTTTTTATTTGTCTTGCCCTTAGCCTTCTTGCTTTTCTTCTTTTCAGAAGATACCTTAGGGCTCTTCCTTTTCTTGGAAGGATCATCTACCATTAAGACATGGTCCCGCTTGGATGGGAAGTGACCTTCAGCAGTTTTCAACATATTAATTAACTCAAGCAAGCTGACGTCCAACTTATTCATGTGAAAATTCACAACAAATTGTGAGAAGGTGTCCGGGAGTGACTGCAACATCAAATCTTGACTTAACTCCCCATCCATGCTAAACCCTAATTGTTCCAATTGTTCAATCAGATTAATCAACTTTAGACAATGAGTCTCAACTGTAGTGCCCTCGGACATGCGAGATCAAAAGAGCTCCCTAAATATCAGATACCTAGCAGTCCTGCTTTGCTCACCATATAATTCTTTTAGGTGCAGCAAAATAGAATAGGCATCCATTTTCTTGTGATGGCGTTGTAGCTCATTACGCATGGATGCGAGCATTTTGCACTGTGCAATTGATGCATCATCTTGCCACTTTCTAAAAGTAGTAATCTCTTCCTCAGAGACTGTTTCTGCAAATTTTGCAAGGACAGGTGAATCTTGGATATAAGAAAGCTTTTCAGCAGTGAGAACAATTCTCAAATTTCTTAACCAGTCCGTGTAATTCGATTTGATCAACTTGTTAGCATCAAGTATGTTACGCAGTGATAGTGAGTGTGACATTTTTCAAATTCGGCATGTGAAATAAAACAACAGTTTAGCATACATTCATCTAATTAATTATCAAAATAAATTAGGTCTTATTTTAAATTGATATCTCCCACTATTTTTATCAAACTATATTACCCTCATATTATATAGTTTAACAAATTTATTTAAAGATTTACTAGTGAGAATAAGGATCTCATTTCAAATATATATAGCTTTGTGGTGAAACAACAAACGATATATAAATATATAGGTAGACAACTATTGTTAATGACATCAATATGTTACTCCTTTTATGCCGCCTCTTAGATTATTTTGATCAAGTGTGACACATCTGAATCAAAACTTGTCTATGTTAAGTCTAACTTAACACTTCCATATACTCAAAAGAAAAATACCGCCCTTGTGTGACACAATAAAACAGCATCATTTAGTTTATTTATAAGCATTAAATGTGATAAATCAATATCTTAAATATTTAATACTTGCCTAGTGTGACACAACAAACTCATATTAAATATTAAATATTCTATTAATTTATCATGTTAGAAGGCGACGTTCGATATTTCAAATATCTTTGAACGCTTAGGACTTAATATAAAATCTTTAAGGGGTTTGTTATTAATTGTCTCATCTTGTTTAGCACGCAAGCACACACACACACACATATATATATATATATATATATATATATATATAAAATACGCGTCATACGCGTCATATTAATTGACATACGGAGCATGTTGCATAATATATATATATATATATATATATATAGTATAAGCATGTATATAGAATATTATATTCTACTCGGATTGATTATGGACTTTTATTCTAGTTTGGTTCACTCGAGCCACCAAGTGAACCAAAATATCAAACCTAGGAGTGCAAAAATTAAATTTAAATATAACTATTATATTTAAATCACGGGCTCCATTACAAACGGATCTTCATGCGCTCCTTGCTCCTTGGTCTCCAATTCTTCAAGATAATTCTAACTAATTCTATTACATAAACTATTTACATTAAATAGAAACCTTAATCAACAGTCAAGGGAAAGTACATAGGAGGGAGATAGAATTTACATCAAGAAAAATTAGAGAAGACGAGGTACGCAAACCCCATTTAATAAAACTCATAGATTCATGCATTCAACTAAAATAAAAATCCAATAGCATTGGTCAATAGTCCATAATCAACCTCATTTATTGTCATACGCATCAACATATGCATCAATAAATAACATTCATCTCATGTATAATAAATCCATTCCATATATGCATCAATATCAATTAATGGGCAAACGTTTTGCTAATATTTAGTTTTAAAACAAAATAAACTCTTTTATTTTAATCAAGATCAAATCCAAATTAAACTCCTTTAATTTTTATAGCAATCTAAAATCTTATTTCAGATAAAATAAACTCCTTTATTTTAAATTTTTATCAATTAAATAAACCATTTATTTCAATTGAAAAAAAAATAAAAAATTTAAATTCGATCCATGGGCGGGCGCAGCTGCGCCCAGATTGAACTGGGGCGCGGCGCAGCTGCGCTGCCTTCGGGATAGAACAAAACCTACAAATCGGCGCAGCTGCGCCTGCGCCATGTCCGGTGGCAGAACTTGAAACTTTTTCTTTTGCTCAATAATCCGATTCAATCGCATATGATACATACATGGAATTATAAAATTAATAATTAGCATATAGGTAGGCTCTGATACCACTGTTAGGTTTGTACATAGCTCGATTACGAAATCAAACTGTGTAATTAAAACGGAAGCGCAACAAAAGGGAATTTTAAAATTTTATGCAAACCTTTACCATGATCATTCTATATGTTTAGTTATCAATACATACAAGAATGAGAAGAAGATGATATGCATACCCTTGTAGATCGAGCTTCCACAGGTACGAGTTCTACTCCAACTTGAATCCACGAGATTGATTTCTTTCCTTTGATCAATGCAAGCCACCCAATCGTTTGGTCTCTGGAGGTGATCCACCATGGAAGAAGAAGAACTAAGAAGGTGGGTGTTTGGCTAAACCCTAATTATATCTCTATAGAATATTTGTACTCTCTCAACTTTGAGAATGAAGTGTGTCGTGTGTCCTTATTCCATAATAAGACTTTCTTATTTATAGATGTAGACAACCCTCCTAAACTATTTAGGATGAGGGTTTCATATTAATTAATTAAACTCTTTTAATTAATTAGGCTTCCCAATCCTATTGAAAATAATTAAACTCTTTTAATTAATTAGCCTCCTAAACTTATTAGAAATATATATATGAGAGAGAGTATCTTATTAATTAATTCTTAAACTTCTTTATGAATTGAATAATAATAATAATAATAATAAGACTCCTCTTATTAATTTATATTTAATATTTTTAAAATATTAAATAATAAATATTAAGCTATTTAATTTATTATATCACCATAGATTAAATTAAATATACTTAACTTATTATTACGATTATGTCATTAGCTTTTTTAATAATTATTCTTCCTTTTATGGTGTGACCCTTTAGGTTCTCCATATTAAACCGGTTGTAAATAAATCAATTGGAACAATTATAATCTTATTTAAATAAATAAATTAAACTAATAATTTATTTAAATAAATAATATTTATTCTACAATAAGGGTAAGTCCCTTAGCGATCAACGACTTTTTAGATAATATAGATTTCAACATTAATCATAAAAAAACCTTTGAGTAAATAGTTACCGTACAATTCATTCCTTCTACCATAAATATTCCAATTAAATATAAGACATTGATTTACTATCAAGTTTTATTTTATTTAATTATATGTATTCTGATCTTAAATTCACAAATTCCGATAATGCAAATTAAAAACTACTTTCTAATTTTATTATGCCTTGGCTAATGACTATTGAGTTGTCATTTATCGAAATACATAGGACATTCACTTCTTTTACTAGAAGTGGTAGATCATTTATTAAAAATTCATTATCTTCGTGTATAATTAATTATATCCAAACATACCCTTTGATATACTCTTAGGGTCTTAAGAAACATGTCAAAGTATAACTATTGCTAGAACAATACCCTTTTTTATTTTTCATATTTTCTCTTTGTAAAATCTCTTCCAAAAAGAGTGTTACATTATAAATATTGGTATTTTATCTGTACAACAAATTAAATGAGATGGAAATAATTGTTAACGTAGGTAAGAATGAAAAACCAAAAGGGGGAACTCTTGAAATTAAATGCAATGAACAACCACCTTTATCATACCTACAAGAAATTTGCAACATTTGGAACATGGTAACACAGATAATAACTACAGAATAAATAGAAAAGAAAAGAGAAGCAGCGGTGAAAATAACAACTTTAAATACATGAATTCGTCAACTTGCGAACACTGTGAGTCAAGGATAACCATGTTTCCAATGTTTAAACATATTTTACCCAAACATGTTGCTATTAATTCATGAACATTTTCTTTCTCTTTTACTCCCTCAACTCTATTTTATTTGCATTCTATAGAGATAGATTTTTGTTCCTTTTTATTCGTAGTTTGTAAATTTTAAGAAAAAATTCACTTTTTAAGTTATTCTGTCAGGTCGATCGCTCAAGATCTTTGATCTCTTACCTAGACCCGATGATAAAAATGGGATATAATATACTAAGGTAAGGGCAGATCCAGAAAATTTTTCCAGCAGGGGCGGATTTTAACTAATTTTTTTGTTTAAGTTAAATAAAAAAAAATTAACTAATTATATTATTAACTAATCATAATAATGTTTACAAATTGTAATAAATATTGACAATCTAAACTAAAAAAATTTAAATAAAAAATATTTAGATACAACTTAGAAGACAGAAGCATGATGAATCTACGTTTGTCTATATACTTATATTTAGAATATGAATGATTTTTTTTGCCCCTCCAAGTTTACCTCTTCTATTAATATGTCCCGTTAAATTTATTCACTTGCATATTTGCCCCTACCCCGATACCTATAAAAAAAATCTAGCAGAGACAGCTACCTATGCTGCTCCTTAACAGATCCGCCCCTAAACGGAGGACTATCCTTTTAGAGATACCCTCCCCTAGATCTCCCTTATTTTGATATAATAAATTGTTATTCATTTGTGGAGTTTGTTTTTCTCTTTTGTGACTTGTTTTCAGCGTGAGATGACTGATGAGTGAATTTCATTATCCTCTCTGAGGGAATTTCAATATCATCTCTTGGGTGGTTTAACTTTCCCCGTTTGAGAGATTTCTTTTCGTTTGTGAGACATTTTTTGGTGCATTAATTATTGGAGATAGATTGTTCAGATTTTGATATGACGTTATCATGACGACTTCTTGTTTTGTTGCTCGTGTAGAAGAACGGTCCAAATCTAGATATTTTATTATTAATTTTGGGATACAACTATATTTTAGAAGTTTATATGGTGTTCACTAGGATTAATACTATGAGTGGCTTTTTTTTTTCTTTTGATTATCTCTTAGTTTACATTATTGCAATTCAAATCTTTTATTATAATTTTTTATCTTTTATAACAAATTACAATTTTAATATATTTCAATATTTTAGACTATTTAATCAAAAGAAAAAAAAAAGTTAATACATAGTAATTACGTCCCTTTTAGTTATTTGTCTACTCATCATTTTAAACGTGCATACAATTTAGTCATAACGCATACATAAATTAAAATGTCACTAATGAACAAGAATAATCATCAACCCAGTTTTTCTACTAACATCATCGTCATTTATATGTTTCATTTAGGACAAAATTTGATAGAAAGATGCTTCTTCAAATGAGGTGTGAAATTCATATACAATTTACAGTTGGAGATCAACCAAAAAAGATGTTTATTTCTACTCTCTATATGTTGCGTTTAAGACAAGCTTATTACAAAGATACTTTCCTTCACCTCGAATTTTTGTAAATCATTTAGAACACATTGTAGATCAACAAAAAAAGGAAAACCCAAAAAGAAAGTCCTATATTTGAACAACAATTTTTTTTCCGCTAAATAATTTGAACAACAATTAATAAGTTAAAAGGTTATGGAAAAGCTTAATATAAAAGAGCTAATATAATTGATGATGGACCTCAAAGTAATTCAAATAATACCTGTTGTCCTTTGGATGATGGTGCTAGATGGTAGAATTTGAGCCTAATTTAATGTAGGTGTCATTAATCATTTTTAATGATTCCATATATTAATGTGTTCTACTCCATGAGTAGATTAAATTAAGTATTTGGAAGCTCAAATTCATGGAGTAATGAATGAGATATTAACTCTCAAATATCACACTTGAAAATGATAAATGATAATAAATACATGTGAAAAAAAGCCTAGTCCCATAATAGTTAAGAACTAAACATTTAATATGTTTATATACAAGGAAATTGCTCTTGGGTTTGAGCTCCAAGGGGCACCCCACTTTTGTGGAAGAGAGAGGACCTAGCCAAGACTTGGTTCGAACCCGCACGCGTCATCGACTGGCTAACCTGGTCAAGCTCATGGGTCCTTGTACATAATTTTTTAGATAAAATTTATTTAAATTTGTTTAAATTTTATTTATTTAGTTATATTATCAAAACTGTGTCGTTTTGATAAACAATATTTATTATATTATCAAAACTGTGTCGTTTTGAGAAACAGTATCTGCTGAAAGGGTATCAGCCTGAACGGACGGCCCAAAACTACGTCGTTTTATCGCGCCTTTTCTGATAAGCCTAAAACTACGTAGTTTTGGTTACGCTAAGGCTAAAACTACGTCGTTCTATAGGTTTGAATAGACGCGCCCATTCTGCAAAGGATCAAAACTACGTCGTTTTGACCAAATGATGCTATACATGCCTTTTCAGATGTATCCCATGCCTTTGTAAGGGCTAAGTGCCCATCCGAAGGGTCACCAACCCCTCCTATAAATATATAAGAGGATGCAGCCTTATCATTCACTCATTCACAAGCTTTATAGCATTATTAGTCTAGTTTTTAGTAATTATTTCATAAGTTATTTGAGAGAGTTCTGAGCATTTTCTTTAGTTCGAATGATATACTATTTGGAGTACTACTATAGTATACATTGTCATTGTATCCTGGGAGACAAGTACTATAAAACTCTAAGTATCATACGGAGGGCATAATTGTCCTAAGAACATAGTACCAAGTACTAGCCTTGACAAGTTTATTCTGTAATTTGATAACTTGAGATAAGTTTTTATATATATTTTCCATTTCAGATTTCTAACACTAGATTACAGCCAGAATTTGGAATTTGGAGATAGAGGAGTGACTGAGTGATGTGAGGAGGCTGTAGGGAGACAAGAAAGAACAGAGAAACTAGGGTTACATATATATATATATATATATATATATATATTTGATATTTCCACAAAACTATCTTACTTAATAATAAAAGGGACTCATAGTCATGTGAGTAAAATATTGTGAAAATCAAATTTCCTCTCTAGAAATAACATTTTTTTGTTTATATTATTTGATTAATGTCTTTTAATAGTTTAGGCTGGGTCACCAAATAATGGCTTCAAAATAAATATACAACAAAAGAAAATATGAAAGTGGTATTGTGACACCCTCAAATTCGGGTACCTTCAAACCCTGGATATGGTGCTACACGGTACTACTGTCTACTCATACATTCAACTGAAAGACTTCAATAATACGCATGAGTTTATTAAATATTACATTCTATTTATCCCTTCCCAAGTTCTTGATAACCATTACATTGTTCTGTATTATAATATCAGTAATTACAATACTAATACTATACTATTACAAAGGTCACTACTTGTCCAGCTTGGACTTGCCTTTGTCTTTACCGGATCCTTCGGTCCGTTCGCTCCTAGCTGAAATCATTTAGTTTTAAGCAAGAATGAGCATAAACAGCTCTGCAAGTTAACCATTATATCTTGAAACAACAAAATCAAGAATCATATATCTTGGTCTTCAATAACTTTACAATAGTTATGAAGTACTTAAGAATAATCAAAATTTCATTTTGATTCCTTTAGAACCATTCCAAAGGACTTTATAGCTTCTTCGAAATACATCTTGGTCAACGACCATGAATCATATTTTAGTTCTCATTCATGAAAGGAACAACCCGGCACGAAGGCCGTAAGTTCGATATAGCTTACGAGCACATCCAGGTGATCAGCCTGTAGTACTTTATGTTGATCAACACTCATACATTAAACGTGTTTACGTTTAATTGGTGGCAACCTCACGTGCCTGTCGAATTAACGACGTTTAAAACCTTTGTTTTGTTCATACTCAGGTTTACCTGAGAATCCGTACCAAGTAATTGGCATATGATCACAACATTGAATATATTTTGGAAAGATTTGTGAAAAAATCCACCAAATATGCTAAGTCTCAATCTAGCCGAATCAAATGGCATCGACTATTCAATAACAGTTCATGCATAAGCAATTATGCACAATGACCACTTGTCCAACTATAATGTATAGACAAGAGTTTAGAAAACTTGCATTCATAGTAAAGTATGAACGAATTTAGAAAACTTGCCTCTGCGTCTCTTAAGCTTTTACACGTAGTCTACTCAGTCTTTACAATGTCTACAAAGCATAACACAGAGCATACCAATGAGAATTCATAATTGATACACAATGCTTAGCTTAACTCCTCCTCTTTGTATAACCTAACCGAATCGTTAAACTAATAATATTCGTTCAAGTTACTTAACGTTTATTACGGCTTATTAACATTCTTATGTTATACACCGAACCCTCATCGATCATCACTAAACATGATGATAAATGAGACTTAATTCACTTGTTCTTTAACTTAATCTTGGTTTACGGTTTCCAAAACTTAAGTTCAATTACATTTGGTTAACGTTTAATTCCTATAAACCATTAATTAAACATGTCGTTTAAAGGTTTACATTCATCAATTACTAAACCCTTAGTTGATATAGGAAGGTTAAGTAATGAATACATTTGGTCAACATTTTTTTTTGCCGGCGCGGCCCGCGCTCCATTTCCCTTACAAGCGGCGCGCCCCGCGCTACCTATGCAGGGACTCTGACCCGAACTGGCGCGCTCCGCGCTAGTTAAGTCTTCTAAGCGACACGACCCGCGCCTGCCCTGTGCACTAGTAGAAAAAAGTAAATAGACAACGTTAAAAAAGCGTTGTAATAGGTCCCCCAAAAGTATCGTGGTTAGCAGTGTCATTTATTAGACACAAATAGACAACCTTAAAAAAATAGTCTTTTGACACATTAGACAACGCTTTTTCAAAAAAGCATTGTCTATTTGTCAAATAGACAACACTTTTTAGACACAAATAGACAACGTTTTAAAAAAGTTGTCTTTTAACGCATTAGACAACGTTTTTTCAAAAAAAACGTTGTCTATTTGTCAAATAGACAACGTTTAAAAAATGTTGTCTTATAACACATTAGACAACGCTTTTTCAAAGAAAAGTTGTCTATTGGACACATTAGACAACGCTTTTTTTAAAAAACGTTGTCTATTTGACACATTAAACAACATTTTTTTTAAAAGCGTTGTCTATTTGACGCATTAGACAACATTTTTTTTAAAAAGTGTCGTCTATTTGACACAATCCACAACATTTAAAGCCAAAATATAAGCATTCTATGTTTCAAAATATCATACATTCCAATAATACCATACGTTTACAGTTTTAAATTCACTTGTCAATATAATTACTACTACGTACATTGAATTGCGAATTTAACTACATGGATGGCTACAAATACCATTGCTGCATGGTGAGTGGCACCAATACCAGGTCTTCCGTGCTTAACTGGCTTGTATGAAATTGAGAACTCAGCCAGATAATGACCGATCATTTCAGGCTTGATCTCTATCTGATTGAAAGTCTTGCCATTGTAGACTCCGACAACACTTCCAATCATCTCAGGTACAATGATTATATTGGGAAGGTGGGTCTTGACAAGTTCTGGCTTCTCACCAGGAGGGGCCTCACGTTTTTGATTCAAAAAAAACAAAAAAAAAACAATTTAATTATTGAACATGGCAGAAAGCACTACAAAAAATTATTCAGAAACAAAAAAAAAATCAAGTGAAGCATCAAAACTACTACTTTTTTTATATGAAAATCTTTTATTGAAAAGGCCCCAAGGGAAAAAGCATCAAAACTATTACGTGATGTTATAGTAAAACATTTTGATTGTTACATGAATAAATGGTGAGTATTTAAAGACTTACCATGGTAGACAGCTCCATAACCACCATCTCCGAGTTCTCTAGAAGCATCAAAATTATGAGTAGCCTCTTCAAGATCCTTGTAGGAAAAGACAGGGACCCCAAAATAAGAATTACCATCTTCAATGTCTAAGGAAGTGTTCCTTGGGAGGAAACATGTAAAGATATCATTCCATCTCTTGCGCCTCCATATAATAAAGACCAAGCAAATTATAAGGATGAACGTGACTCCAGGTATGGCTAAATAAGGGGAAAACGTAGTTGTCAAGTTGTTATCGATAGATAGATAGATGATATATTGCATACATGTATAGTTCGTAGGCGTGGTACCTGTCGCTAGAATCAGTCCCAAGCTTCCTTTGTTTTCTGCATATTATTGATAAGCAGAACATCTTAAAGTCAGTACAGCAGACATAATTTGATTCTATCAAGACTGCTAAAACCTATGTAATGATAAACGTCACTATAGGTGCAGTACGTTAGGACTTAGACAAAAGCAGGTACAACCCTACAATTAGCAACACTCATATGGAGATATGTTGGCATTTGCACAATGTTAACTTAGATACAGACCCCTATGTAACTTATCCTCTGGAGTTGTCAAAAACTTGAATCAATTTCATAAGAATTTTTATGATTTTAGAGTTTTGTTGGACAAATTTCTCATAACAGTTTCTAAAACTACCCGACATAAAATTCACATAACAACATTTTCTGAAAAAATTGTTCACACAAAACTAAATATATGCGGTGAGATTGTGACCTACCTTATTTTAACACTATTTAATGAAGTAAATAATACAAAAGGAAAGTAGTCCACCAAACTTTACTAGGCAACCTACTTCTATTATTTGGTCTTTGTCGCCAGCAGCATGAACATGTTGAAGTTATACTCTAATATCTGAATTTATTCTTTCTAACAAACAAACTTTCATCAAATAAACTTTCATCATGTCAAACTACTTTTGTATGTAAAATAGCAAAAGGAAAGAATAAAAACTGAGGCAAAATTATCTGATCCATGAGCATTAACAGCTCCAGGAGAACTTAACATTAACTCACTTTTCTTAGCTTCCTTAGCCAATGCATCCACAATTTCCCTTCCGCCATCACTCCTCTTTCTCCCATGCTTAATTGAAACATTCTTGGCCAAGCCATTGAGAAGTGATGAAAATTGCACCATCTTCTCCACCGTTTTATTCAGGAAAGAAAGTTAGAATGATTCTACAAGCGATTGAGCAATCTGAAAGAAGAAATTTGGATAATCATGCTTCCAGCCATGGGAAAACTATTACATTTTGTAGTAGTGGCTTTTGAATTCTCACTTGCTCTGACATTTCATGTATTTGTTGAGTTCTCACTTGCTTTTGCAACATTGAGAATGTGTTAGGAGTGGTGCATGTAACATAACAACTACCAACAGATAATCAAATGAGTACAAAGAATCTAACCTGATTACCAATAACCATCCTTTGAAATTCATCTCTCTCCTGTTGCAGGTTCTCAATTTGGGCCTTGAAAGCTGCCGCAGCTTTATCTTCCTAGACATCATCATTTTTATGTAATCAATTAAAAGTAAATGCCAATACAGGTTGCCCACTCATATAAAGAGTTATTTCACTTCATTAAAACCATATATTTTTAACCGTTCTGGTAATAGATCAAAATCCCTACACGAGTAAATAAACATAAAATATCAGTACCGTTATCTCTGTTCATTAGCAGACTCTCTAAATTCAATGTCACGCTGTCTCTGCTGCAACAGTGAGTATATACAGTTGCAAGTTTGTGCAATTGAAACCTAACCAAAATTAAAATGGTAATAATCAAATTAAACATCACAGATATACAGAGTATAATTACCACCAAACCTGCAACTGACCGTGCTAAGATTCTGATCCATCATCCCTTTAGCAAAGTCATATATACGCAGTATGATACATCATGCATCAAAGCTCTTAACAATTCCATATTATCAACATAGCAATAGGAGGAAATATAAAAAGAAAAGTGATAAAAGAAAAACGTATCACAAGCCAAACATAAATATATAACAGAAACCATTTCTACACGGCAAACTTACACATTTAATGGCGTCTCTTTCTTTCATAACTTTCTCAGCAAACACCTAAGAGCGTGATAGGACCCAATAAATACACCAAAGAGTAAACCAATTCGACATGCCTCCTCTCTTACTATAAGATCTTTCTCGGAGACAAGTTGCTGCAATTAGAATTCAATAATTCACTTCAATGCACATGAAATTTTTAACAGTTACATAATTTGAAAATGACACTCGTGAACAAGAATACAAACCCCTACCAATTTATAGACAAAAAATAATAATATAAATCACAATCAGTTAAAGACAGCTCAACCTAAATGCAATTCACAATTCATTTAGTCTTACATATAGCCCTAGCCCTAACTCAAATGTATATGATAATGATAATATAATAAAATACTGCCAAACTAATTTCTAAAAGCTGGAAAATTTTGAATTGTAACCTTAAGATCGAGAAGAGACGAATAGGACTGCCCGCGAATGAACTTGAAGGCGTGGAGAAAAATTCCTATACCAACGCGAACACCGTAACAGAGTAGGAAGCTCTGACAGAGGTTATCGATGGCATTGGCAATGCATGAATCGACATCGTGATCGCAGGGCGGGTGACGATGTCGTGTACGCCGCTGCCGGAGCTCCAGTTCCTCTACAGCCTCCCTCAACCGATCCTCAGCTTCCCGAAGACGGGTCTCCAAGGCGGTGCCGTCGGAGGCCTCGAGTGGAGACGGGGCAGATGAGAAGTTGGGGATTTCAGAGAGAGATGGCATTGTAGAGAGAGATAGAGAGGGATTTCTGCATCTGCAGTGCTATCAACAAGTGTTTTCGTCCCTCAGTTAGCCAGAGGGCTAGGGCTTCGATTGAGATGAAATTAAAAGAAGAAAGAGCAGACGGAAGAAACCTCCGTGTTTTTGAAGCAGATATACAAATCAAACCTCCATGTTTTTTTAAAAGACAACGTTTTCTTTAAAAATCGTTATCACTTTAAAACAAAAAAATTACCTCTAACAAATACACAACGTTTGGATATCAAACCATAACATTTTTTCAAAAAACGTTATGGAAAAGTAAACTACAACGTTTTTATAAAAACGTTGTCTATTAAAGTGTCATCTATTTACTATTTTGTAGTAGTGGTGCCTCAAATTTTTTTTCCAAATTCTGAAATTTCCGAGCTCTTAACGTAACCGTTACAACTCGGAATTGGCTCGTTCCAAAGCCAATAGTTCACAATTGATATGCTCTATCATCCTATCAAGTCGAAATTCATTTCTGAATCCGGCGGCGAGGAATTCGTCGATTAGTCTATTTTTACGTTTTCGTTAAACGTTCGTGAACGTTCACGCTCAATTCTTCGTTTTAAGTCGGAATTGGTTCGTTCATGTTCTCGCAAGTCTTATTTACCTAATTACACGTGTTGCAATCGAAAACCATCGTTTTCGAAGCACACGACGACTTTTGACTTCTAATCCGAGAAAAGTTCGTTTTCGACGATTATCGTCTAATCACGTAACTTTCGCCGAATCTTCATTCTTTGTTATTTTTAGCTAAAACCAATGGGAATCAATCCCATGGTTGATTATTACTAATTCTAATCATTCAAAACATTTAAGTTTCCATAGTTGAACCTATTCATTATTCAATATCACATGAATTCACTAAGTTCTTCAATTATTCTTAATGAGTTCTTAGTCTTTCATTATGAATGGCTTATTAGGGTTCCTAATTCACCATTACACCATCCTTATAACTTCTCCATAATCATATCTCCTTCAATCACTTCTCTATCAAAATTGTTATTGAAAGAAAAGAGAATTTTACAATTTCTTAGGTTATACCTTTCTTGTTCTTAGTTTGATTGAGTATTGAAACTCAAAGTCTTTCTTCTTCTTGGTTGATGGAACTCTTAGTAAGTATGCAAGCTAACTCTTTCTCTCTCTTATATGTTGGTGGAAAATTTCAAACAACCAAATTATGAAGAGTAAGGCCTTCTATTTATAGAAGTTGGCAAGCTTAGGGTTGTGTAGTCATTAGGACCAAACCTCCTTAGCCCACCTCCTCCCCTCATCTTGCCTATGTCCCCCCATGTGCTAGCATGTGCTAGCACATGGCCCCCCTTGTGCTCCCTCATGCACCCATGTGGCCTTGGGTTGCCCCATGGGTTTAACCCACCCGTTTACCTAACGGTTCGACCCACGGGTTAAATTATTAAATTTTAATTCCAATTCAATTCATTTCAACGTATTTACTCCGTATAAAATTCATATTATACGTCGTACTAATTCTCGTATAATATCTCGTCTTACACTCGTATAATACGAAGTATTTTATGAGTACTCCTTTAGTATAATAATCATTTATTATTATACGTAATCAATTTAATCATTGATTTACTTTCCCTAACGCTTAGGATTTTAAGTCCTTACGCAAAAACTTCGTGAGCCATAATTGAAATATTATTACATATTCCACCTTGCCTCGAAATCCTATCATTACGCGTTTCTTGGAATCTCAAAATAAATTTCCGATCAGAAATGGATGAATAGTGATTTTCGTACTTATCCTCCCGAGAAAATTTTTCTCGGCTTACTTAACTTTTCACGGTATATTATCATCAAATCTTTTGACAGAATGTCATTCCGGCATTCCGAACTCTCAAAATGGCCTAGGGTCTCCAACTCTAACCCTTAGGGTTTCATAGATGAATAGTGCCTATTTCGTCTTTTCCCAAAAATATTTTTATTCTCGGAAATCTTTTATTTTTATCTTATAAATTCGTATCAATTATTTTTAGCACGTAGCCAGAATCCTCCTCATTTCTGCATTCTCTAGGTCATAGAACGACCAACAATTAGCTTACTCAATTTAATAAACAAATAAGCAAATTTTATTCAATAAATTAAATAAAATTCATTTACATAAACGCTCGATTTTCTCGGGCTTTACAATCTCCCCTTCTTATAAGAATTCTGTCCCCAGAATTACAGTATAAGTTAATCAAAAAAATGAGGATAAGCCTTCCTCATCTTGTCCTCAAGTTCCCACGTTGCTTCTTCGACATTGTAGTTCCTCCATATCACCTTCACCGAAGGTATGACTTTGCTTCTTATCACTTGTTATTTTCTATCAATGATTTGAATAAGAATCTCCTCATAGGTTAAGTCTTTCTCGACTTGAATTGGTTCATACTCGATTACGTGCTTGTAATCCGGCTTATAGGGACGTAATACCAAAACGTGGAACACGTTATGGATATGTCCCAACTCTGGAGGTAATGCTATCGCATATGCTACCTCTCTTACCTTCCTCAAAATCTCAAAAGGTCCTATGAACGTAGGACTTAACTTCCCCTTTTTCCCGAAGCGTATCTTCCCCTTCCAAGGTGACACCTTCAGGAATGCATACGATCCAACTTCGAACTCTCTGTTCTTTCGATGTGGATCGGCATACTTTTTTTTTGTCTGTCTTGAGCTGCTACTAGCCGTGTTTGTATCAACTTAACCACTTTCGCCGTTTGTTGTACCATTTTTAGTCCTAACATTCGATGTTCTCCTACTTCATCCCAGCACAATGGCGTTCTGCACTTCCGTCCATACAACGCTTCGTAAGGCGGCATGCTTATACTAGCGTGATAACTGTTGTTGTAGGCGAACTCTACTAACGGTAGATGATCATCCCAACTCCCTTTGAAATCCATAACGCAAGACCTTAGCATATCTTTTAGCGTTTGAATTGTTCTTTCACTTTGTTCATCTGTCTGTGGATGATACGTCGTGCTCAACCTCAGTTGTGTTCCCATCTGTTCCTGTAAACTCGTCTAGAAGTTTGAGGTGAATCGCGGGTCGTGATCTGACACGATCAAAACTGGCACTCCATGTCTTGAGACAATCTCTTTGACATAAATTTTAGCTAACTGATCTAAATTGTATCTGACTCTTATCAGCAAGAAATGAGCCGACTTCGTCAAACGATCCACTATTACCCAAATAGCGTCCTATCCTTTCTGCGTCGTTGGAAGTTCTACCACAAAGTCCATCGTGATATGCTCCCATTTCCACTCCGGAATTTCCAATGATTGTAACAACCCACTGGGTCTTTGATGTTCGGCCTTAACTTTTTGACAAGTTAAGCACCTACTGACTCTTTATGTTCGACCACCAAAAATTGGTTTGAAGGTCTTGATACATCTTGATACTATCAGGATGAATCGAGTACCTCGAGTGATGAGCTTCATCCATTATCTCCTCTTTCAATTCTGGCTCATACGGAACCCAAATTCTTCCTTCAAATCTCAATAACCCTTCGTTATCAAGACTATACGCTTCCTCAGTACCGTCTGCAATCTTCTTCCGTATTTTTTTGCACTCATCAGTTCTGAGTTGCACTTCCTTAACCTTTTCCACTATTGTGGGTTGAACTTCTATTGTAAACAGCTTCTCCCTTTCTTCGATTGGACATCGTACTTCTAATTCCATTCTTGCCATCTCCTTCACCAACTCACTCTGAGCTGTTAACATCGACAGCTTCTCCCCACCCTTTCTACTTAAGGCGTCGACCACTACATTCGCCTTCCTTGGGTGGTACAGGATTTCACAGTCGTAATCCTTTATCAACTCCAGCCATCTCCTCTGTCTCATATTCAATTCCTTCTGTGTGAAGATATACTTCAAACTTTTATGGTCTGTGTAAATCTCACACTTCTCCCCATATAGGTAATGCCTCCATATCTTTAAGGTAAAAACCACTACGGCAAGTTCAAGATCATGAGTATGATAATTCCCCTCATACTCCTTCAACTGCCTAGATGCATACGCAATGACCTTACCATGCTACATGAGAACGCAACCTAGTCCTTTATGCGAAGCATCGCTATACACTACAAAATTCCCCGTCTCATCGGGTAAAGATAATACCGGTGCTTGGCTCAACCTCTTCTTTAGCTCTTGGAAGTTGTCTTCACACTTCTTTGTCCATACGTACTTCATCGTCTTTTTAGTCAAATTTGTCAACGGAGTAGCTATCTTCGAGAAGTCTTGAATGAACCTCCGATAGTAACCAACTAACCCTAGGAAACTCCGCACCTCAGTCGGCGTTTTCGGTTGTTCCCAGTTAATCACTGATTCCACCTTCGCTGGATCCACTGAAACTCCTTCCTTGTCAATGACGTGCCCCAAAAACTGCACTCTCTCTAGCCAAAATTCACACTTTGTGAATTTAGCATACAACCTCTTTTTTCTTAGTGCTTCCAACACTAATCTTAAATGTTCAGCGTGATCCTCCTTCGTCTTGGAATAGAATAGGATATCATCAATGAACACCACGACGAACTTGTCCAAATATTGTTTAAACACCCGGTTCATCATGTCCATGAATGTGGCCGGCGCATTCGTTAACCCAAATGACATCACTAAGAACTCGTAATGGCCGTAACGAGTCCTAAATGATGTCTTAGGTACATCCTCCGCCTAAACCTTCAACTGGTGATACCCCGTCCGTAAATCTATCTTCGAAAAATATTTTGCCCCTCTCAACTAATCAAAAAGTTCATCGATCCTGGGCAATGGGTACCTATTCTTTATCATTAGTTTGTTCAACTCTCGGTAGTCGATACAAAGCCTCAACGATCCATCATTCTTCTTTACAAACAATACCGGTGCTCCCCATAGAGAAACACTCAGTTGAATGTACTTCTTATCTAACAGTTCTTGTAACTGAATCATTAAGTCCTTCAACTCCACCAGCGCCATACGATATATGGTGCCTTCGAAATTGGTGTCGTCCCTGGCGCAAGGTCGATAACAAATTTTGTCTCCCTGTCAGGTGGAAGACCTGGCAAATCATTTGGAAAGACGTTCGCGTACTCATTGCCTATAGGTATCTGTTCCAATGTTGCTCCCAATTATTGGGTATCAACATTATGGCACAGGTAACATGTACATCCTTTCTTCAACAACTTTCTGGCTTGCGTCATGGTTAGGCAACAAGAACGTCCCGGTGATTTACTACCGTAGAACACCGCCTTAGGTTTCTTAGAAACCCGAAGGTTCACACTCTTATTTTGGCAATCTATCATTTTCCCATGGTTAACTAACCAGTCCATCCCGAGAATTACATCGAATTCTCCCAACCTTATCGGTATAAGATCTATCGATAATTTGTTACCTCTAATATCCACACAATAACTCCTATAAATTGAATCCACAGGAATTACTTCATCATTAGCTACATTAATGTTTAAAGGTATTACAAGTTTTTCGGGGAGTAATCCTAATCGTTTAGCAAACTCACATGCTATAAATGAACACGTTGCACCCGAATCAAACAATACATATGCATTAATGTCGTTGACCGGGATGATACCTGCTACGATGTCGCTCGATGCTACCGTATCCTGGACCGTCATGTTAAACGTGCGGGCAGTTGGTCTACCCTGTGGTACTGTGCCACCAATCACTAGCTTATTACCGCTAGCTTCTTTCCCACAATCCGAACCCTTTTTCGGATAGTTTCGTGCCATGTGATCCGTAGAGCCACATACAAAACATCCGCGGCTCTTCTTGGGACTGGGACAGTTAGGCAAAATATGCCCCTCCTGTCCGTAGTTATAGAAAACCGCCTTTCCCTTGAGGCAGACTCCCAAATGAGTCTTACCGCAATTCTTACACGCCTCCATCTTCCTCTTGGGAAACTCCTGTTTTACTCCGGTATTCCCGAAGCTGAAACCCTTCCTCTTCAAGACACTCCCACTGGCTCCCTCAATTTTGACTGATACCTTAGTCTTCGCCTTATTCTTCTTTTTCTCCTTGTGGTATAAGGTCAACGCCTCACTACCACCCTCGGCGATAATCGCCTTCTCTAACACCGCTCCAAAGGTAACACTTTGGAAAACTGAGATCCGGTTGTAGAGCTAGGGTTTCAATCCCTGCTCGAACTGTCTCACCTTCCGCAACTCCGTGTCCACTTGGTGTGGAGCAAACCTCGCCAGTTCATTGAACCTAGCTGCGTATTGGGGAACAGTCATGTCCCCCTGCTTCAGTTCTAGGAACTGAATCTCCATCCTCCCCTGCATGCTCGTGGGGAAGTAGTTCTTGAAGAATAACTCCTTGAACCGTTCCCATGTAACCACCTCTGTTCCGGCCCTACCCTGGTTGGCTTCCCACCAATAGTTGGCCTCCCCCTTCATCATGTAAGTTGCAAAAGAAGTCTTCTGCGCCTCACCGACATTTGCTATGACAATTGCCTTCTCGATTTCTTTTACCCAACCTTGGGCAGCTATAGGATCTGTAGTTCCATAGAACTCAGGCGAACCTATTAACTGAAACTCCTTAAAGGTAGTCCCTCGACCTACCCCAGGATTAGTGCGTACGGAATCTCTCGTCCGATTGAGAGCCGTAGCCAGTAAATTTACAAATTCCTGCATCGGGTTATTCCTCTGTTTCTCCTCATTACGTGGTTCTTCGTCTTGATTTCTTGCACGTCTTCTTGGTGGCATTTTCTGTTAATGCGAAAACATTTTGTTATTCTTTATTTCTTCATTCGGTTATTATTAACAATCAAATAATAACTTAATCACATTGCCAATCATTTCAATAAACTTTTATATTAAAAAGCTTCTTCGTAGTATAATACTACATTAATGTACATTACATGGCTTCAGCCATTTACAATACTATCCTGCAATTACTTTCCAAAAGCTGGGATTTACAAAATACTACCCTCGTCTATACAAAAGAGGGTTTTACGTCATTACAACTACACACTATTTACATTGCTAACTCTTCTATACACACTATCGGACTGCATTTGCCTCACAGCATTCATGTAATCCGTATCGGCCATACTGGCCACGATGTCCCGGTTAATCGTATGCCGAGTCTGTCCTTCCTCCACAGGATACTCAACAATCTGATGCTGGTAATCCTCGTGCGAACACTTATGAATATAGGACATCCGACCTATTCTCTGCTTCTTGTTCAGAAGCTCAGCTTTCAGTTCCTGGACTTCTAGTGTCACGTCCTGGACTTTGTCTTTTGCCAGCACTTTTTCATCGTGCTCCTCCTCCCAGAAGACCTCTATATCTTCTCCATCTTCCACCACATCGTCAACTACTTTCTTGAGGTCACGGACCTCTTTGCTTAGTTGAACATTTCTGTCCAGTATCGCCATGAATAGCATTTTCATAGACTCCTCTGGTGTAGACTCCTTCGCTACCCCCTCATTAAGCAATACCGTATTAATCGGCATTGTCTCCACCTCCTCCTCCGACATACCGTCAAACAATGATGCGAAGTCAAAGTTATCCAACTGCTTAGATGGATCCTCTTCCTCCGGATCTGTCTCCTCTAGAATCACTAACGGTACCTCTGCTACCGGCATTGGTACAACTTCTATCATATTAACCAAGTCCTCGCTAACCTCATGTATTTCATTATACATGTCTATTATCCTGTTATCTACAATAAGACACACATAACTTGATTAGTATACAATCAAAATATATTAACAACATATAACACATTTAATATGTTTAAGGTTACTTTCTTCTTTTAAAACTCTACCCGAGTTTGTTGACTTCTAACTTCTACTTCACTTCTCCAGGTTATAGCCTAAGGTTTTTACCCCTTAAGTTTTATAATCTACGGCTTTGATACCTACCTATGACGGCCCCAAATCCAGGTACCTTCAAACCCTGGATATGGTGCTACACGGTTTTACTGTCTACTCATACATTCAATTTAAAGACTTCAATAATACACACGAGTTTACTAAATATTACATTCTATTAATCCCTTCCCAAGTTCTTGATAACCATTACATTGTTCTGTGCCATAATATCAGTAATTACAATACTAATACTATACTATTACAAAGGTCACTACTTGTCTAGCTTGGACTTGCCTTTGTCTTTACCGGATCCTTCAGTCCGTTTGCTCTTAGCTGAAATCATTTAGTTTTAAGCAAGAATGAGCATACACAGCTCAGCAAGTTAAACATTATATCTTGAAACCACAAAATCAAGAATCATATATCTTGGTCTTCAATAACATTACAATAGTTATGAAGTACTTAAGAATAATCAAAATTTCATTTTGATTCCTTTAGAACCATTCCAAATGACTTTATAGCCTATTCGGAATCCATCTTGGTCAACGACCATTAACCATATTTTAGTTCTTATTCATGAAAGGAAAAACCCGACAAGAAGGCCGTAAGTTCGATATAGCTTACGAGCACATCCAGGTGATCAGCCTGTAGTACTCTATGTTGATCAACATTCATACATTAAACGTGTTTACGTTTAATTGGTGGCAACCTCACGTACCTGTCGAATTAACGACGTTTAAAACCTTTATTTTGTTCATACTCAGGTTTACCTGAGAATCCGTACCATATAATTGGCATAGGATCACCACATTGTATATATTTTGGAAAGATTTATGGAAAAACCCACCAAAATATGCTAAGTCTCAGTCTAGCTGAATCAAATGGCATCGACTATTCAATAACAGTTCATGCATAAGCAATTATACACAATGACCACTTGTCCAACTATAATGTATAGACAAGAGTTTAGAAAACTTGCATTCATAGTAAAGTATGAATGAAGTTAGGAAACCTGCCTTTGCGTCTCTTAGCTTTTACACGTAGTCTACTCAGTCTTTACAACGTCTACAAAGCATAACACAGAGCATACCAATGAGAATTCATAATTGATACACAATGCTTAGCTTAACTCCTCCTCTTTGTATAACTTAACCAAATCGTTAAACTAATAACATTCGTTCAAGTTACTTAACGTTTATTACGGCTTATTAACATTCTTATGTTATACACCGAACCCTCATCGATCATCACTAAACTTGATAATAAATGAAACTTCACTTGTTCCTTAACTTAATCTTAGTTTACGGTTTCCAAAACTTAAGTTCAATTACGTTTGGTTAACGTTTAATTCCTATAAACCATTGATTAAACATGTCGTTTAAAGGTTTACATTCATCAATTACTAAACTCTTAGTTGATATAGGAAGGTTAAGTAATGAATACACTTGGTCAACATTTTTTTCTTGTCGGGGCGGCCTGCGCTCCATTTCCCTTACAAGCGGCGCGCCCCGCACTACCTATGCAGGGACCCTGACCTTGACTGGTGCTCTCCGTGCTGGTTAAGCCTTCTGAGCGGTGCGGCCCGCGCCTGCCCTGTGCCTCAAATTTTTTTCCTAAGTCTTGAAAATTCTAAAATTCCCGAGCTCGTAACGTAACCGTTACAACTCAGAATTGGCTCGTTCCAAAGCCAATAGTTCACAAGCGATATGCTCTATCATCCTATCAAGTCGGAATTCATTTCTGAATCCGTCAGCGAGAAATTCACCGATTAGTCTATTTTTACGTTTTCGTTAAACGTTAATGAGCGTTCAACGCTCAATTCTTTGTTTTAAGTCGGAATTGGTTCGTTCTTGTTCTCGCAAGTCTTATTTAACTAATTACCCGTGTTGCAATCAAAAACCATCGCTTCCGAAGCACACGACGACTTTTGACTTCTAATTCGAGAAAAGTATGTTTTCGACGATTATCGTCTAATCGCGTAACTTTTGCCGAATCTTCGTTCTTTGTTATTTTTAGCACAAACTAATGGGAATCAATCCCATGGTTGATTATTACTAATTCTAATCATTCAAAATATTTAAGTTTCCATAGTTTAACCTATTCATTATTCAATATCACATGAATTCACTAAGTTCTTCAATTGTTCTTAATGAGTTCTTAGTCTTTCATTATACATGGCTTATTTGGGTTCCTAATTAACCATTACACCATCCTTATAACTTCTCCATAATCATATCTCCTTTAATCACTTCTCTATCAAAATTGTTATTGAAAGAAAAGAGAATTTTACAATTTCTTAGGTTATACCTTTCTTGTTCTTGGTTTGATTGAGTATTGAAACTCAAAGTCTTTCTTCTTCTTGGTTGATGGAACTCTTAGCAAGTATGCAAGCCAACTCTTTCTTTCTCTCTCTTTCTCTCTCTTATATGTTGGTGGAAAATTTCAAACAACCAAATTATGAAGAGCAAGCCTTCTATTTATAGAAGTTGGCAAGCTTAGGGTAGTTTGGTCATTAGGACCAAACCTCCTTAGCCCACCTCCTCCCCTCATCTTGCCTATGTCCCCCCATGTGCTAGCATGTTCTAGCACATGGCCCCCCTTGTGCTCCCACATGCACCCATGTGGCCTTGGGTTGCCCCATGGGTTTAACCCACCCGTTTACCAAATGGTTCGACCCACTGGTTAAATTATTGAATTTTAATTTTAATTCAATTCATTTCAACGTATTTACTCCGTATAAAATTCATATTATACGTTGTACTAATTTTCGTATAATATCTCGTATTACACTCGTATAATACGAAGAATTATACGCGTACTCCTTTCGTATAATAATCATTTATTATTATACGTAATTAATTTAATCATTGATTTACTTTTCCTAACACTTAGGATTTTAAGTCCCTACGCGAAAACTTCGTGTGCCATAATTGCAATATTATTACATATTCCACCTTGCCTCGAAATACTATCATTACGCGTTTCTCGGAATCTCAAAATAAATTTCCAATCAAAAACGGATGAATAGTGATTTTCGTACTTTTCCTCTTGAGAAAACTTTTCTCGGCTTACTTAACTTTTCACGGTATATTATCGTCAAATCTTTTGACAGAATGTCATTCCGGCATTCCGAACTCTCAAAATGGCCTAGGGTCTTCAACCCTAACCCTTAGGGTTTCATAGATGCATAGTGCCTATATCGTCTTTTTTCAGAAATATTTTTATTCTCGAAAATCTTTTATTTTTATCTTATAAATTCGTATCAATTATTTCTAGCACGTAGCCAGAATCCTCCTCATTTTTGCATTCTCTAGGTCATAGAACGACCAACAATTAGCTTACTCAGTTTAATAAACAAATAAGTAAATTTTATTCAATAAATCAAATAAAATTCATTTACATAAACGCTCGATTTTCTCGAGCGTTAAGGCATTGACAAAACTATATCGGTAAACATGCATTGACAAAACTATATCGGTAAACATGCAAGTGCTTTTTGATCTTTTCACACAGCTATCTTACATAATACTCTCTCCGTTCCAAATTAATTGCTCAATTTTGACTTTTTTTAGTCAAATTAACTATTTTTTAAAACTAATTTGTATTCCATTTTTGTCAAAATATAGGTGAAGATGTTATAACAAAAAAAAGTATATACAATTTACTACTAATACCAATTTTTATAATGTTAAAAATATATTTATACATGCTTAATTATTCATTTTAAAAATAGTCAATTTGATTAAAAAAAGTCAAAATTGAGCAATTAATTTGGGACGGAGGGAGTAGTAAAAAGGTTTACAATAATTATTTAGTACATTATTATAATATTGAATCTAAATTAAAAAGATGGTAGAAAGAATCTAATTAATTAATTCAATATATATGTATATATATAATATGATATTTTCACATGGTTATCTTACTTAAATAATATTCCCTCCATTCCTATATGTAAGTCGTTTTAGACTTTTTTTGTTATTCCTAATTATTTGTCGTTTGTGGTTATCTAGGAGAATTGATCACTATTTTTCCCAAATTACCCCTTATTACTCCACCTAATTTTTTGATTCATATTTATCATAGAGAGAGTATGAGATAAGTGAGGTGAAGGGTATTATAGACAATTGATAGTGTAGTTAATGCTTTTCAATCATTTCTTTAATTCTTGTGCACATGTCTAAAACGACCTATATTAAGGAACGGAGGGAGTAATATAGAGACCCACATTTATGTGAGTGATGTCTTGTTGAAAATATCAAATTTCCTCTTTTGAAATAACATTTGCCAGTATCTATTATATTATTAATTGTCTTTTAATTATTTGTCTACTATGTTCTCTAATTAGTTGATTTGTGCCAATTTTGTTTCTTGGGCCAAATTTTATTCAATTTTCCGGAAATTTTTGCATAATTCATCGTCTTTTATAAAGTTCATTAACTATAACCTTATCTGCATATTAGCGAACATAAATATCTTATGATAGGTGTCGGATATATTTATACAAATAAAATTAAGAGTAACTTCAATGAGTAATAGGGAAACAGAAATAGCATAAACCATGAGTTTAAGAACATCAAGCTATATATATGTAATATGTACCACTTCCTTGACAGGCAGCAGTGGTTATATGGGCATGAAAAGGTGTCAAATCATTTCTTCTTGGCGTACTCCTCTTAATTCAACCCATTGCCACCTAAAAATGATTATCAATATGCGTCCAGTTTTCTTGAGCGGAACAAAGTTCTTAAAGATGATGATATTAATCGATCAACTTGCAGTTTCATTTACGCCTGCTGAGGTTCATATGGCTATGTTCCAAATTGGATCCACTAAAGCACCAAGTCCGGATTGTATCCCAATTGTTCTTTATCAAAGCCAGTGGAGGGTAGTAAATAACAAAGTTATCACATCAGTGCTTGCGTTTCTAAACTCGGGTTAGTATAATAGTATTTACTCAAGAAGGCAAATAAAACTTTCATCACTCTTATTCCAAAGGTAGAGGCCCCTCAATCACTGTTGGATTATTGTCCAATTAGTCTATGCAATGTAATTTGCAAAATTGCTTCCAAGATTATTGTCAATAGGCTGAAAAATGCAACGAATTTCATCTTCGTTAGCAAAAAAAAAAATCTTTTCGTTTTCAAGTAGACGAATTTTGCAACAAAAGTTGCTTTCAGTAATAATTTTTTAATAAATTTGCTACAAAATATTTTGTTGCTAAATGATCTATGATTTTACATAAAAACAAAATTTTGTTGCGAAATATTTTACTTTCTGCAACGAAAACAAATTTCGTTCCTAGACAATTAGCAACGCTCATTGCGCAACGAAATGTCCAACGACCGAAAAATCGTTATTAATGGCCTTTGGCAACGAAATTTCGGCAACGGAAATTGTTTGATGCCAAATCAACATTTTTTTTTGTAGTGAAAGAAAGTGGCATTGACAATTATATCGGTAAACGTATAAGTGTTTTTTGATCTTTTCACACAGCTATCTTACATAATAGTAAAAAGGTTTACAAAAATTATTTAGTACATTATTATAATATTGAATCTAAATTAAAAAGATGGTAGAAGGAATCTAATTAATTAATTCTATATATATATATATATATATATATATAATTTGATATTTTCACAAGACTATCTTACTTGAATAATAATATAGAGACCCACATTTATATGAGTGATGTCTTGTTGAAAATATCAAATTTCCTCTTTTAAAATAACATTTGTCAGTATGTATTATATTATTAATTGTCATTTATAAAGTTCATTAATTATTTGTCTATTGAATCCTCTAATTAGTTGATTTGTGTCAATTTTGTTTCTTGGGCCAAATTTTATTCAATTTTCCGGAAATTTTTGCATAATTCATTGCTTAGCTTCAAAGACAAACTATAACCTTATCTGCATATATTAGCGAACATAATGATCTTATGATAGGTATCGGATATATTTATACAAATAAAATTAAGAGTAATATTAATGAGTATTAGAGAAACAAAAATAACATAAACCATGAGTTTTAGGACATCATGCTATAAATATGTATAATTAGTACCACTACCTTGACAGGCATATGTGGTTATATGGGCATGAAAAGGTGTCAAATCATTTTTTCTTGGCGTACTCCTCTTAATTCAACCCATTGTCACCTAAAAATTATCATCAATATGCGTCCATTTTTCTTGACCCATGGAACAAAGTGCTTATTATGATATTAATCGATCAACTTGCAGTTCCATTTAGGCCTGCAGAGGTTCATATGGCTATGTTCCAAATTGGATTCACTAAAGCATACGATGAGTATCGCTGGCTATATTATTTATTTGTGCGATGCAACTATCTCTTCTCTGCCTATGTGCCCACGAACATTTTTCATGAACTCAGAAACACGTAAATGATAATTTATCATATTTCTATCCATATAATTTACAGTCTTACACTTCAAACAAAGGTATCTTATCTTGTTCTGACTATTCACACATTCTAGGTAACTATACGCATAATCCAAAAACATTTGACAACCAGTTCCAAATTCAGCTGTAGCACCTATATGGGCATTTGACTTTCATCGTCTTATCTAACTACGGACTGAAGAAAGCTCCATCGATCTCATTTTTAATGCAACCCATGGATCAAAAAGTACCTAATAAGAGGGATTTGTGGGCCTACTTTCTTTTCCGAGTAACTGACAGTCACAAGACTTAAAAATGACCAAAAAAAAAATAGAAATCCATGATACTACAGTACCTATTTTGACATAAATGATTGTATTTAACTTTGTCATCATATTATATTATTTGTATTTTTTATTTTTTATATCATTTTAATTATATTATATTATGCTGACAAGTATTCAAATTCACTTCAACCACATCAATTCTTATATATAAAGGCATCACAGCCGATCCTAAAATGAGTTAATTTTAAATCAATTAAGAGTTAACTCGCTCAATTGGAAAAAATTCACGTCAGATTGGAATCCACCTTCAATCGACAAAACCGTTCGTCTCTTCAAATTTCCTAATTCTTCATCTTCCTCTTCCTCTTCTTCTTTCTGTTCTTCATTACCCTCACCCATATTTCACTTCCACCGATCCAAGCTACACCGTCGGATTCTGGATCCAGTTCTACTACTTCTATAGTCTGGCAGGGCAGCAGAGCAAAAAGTGCGCGAAACTCCACAGACACAGTCATGCCAGAGCTTCCAGAGGTAGAGGCAGCTCGAAGAGCCGTTGAAGAGCACTGCATTGGCAAGATGATCAAGTGAGCATTAGTAGCAGACGATGCTAAGGTCATCGTCGCCGTTTCCTCTTCTGACTTCAAAGCCTCTCTCCTCGGAAAGACCATCGTCGCCGCTCACCGGAAAGGGAAAAACATATGGGTCCAACTCGATTATCCTTTTTTTACTACTTTCCAGTTTGGTATGCTTTGTTATTCCTCTTCAACCTAACCCTAGAAATTTGCTAATTTATTTCAAATGTAATTGCTGTTGGACTAAAATTCACACATCTTCCCTGTTGATTACTACTTACATCTAACAGTTATCTATAAAAGGTTCTGCAACATATTTAGGGTTCAACTAATCAATTCTCAATCTTGCGGAACTGAAATAATTGATAAAATGTAGTTTCAGGTTTGTGCCGTAATCTCCAAATTGTTTGACATAATCCGATTATCTCATAATATACTTTTTGGAAGTTTTGTGTCCCAAATATCAAATTTGCAATATAGTTGGTGAAATGATAGAGGTCTAAAAAATGTGCACATTTGCGTTAAAGGAATAACTAAATACGCTTATCACCCTGAAGTAACTATTATCCTTTGTCTAAGGGCGGTGATTATCTCTTTCCTTGGAAGGCTGTGTGGGGGATGAAGTCTCCTCCTAGAACTACAAATTTTCCTTGGAGGACTCCTCCTGACCGCATAGGTGACGACCTGAGAAGGAGGAAAGCCTAACTTTTTATTCATACACTGGATCATCCAACCCCTAACATAAGCAGGACTGGACCGGGTAATTGCATTGTTATTTATTTTTTTCTGAAACAGTTTGATATTAATTTGACAGGGCAATCATGTTGGGTCTTATGCTTCATGCAAATGCAAAACAGCTAATTAGAAGGAAAAAGTTTGAAGACGTAGTGGAAGTGCTTACCATGGGGGAGGTCAGTTTTGATGCCATTCCATTCAAAAAAATTATATGATGGGCAATCTCACTTGCTTGGTTACTCTGTTTAATGTGGAATAGCTGGATTATTCTTTTTATCAATAAGACCACTTATATTTTTGTTGAATTATATTGTTCCTTCATTCTTTACTTCAGTCTGTTTTAGAACCGCATCAATCTCACTTGCTCTCTCTAGATTGCCCCACATTATAAGTGAGTTTGTTTGTGTGTTTTTTTTGTTAAGCAATTGATCGCCTCGGTTGCCGCCTCCATGGGAACTACTACTTCCAAGAACAACGTAAGTATGCTATCCTCGCACTTCTTCATAGTATCGGTTTGCTCAAACCTTAAAATTCACACATCTTCCCTGTTGATTACTACTTACATCTAACAGTTATCTATAAAAGGTTTTGCAACATATTTAGGGTTCAACTAATCAATTCCCAAACTTGCGAAACTGAAATAATTGATAAAATGTAGTTCAGGTTTGTGCCGTAATCTCCAAATTGTTTGACATAATCCGATTATCTCATAGTCTACTTTTTGGAAGTTTTGTGTCCCAAATATCAAATTTGCAATATAGTTGGTGAAATGATAGGGGTCTAAGAAATGTGCACATTTGCATTAAAGGAATAACTAAATACGATTATCACCCTGAAGTAACTATTATCCTTTGTCGAAGGGCGGTGATTAGCTCTTTCCTTGGAAGGCTGTGTGGGGGATGAAGGCTCCTCCTAGAACTACAAATTTTCCTTAGAGGACTCCTCCTGACCACACAGGTGACGACCTAAGGAGGAAAGCCTGTTTTAGTTGGTCTTTGAAAGCCTATTTTATTTTCTCTTAATTTTTTTTTGGGTCAATGTCGGGACCAATGATGTGTATTTTTTTACATAGTTGTTTGATCATTATGGTTATATGATTATGTTATTTTGTACTCCCTCCTTTCCAAAGTATAAGAGCAAAATGACTTTTGATTTCGTTCAAATTATTTAAGCAAAATGACTTTTGCAGTTGTAATTTTAAGTGTACAAGTGAGTCCCTCACTTTTTGAGAGGATAATTTATCTCCTTATTTTCACATTTTTAGGAAGTTCTTATATTTTGGAAGGCAGAGCGAGTATATCTTTATATATGCTAAGGCTATGCTTCCTTTCGGTATATACTACTATTTGTTACCTATAAGAAAGCATGTGTTCTGCTTGAACAAATTTCATATTTCTTATGAGTTGCGTTAAGCAGTGGCATCTCAAGATTTATGGGATTTGTTTGAAGTAGACCTGTTATTTGCCTGGTGCTTTGCTGTAATATTAAAGATGTATTTTTTCTCATACAAAAAGGACAACTAGGTATTTACTTTGTGTGTTGGATAATTAGCGAACAGCGTGCTTATAAGATTTGTGTGGATGTGATGTTAAGAATCCTGAATGAGACAATTAGACAACACTTGAGCTCTACCTTCTCCTTGAAATGCAATGCATTTATGAATGTTTGGTTGCAATTATAATAATATGTCATGCATGCAGTCATGTACCTAGTAGCTCAAGACATGTTTCCAGGCACCATCTGATGTGTTTTCCATTGAAAAATAACAAAGAATGTTATGGAGTACAAAAATTACTATTGATCTGAAGCATTACTAATTTTATTTATCTATAAAAAAGGACTCTGAAGTTTGTTATTGTCTTCTTACACTTGCTTAAGTGACAAATTTTGTTTTCTCCTCTAGAGTTTTTAAGAACATAGTGAAAACATTTATTCAGTTGTTCTACTTTATACATATATGGTAAAGAGATGCTTGAAGAGGTGAAAGTGCCTGAAATGTCAAGAGGCGCTGGGCTGTTGCTGAAGTCAGAGCAGAAGATGATAAGCTGGCAGAGCAGGCAAGTCCGTTGCTATTTTGATTATAATCAACATTATCTTAACTTTTGGTGTTTTGGACTCATTTTTGTTTGTTTTCCTGTAGGTAGATGCTTTAAAAACATTTATCTATGACCAGAGTTGCTGAAAGGGATATTAATTTCTTACTGGAGATGCTTATCGAGTATTATAAGTTGCTGGCTGTGTTTGCAGCTCAATCCATGAAAATCCCTTTCCATTGGTTTCAAATTTAGATAAGGTGAATTCAGGGACTATCTTTCACTTGGGAGACTGTTAGAGACCAAGTAAAACTAATTATTGAATTATACATTGTTTTACTTCTTAAGTTGATTGTTGTTTCAAATTGTATTATTTTCTGAATGTTATTGCAATTCGTCAATCCCTAAATTTTATCTTACAGTAGTTCACTTAATTTACATGAATTTGTTGTCATTAAATCTATTATTCAAACTAGCCCGTACAAAGCACGGGCTATTAACTAGTTATATAAAAACTACTCAACATGACTTCACAATCCATATTAGGCCTATTTGGATTCGCTTCTAATTTTTGCTTATTAGGATTATTAAGCTTATGAAATACTAACTATTTTGATTGTTTTATGCATGTGTTTCTATTTGTAAACATGTATGTCATACTTGCTTAATTGCAGCTTCCCTAAAACCAATTTAGCGTCACTAGAGAGGGCTAATTATATTATCCTTAATAATAATATGATGGGTGTTACTGTGTTAGACAATTTTAAGACCTACATAATGTTTTTAAATTTTAGAAGAATCTAATAGATACTTGTAGACACTCAAAATTTTCTTCAATTTTGTTGTAGACAATCGAGATTTTGTGTTCCTGTTATTAACCCTGCAGGAGAGCAAAACATTCAACTCAACCCCGGTCTCAACCCGGAAAGTACAGATCAGCCCCGGTCTCAACCCGAGAAGTACAGATCTGCCTCGGTCTCAACCCGGGAGGTACAGGTCAGCCCCGGTCTCAACCTGAAAAGTACAGATCAGCCCCGGTCTCAACCCGGGAGGTACAGGTCTGCCCCGATCTAAATTCAGAAAGTACAGGTCAGCCCCGGTCTCAACCCGGGAGGTACAGGTCAGCCCCGGACTCAACTCGGGAGGTAAAGGTCAGCCCCGGTCTCAACCCGGGAGGTACAGGTCAGCCCCGGTCTCGACCCGAGAAGTACAAATAAGCCCCGGTCTCGACCCGAGAAGTACAGATCAGTCCCAGTCTTGACCCGCAAAGTACAGGTTAGTCCCGATCTCAACCCGGTAGGTACAGGTCAGCCCCGGTCTATACCCGGGAGGTACAGGTCAGCCCCGATCTCAACCCGGGAGGTACAGGTCAGCCCTGGACTCAACCCGGGAGGTACAGGTCAGCCCCGATCTCAACCCGGGAGGTACAGGTCAGCCCCGGTCTCAATCTAGGAAGTACAGGTCAGCCCCGGTCTCAACCCGAGAAGTATAGGTCAGCCCCGGTCTCAACCCGGGAGGTACAGGTCAGCCTCGATCTCAACCCGGGAGGTACAGGTCAGCCCGGTCTCAACCCGGGAGGTACAGGTCAGCCCTGGTCTCAATCCGGGAGGTATAGGTCAGCCCCGTTCTCAACCCGGGAGGTACAGGTCAGCCCCGAACTCAACTTGGGAGGTACAGGTCAACCCCAATTTTAACCCAGGAGGTACAGGGCAGCCTCGGTCTCAACTCGGAAGGTACAGATCAGCCCCGGTCACAACCCGGGAGGTCAGGTCAAGCTCCGGTCACAACCCGGGAGGTTAACTCAACTTCGAAGACAACCCCGAAGCCTCACATCATCTCTAGAAAAAACCTGGAAGAATCAAGTCAGCCTTGGAGACAACCTTGAGGACAAACAGAATCGGCTGGAATCCCAACCTCGGAGACGACCCCGGGAAGTCATCCGAAGGCCATGCTAGCACTAAAGGCAACCCCGGGAGGGGCAAGATGGATATTTTACTAACTTAAAGCTGATTCGGTCAAACTCAAGCCGAATTGATGCCATCAAGGTCAGAAAGAACCATAACGGTGATCTCGAGTGGAAACAGTGCAAGACAGCTCAACGGATAAACTACGAGGAATCAAAGACTTGGTTATGAACTAGTCTTTTTTAACTCGGAAAAGGTTTACTCCCATGTCATTGCGACACTCTCGGTGAGGGCTTTCCGGAAAGGTATAGCACGCCTTAAACAGACGCTCCGATCAAAAGTTAAAAAATTTCGAATCTGACCACACATTGCTCGGAGTGCACGAACTTCGATGCAATTGGACCATCCACATGGGCCTTGCCATGTGGAGTCGCACCTCTACATGCGGCTGCCACGGGTAGAGCCGCTTCCACGGGGTATATAAATAAACGTGCACCCCCTAGCTCATTTCATTATTCAAAAACGCTCTGAACCTCTGCCCGTTTTGTTTCTCAGCCATACTCTTGTGCTCCAAACCCAAATTTTATCACTCCAACACGTAGATATACTCATATACTACCACATATCAAATATTAACCGGTAAAAACGGACGTTTAAAGCCTACGATTTGGCAAAAAGCCCGTGTAGCAGTCCATTGTGAGTATTTTTACGATCAGAAAGTTCATATTACTTCATTGCGCTTTTATACACTTGCACGTTAAGTTTCACTTTCTGATTATGCTCAGAACTCTGTTCCGTGACCCTTTTTGCATACTTTTTGTACATTTTAGTACATAAATGCATTTTCTGGCATTTCTACAACTCGGATTGACAATCCGTCACTTTTAACAGCTTATATATATATATATACACACATATATGTACCTTTCACCGGACTGGGTTATTTTCCCAGTCCCAGTTTGACTACTTTCTGTCTATATTTAATTATATATATACTAACTTTTCAATTCTGTCAAGCCCGGATGTCAAATCTGTGGTAGTTTACTACTTATATATATATATATATATATATATATATATATATAAAATTTTTCCTGACTTATTTGGGCCTGGATTTATACTTCATAGCCTTTTTATTGCTTATATATATATAAATACATACTAACTATATATATTATTATTTACATTCTAGTTTGGCCTAGATCATTCTGTGACCTTTTTACTGCTTTTATAAATATATATATACTTACATTTCTGTCCAGGCAAAGGATAGAATGTCTGTCGCCCTTTACAGTTTTTCTATATATATATATTTACATTCTGTCTAGCCTGGATTACTCCGTGGCTTTTTTCAGCTTATATATATATATATATACTTCAATTCTGTCCAGCCTGGATTACTCCATGGATCTTTAGAGTTTTTTAAATATATATATATTTACATTCCACTCTGGGCATCGGAGTGCAAACCCATCGCCCTTTACAGTTATCGTATATATATAAATATATATATATATATATATATATATATATATTTCTTTACTCATTTTGATTAAATTGCTGCTTTAAATATTCATTTGATATGAATCGGCACTGACATCTTTTTGGCGAACTAGATTTGTTTAAATCTCGCCAGCTCTAGCTTTCAAATGGTTCAAAATAGGTCCAAATGGAACTGGAAAGCTAGAATGACTGAGATTTACTTAAATCTAGCAATTTTCTAATTCCAGTTATGAAAGCAACCTCGCGGCTCTTAGATCGCTATCTAGTGGGAACGAGACGCTTCGGCTATGCGCGAGCCAGGATTTACTGATGAATCCTTGGCTCTAGCGACATCTGGATGTAAATATATATTTTTGTACATATTTGAACTGTGCAAATTTTATTGGCTTCCCTCTGTGAGCCTAGGAATCGTGGGATTCATGATCAAATTGATCAGAATTTGATTCCCACGATGAAAAACTCCACTTTACAAATGTACCCTGTCAGTTTTTCTATAAACTGTACATCCGAAAGACCTTAAAACGGTTATCCAAGTTTAAGGTCTCAATATAATGAGAATATGGTTTGTCGTGTCAGAGTCACTTCGATGACTGTCATGCCCATGAGAAGACCGACGCTTGTATATGTTGTGGTCAAGGATGCTTCGTAGCCTGACAATAACCATTCAAATTGATCCTAATGGCTAAAAAGATAAAACTGAAGTGTTGACATGCTTCAATTCCTATGTTAGCGTAAGGGTTTGAAAACCTGCTTTCAAAATATCATTTTAATAATCTTGTCTAAAAAAAGAGACTTTTGCAAATCAAATCAAACCCTTCGTATATAGGTTCAACGAAGTACGTCCATACTTTCAAATCAATCAATCATAGGCCCAATTTCTTCCAGCATTCACACACACACATTGCCGATTTAAAAGGGAAATATTGAAAAGATGTGGTACCGTGTTTACACGAGAGTTGTGGGGTGCCTAACACCTTCCCCACACTTAACTAAGCCCCCAAACTTAGAACTTCGATTTTAAAGATCAAGTTTCGACAGTGTCCAGTAATTGGGCCTCATTTCAAACAAAACTCGGTTGAGTTGGTACAACTATTTCAAATCTACCAACTGGCAACTCTGTAAAACGTTCAAATCGTCGACATGATACATGTTGGCCTTTTCCTAAAAAACCATTAAAACCTTTTTCACAATAAAAAGAATAAGGGTCTACAAAACTTAGGAAGAGAGAAAGATTCGGGTCCAACTCGAACCGAATTTTTTCCCGACGTCGACAGGTGGCGGCTCTGCTGGGGACAGTAGAGGGCTGAGGCCGCGTTCAAATATTTTCAAAATTTTCCTTTCATATCTGCGTATGTGTGAATGCTGCGTCTTTACATTGAATGAATGCATTAATGTTGCGTCTTTACATTGAATGAATGTGAATGAATGCTTCCCTGCTTTATTAGTGCTTCACACAAATATTAGTGCTTCGCACTAATGTCATCATATGCATATAGTGAGACGTGATGTATGTGAATGTATGTTGTGTGATTCCTCCACCAGGAGGCAAACCCGTCGGTGACAGAGTAATGTCTTCGAGGACGGCTAAGTCTTTGGGGCTCATGAAAAAGCACCACTCAGATCCGCTCCAGTTGAAAGATCTGATTAATTTCCCCTCTTGTAGATTGCGATGATTTGGGAACCTTCATGCCCAAAAAGCCACGAGAGTAGCCTAAGATAGGTCAGCCTCTGATTAACCAAATTCGATGGGAAGCTTCTTCATACCTTCCTCTTCAATTCAATATCAAATTTTTAATTCCAATGTAAATAGCACAATGTAGATATCATAATATACATTCCCTATGTAAAGCCTATCATGTTATCCTGTCATCAAAACAACTGACCTCTGTTTTGTAGGATAAGATTAAAAAACCTCAAAAACACATCATGGCATGCATCATATCCATACCTACCTCAGGAAATTGACACACCTACGTTTATTGTAAGTGAAAAATTGGTCTTGTCACTAGATCTAAGTCTAAGAAAGCACTAAGTCCATCTCCGGACATGGCTTCCAGTGCTCAGCCAGAATCCACCTTGTCTCTAGGGAAGAGTTTGAAGGATTGAAGAACCAGATAGCTGAATTGGCCACTTTCTTAAGAGAGCAAAGTAAAGCCCTTAAAGGGAAACAAGCACAGGGTCACACAGAACCAGGAACACCCGTTGGCAGTCAAGAGACCGGGAAGACAGATATTCAGATTCCTGATCCTCAGAACCAGGGTCCTACCAACAAAACCCTTGAAATCACCGTCCTTAACAAAGAAAGGAAGTTGGTGACATTCTGAAGAAAGTCCAACAGATGGAAGAAACCATCCGGTCCATCAAAGGGACTGGGGCATTTGGCAGTGTCAATTATTCAGACTTATGTATTTTCCATGGGGCCCATTACCCTGAAAAATTTTAAGTCCCCGATTTTGAGAAATACGATGGATTGGGAGACCCCTACACTCACTTAAAGGTGTTCATTGGAGAGCTCGGATCCTATGCAGAGGATGAGAAATTCTGGATGCAGTTATTCTAGAAAAGTATGATCGGAGAGGATAGAGCCTGGTATGCTCGTCTGGACAACTCTAAAATTCACAGCTGGGAAGAGCTGGCACATGCCTTCATTAATCAATACAGTTTCCAGTCTCAACTGGCTCCAGACAGATATCAAATAACCAAAATCAAGAAACAAAACACTGAGTCATTCAGAGAATATGCTCAACTTTGGAAATGAATGGCGGCACAAGTCACTCCACTTATGACTGAGTCTGAGATAATCATGACCTTCATCGACATTCAAGAAGCCCTGTATTATGAAAGGTCCTAGCAGGCATAGGAAAGCCATTCTCAGAAATGATCAAACACGGCGAAATGGCAAAAATGGGGCTCAAATCTGGGAAGATAAAGTATCTTACCGCCTTGGAAGCTGTTACCGAGCATATTCAGGAGTTATGGGAGTAATCCCCGGAGAACACATAAGAAGAAAGATGAAGAAGTATCCTTAGTATTGCAAGGACAAAAAAAGAGGGGTGATTCAAGCAGCATGCCCATTCAAAGGAGAAACTATTCCCCTTTTCAAACTTCAGCACAACCTTCAAACCCGCCATTCCAGAAAAATTTGGTGGCCAGACGTCGGAGGACGTTCACCCCCTTAAAGGATTAAGTCAAAAATGTGCTATAACTGTTGACGGTACAGAAAAAGATTGTGCAACTCCTTCCACCAACCAATACCGGTGGATAAAATTTTGACCCAAGCAAAAAGTGTGCCTACCATTCTGAATTTTCGGGCCATGATACACAAGACTGTTGGTCTCTCATGCACAAAATCCAAGACTTGATAGACAATGGAGAGATTGTGGTGACAAAACCGGAGCAACCACAAGTACAAGACAATCCTTTCCCTCAGCACAAAGAGAAGGGTGTCAACATGATTAGCACGCAAAATGGAGAAGGATCCAAATACCTCCGATATGTCGGAGAATCAACTCAATCCAGCCCAGCCATTTGGGAGTTATCAAAAATGTGATTCCTGATAGAACAAGAGATTAAGTTTATCAAGGAACAAATTGGACAGTTAGCAGAGTTGGTTGTATATCAACATCAAATAACCAGGCAGCTGATGAACCAATCCAACCAACAAGAGATAAGTCCGCCTACCCCTGAGATTAGTTCTATTGCTATGAGGGATCACCATCGGTTTCATGAACATGAACCATGGGCCGATAAGGTGGCCAAGGAGGAGAAGTTCTAGGCTGGTCGGGAATTCGCCTTTCAAAGGAATTTTACCAATTTGAATCAACCCATGAAAGAGAACCTCCAGATGTTAATCAATGATGGAATGGTTGCAGATTTATTACCCCCGGTAAATCCTCGATCCAGAAAATTCAAGCCTGACTGAATCTGTCAGTATCACTCTAATGCTCCCGGTCATAACACCGAAGATTGCTGGGGATTTCATAACCTGATTCAGAATATAATTGAAAGTTGTGAACTGATAAGAGGAAATCGGGATTATGGCCTCCTAGATGAAAAAGCTTTCTTTATTCCCACTACATGGAGTCAGGATACCGTGGCTGTTATTTCCTGCGAGAAGGAGCTATCCCTCACACCCCTAATGATACCAGGGAAAGGGATCCAAAAAACACAAAATCCTGTGAAGTAGGCGGCGCCCGAGCCTTTGATATTGCTATTTAGACCCCAGTATCCAGTGATCAGTCTGAAGAGAGTACCATGGAACTACTTGAATGATGAAGGTTCCCCCTCAAACAACATTGCCATTGTACTAAAAGAGAATCCATTGTACCTACCTCAGTGGGTGATCAAATCAGTTATCAAGGCCAAAGAAAAGGTGGCTAAAGAGAAAATCGAAGAGTTCCTCAACAAAATGGGACACAATAAAATCAAAGTGGTGTAAAGCCTAAAAGATGCACCCAAGCAGATGTCCATCCTAGATCTGGTATTATCATCGGTGGATCATCGCAACATCCTGGTGAAAGTACAGGAAGAAGCCCAATTGCCAAAGATAGTGGATCCCGAGAAATTCCGTTATATGATAAAACACATTTTTAACAGCAATGTAATATCTTTCACTGACGATGATATACCAGCAGAAGGGACGGGCCATCGTAAGTCACTGCACATAGCGGTGATGTCATCAAGGTATGTGATAGGAGGTGTGCTGATAGATGGAGGATCGTCCCTAAACATTTGTCCTTACGACACCTTGGAAAGAATGAAGATCAACCCAAACCGGATCAGAACCAGTCATGTGGTCATCCGAGCTTTCGATGGATCTCGCCGAGAGGCTATGGGAGAAATTGAACTTCCTCTGGAGATTGGTTCGCACACTTTCTATGTATCTTTCCAGGTTCTCAACATCACCACCGGATAAAACTTATTGCTGGGCAGGCTATGGATCCACATAGCAGGAGCCGTTCCATCTACCCTTCATCAGCAACTCAAATACATTATCAATGCCAACCTAATCACGGTAAATGTCGAACCAGAATACCCTGTCTGCATACAGGGAGACATGCCTGTGATCAGCCTGGATGCAGGGATTGAACCTGCTAGTTTTAAAACTTTGGAGGTGAGTGATACTCAATATCTACTAGTTGGGGCACCAGCCCTGAAACCAAAGGTTTCTCCTGAAGTGATGACAGTGGACCATGAGATGGTATTTGTGGGTTTTCGCCTTGGAGAATGGTTAGGAAAGAATCAACAAGAAATCAAGAGTTCGGTGCAAATCCTGAGCTAGTCGAGGAAAGCCGGATTGGGTTACACATCCAGGTCAAGCCACCGGAACCCACATAAGCATCCTAAGGCTCATGCTGCCACTATACTATTGCCAAACCTCACTGATGCTAGATTTGTGAAACCAATGAGGAAGATCCCTGCTGTGGTGTAAACCATGTTGTTTCCTCCAATCATACCGGTAGGTGATGGAAAGACCTCAAAGTCTGAATGGGAGAGCAAAAAGGGAAAAGAAAAGTTCATATACGAAGGACGAGACCCATTTGCTAACATGCATGTTCTCATACACTACGAGGGTATGAATGATGATATCCCAGACAGTGACGAGGAAGATCAGATCCAAATTCCTTGCATTAAGAAAGAGAAGGGAGGCGGTTCAAAGAAAAATTCAGGCCCTATTTTGAAGGATGTCTCAGTCATTATCCCAGACGAGGCAGACGAGCACAATTCCTTGATCCTCCCTATTCATGAGGATTTGACCCTGGATAACTGGAGCAGCGTCCCTTGCCTAATTTAAAAATGGTAAAAGGGCAGAGAATTTGTCTGCCCTGTAATATGGTTTCATTTACTGCTTGTTTTATTGCACAGCTATAGCAGTAACTTTTGTCATGCTTTGCCAAATGCTTTGTATGTTTAAACAGTTGCATATATTAAAGTGAAAGCATTTTGTTTTTAGGACTCCAAGATTGGATTTGTTTGTCCCTGCTGATGAGATTCCAACCTGTCACAGTGACTACAACTTTGATGTAGAACTGAACTTCGACTTGATGGAAGTTGATCAAGAGGAGGAAGATGATTATGAGGAGTATGAGGAAATCAAAGAATGGGCCGAAGATAAACCCAAACCAAACCTCGACCAAACCACCACTGTCAATATCGGAACCTCAGAAAACCTCAAAGAAATCTAGATAGGCATAAACCTCACCCAAGATCAAAAAGTCGACCTGATTGAACTCCTAACACAGTTTTAGGATGTGTTTGCATAGTCAAATGAAGATATGATTGGCCTATCTATGAATATTGTCATCCATCGAATGCCCATCAAAGATGGATTCAAGCCAGTCAAGCAGAAGCTCAGGCGAATGAAACCTGAATGGAGTCTGAAAGTCAAAGAAGAGTTATTAAATAATTCAAAGCCGGCATCATTATGGTATCAACATACCCAGAGTGGCTATCAAACATAGTTCCCGTACCTAAACCTAGAGGGAAAGTACGAGTATGTGTAGATTATCAAGATTTAAACAAAGCCTACCTAAAGGACAATTTCCCGGTACCTTTCATCCATATCTTGATAGACAACACGATGCAATACGACATATATTCTTTTGTGGATTGCTTTGTTGGTTACCATCAAATTATGGTTGCTGAAGAAGACAGGGAGAAAATAGCTTTCATCACTCTATGGAGAACTTTCTGTTACAGACGTTTGTCCTTCGTCCTCATTAATGCCGGGGTTATATATCAGCGAGCCATGATGGCTCTATTTCATGACATGATGCATAAGGAGATATAGGTCTATGTGGATGACATCATCATCAAATCCCAAAAGGAGGACGATCACATCAACCATCTTAGAAAGCTGTTCAACAGGTTACATAAGTACAACCTCAAGCTGAATCCAGCCAAATGTGCTTTTGGCTTCAAGATTAAGGCCATCGCTGAGATGCCCGTACCTCGAATAAAGAAGAAGATACACAAGATCCTGGAAAGGATCAATTTCATAAGCCGATTCATTTCCCAACTCACATCAACTTGTGAACCCATCTTTGAGCTACAAAGGAAGAATTCCTCCATGAAATGGAATGAAGATTGCCAAAAAGCTTTCCTTACCATCAAGAAGCAGTTGATCAAAGCACCAGTATTGGTACCCCTAAGGGACGAAGTTCCCCTGTTTATGTACTTGTCCGTCAATGCCAACGCAATGGGCTGCATGCTAGGACAAAAGGATGATAGTAGCAAGGAGAGAGCTATTTACTACATCAGCAAAAGATTCTGCAGCGGTGAACAGAAGTACACCCTAGTCGAGAAGACATGCTGTGCTTTAGCATGGGCCGCCATAAGGTTGCAACATTATCTGCATTGGCACACGACCTACCTCATATCCCGCATGGACCCGCTAAAATATTCAATAAGCCAATGTTGAATTGTCAACTGTCCAAATGGCAGTTCGACATTGTCTATGTAACTCAAAAGTCCATCAAAGGTCAGAGCATTGCAGATCAATTAGCCGAAGCACCGTCAAGAGGGTTTGAACCTTTGGAAACTTATTTCCCAGATGATGGGATTATGACAATTCAGCAAGGTCTTCAAGAAAATGCAGTCCAACCATGGAAAATGTATTTCGATGGAGAAGTAAACATGGAAAGTGCCGGAGCTGGGGCAGTTCTTATCTCTGGTACAGGAGAACAATATCCTGTGGCTACCAAGCTGCAGTTTGTTAACACCAACAACACGGTTGAGTATGAAGGCTGCATAATGGGGTTAAAACTAGCTTAATCTATGGGTATCAAACATCTATTGGTCTTCCGAGATTCTGAGTTGGTTATCAGACAAACCACCAGGGCATATCACACCAAATAACTGCATTGCTGCCCTATCATCGGCAGGTCATCAAAATATCTATGGAGTTTGAAGACATAACTTTCATCCATATTCCTCGGGGTAGGAATGACTTCGCTGATGCATTGGCGACGTTGGCTTCCTTGATCGGCATATTCGATAGGAGTGGGATTCCCGACATCAAATTCACAAGCCAAAAGACCCCGACATATGGGAATTACATTGGAGAAGTATTAGATGAAATACCTCCTATCAAACATCCTTGGTATCAAGACATCAAAGAATATCTCCGAGATGGATCTACACCCGCTGGGGCAAGCCACTCTGAACGAAAATGGATTCATAAGATGGCCATGAAGTTATATCTTAGCGGGGATGCACTTTACAAAAGAGATGCTGGAATAGGGCTCTTGAGATGCCTGGATAAAAAGCAAGCCCAGATATTGATGGATGAAGTCCACGGTGGAATCTGTGGTCCCCACATGAGCTGTTATTTGTTGGCCAAGAAAATATTAATAACATGACATTATTGGATCTCTCTCAAAGCTGACTGCGACAACCACGTCAAGTGGTGCTACCAATGCTAAATCCATGGAAATGCTATACACGCTCCTCCAAATGAGCTTCACAACATGAGTTCGCCATGGCCTTTCTCTATGTGGGGAATGGATGTGATAGGTCCAGTAGAACCTAAAGCCAGCAATGGTCATCGATTCATCTTCACCATGATTGATTACTTTACCAAGTGGGTTGAAGCTGCCTCTTTTCCCAAAGTCACCAAAGAGGTAATCGTTGGATTTATCAGAAACAATGTCGTCTGTCGATATGGACAACCGAAAGTGATCCTATCAAGCAAAGCCAAGAACCTAAATAATCAGATGATGAGAGAACTGTGTAGCAAGTTCCATATTAAGCATCTCAATTCCATCAACTATCGCCCAAGATGAATGGTGCTGTTGAAGCGGCCAACAAGAACATCAAGAAGATCATGCAGAAAATGTCCGTTAATCACAAAGAGTGGCCTGACCTATGTTAGCATACAGGACGTCAATGCGCATTTCTATTGGGGCTACCCCCTATTCATTGGTCTATGGCATGGAAGCAGTACTTCCCATAGAAGTAGAAATGGAGTCCTTGCGAGTGTTAATAGACGCTCAAATGGAGGAAGACTAGTGGTTGCTAGATTGGTACCACCTGCTGTCCCTGATAGATGAAAAGAGGGCTACAACCATTTTCCACGGGCATTTATATCAGCAAAGGATTACTCGATCATACAACAAGAAAGTCTGAATCCGACAATTCAAAGAAAATGATTTGGTGCTGAAGAAAGTTTTGGCCAATCAAGACGAAGCCAAAGGAAAGTTCGCCCCTAATTAGGAATGCCCCTTCATTGTTAAATAAGTGTTGACAGGAGGAGATGTCAGATTGCAAGAGATGGATGGGAGTGAATTTCCCCAACTTATCAACTCAGACACTATAAAAAGGTACTATGTCTAAAACACATGCCAGCCATCATCTTGGTTCTGTGAATCAATCAAATCAGTTCGGTTTTCACTAGAAAACGGAATTACGAATGACCTGATCTCCCTCAACCTGGGAGTACATAGGCAGCCATTTCTGGTGCGGTCAAACCAAATAAAAAACTCAAAAACTCATCACACCAAACTCAAGACCCAAGATAAATACTTCTCAAGCCTCTCTCACACAAAAGGGAACTACGAATGACCTGATCTCCCTATACCCGGGAGTACGCAGGCATCTATTCACGGTGCGGTTTGACCTTTAAGAAAATATAAAAACCAATAAAAAGCAGTCCCAAGACACCGAAACTATATAAAATATAAATCCTATCAAGCCTCCCTGATCCACAGGCCCATCTGAGATATTCTCTGACATCTCAATGTTAACCCGTCAAGGAGCAGATCATGATACATCAACAACAATAAGTCATGAAAGAAGTGGTAATCACTCAACAATGACAATACATATCCAAACAAGGAAGTGAATCAAAATATATTTCTTTGATAGATAATACTGTTTAATATATACAATGTGTCCTGTACATGACAAAAAATGGTTGATCTAGTATGTGCAGGAAAAATAAAGCTAGTCTATGGACCCAATGATAAACGGGACAACAATGCCAGCATAGCATCTCTCTCTGAAGATGGAGGAGCCGCTGCATGCGCAATACCCTCAGCCTCCATGCGGGCTAAAACATCCACTGCGATCTGTATAGTGGCACTGTGATCATCAATGTAAACACTCATATCGGTAATCAGGCCATGAGTATATGATCGGAGAGCAGTATTGTCGGCAATGTGGAGATCTCGGGAAGCTATGGCCTCATCCCTCTCTACAAAAGCGGCATCCCTAGAAATCAAAGTCTCCTCAATCTCGATAAAAGTAGCATCTTGAGAAGATCGAGCCTTATCTCTCTTGACCAATGCCGTATCCCGAGTGGCTCGAGCCTCATCTCTATCAGCAAAAGCTATATCTCTGCCAGACAGGGCAGTCAACATCAGCGCCCTAGCTTGATCTCTCTCAAAAGTCATCCTAGCTAATGAATCTGCCATAGTAGGATCTGTCCCTGCAGGAATAATCGGCAGGTTACTAACTAAGGCTGCTGTCAGACCCATGAATAAATCGTCCTCCGTAGGAGAATCAGGATCATCCATAGGCTCCCCCTCGTCTGAATCCACAATGGGAGCTGACTGGATGAGCGCGGCTGCTGCTATATCAGTCTCAAACCATGCAGCATACTCTGAAGAACGATCCGGATGGCTAGTAGAGAAATCAGCCCTCTCCCTATGAGTCCAACACTCATAAATCCTGATCAGTTCTGCTGATGACATAGAAGAAGCTAACATATGCTGATCCATGGCCCCCTTAAAATGGTGCAGGCTCTGGAACTGATCAAACTGACCCATAACTGCCAACGGATGGTAAGTGGTCACCCCTCTCAATCCCGCTAGGGGCAAGTAGTCCATGCCAGATGCATGGGTGATGAAGCTATAAGGGGAGACTAGCCCTGAGCATGGTAGAATTAAAAAAAGATGATCAATATCTAACAGAAAAGCTGACCATGTCTCTACATCCGAACACTCCGCTAGCTGAAAGGGGTAGGACGTAGTTATCTCGTGGGTGAAGCAGTACCCCTGATGTCTAAAGAAGCCAATTGGGCGCAAATGGGTCATGAGACATACATACAACAAAACAGAGCTACCTTTAAAAACCCCTCTGGATGGGTACTGTAATAGGTAGCTGACCTCATTGTCTCGGCCAGTATCATCGGCACAACAGTTTAATCCTGTCTAAGGGCACGAACCACTACCATCAAACCAACGTCTAAATGGTCCAAGTAAAGTGGCATGTATACGTAGGCCACGATGCACATCAGCAAAACATCTATCCTGGATGAATGCCAGTCCGCTGCTGAGATAATAAAGTCACCAGCATGTCGATCGTAGCTATCCAGTCTACTAAAACGATCTATCAAAAAATTAATAGAGATCACAAGTCCGAAAATGATCTCATTTGTGACTACACTCTGACGTAGACCCGACATTCGTAGGAATGGACTCCTAATATCACTAATAGCAGTACGGGCACAAGGCAAGTCCAAAGCCAAACTAGTAAGCCGCTCTTACTCCTCTAAATTCGGGGCCAGCTCATGCCGCTCGAAGTGGAAAACCTGCCTCTCAGGTATCCAACAGGATAAAAGTCCATCTAGGAATCCATAGGGAACCTGGAAGTCCACAAGGTCCAGTGAATGCCCTAACATCCGATCCACTGTCCCTTTGACTGGGAAGGGCAGACTATGGTACCACGACAACAATGAAGATGCTACCACGGATGGTGGTAGATGCTCGATGCGACTAACTGTCAAGGACGACATCTGTATCATCGTATCACAAGACCATCCAAGGGTCAAATCTGAACTCATCTGTCTAAATGCATATCCATGACATAATACATGCATAATGACAATGATAAACATGATGCAATAGATAGGAAATATAATGCATGTCTACAATAAACTATCTACTGCAAGCATCATCTTTGTCTGCTAATAAAATACAAAATAAAAAGTACATGGATATGAGGCACAACCACCCAACTACTAACAGTGTCCTATCAAAATGGGGCACAGCCGCCCAATAGCCAAAACAGTGGCCTGTCAAAAGATATAGCGAGAAAAGCTATCCAAAAAGATCAAGAATATCTACACTCAGGCTGTTAACCTGCTCCATCTCCTCCGTGGAAAAAAAGTCTCAGCCATCAGGAATGTCAGGGCGGTACAAGAGAGGATCAGCCCCTGTAAAATTGCTAGAAAATGGACCTGTGGAAGGGCCCGCTCTAGAGCCAGAAGGATCAAAAGAAGATGACTCTAATGGATCTCTGCCAAGATGCTTGATAAACAAATGAGCTCTCTCCAACTACTGGGTCAGTCCTGTAATCTGGTCCAAATGAGTAGGCTCCCTGAGGAAAGCTATTAAGTCTGTCATCATCACAGACCTAGGCACCATATCTGCTATAAACTGGGTAGCACGAGTCTGAGCCTCAATAGTGTGAGGACTCCACCAGCTGCTAAATGCCTCTTGGCTATAAGGACCCTCTGACAGGATAAAGCTATCTACGCTCTCCATTGAAATGTCTGTGAGCGGCTGAACTAGTGGCCAATGATGCTAAGCGGGAGGAACAAAGGGAATGCGGATATGCTCCGTGATGCTCCTGATAGCACGCTCTCCTAAATAGAGCTCCCAACCTCCCTCTATCAAAAATGAGACTCTGCGGGTAGACAATGCAAACTCTCGACCAGTGGGGAAACCGCCCTCAGACCCGACTGTCAAAAAGTCTGAGGTATACTGTACCCATGAGATCGATCCGACTGTCAAAAGCTCAAGCTGCAGACAGGAGTGGGTGAATCCCTCAACTACAAGGAACTCCGTCAGTGTGGAGTGGTGCCAACTCCGTCCCCAAGGATAAGTCTCCAGGCCCAAAGTAGTGGCATGACGTAGGCAAGGAAGCCTCTCATATGCCCAGAACTGGCCATATAAATATCAAAAGTCCCCAGTGACCAAGACTAACAAATGTAAATGCAGAAATCAAAAAGGTACAATAAAGACGTACTCACCAGCAGGAATGGGTAGAACCCTAACCAAGCCTCTGTCACACCCTCCGAGCGCATGTGCATACCTTAGAGAAAATAGGCAAAGGTATAGGTACCCCAATCAAAGTCACAGAGGCGCTCCACATATCAAGTGGTACTAACCAGGGCAAAAGACACTGTCGAAGAGTTGTCCGCCAGGAAATAACCCCTGATGATCACTAAGAATAATCGCCTTAGGATGCGATCTCTAACCCTCTAATCATCAGGCAGAGGCTTAAGAAAAGCCCCAGTCTGGGCATCTACGCTCAAGAGACCAGATCGGACCATCTGACCCTTGATGGTCATCGCAGGAACTCCCAAAAGGTACCGAACGGCAGTGTGTGTAATATCAGCTACAACAGGCACTGGCTCACCCTCAAACTCTATCCCAGTGATGAACCTCCAATCCATAGGCGTCATCATCACTTCGCAATCCAACAAGTGGAGATACTGAGTCTGGTGGAACCAGCGCTCAGACAGAGCCCTTATATAACCCCAGGGGCAGCGGCGGGGAAGCATAGAAAAGAACATCTGAAACCCCCAGATGTCAACAATGTCCCTATAATCCTGGTGCAGAATGTGGTAAAGAGAATGCACATTAAACAAGTTCCCTCAAGGCTGCATGAAGCCAGGAACCTGCATCAAAAGCCAACCAATATCAAACTTGTGCCCCGAGAATGGTAAAAGAAAGAAAGAAAATCCAGAAAGAAGAAAACTTCAGTCACCTCGTTGGCATAAAGAAATCTCAATGGATGTCGACTCAAATCTCCCAGCAGATCCTGAAGAGGCACTACAATGCCTGGGAGCTCGACACGTGGAGCCTGAGCTGGGTTAGGAGCAACAAATGGAGCCTCCTCATCATTTATGTCAACCGACTTCTCAGCCTCGACCGGACGAATCACTGACTCAGCCAATCTATAAGGAGACCAGGCTGGCCGTGGCTGAGGAACATCGGAGGTTCTCCTCCGTTTAACTCCTAAAACGACCCTATTAGCACTCCCGGGTCTATCTCGGTCCATAACCTGGACAAAGTCTCCAAATCACCTGAGAAAGGGTAAGGTAAGCCTAAAACCTGTGGCTCATTAATTTAAATCAGTATTTTATGCATTTTTAAATCCTAAAACATGCATGGGTCAGTCAAAATCCCCAGTAGAGTTAAAATTGCATGTTTAGTAAAAGCTTAGGCTTTTGATATTTTTTTGCCAGAGTCTCCTTTGTAAAATGGATTGTCTACATGCACACAGGCATGTCTAGGTGGTCATTCAATAGCACACCTTTTCAAAAATAGAAATAGTTTATATTTATAAAAGACAAAAAAATAAACTACACATGGTAGCCAAATTACCATGGACATTTTTTAGTTGAAAATTCAGGCTCACTAGGCCTCAAAAAGGATGAGTAAACTGATCAAAAATAGCAAAAATTGACTGTCTCAGAATTCAAATTTTCTTACATCAAAACGTGCATCGCAGTAAAATATGGTTACTTATGAAATAAGAAAATTTTTATCAAGTCATATAAGCATATATTTTTGATACATTGCGTTCAAAAGCACCCTACGTGGTTTACATAATTCTACCGGTTAAAACTGGAAAAGAATGGATGAAAACGTCACCTAAGACGTGCAGAATGTGGCCGCTGACAGAATCTGAGAAAAGCTGCCCGAACTTGGTTGATCTGAAACAGAAAATTGGATTTCTATAGAAAATCAAATTTCTGTAGAAAATCAAAAACTGAAAATGACTTATGAGCGGGCCCACCTGCGACTGCCGCACCCCTACCTGTGGCTCCCTAGGGTGGGTCTTGCCCCCTCCGGCTAGGTCCAGTTTGAGTTGAAACTGAGTTTACAGGAGCTAAAAATTCAAATCTGAGAAAAAATTGCTACGCGATTAAGCGGTTTATCCTGAAATCTTGCGTTTAAGTAGCGGATTACTGACAAAGAGTGGAATTTCCTGAAAGCCATTGGTATTCATCCCAAAATAATATCCGGGGACCAATGATGAAAACTGCTAAAAAACAGCGTAAAATTACTTAAAACTGCCACTGTCGAAGCATCGGGTACAGACCGGTGACAGTTCATCCATTGGCTCAACCCCAGCGAAGCATCAGGTACAGACCGGTGACAGTTCAGCCGTTGGCTCAACCCCAGCGAAGCGTCTGGTATAGACCGGTCACAGTTTAGCTGTTAGCTCAACCCCAGCGAAGCGTTGGGTACAGACCGGCGACAGTTCAGCCGTTGGCTCAACCCCAACGAAGCGTCGGGTACAGACAGATGCTAGTTCAGCCGTTGGCACAACCCCAACGAAGCATGGGAAAAGGTCTGGTGACATCAGCCTTTGGCAACAACTCCAGCGAAGCATCGGGAATGATCCAGTGGCGAAGACAGCATATCAATCTATCTCCACATAGGACAGATGATGGAATCTGTTATACAGATATTCAAAGGAGGCACTAAGAAGGATTCTGTAGTCATCTTGACTTTGCAGGATGCCATTCGAGGTAAGCGTCCAGGGAATCCACAAAGGCTATCATGAGTGACGTCATTCCCAGCAGAGAGTGACGAGGAACGGTTGAGATAGCCTATCAGTGATATTCTACCAGTAACCGCCTGACAGTTTTGCCCTTAAGGGTTATCATAAATGACGTTATCCCTAGCAGAAAGTGGCATAAACATTCAAATGATAACCCTAACCCCTCAAAGGTATCTAACATTCATCACATATCATGCCATGCATTACATTACATTTGCATTCATTATATTCCTAGTGTCTAGCAATCTTTATCCTGTTCATTTCATTACATTACATAAACATGATAAAGAGGGGCATCTGTAGACACTCGGAATTTTCTTCAATTTTGTTGTAGACAATCGAGATTTTGTGTTCCTGTTACTAACCCAGCAGGAGGGCAAAACAGTCATCTTAGCCCCGGTCTCAACCCAGGAGGTACAGGTTAGCCCCAGACTTAACCTGAGAGGTACAGGTCAGTCCCGGTCTCAACCCGGGAGGTATAGGTTAGTCTTGGTCTCAACCTGGGAGGTACAGTTCAGCCCCGGTCTCAACCCGAGAGGTACAGGTCAGCCCCGGTCTCAAACCGGGAGGTATAGGTCTGCCCCGATCTCAACCTAAGAGGTACAGGTCAGCCTCGGACTCAACCCGGAAGGTACAGGTCAGCCCCGAACTCAACCCGGGAGGTACAGGTCAGCCCAGTCTCAACCCAGGAGGTACAAGTCACCCCCGGTCTCAACTCGAAAGTAACAAGTTAGCCCGATCTCAACCCGGGAGGTATAGGTTAGCCCCAGTCTCAACCCGGGAGGTTTGTCAGCCCTGGACTCAACCTGGGAGGTACAGATCCGCCCCGATCTCAACCCGAGAGGTACAGATCAGCCCCGGTCTCAACCCGGGAAGTACAGGTTAGCCCCGGTCTCAACTCAGGAGGTACAGGTCAGCCCCGAACTTAATCCGGGATGTACAGGTCAGCCGCAGTCTCAACCTGAGAAGTACAGGTTAACCCCGGTCTCAGCCCGGGAAGTATAGGTCAACCCTGATCTCAACCCGGGAGGTACAGATCAGCCCCGGTTATAACCCCTGATGATCACTAAGAATAGTCGCCGCAGGATGCAATCTCTAACCCTCTGATCATCAGCCAGAGGCTCAAGCAAAGTCCCACTCTGGGTATCTACGCTCAAAGGACCAGATCGGACCGTCTGACCCTTGATGGCCATCACAGGAACTCCCAAAACGGACCGAATGACAGTGGGTGTAATATCAGTCACAACAGGCACTGGCTCACCCTCAAAATCTATCCCGGTGATGAACTCCAATCCATAGGCATCATCATCACCTCGCAATTCAGCAAGTGGAGAGGCTGAGTCTAGTGGAACCAGCGCTCAGATAGTGCCCTCATATAACTCCAGGGGTAGCGGCGGGGAAGGATAGAAAGAAACGCTTGCAACCCCCAAGTGTCAACAATGTCCCTATAATCTTGCTGCAGAGTGTGGTAAAGAGAATGCACATTAAACAAGTTCCCTCCAGGTTGCGTGAAGTAAGGAACCTGTATCAACAACCAACCCATATCAAACCTGTGCCCCGAGAATGGCAAAAGAGAGAAAGAAAATCCAGAAAGAAGAAAACTTCAGTCACCACGTTGGCATGAAGAAATATCGATGGATGGCGTCTCAAATCTCCCAGCAGATCCTGAAGTGGCACTACAATGCCTGGGAGCTCCGCACGTGGAGCCTGAGCTGGGGCAGGAGCAATAAATGGAGCCTCCTCATTATCTATGTCAACCGGTGGCTCAGCCCTGATTGGACGAATCACTGACTCAGCCAATCTACAAGGCGATCGGGCTGGCCGTGGATGAGGAACATCGGAGGCTCTCCTCCGTCTAACTCCTAAAACAACCCTGCTAGAACTCCCTGGTCTATCTCTGTCCATAACCATGACTAAGTCTCCAAATAACCTCAGAAAGGGTGAGGTAAGCTTAAAACCTATGACTCATTAATTTAAATCAGTATTTTATGCATTTTTAAATCCTGAAACATGCATGGGTCACTCAAAATCCCCAGTAGAGTCAAAAATGTATGTTTATTAAATGCTTAGGCTTTTGATTTTTTTTTTTGCCAAAGTCTCCTTTATAAAATGGACTATCGGCATGCACACAGGAATGTCTAGGTGGCCATTCAGTAGCACACCTTCCCAAAAACAGAAACAGTTCATATTTATGAAAAAATCAAAAAAATAAACTTCACATGGTAGCCAAATTACCATAGACAAATTTTTTAGTTGAAAATCCAGGCTCACTAGGCCTTAAAAAAGGATGAGTAAACTGATCAAAAAGAGCAAAAATTGATCGTCTCAGAATTCAAAATTTCTTACATCAAAACGTGCATCGCAGTAAAATATGCATACTTATGAAGTCAATTTTTTTTTATCAAGTCATATAAGCATACATTTTTGATACATTGCGTAAAAAACACCCTATGTGGTTTACACAATTCTACCGATTAAAACTAGAAAAAAAGGGATGAAAATGTCACCTGAGACGTGCAGAACGCGTGGCCGCTGACGAAATCTGAAAAAAGCTGCCCGAACTCCGTAGATCCGAAAAAGAAAATCAGATTTCTATAAAAAATCAAAACTAAAAATGACTTATGAGAGCTCCCGCTGCCCATTTTAAAATCACAGGAAGGAGCGGGCCCACCTGCGTCTGTCGCACCCCTACCTGCGGCTCCCTAGGGTGGGTCTCGCCCCCTCCGGCTAGGTCCAGTTCCAGTTGAAACAGAGTTTACAGGAGCTAAAAAGTTAAATTTGAGAAAAAAAATTGCTACGCGATTGAGCGATTTGTCCTGAAATCCTACGTTTAAGCAGCGAATTACTGACAGAGAGTGGAACTTCCTGAAAGCCATTGGTATTCATCTCGAAACAATATTCGGGGACCAATGATGAAAACTGCTAAAAAACTCCGTAAAACTGCCAAAAACTGCCACTATCGAAGCATCGGGTACATACCGGTGACAGTTCAGCTGTTGGCTCAACCCCGGCGAAGCATCGGGTACAGACTGATGATAGTTCATCAGTTGGCTCAACCCCAGTGAAGCATCGGGTACAGATCGATGACAGTTCAGCCGTTGGCTTAACCACTATCGAAGCATCGGGTACAGATCGATGACAGTTCAGCCGTTGGCTCAACCCCAGCGAAGCGTCGGGTACAGACCAGTGACAGTTCTGCAGTTGGCTCAACCCTAACAAAGCGTTGGGTACAGACCGGTGATAGTTCAGTCGTTGGCTTAACCCCAGCGAAATGTCAGGTACAGACCGGTGATAGTTTAGCCGTTGGCACAACCCCAGCGAAGCGTCGGGTACAGACCGGTGATAGTTTAGTTGTTGGCTCAACCACAGCAAAGCGTCAGGTACAGAGCGATGACAGTTTTGATGTTGGCTCAACCCCAGTGAAGCCTCGGGTACATACCGATGACAGTTCAGCCATTGGCACAATGCTAGCGAAGCGTCGGGTACAGACTGATGACAGTTCAGTCGTTGGCTCAACCCCAGCGAAGCATTAGGTATAGACCGGTGAAAGTTCAGCCGTTGGCTCAACCTCAGCGAAGCGTCGGATACAGACCGGTGACAATTTAGCTGTTGGCTCAACCCCGACAATACATCGGGTACAGACCGGTGACAGTTCAGCCATTAACTTAACCCTAGAGAAGCATCAGGTACAGACCGGTGACAGTTCAGCCGTTGGCTCATCCCCAGCGAAGCATCGGGTATAGACTGATGACAGTTCAGCCGTTGGCTCAACCCCAGCGAAGCATCTGGTATAAACCGGTGACAGTTCAGCCGTTGGCTCAACCACTATCAAAGCAGCTGGTACAGACCGGTGACAGTTCAGCCGTTGGCTCAACCCCAGCGAAGCGTCGGGTACAAATCGATGACAGTTCAGCCGTTGGCTCAACCCCAGCAAAGCGTCAGGTACAGATCGGTGATAGTTCAGCCGTTGGCTCAACCCCAACGAAGCGTCGGGTATAGACCGGTGATAGTTCAACCGTTAGCTCAACCCCAGTGAAGCCTCGGGTACAGATCGGTGATAGTTCAGCCGTTGGCTCAACCCTAGCCAAGCGCCAGGTACAGACCGATGACAGTTCAGCCGTTGGCACAACCCAGCGAAGAGTCGGGTATAGACCGACGACAGTTCAGTCGTTGGCTCAACTCCAGCGAAGCTTTGAGTACAGACCGGTGATAGTTCAGCCGTTGGCACAAGCCCAGCGAAGCGTCAGATACAGACCGATGACAGTTCAGCCGCTGGCTCAACCCCAGCGAAGCGTCTGGTACAAACCGGTGATAGTTCAGCCGTTGGCACAACCCTAGCGAAGCATCAGGTACAAACCGATGATAGTTCAGCCGTTGGCTCAACCCCAGCGAAGCGTCAGGTACAGAGGCTCAACCCCAGCGAAGCGTCAGGTACAGACCGATGACAGTTCAGTAGTTGGCTCAACCCTAGTGAAGCGTCAGGTATAGACCGATGACAGTACAGCCGATGGCACAACCCCAGCGAAGCATGGGAAACGGTCCGGAGACATCAACCTTTGCAACAACTCCAGCGAAGCATCGAGAATGATCAGGTGGCAAAGGCAATATATCAATCTATCTCCACATAGGACAAATGATGGAATCTGTTATAAAGATATTTAAAGGAGGCACTGAGAAGGATTCGATAATCATCTTGACTTTGCAAGATGCCATTCGAGGTAAGCTTATAGAGAATCCACAAAGGATATCATGAGTGACGTCATTCCCAGCAGAAAGTGACGAGGACATGTTAAGATAGCCTATCAGTGAAATCCTATCAGTAACCGCCTGACAGTTCTGCCCCTAAGGGTTATCATGAATGACGTTATCCCCAGCAGAAAGTGATGTAAACATTCAAATGATAACCCCAACCCCTCAAAGGTATCCAACATTTATCACATATCATGCCATGCATTGCATTACATTTGCATTCATCATATTCCTAGTGTCTAACAATCTTGATGCTGTTCATTTCATTACATTACGTAAACATGATAAAGAGGGGCATCTGTAGACACTCAAAATTTTCTTCAATTTTGTTGTAGACAATCGAGATTTTATGTTCCTGTTACTTACCCTGCAGGAGGGCAAAATAGTCAACTCAGCCGCGGTCTCAACTCAGGAAGTACAGATCAGCCCCGGTCTCAACCCGGAAGTACATATCAACTCCGGTCTCAACCTGGGAGGTACAGGTCAGCCCCGGTCTCATCCCTGGAAGTACAGATCATCCCCGGTCTCAACCAGAAAGGTACAGGTCAGCCCCGATCTCAATACGTGAAGTACAGGTCAGCCCCGATTTTAACCTGGAAGGTATAAGCCAGTCCCGGACTCAACCCGGGAGGTACAGGTCAGCCCCGATCTCAACCCGGGAGGTATAGGTCAGCCCTGAACTCAATCCGGGAGGTACAGGTTAGCCCCGATTTCAACCCGGGAGGTACAGGTCAGCCCCGGTCTCAATCCGGGAGGTACAGGTCAGCCCCGGTCTCAACTCGGGAGATACAGGTCAGCCTCAGTCTCAATCTGAGAACTAAAGGTCAGCCCCAATCTCAACCTGGGGGGTACAGGTCAGCCAAAGTCTCAATCCGGGAGGTACAAGTCAGCCCCGGTCTCAATCCGGGAAGTACAGGTCAGCCCCGGTCTCAACCTGGGAGGTATAAGCCAGCTCCGATCTTAACTCGGGAGGTACAAGTCAGCCCCGGTCTCAACCTGGGAGGTACAGGTCAGCCCCGGTCTCAATCCAGGAGGTACAGGTCAGCCCCGGACTCAACCCGGGAGGTACAAGTCAGCTTTGGTTTCAACCCAGAAGGTACGTGTCAACCCCAGTCTCAACTCGAGAGGTATAGGTCAGCCCCGGTTTCAATCTGAGAGGTACAGGTCAGCCCCGATCTTAATCCGGGGAGGTACAGATCAACCCCGGTCACAACCCGGGAGGTCAGGTCAAGCTCCGGTCATAACCCGGGAGGTCAACTCAACATCGGAGACAACCCCGAAGCCTCACATCATCTCTAGAAACTAATGTGACGCCCCCAAATCCGGGTCCATTTTAGTACCTCGGATCCGGTGCAGTCACGATACTACTAGTCAAATATTACATCTTTTATTCATTACTTAAAGAATATAAATTTACTTTATTACAATTACAATATAAATTCCTTCCATTTCCAGGATCTGTATAATGACCCCAAACTTTTATAAGTTTCAATCTTGGTCATTTACCATTCCTGTCTTTACATCATATTCGATAATGCGAAATAATTTAAACTTTTTTAATCTCCTTTGAAAAAAATCTTTTATTGATTTCATAACTTAAATCAATTACATATCATTGAATCAAATGTATTATAATTCTTTCTATTCGAGTTATTGTATAAACGTTTACATCTCAATTCGATATCCTCTATGTATCAACTAGTACATCTTTACAACACGACTAGAGTTAAACATCGTAAACAACTATCAAGTACATCTCCCGAAACCTAAACATGGTTCAAGGGCATATATTTAAATAAATAAATCAATCTCCTTCGATACTATTGAACTCTATCAATCAAGTAGCACGTAATCTTTACTGTGAGTCCTTAACCTGCAAAAGTGGTTATTTGCAAGAGTGAGCTCGACAGCTCAGCAATTCTAACAGTTTTCATGCATCACATAGCATATAATATCATACTTAGTTCATGCATTCATAATCAATTAATATTTCCTACGCATGTTACTTCTCACATAACAGGCATAGAGATTCACTTTACAAGTATATCATCAAAGATCAACTTTCAATCTTATACATATCTCATATACATTTCATATATATACATCAACATTCTCATAACATAATATAACTCAATTAACAGTTATAGAATTCATGTATCAAATAGGAACTGAAAGACTTGCCTGATTCGTAGTTTATCAACTACGACTTAACTGCTTAAAGCTTATCTGCACTGCGTGTATTCCTACACAGTTATATAATCATGGATTCATATCCATCAGTTATACATTTCATACGCTCTTAATATAAGAACAAATATTGTTTCCTAACTTGGTTTCATTTTTTTACTTGAACTTAGGATAACCATGAGACTAGCTCATTCTACTATCATATTTATCTAAACAATCTTGTTTCATATCTTGTAGTCCTTAAGGACAACATATAACCATAACTTAAGACCATGCAGTTAACAAACTGCTCTTGATCACTCTGCAGAACGGCGATGCGGCACTGCATTTAAGCTTGGGAGTGGCGCGGCCGCGCCACTCCCTGCCAGAACCAGACTTAGGCTTTTTATTGCCCAATATAATTTCTAGCATAACATGTATTCTGATACATACTGTAAACATACATCAAGTAGGTTGTGATCTATTTTCAAGTTCATATTCAAACTACTTAGCTCCATAATGATTTATTTCAATCAATAAGGCTTAACAACTTTCTTTAACAAGATTCGATGTTATAAGCTTTTAAACCATATATTGGTACTAATAAGCCTCTAATAGCATGCTCACATGTATCTATCTTATTTACATAGACACATCATAGTTCATTATTTGAAAACTTATTTTAAACCACACTTGAAAGGTCCAATTCATTCTTAGCTAGATGATGAACATATTCGTCATGTCTAGAGGCATAAGGTGTCTTAGTATGCATGCTAGAAAGGTCAGAGTATACGTTACATAATATTTGAAACTATTAGTTCTCAAAACTCCCGAGTTTTCTTTCAAAACTCCCGAGTTTTCTTTCAAAATATTTTAAAACAAGCTATATCAATCTAATATATGCAAGGTAACTTTAAAACTACATTTCATGCACGTTGATATGCGTACATAGGGTCCAAGGTCAGAACTCAAAGGATACCAAATTCATCAACTTTCGTTTCTCAAAAACTTTAAGTTTTTTTTTAGAAAATTATGTTAAAGAATTCTATTATGAGTAAAGTAATCTTAGTTATATGACATGTCTATTATCATGCATATTTATATTTTATCACTTAGAATAACATATTTTATCGTTGGGAGCACTACAATTGCGTACTTGCATGTCCGACGCCCTCCGATTGCTTTCGAATACGTAGCAGTCCCAAAGATGGATATTTTTACCCCTCTTAACGACTTCAAACGAAAAACTTAAAGAATGAAAGTTGTAGGTCTACTCGTTATCTTTCCGAATCATCCTGAACCGCCTCAATCGAAGTTCGTATGAAGAAGTTATGCCTAATTTACTACAGCAAGTCAAAATAATTTTTTTTGTCTGACCCTGCTCCGGCACAGCTGCGCCCCAAATGGCCTTGGGGGCAGCGCAGCTGCGCCACATGATGCAGAAGGTGTTTCCAGACTTGGTCTTCGTAATTTTGCAGACCATTTCACCTTCCAATCGTCATAATGCGAGTTATACACATCCAATTCATTCCGTTTTTGATTCTATGGATTCGTAACTCATAAAACTACAACATACCAAAGAATCAACAATCAATATAAACATTAACTAACCCACATATTAATCCAAAACTCATGTTCATACTAAATTTTTATGTTTTGACAACTTTAGCTAATTTCATCACTACGTATTCATTTCTAAACCAAATTGGTCTGTTTAACTTCCGTTGTTTTCTTACTTAACTATATTATCAGTATCTTCCAACAATTCATGGATTACAATAATCCTTAGCCATCAATTTTGACTCAAAACAAGTATTTTCTTGATATTTCTAAGAACTCAAAATTAAGAGTATGTTTGATAGTAATGTTACCTCTTAAAGCTTAAATTGCCAACTTCTTTTCTCCTGCTTCAGATTGTTTACACAATTCCACAAAACTCACTAATTTGATTTTTACAGAGAACTTAGCAAATGGAATTTGAGAAGTGGAGGCTTCCATTTATAGGCAATTTATTGCCCAAATTTGGGTCTTGCACAATGAATCAAACCAATGGAATGAAGAAGAATACAATAGACATTTGATAGTTGGTGGAATAGTATTGGCAACTCCATCAACCCACTCCCCCTCATCATTTGCTACCATTGTTAGAGTTTGGTTTTGCAAGAATAGGCTAGGCTTTAGGCCAATCACGTGAAGAGAAGGAAAAGTGACACTCTTTATGGGACAATTCTAATCTCAACAACTAAAGGCAATGAAATAATACTAACACTTAGTGTTTTATTTCTTTTGGGCTTATTAAGTCAATATATAATGGCTTAATATTGCTACAATAAGTTATGAGTACATATATATATATATATATATACACATATGTACACCCACATATAACAAGTATACTTATAATATTGTAACTCATGTACATTGTTTTAATCCAATAATATTTTAATTGGGCTAATTATAAAATAGTTGGGTATTCTCAACCCCTCATTTTCTATTAAAATTCATTATCTCAAATATACCGAAATATGATAATTAATATCAAATATTTATTAACTCACCATTTAATAATAATGGTTAACCCTCCAATTGATTTAACTCTACTATTTATGCTGCACAAGGCATAATTATATAAGTTTAGAAATTAATAGGTCTCAAGCTTAACACAATAGTCTCACCAACTAATATTACCTTTTATAATATGCTCATGTTGTACTATTATTCCACACATACCCTTAATGTATCCACAAGCTTAGTAATAATATAATTTCACAACATAATATTATTCTCGATATCACTTCTTATAATATGTTCATAATGTAATATCATTACATTACTAATTTACATGTTCTCATAACATTTATACTTGTACATAGCAACTAATTCCCATCATAACATTAATTAATTCCGTTTAATCATTCCTTCATTAATTTACTTAATGAATTGTTCATTCTACCACTTTGTCATACTAGACATATTTCACAAGCTTAATTAGGCACATTATCACTTCCACCACACTTTAATATTCTTTTAATATAAAGTTGTGTGACACATGCACTTCAATACTAAGTTATTTAGCTACCTTAAATAATTATACACTTATAATACGTATAACCTTTACGCTTAGAATAATTAATATTTACTTTATTAATTATTTAAATAATATAATCTACGGTAAAATAATAACTTAAGTTATTTAGTACATTAAAATAACTTAGTTTTCTTTTATTAATTAACTTTCTTGAAAATACATTAAAAATTATGTATTTTACCATAACATGACATAAAAATATTTTTATCATGTTTTCTCCCACTATAGGCATTAATTATAATAAAATAATTTACTCATTTTCTCAAGATATTATTTTAATATAATATTCACGTCTCACTAAAGTAATTACATGTACGACACATGTACACGTATTATATATAAAAAATAGATAATAAGTTTACTTTCTATTATGATAAATTATTTCCATATAACAAATATGTTTTAATATATTTACAATATTACTAAATCATACATATTACCTCATACAAAGCTATATAAGGTAATATTATTATACAAAATAATATTCTCCTTTTTATTAAAATAATTCGCTGTTAGAACTTATTTTAATATCTCTTATTAGAAATATAATATAATTATTTCTCTTTCTATATATTGTCCCCAATTTTTTTTTAATCTATACATTTAACCATATCTCAAATATTAATTAATTCTTTAATCAATATTTATTTAAAGATATATTGGTTTAACAACGTGTGTGCGTATATATATATATATATATATATATATATATATATATATATATATATATATATATATATATTATTAACGTCATTCACACATTCACATAATACCATGCCAAGTAATATATAAAGGCACTTACTATAATCACATACTCCACACATGTATTAACTCACTATTTACTTAAATGGTCTTAAACCCCTTACTATATCACCATAGTTAATTAAGGCTTTAATATTCAAATTATATTATTCCATAATATAAGTTCTAATTTAATTAACCAATATTTATTCTCGTTAGTTAATTCTCATAATTAACTATTTCATGTTTTACTATCTCAATCCATTCTTGGACAGATTGCTCACTAATTATAACGTATATTAACCACTAATATATGTATTGTAAATTCAGATTACACAACTCGCTCAGAAATTTCCAGAGACCGGTGCAGCTGCGCTAGTATAAGGCTTGGAAGTGGCGCAGCTGCGCCACCTTAAGTTTAGGTGCAGACAAGTTCTGCTTGAGGAAAGCCAAAATCAATTTCTTGAATACTTTGAATATACGTTTTAATTGCTAACTTATTATATCAGTTAACCAACATTGATTTCCACCTTCTTCAATGATTTAGAGATTAAACTCTAAGTTCAAACTCTATTTTCTTTTTAATATTTATTCAACTACAAAATCTCATATATATAGAATTCCTTCTTATCGAACCACATACTTTAAGATATAACACACACACACACACACACACACACACACATATATATATATATATATATATTCTTATTTGAACCCATCTCATGCCTTAAAAATTTTATTTATTAAATTCTCATTATTGATAATTCTTGAAAATTCGGGTTCTCACATTCTCTCCCCCTTATAAGGATTCCGTCCTCGAAATCACCGAAACCTCATCTACTCGGTGCTATTTCGAATATTACATATTCTCTTGAATAATTTTATCCATTCTCTTTTCGGAAGTTTTATTATTATAACTTTCTCAATCGCATTGTTCCACTTTCTCCTTTCTAAAGAACATTCTGCTTACTACATTCATCATTCATAAGAATAAGAATATTCGACTATTTTTCAATAATCGTGAAGTAGTATGAATAACTCAGATTCCAAATTATGCTGAGGGGTCACAAGACCGTGAACTTTTCTCCAGGTTTACTAATGCTTCAACATAATTCTTCACACTGCAAACCAGAGTGTTTATCAATCACAAAGACTGAAAACACCCTCCACGCGTACTCTAGGTGGCCGTCCTATTGTACCACTACGTTGGGCCACAACGTAGTGTGTTGTAACGACTATATACCTTACGTTCGGAACCATTGTCCCCGAAAAATGTCTCCTTTATAGGGTTGTTCACCTCAGCTTTTCAACATCTAAATCTGCACCAGAGCAATCTGGTTTGGCATAAATACACAAGAATGCTTGAATTCCATAATTATTCTCTAACAGTCGTCTAGCCGAATCAAATAGCTTAGACTTTTATTAACAATCCGGACATCAATCGAAACATATCAATCCCCTAACTGACCTTTTTCATAGTTCAAACGAAAATCAAAAATTCTTTTATGAAGTCATGATTCCGTATCACCTCAGTCGTACGTTAAAAATTCTGTCATTTTATGACTTTATCATACTACATCATACCATCATGGACAGACGATCTTACGATCGCTCTGGACACTAGGTTCGATTGCATTGATGACTCCATCGTTTACCATCCTACACCATATCAAATGATGCATATGGTCAAAAATACATTTTAAAAGATTTTCAAATCATTTTTGTCTTAGCCAAAAAAAATAGCATAGACATACGAATAACGGTATCGTTTTTAAAACTCATTGGTTCAGTCATCTAACCCAACTTTTTCTCAAGAAAATCGAAGTGGAAACACTAGCACGAAGTCAATAAATTTTGAAAATCTAGCATAGCTAGAAGATATAGAAAAATCCAAATTTCTCCATCAACTTCAATCTCTTACTCCATCAAAGCTCACTATACCGAAACTCTTAATTCTTGATATATAATATATCTATTCTTAGTATAGTTCATCGAACTTACCACACCATGAAAGTTCAGGAACTTACCACAATAATACGATTTTAGGAACTTGTCCTTACAATACGTAGTCCAAGAACCAATCAGGGACTGTCCATATGCTTAGGGGCTTAAAAATACATATAATTATGAGTCACAAACTTGTCATAGACATGAGTCTTAAGAACTAGCACCTAATCTTAGTATTATCTAATTTAATCTTAGAAACTTCTATCTATCAGAATAAACATGAGAAAAGAATCACCTTTTCGCCATATGTATAATGATAGCGCGACACTAACATTCCAACAATTATCAATGTGATGCACTAAGCGTAAGCACAAAATCTCCGCCCACACAAAGGTTTGTACAACTAAGCCGTCACATGAGTCCTTAATGGAAATCCAACACTCAACTCTATCTTACTCTTAACTTGCTCTCTGCTCGTTATGAATTTTCTATATCTCTTCATATATAACTCCTCATGAGTTCATCTCGTACCATTTCATAGTACCTTCTCTTATAGCATCAAGTTATAGCCACTTAGTCGTTACAGACAATTTATCAATTCATAGCTCAATCCGATCACGTCGTGATCATCGGTTTACCTTAGAGTTCTTTCCCATTATCAACTAAACTCTATTCGAGTTCATTCTTATTATCTTTGTCATATTCATCTTATAGACATCGTCTTAACATTTTTATTACCGGAGTTAGGAAACTCTTGATTCTCATTCTCTAGATACTTCAAGATTCTTCTTTGAATCTTCACGTATATATTTTAATTTTATCTTTCCCTCTCTCAGGTTATAGTCTAAGGTACTCTTACCTAAGGTTTATAACCTACATCTCTGATACCAACCTGTGACGTCCCCAAATCCGGGTCCCTTTTATTACCTCGGATCCGGTGCAGTCACGATACTACTAGTCAAATATTACATCTTTTATTCATCACTTAAAGAATATAACTTTACTTTATTACAATTTAGAATATAAATTCCTTCCATTTCCAGGATCTGTATAATGACCCCAAACTTTTATAAGTTCCAATCTTGGTCATTTACCATTTCTGTCTTTTCATCATATTCGATATTATAAAAATGCGGAATAATTTAAACTTTTTCAATCTCCTTTGAATAAAATCTTTTATTGATTTCATAACTTAAATCAATTACATATCCTTGAATCAAATGTATTATAATTCTTTCTATTCGAGTTATTATATAAACGTTTACATCTCAATTCGATATCCTCTATGTATCAACTAGTACATCTTTACAACACGACTAGTGTTAAACATCGTAAACAACTATCAAGTACATATACTAGAACCTAAACATGGTTCAAGGGCATATATTTAAATAAATAAATCAATCTCCTTCGATACTATTGAACTCTATCAATCAAGTAGCACGTAATCTTTACCGTGAGTCCTTAACATGCAAAAGTGGTTATTTGCTAGAGTGAGCTCGACAGCTCAGCAATTCTAACAGTTTTCATGCATCACATAGCGTATAATATCATACTCAGTTCATGCATTCATAATCAATTAATATTTCCTACGCATGTTACTTCTCACATAACAGGCAAAAAGATTCACTTCACAAGTATATCATCAAAGATCAACTTTCAATCTCATACATATCTCATATACATTTCATATATATACATCAACATTCTCATAACATAATATAACTCAATTAACAGTTATAGAATCCATATATCAAATAAGAACTGAAAGACTTGCTTGATTCGTAGTTTATCAACTACGACTTAACTGCTTAAAGCTTATCTGCACTGTGTGTATTCCTACACAGTTATATAATCATGAATTCATACCTATCAGTCATACATTTCATACGCTCTTAATATAAGAACAAATATTTTTTCCTAATTTGGTTTCAATTTTTTACTTGAACTTAGGATAACCATGAGACTAGCTCATTCTACTATCATATTTATCTAAACAATCTTGTTTCATATCTTGTAGTCCTTAAGGACAACATATAACCATAACTTAAGACCATGTAGTTAACAAACTGCTCTTGGTCACTCTGCAGAACGGCGATGCGGCATTGCATTTAAGATTGGGAGTGGCGCGGCCGCGCCACTCCCTGCTAGAACCAGACATAGGCTTTTTATTTCCCAATATAAGTTCTAGCATAACATGTATTTTGATACGTACTGTAAACATACATCAAGTAGGTTGTGATCTATTTTCAAGTTCATATTCAAACTACTTAGCTCCAGAATGATTTATTTCAATCAATAAGGCTTAACAACTTTCTTTAACAAGATTTGATGGTATAAGCTTTTAAACTATATATTGGTACTAATAAGCCTCTAATAACATGCTCACATGTATCTATCTTATTTACATAGACACATCATATTTCATTATTTGAAAACTAATTTTAAACCACACTTAAAAGGTCCAATTCATGCTTAGCTAGATGATGAACATATTCGTCATGTCTAGAGGCATAAGGCGACTTAGTATACATGATAGAAAGGTCAGAGTATACGTTACACAATATTTGAAACTATTAGTTCTCAAAACTCCCGAGTTTTCTTTCAAAACATTTTAAACCAAGCTATATCAATCTAGTATATGCAAGGTAACTTTAAAACTACATTTCATGCACGTTGATATGCGTACATAGGGTCCAAGGTCAGAACTCAAAGGACACCAAATTCATCAACTTTCGTTTTTCAAAAACTTTAAGTTTTCTTTTAGAAAATTATGTTAAAACATTCCATTATGAGTAAAGTAATCTTAGTTATATGACATGTCTATTATCATGCGTATTTATCTTTTATCACTTAGAATAACATATTTTATCGTCGGGAGCACTACAATTGCGTACGTGGATGTCCGACGCCATCCGATTGCTTCCGAATACGTAGCAGTCACAAAGATGGACATTTTAAACCCTCTTAACAACTTCAAATCGAAAAACTTAAAGAATGAAAGTTGTAGGTCAACTCGTTATCTTTCTGAATTATTTTGAACCGCCTCAATCGGAGTTCGTATGAAGAAGTTATGCCTAATTTACTATAGCAGGTCAAAATAATTTTTTTTTATCTGACTCTGCTCCGGCACAGCTGCGCCACATGATGCAGAAGGTGTTTCCAGAATTGGTCTTCGCGAATTATACACATCCAATTCATTCAGTTTTCGATTCTATGGATTTGTAACTCATAAAACTACAACATACCAAACAATCAACAATTAATATAAACATTAACTAACCCAAATAGTAATCCAAAACTCATGTTCATACTAAATTTTCATGTTTTGACAAGTTTAGCTAATTTCATCACTATGGATTCATTTCTAAACCAAATTGGTCCGTTTAACTTCCATTGTTTTCGTACTTCACTATATTATCAATATCTTCCAACAATTCATAGATTACAATAATCCTTAGCCATCAATTTTGACTCAAAACAATTATTTTCTTGATATTTCTAAGAACTCAAAATTAAGATTATGTTTGATAGTAATGTTACCTCTTGAAGCTTAAATTGTCAACTTCTTTGCTCCTGCTTCAGATTGTTTACACAATTCCACAACACTCACTAATTTGATTTTTACAGAGAACTTAGAAAATGGAATTTGAGAAGTGGAGGCTTCCATTTATAGGCAATTTATTGCCCAAATTTGGGTCTTGCATAATGAATCAAACCAATGGAATGAAGAAGAATACAATAGACATTTGATAGTTGGTGGAATAGTATTGGCAACTCCATCAACCTACTCCCCCTCATCATTTGCTACCATTGTTAGAGTTTGGTTTTTCAAGAATAGGCTAGGCTTTAGGCCAATCACGTGAAGAGAAGGAAAAGTGACACTCTTTATGGGACAATTCTAATCTCAGCAACTAGAGGCAATGAAATAATACTAACACTTAGTGTTTTATTTCGTTTGGGCTTATTAAGTCAATATATAATGGCTTAATATTGCTATAATAAGTTATAAGTACATATATATATATATACATATGTACACCCACATATAACAAGCATACATATAATATTGTAACTCATGTACATTGTTTTAATCCAATAATATTTTAATTAGGCTAATTATAAAATAATTGGGTATTCTCAACCCCTCATTTTCTATTAAAATTCATTATCTCAAATATACCCAAATATGATAATTAATATCAAATATTTATTAACTCACCATTTAATAATTATAGTTAAACCTCCAATATATTTAACTCTACTATTTATGCTACACAATGCATAATTATATAAGCTTAGAAATTAATAGGTCTCAAGCTTAACACAATAGTCTCACCAACTAATATTACCTCTTATAATATGCTCATGTTGTACTATTATTCCATACATACCCTTAATGTATCCACAAGTTTAGTAATAATATAATTTCACAACATAATATTATTATCGATATCACTTTTTATAATATGTTCATAATGTAATATCATTACATTACTAATTTACATGTTCTCATAACATATATATATACTTGCACATAGCAACTAATTCCCATCATAACATTAATTAATTTCGTTTAATCATTCATTCATTAATTTACTTAATGAATTGTTCATTCTACCACTTTACCACACTAGCCATATTTCACAAGCTTAATTAGGCTCATTATCACTTCCACCACACTTTAATATTTTTTTAATATAAAATTGTGTGGCATGCACTTCAATACTAAGTTATTTAGCTACCTTAAATAATTATACACTTATAATGCGTATAACCTTTACGCTTAGAATAATTAATATTTACTCTATTAATTATTTAAATTATATAATCTACGGTAAAATAATAACTTAAGTTATTTAGTATATTAAAATAACTTAGTTTTCTTTTATTAATTAACTTTCTTGAAAATACATTAAAAATTATGTATTTTACCATAACTTGACATAAAAATGTTTTTATCATGTTTTCTCCCACTATAGGCATTAATTATAATAAAATAATTTATTCATTTTCTCAATATATTATTTTAAAATAATATTCTTGTTTCACTAAAGTAATTACATATACGACACATGTACACGTATTATATATTGAAAATAGATAATAAGTTTACTTTCTATTATGATAAATTATTTTCATATAGCAAATATGTTTTAATATATTTACCATATTACTAAATCATACATATTATCTCATACAAAGCTATATAAGGTAATATTATTATACAAAATAATATTCTCATTTTTATTAAAATAATTCACTGTTAGAACTTATTTTAATATCTTTTATTAGAAATATAATATAATTATTTCTCTTTCTATAAATTGTCCTCAAAATAATTTCTATAATCTATACATTTAACCATATCTCAAATATTAATTAATTCTCTAATCAATATTTATTTAAAGATATATTGGTTTAACAACGTATATATATATATATATATATATATATATATATATATATTTTATTAACTTCATTCGCATATTCACATAATACCATGCAAAGTAATATATAAAGGCACTCACTATAATCACATACTCCACACATGTATTAACTCACTATTTACTTACGTGGTCTTAAACCTCTTACTATATCACCATAGTTAATTAAGGCTTTAATATTCAAATTATATTATTCCATAATATAACTTCCAATTTAATTAACCAATATTTATTCTCGTTAGTTAATTCCCATAATTAACTAATTCATGTTTTACTATTTCAATCCATTCTTGGACAGATTGGTCACTAATTATGACGTATATTAACCACTAATATATGTATTGTAAATTCAGATTACACAACTCTCTTAAAAATTTCTACAGACCGGAGCAACTGCGCTGGTACAAGGCTTGGAAGTGGCGCGGCTGCGCCACCTTGAGTTTAGGTGTAGACAAGTTCTACTTGAGCAAATCCAGAATCAATTTCTTGAATACTTTGAATATACGTTTTAATTGCTAACTTATTATATCAGTTAACCAACATTGATTTTCACCATCTTCAATGATTTAGAGATTAAACTCTAAGTTCAAACTCTATTTTCTTTTTAATAGTTATTCAACTACAAAATCTCATATATATAGAATTCCTTCTTATCGAACCACATACTTTAAGATATATAACACACATATATATATATATTCTTATTTTAACCCATCTCATGCCTTAAGAATTTTATTTATTAAATTCTCATTATTGATAATTCTTAAAAATTCGGGTTCTCACAACTAACCTGGAGGAATTAAGTCTGCCTCGGAGACGACCCCGGGAAGTCAGCCCAAGGGCATGCCAGCACTAAAGGCAACCCCGGGAGAGGCAAAATGGTTATTTTACCAACTTAAAGTCGATTCGTTCAAACTCAAGCCGAATTGATGTCATCAAGGTCAGAAAGAAGCATAACGGTGATCCCAAGTGAAAACAGCGCAAGACAGCTCAACGGACAAACTGCGAGGAATCGAAGATCTGGTTATGAACCCGTCTTTTTTAACTCGAAAAAGGTTTACTCCAATGTCATTGCGACACTCTCGGCGGGGGCTTTCCGAAAAGGTATAGCACGCCTCAAACGGAAGCTCCGATCAAAAGTTAGAAAGTTTTGAATCTGACCTCGTATTCCTCGGAGTGCACATACTTCGATACAACAGGACCAGCCACGTGGGCCCTGCCACATGGAGCCACACCTTTACCTGCGACTGCCGTGAGTAGAGCTGCTTCCAACGGGTCTATAAATAAACGTGCACCCCCAGCTCATTTCATAATTCGAAAACGCTCTGAACCTCTGCCCGTTTCGTTTCTCAGTCATACTCTTGTACTCCAAACCCAAATTTTATCACTCCAACACGTAGATATACTACTAATATCAAAAAGTAACCGGTATAAACGGACGTTTAAAGCCTATGATTTGGCAAAAAGCCCGTATAGCAATCCATTGTGAGTATTTTTACGATCAGAAAGTTCATATTACTTCATTGCACTTTTTGTATATTTTAGTACATAAACGCATTTTCTGGCATTTCTACAACTCGGATTGACGATCCGTCACTTTTAACAGCTTATATATATACATTTATATACCTTTCACTGGATTGGGTTATCTTCCCAGTCCCGGTTTGACTACTTTCTGTCTATATTTAACTATATATATACTAACTTTTCAATTCTGTCAAGCCCGGATGTCAAATCTGTGGTATTTTACTGCTTTTATGTATATAACTATATATATATATATATATATATATATAATTTTTTTTGACTTATTTGGGCCTGGATTTATATTTCGTGGCCTTTTTATTACTTTAATATATATATATACTAACTATATATATTATTATTTATATTTCAGTTTGGCCTGTATCATTTTGTGGCCTTTTTACTGTTTTATAAATATATATATACTTACATTTCTGTCTGGGCAAAGGATAGAATGTTCGTCGCCCTTTACAGCTTTTCTATATATATATATATATTTTCATTCTGTCCAGCCTGGATTACTCCGTGCCTTTTTACAGCTTTTATAAATATATATATATTTTCATTCCGTTCGGGCCTCAGAGTGAAAACCAACCGCCCTCTACCGTTTATATATATATATATATATATACATATTTCAATTCTGTCCAGCCTGGATTACTCCGTGGCTTTTTATAATTTTTTTAAATATATATATATTTGCATTCCAGTCTGGGCATCGGAATGCAAACCCATCGCCCTTTACAACTTTCGTATTTATATAATTATATATATATATATATATATATATATATTTCTTTACTCATTTTGATTAAATTGTTGTTTTAAATATTCATTTGATATGAATCGGCGATGACATCTATTTGGCGAACTAGATTTCTTTAAATCTCGCCAGCTCTAGCTTTCAAATGGTTCAAATAGGTCCAGAAGAAACTGAGAAGCTAGAATGACTGAGATTTACTTAAATCTAGTAATTTTTCTAGTTCCAATTATGAAAGCAACCTCGCGGCCCTTAGATCGCTATCTAGTGGGAACGAGACGCTTCGGCTATGCGCGAGCCAGGATTTACTGATGAATCCTTGGTTCTTACGAGATCTGGATGTAAATATATATTGTTGTACATATTTAAACTGCGCAGGTTTTATTGGCTTCCCTTTGTGAGCCTAGGAATCGTGGGATTCATGATCAAATTGATCAGAATCTGATTCCTACGATGGACAAACTCCACTTTACAAATGTACCTTGCCTGTTTTTCTGTAAAATGTACATCCGACAGACCTTAAAACGGTTATCCGGGTTTAAGGTCTCAATATAATGAGACTATAGTTTGTCGTGTTAGAGTCACTCCGACGGCCGTCATGCCCATGAGAAGACCGACACTTGTATATGTTGCGGTCGAGGTTGCTTCGCAGTGATAGTAGTGTGCATACAAGCCAATCATGTATGATGATAAAGCACATACTTTGTAAACAATCTTATTTATTTATTAATAAAATATTCATTTAAGGCATATGATTATCTACATGGTACTGTTTTTATAATATGTAAATAACCCATAGTTTTAAGCAATGCTTTTAGAATCATGATGAGATCATGATAATGAGATCTAAATTCTTAGAAAGCTTAAAAACTAAAATAGTTCCCAATTGTGGGATTACTAAAATGGGGATTAGTAAATCCGGATAGATTGGTACATATGTTGCTTGCTCATTGGAAGAGGATGACTGATCTCATGGTCATTTGTGTGGAGACACTAAAGCAAGTATGTAGGTGCTTATTGGAGAATAAGTTCACTGAACGTGACTCGCTATGGAATACCTAATGGAGTTTTACTCGCCTGTCAATAAAAATTCCTAATGTGATAGTAGTACAAGTGATCCTTGGACTTGAGATCATCATAGTATCTTGTATGTAACAAATTATACTTTGACTAATTCCTTAAGGCCTTTTAAGGCATATATAGGGTATGCTTGGGTATAATAAGTTACATATGGAGATAATGAATGATCAATAAAGAATCTACCACCTCTAGTAAAAGAGGAGATATGTCCTATGTGATTCGTTAAATGACAACCCAGAAATCCTTGGCCAAGGTAGAATGAAATTAGAAAGAGGTTTCTAATTTGCATTATTTGGAGTTGTGCATTTTCTAATCGAAATACATATGATTAAATAAATTAAGACTTGACAGTAAATCCATGTCTTATATTTAATTGGGACATTGTATGGTGGAAGGATTGAATTGTACGGTAACTATTAACTCACAGGTTCTTTTATGATTAATGTTGAAATCTATATTATCTGGAAAGTCGTTGATCGCTAGGGAGGCTTATCCCTATTGTAGAATAAATATTATTTATTTAAATATATTATTAGTTTAATTTATTTATTTAAATAAGATTAGAATTGTTCTAATTGATTTATTCATAACCGGTTTAATATGGAGAACCTAAAGGGTCACACCATAAAAGGAAGAAGAATTATTTAAGAAGAAAATGGCATGATAGTAATGCATTAAGTATAATTAATTTAATCTATGGTGATAGAATAAATTAAATAGCTTAATATTTATTATTTAATATTTTAGAAATATTAAATATAAATTAATAAGAGGAGTCTTATTAATATTATTATTATTATTATTATTATTTTAATTCTAAAGGAGTTTAGGAATTAATATAATATCAGTACTCTCTCTCAATCCTAATAAAGATTAGGATATAAATTAATTAAAAGTAATTAATTAATTAAATAAAATCCTATTCTAATTGGATTAGGAGGGTTAACCTAATATCTATATAAGAGAGTCTTATATTAGAAATAAGGTACGTGAATTTTTCCAAGAGTTGGGAGTACACATATTCTATAGAGATAGAAACAAGGGTTAAGCCAATAACCCATCTTCTTGAGTTCTTCATCTTCCTTGGTGGATCACCGTTAGAGGCCAAACAATTGGGTGACTGACATTGATCAAGGGAAGGAGCCACTACAGAGGAATCAAAGGAGTAGAACTTGTACCTGAGGAAGCTTGGATCTTCAAAGGTATAATTCCTTGTTCTCTCTTTTCTGTTATTGATAACTAGCACAAAGCATGATCATGGTTATGGGTTTGTATAAATTTTTAAAAACCTAGTTTTTGTGCTTCTGCCCTATTTATGTGATTTGATTGCATGATTGCGTTACGTACAAACCCAACAGTGGTATCAGAGCCTAACTTTGTGCTAATTATCAATTTTATAATTCCATGTATGAATTGATGTGAGAATTGGATCTTTTTCTAGACAAAAAAATCGTTTTCTGCAAGTTTTTGCGACGAAAGGCGTAGCTGCCCAGTTCATTACTGGCGCAGCTGCGCCGGTCTGCAAAAACTACTGCTTCAGGCTACCTGCGCAGCTGCGCAGCTGCCCAGTTCATTACTGGAGCAGCTGCGCCGGTAACTGGACAGACCCTGAAAATTGATTTTAATTAATTAAGTAAACTGTTTATTTAATTGATAAAGTTTTAAAATAAAGAAGTTTATTTTATCTGAAATATGATTTCAGAATGCTAAAATTAAAGGAGTTTAATTTGGATTTATTTTTGATTAAAATAAAAGAGTTTATTTTGTTTCAAAAATAAAATTTAGCAAAACTTTTGTCCATTAAATAACATCGATCCATATATGGAATAGCATTGTTATTCATGAGATGAATAGATATTTATTGATGCATATGTTGATGTGTATGGTAATAAATGGGGTTGATTATGGACTATGACCAATGTGATTGTTTTTTTTTATTTTGGATGAATGCTTGAATGTATGGGTTTTATAAAATGGGGTCTGCGTACCTCGTCTTCTCTGGTTTTATTCTCGGTGTAAAATTCTATCTCCCTCTTATGTACTTCCCCTTGACTGCTGATCAAGGTTTTTATTTAATTAAAAATAGTTTATGTAATAGAGATAGTTAGAATTATCTTGAAGAAACTGGAGACCAAGGAGCAAGGAACGCGTGAAGACCCATTTGTATGGAGCCAGGGTTTAAATGTAATAGTTATATTTAAATTTAAATTCTTGCACTCCTAGGTTTGACCTTTTGGTTCACTTGGTGGCTCTAGTGAACCAATCTAGAATAAAAGTCCATAATCAATCCGGGTAGAATATAGTATTCTATATTGCATGCTAAATATTATATATATTATATTTTATACAAACATGCTTCGCATGTTTAATAAAATGACGCGTATTTTATATATATATATATATATATATATATATGTGCATGCGCGCTTAACAAGATGAGACAAATAATAACAAACCCCTCAAAGAAATAATATTAAGTCTGAAGCGTTCAAATGATATTTGAAATATCGAACGTCGCCTTCTAGCATGATTAATTAATAGAGTATTAAATATTTAATATGAGTTTGTTGTGCTATCCACAAGGCGAGTATTGAATATTTAAGATGTTAATTAATCACATTTGATGCTTATCAAGAAAATTGAACGATCTAGTCTTGTTGTGCTATCCACAAGGACGAAAATTTTTCTTTTTGAATTTATGGAAGTGTTAGGCTGGACTTAACTTAAATCATTTTAGTTCGGATGTGCACACAAATGACCATTATGATTTAAGAGGCAAAATAAAAGGAGTTACATGGTGATGTAATTGACAAGAGTTGTCTACCTATTTATTTGTATGTCGCTTGTTGCGTTATCCACAAGGTTATATATACATTTGAAATAGGATCCTTAATCTCACTAGCAAATCTTTAATTAGATGTTGTCGAACTATATAAGTGAGGGTAATATAGTTTGATGAAAATAGTGGGATATACCAATTTAAAATAAAGACCTAAATTTATTTTGGTATGCAAAGTTAATAAAATGAATGTTTGCTAAAATGTTGTCTTTTCACATGTAGAATTTTAAAAATGTCAAAATCACTAATCTCACTACGAAGCATACTTGATGTAAATAAGCTTACCGGCCCGAATTATGAGGACTGGCTAAGAAATCTGAGAATTGTTCTCACTGCTGAAAAGATTTCTTATGTCCTAAATTCCACTATCCCTGAATCTGTTTCAGAAACAGCCTCTGAGGAGGAGATTGCCACTTTCAATAAGTGGCAAGATGATGCATCTGTGGCTCAATGCATCATGCTCGCATCCATGAATAACGAGCTTCAGCGTCAGCACGAAAAAATGGATGCTCCTGCTATGCTGCTTCACCTCAAGGAGTTGTATGGTGAACAGAGTAGGACTGCTAGCTATGAGATATCTAAGGAGCTCTTCCGATCTCGGATGACCGAGGGCACTGCCATCGAGACTCATGTTCTGAAGGTAATCAATTTGATTGAACGCCTTGGACAGCTTGGGTTCGTCATGGATGGGGAGTTGAGTCAAGACTTGGTCTTGCAGTCACTCCCTGAGACCTTCTCGCAGTTTGTGGTTAATTTTCACATGAATAAGCTAGATGTCAGCTTGCCTGAGCTGCTTAACAAGCTAAAAACTGCAGAAGATCACTTCTCATCCAAGAAGAACCATGTCTTGATGGTGGATTCTTCCAATAAAAGGAAGAGGCCCAAGGTGTCTTATGAAAAGAAGAAATCTAAGAAGGCTAAGGGAAAAGGGAAAGAAAAGGAGCAAAACAAACCTAAACTAGCTAAAGGAATATGCTTTCATTGCAATGAGCCAGGACATTGGAAGAGGAACTGCAAGAAGTTTTTAGCAGAGAAGAAGCTTGGAGAAGCTTCGACTTCTAATCAAGGTTTGTTTATGATTGAAATTAATTTTTTTGAAAGTCATAATTCTACTTGGGTATTGGATACCGGCTGTGGTTCTCCCATATATAATACTGTGTAGGGACTGGTCAGAAGTAGAAAGCTGAACAAAGATGAGGTGATCCTACGAGTGGAAAATGGAGCAAAAGTTGCTGCATTAGCTGTAGGAACTTATTGTTTAGCAATGCCTTCGGGCAAATCCATTTATCTTAATAATTGTTATTATGTTCCGAATATTATTAAAAACATTATTTCAATTTCTGTATTGGATATGGAAGGTTTTGACGTTATTATAAAGAACAATGGTTGTTCTATTTATAAAGACGATGTTTTATATGGTATTGGAAATTTGCGAAATCGACTTTATACACTTGACTTACAAGAAAATATATTTCAAATTGAACAAATTAAGAAAAAGAAAAGAGATGATATTAATTATACCTATATGTGGCATTATAGACTCGGTCATATCAATGAAATAAGACTATCCAAGTTGCATAAAGATGGGCTCCTCGAGCTATCTGATTATGAATCATATCCAATTTGTGAATCTTGTCTCATGGGTAAAATGACTAAATCTCCTTTTAGTGGAAAAGGAGAGAGAGTTACAGAATTGTTGGCATTGATTCACACAGACGTTTGTGGACCTATGACAACAAGTGCACGGGATGGGTATTCTTATTTTATTACTTTCACTGATGATCACTCAAGATTTGGATATGTGTATTTAATGAAATATAAATCAGAATCATTTGAAAAGTTCAAAGAGTTCAGAAGTTAAGTAGAGAAACAAACGGGCAAGAGTATTAAGATACTTCGATCAGATCGAGGTGGAGAATACTTAAGCAGTGAGTTTCTCAATTGTCTCAGAGAAAATGGTATAATCTCACAATGGACTCCTCCAGGTACACCACAGTTAAATGGAGTATCTGAAAGGAGAAATCGAACACTGTTGGACATGGTTCGATCCATGATGAGTTTTACCGACCTTCCAATTTCCTTCTGGGGATATGCCCTGGAAACGGCTGCATACCTACTTAACAAGGTACCTACCAAATCCGCCCCAAAGACTCCATATGAGATGTGGAAAGGGAGGAAACCAAATCTTAAGCATGTTAAGACTTGGGGTTGTCCAGCTTATGTCAAAAAGTTTGAAAATGATAAGCTACAGACTAAATCCGATAAGTGTAGATTTGTGGGATACCTTAAAGAAACCGTAGGGTATTATTTCTATCATCCAACTGATCAAAAGGTGTTTGTTGCGAAATATGCTACCTTCTTGGAGAAAGAGTTTATCCATGAAGGGAGGGGTCAGTGGGAGTAAGATATATCTTGAAGAAGTTCAAGAACCACAAGTTACCACGGACCAAAGTCAAGTACCTAACCAAGTAGAAGAACCTACTGTACCACACCCTGTTCGTAAATCTGGAAGAGTACCGCAAATACCTGAGAGGTATGGATTCGTTATAGAGGATGACGATGAGGTACACATCATGAATGATGATCCATTGAATTACGAACAGGCTATGAGTAATAAAGACTCAGGAAAATGGCTTGAAGCCATAAAATCCGAAATGGACTCCATGTATGAAAACAAAGTATGGACTTTGGTTTCACCACCTGAAGGTATTAAACCTATTGGGTGTGAATGGGTTTTTAAGAAAAGACTGGAGCAGACGAAAAGGTAGAGACCTATAAGGCCCGACTGGTTGCAAAAGGTTTCAAACAAAGACAAGAAGTTGACTATGATGAAACCTTCTCACCAGTAGCCATGCTCAAGTCCATTCGGATTTTGCTTGCGATTGCAGCTTACAACGACTATGAGATCTGGCAGATGGATGTGAAAACGGCCTTCCTCAATGGGAAACTTGAGGAGGATGTGTATATGACACAGCCAGAGGGATTTATCTCAAAAGTTAGAACAAATCAAGTCTGTAAGCTACAACGATCCATTTATGGGTTGAAGCAAGCTTCTCGTAGATGGAACATTCGTTTTGATGAGACAATCAAAGAGTTTGATTTTATCAAAAACGAGGATGAACCTTGTGTATACAAGAAGGTTAGTGGGAGCGCAGTATCATTCCTTGTAATATATGTTGATGATATATTACTGATAGGGAATGACATTCCTATGTTACAATCCATTAAAATCTGGTTATCTAAAAACTTCTCCATGAAGGACTTGGGTGAAGCATCCTATATTTTAGGGATAAAGATCTATAGAGATAGATCTAAAAGGATGCTCGGCTTATCCCAAGGAACGTACATTGATACGATGCTAAAGAGGTTTAGCATGGAAGATTCCAAAAGAGGTCTCATGCCGATGAGCCATGGAATAAATCTCTCCAAGAAACAGGCCCCAAAGACACCTGAGGAGAGAGACCGTATGAGTAAGATCCCTTATGCTTCTGCAATAGAATCTATCATATACGGTATGATATGTACTAGACCGGATGTTGCTCACGCACTTAGTGTAACAAGCAGATACCAGTCGAATCCAGGAGAAGAGCACTGGAAGGCAGTGAAAAACATCCTAAAGTACTTGAGAAGGACTAAAGATATTTTTCTTGTCTACGGTGGGTCTGAATTAAAACTCGAGGGATTCACGGACTCAAGTTTTCAAACAGATCAAGATGACAGTAAATCTGTTTTAGGGTATGGGTTTACCTTGAACGGAGGTGCAGTGAGTTGGAAGAGGTCCAAGCAGCAAACAGTTGCTGATTCAGTGACAGAGGCAGAGTATATAGCTGCAAGTGAAGCTGCAAAGGAAGCTGTTTGGATGAAGAAGTTCATAACTGAACATGGTGTGGTTCCTAGCATCGGGGAAGCAGTTCCCGTATACTATGACAACACCGGAGCGGTTGCACAGGCTAAGGAACCCAGGTCTCATTAGAAATCTAAACACGTGTTGCGGTGATTTCACTTGATCAGGGAGATCATTGAAAGAGGAGACGTCACCTTGGAGCATGTGGACTCTCAAGACAACATTACAGATCCATTTACTAAAGCTCTGACACAACAGCAGTTTGATCGTCACTTAGAGAAGATGGGTATGAGATACCATGGCGATTGGCTTTAGTGCAAGTGGGAGATTGATAGTAGTGTGCATACAAGCCAATCATGTATGATGATAAAGCACATAATTTGTAAATAATCTTATTTATTTATTAATAAAATATTCATTTAAGGCATATGATTATCTACATGGTGCTGTTTTTATAATATGTAAATGACCCATAGTTTTAAGCAATGCTTTTAGAATCATGATGAGATCATGATAATGAGATCTAAATTCTTAGAAAGCTTAAAAACTAAAATAGTTCCCAATTGTGGGATTACTAAAATGGAGATTAGTAAATCCGGATAGATTGGTACATATGTTGCTTGCTCATTGGATGAGGATGACTGATCTCATGGTCATTTGTGTGGAGACACTAAAGCAAGTATGTAGGTGTTTATTGGAGAATAAGTTCACTGAACGTGACTCGCTATGGAATACCTAATGGAGTTTTACTCGCCTGTCAATAAAAATTCCTAATGTGATAGTAGTACAAGTGATCCTTGGACTTGAGATCATCATAGTATCTTGTATGTAACAAATTATACTTTGACTAATTCCTTAAGGCCTTTTAAGGCATATATAGGGTATGCTTGGGTATAATGAGTTACATATGGAGATAATGAATGATCAATAAAGAATCTACCACCTCTAGTAAAAGAGGAGATATGTCCTATGTGATTCGTTAAATGACAACCCAGAAATCCTTGGCCAAGGTAGAATGAAATTAGAAAGAGGTTTCTAATTTGCATTATTTGGAGTTGTGCATTTTCTAATCGAAATACATATGATTAAATAAATTAAGACTTGACAGTAAATCCATGTCTTATATTTAATTGGGACATTGTATGGTGGAAGGATTGAATTGTACGGTAACTATTAACTCACAGGTTCTTTTATGATTAATGTTGAAATCTATATTATCTGGAAAGTCGTTGATCGCTAGGGAGGCTTATCCCTATTGTAGAATAAATGTTATTTATTTAAATATATTATTAGTTTAATTTATTTATTTAAATAAGATTAGAATTGTTCTAATTGATTTATTCATAACCGGTTTAATATGGAGAACCTAAAGGGTCACACCATAAAAGGAAGAAGAATTATTTAAGAAGAAAATGGCATGATAGTAATAATGCATTAAGTATAATTAATTTAATCTATGGTGATAGAATAAATTAAATAGCTTAATGTTTATTATTTAATATTTTAGAAATATTAAATATAAATTAATAAGAGGAGTCTTATTAATATTAATATTATTATTATTATTATTATTTTAATTCTAAAGGAGTTTAGGAATTAATATAATATCAGTACTCTCTCTCAATCCTAATAAAGATTAGGATATAAATTAATTAAAAGTATTTAATTAATTAAATAAAACCCTATTCTAATTAGATTAGGAGGGTTAACCTAATATCTATATAAGAGAGTCTTATATTAGAAATAAGGTACGTGAATTTTTCCAAGAGTTGGGAGTACACATATTTTATAGAGATAGAAACAAGGGTTAAGCCAATAACCCATCTTCTTGAGTTCTTCATCTTCCTTGGTGGATCACCGTTAGAGGCCAAACAATTGGGTGGCTGACATTGATCAAGGGAAGGAGCCACTATAGAGGAATCAAAGGAGTAGAACTTGTACCTGAGGAAGCTTGGATCTTCAAAGGTATAATTCTATGTTCTCTCTTTTCTGTTATTGATAACTAGCACAAAGCATGATCATGGTTATGGGTTTGTATAAATTTTTAAAAACCTAGTTTTTGCGCTTCTGCTCTATTTATGTGATTTGATTGCATGATTGCGTTACGTACAAACCCAACACGCAGCCCGACAATCACCATTTAAATTGAGCCTAATGGCTAAAAAGATAAAACTGAAGTGTTGACATGCTTCAATTCCTATGTTAGCGTAAGGGTTTGAAAACATGCTTTCAAAACATCATTGTAATAATCTTGTCTAAAAAAAGAGACTTTTACAAATCAAATCAAACCCTTCGTATATAGGTTCAACGAAGTACGTCCATACTTTCAAATCAATCAATCATAGGCCTAATTTCTTTCAGCATTCACACACATACATTGCAGATTTAAAAGGGAAATATTGAAAAGATGCGGTGCCGTATTTACATGAGAGTTGTACGTGGGGTGCCTAACACCTTCCCCACACTTAACCAAGCCCCTAAACTTAGAACTTTAGTTTCAAAGATCAAGTTTCGACAGTGTCCAGCAATTGGGCCTCATTTTAAACAAAACTCGGTTGAGTTGGTACAACCATTTCAAATCTACCAAGTGACGACTTTGTAAAACGTTCAAATCATCGACATGATACATTTTGGCCTTTTCCTAAAAAAACCTTTCAAAACTTTTTTCACAATAAAAAGAATAAGGGTATTCAAAACTTAGGAATAGAGAAATATTCGGGTCCAACTCAAACCGAATTTTTTTCAGACGTCGACAATACTATTGGATCGAATACGATAAATTGAATTTTTGAGCCAATTTAGTACCACTAGTCATGTGCTTGATGTGAGTTCTAGAGTCAATATGTTATAAGTTATAACATTTTGCTTAATACTTACTTTTATTTTTCCTAAAGATAAAACCATCATTGGTTAGAGAATATCATTGATATTGTTGCTCCATTATGTAGACTTGCCATTTTTCTTCTTTGGAAGTTTTTTTTGAAGCCCCTACTAAAGATAAGCTTTTTTGTGAAGATTCGGTTAGGGAAGTTAAAGAGTTGTTGGGGACTGAAAAATGAAGAAGATATGTTAGTGCTAACTTGGAAGGGTCACAATTTAGTTTATGCCACACCTTGGGTCGCATGAAATGTGGGTTTGAAGATTAGTAGATCAATGGATTTTGACTCAATTATAGTTCTTAAAAGACTTTACATATATGTTTGGTTTGTTCGTTTTGCCTACCATGAAAAATTGGTTAGTTTTTCACACTCTCAATGATCCAGCCGGTTGAAGAGGTAGCAGTGACGAGATATTTATGGTTCTCCTTTTCTTTTACTCCTATTTTGTTAATTTTTCAGAAGGCTGCAACAGACACAAGACAACTAAGGAGGAAAACAACATGACTAATTTGAGAATAAAATTTCATAGCTGGAGGTATGATCACATGAAAGGAGAAAAGTGGAATGTATATTGTCTTTGTGTGAAGACATAGGTGATCACTTAGTTTTATAACCATTACATCCTTTGTTTCAAACTATTTTCAAGTATAACTATAATGAAGTGATAACAATTCTTAAATATTCATATATAATACGTGACTTTGAATATTTATGAAATTGCTAATATACATGGTAAACTTCTTATAAAGTTTGAATATATAATACGTGAGTATTTTTACTTTTTGAATCGAACATATGTATTATCTTCTCTCGGTTACTGCAACTATTCATACACTTCAAATATTTTTTAGCTTTGATCAACTAGTATTATATTAGTGGCCTTAAAAACATAAGTTCATGAAAAATAATATTCTGTGACGATCCAAGAACTCGGATAGTTTTGTAATTAGGTTTTCAATGTAAATATCTAATAAAATTAAATTTGATTAATATTATTATGTGTTATCTGATTTAGGTTGATTAATGACCTATTTTATGTGTTATGTAATTATGTATGAGTGTTAGAAGTTTTTGAGAGAAATAATTTTTTTCGAGAAAAATGCTAACACACTATTCATAAAACGCAGAAAACACTAATAAACGTTATTTTTCAAATATTTTGAATTACGTCATAACGTTTATTTAAGAAGAAGTGATGAAATCTCTAATAAAAGTTTTTCTGGGAAAAAATCGTAAAAACACTATTAACACTAAAAGCGCAACTTCGATTTTTCGATTTTTCGATTTTTCGAAGGGCAAAATAGTGTTTATTAATTTGAGGACATGAGACGTAATCTCCAATAAAATCAACGAAAGAAATTTTGCGATTTTCGCGTGTTTAACGAGTTAGGAAAAATCTAACTAGAAAGAAATTGGGTATCCAACTTGATTTGGGAATTAAACCCTAATCAATTGTATGAAAGTGCAAAATGAACTTTTTGCTAACTAAAAGAATTATGAAAATTAACTAGAAAGAAACTAGAAAATAAAATATCTAATTAAATTTAGTTGGACTAATTAAATTTAGTTGAATTAACTAAGTATAGGGTTTTAAAGGTTTGGCTAGGATTTGTATGGCTTGGCTAAGGTTGAGACAAGGGTTTGGAAATGCTAGGTTAGGGGATTGAGCCTAGGGTTAAACATGTTTGGCAAGGGTTTGGTGTGGCTTAGCTAGGGTTAAACCACACTATAGCAAAGTTGGAGCCAAAGAATTGGAAGACTGTAGACACTTGAAATTTTTCTTGCCCCAATATTAACACTGTAGGAGGGCAAAACCGTCAATCAAGCCAACCCCAGTCCCGACACCAGACATCCAATCTAAATGCCGGTCCTTCAGCCTAAATCCGATCCCCAATGTCGGTAAAACTAAATTCGATCCCCAATGTCGGTCAACTCCAGTCAAATCCGATCACCAATATCGGTACTCCAGCCAACTCCGATAGTAAATCAGACCGTCAATCCAGCTCCGATAGTTAATCGAACCGTCAATCCAGCTCAGATAGTCAATCAGACTGTCAATCCAGCACGATAGTCAATCGGACCATCAATCCAGGACGATAGTTAATCGGACCGTCTATCCAGCTCCGATCGTCAATCGGACCGTTCATCCAATTCTGATCGTCAATCGGACCGTTAGATCATCCCCGATCTCAATATCAGGACATCATCTAAAACTTGGTCACCGATATCGGGACAACCACAGCACTGATCAACCATATCGAGATGTCAACGCAGCCCCGACAGTAACCCGGAAGGTACAACGCAGTCCTGGCAGTAACCCGGGAGGTACAAATCAGCCCCAACAGCAACCCGGGAAGTACAGGTCAGCCCTGGCATCAGTCCGGGAAGTTAGGTCGACTTCAGACATAAACCTGAAGCATCACAACACTTCCAGAAGAAACCTGGAATGACCACGTCAGCCACAGAGGAAACACTGAGAACAAACAAACTCGAATGGGATCCAAGTCTTGGAAACAGCTTCCGAAAGTCAACCAGAGGCCATGCCGACACCAAGGGCAACCCCGGGAGGGGAACAATGTTCATTCTACCAACTCTCATCCAATTCAGTCAAACTCAAGCTGAATTAATGCCGCCAAGGTCAGAAAGAACCACAACGGTGATCCCGGGTGAAAACAGCACCAGATGGCTCGACAGACAAACTGCGGGGAAACAAAGACCCAGTCATGAACCTACCTTTGGGGACTTAAGAAGGATTAAAACCAATGTCATTGTGACACTCTCAGCGAGGGCTTTCTAGAAAGCTATAGCACGCCTCAAACGGAGGCTCCGATCAAAAGTTATGAAGTTTTGAACCTGACATCGCGTCGCCCGGCATGCACGCACCTCGAGACTATCAAACTGGGCATGTGGGCCCCACTTAGGGGAGCCACACCTCTTCCTGCGGTTGCCCTAGGTAGAGCTGCGGCTCCCTGGACTATATATAGAGGTGCACCCTCGTTCATTTTCAACAATTCGGAAACACAGCGAAGCCCTGCCAGTTTAATTTTCTGACTTTTAACACCTCTTCTAAACCCAAATATTTTCACTCTAACACGTAGATATACCCATATACTACCACATATCAAAAAACCACCAGTAGATTTGGACGTTTAAGGCCCACTAAGTGGCAAAAAGCCCATTTTGCAGGCTATTGTAAGTATTTTTACGATTAGCAAGTTTCTATTACTACTTTGCACTGTTTTACACTTGCACACGAAGTTTCACCTTCCAAATATGCCCGGAACTTAGTTCCGTGGCCGTTTTCATCAAAATTTGGTATATTTATGTACATAAACGTAGTTTTTTGCATTTCTACAACTTGGATTGACGATCCGTAAGCTCCAACAGCTTCGATGTACTAGCACACACATTCTGGCAACTCCGCCGGACTGGGTCATCTTCCCAGTCTGGGTGTGGCCATTTTTTGTATATATTTAACTGCAAATATACTAACATTTCAATTCTGTTAAGCCCGAATGTCAAATCTGAGGTAGTTTATCGCTTTTATATATATTTACGCATATATAAGCGACTTTCACCATCACTGGTTCTCATACCAGTCCTGGTTGACTACATTTCTGTCAATATATATATATATATATATATATATATATATATATATATATATTGTCCGGCCTGGATTATTTCGTAGCCATTTTACTGCTTTTGCACACTTCACCATACTGGGTGCTCTCCCTAGTCACTGGTGAACTACTTTTCTGTCCATTTCAATTTCAGTACGGCATTGGCGTGAAAACCCTCCGCCCTTTTTACTGTTTTTCTATATATATATATATATATATATATATATTTCATTTCTGTCACAACCTGGATTATTTCGTGGCTATTTACAGTTATATATATATATATTTCAATTCAACTCCGGGCTTGCAAGTGAAAACCCATTGCCCTTTTACAACTTTTGTAAATATATAACTATATATATATATATATATATTGCTTTACTCAATTTATTCAACTGCTGCATTTAATATTCATTTTTATGAATTTGCACTGATATATCTGCGAGCAGATTAGATTTATCCAAATCTCGCCAATTCTAGCTTTCAACGGTTCAAACAGGTCCCGACAGAACCTAGAAGCTATAATGGCTGAGATTTCTTTAAATCTATTTATTTTTATAGTTTCAGCACTGAAAGCAAACTCGCATCCCTTAGATCGCTATCTAGTGGGAACGAGACGCTTTGGCCATTCGCAGCCAGGATTTATTGATGAATCAATGGTTCCATTGTGACGTGATGATGTATATATATCCATTTCTGTGCAAATTTGAACTGTGCAGGTTTATTGGATACTCATATATAAGCCTAGGAATCGTGGGATTCACGATCAAATCGATCGGGATCTAATTCCCACGATGGACAAACTCCAGTTTAGAGGTGTACCCTGCCAGTTTTTCTGTAAAATGTACATACACAGACCTTAAAACGGTTATCCGGATTTAAGGTTTCATCATAGTGAAATGCCAATTGTCATGTCAGCGTCCCTTCGATGGTTTTCATATCTATGAGGAGACCGACACTTGTATATTTCTGTGGTCGAGGATGCCTCGTAGCCCGGCAAATCACCATTCGCATGCAGCCTTAAGGCTATAAAGATAAAAATTGAAAGTAGCTATACGCTTCAATTCCTATGTCAGCGTAAGGGTTTGATAAACCAGCTTTCATCAAAACATCATTCTCAAATGCAATACAAAGAAAAGCTTTTGCAAATCAAATTAAATGCTTTTACAAATCAAATCAAAAACTAATTTTCAAATCAAATCAAACCCTTTGTATATAGATTCAACGAAGCTTGTCAAAGCTTTTAATCAATCAATAGGCCCAACTTTCAAACAATATTCACTCACGCATTCCAGTTTTAAGAGAAATATTAAAAAAATGCGGTACCGTATTTACACGGGAGTCGTGGGGTGCCTAACACCTTCCCCACACTTAACTAAGCCCCCGAACTCAAAACTCCGATTTCAAAGATCAAGTTTCGACAGTGTCCAACAGTTGGGCCACTTTTCAAATCAAACTCGGTTGAGTTGGTACAACCATTTTCAAACCTACCAACTGGCGACTCTGTTAAAACATTCAAATCGTCGACATAAATACATGTTGGCCTCTTTCCTAAAAAACCCTTCAAAACCTTTTTCCAAAATAAAAAAAGGAGAATACGGGTAGAGAGAACTTATGAAAGATTGATTTAAGGAAACTTGGGTTACGAACCGACCCGTGGGGTTCTTAAATTTTCCAATGTCGATAGGTGGCGACTCTGTTGGGGATTACAGTAGAGGGCTTAGGCCGCTTTCAAATCTTTTCAAACATTTCCCTTTCAAAACTATTGAATGCGTGAAAATTCTGCATCACCACATTCAATAAAACTGTGAATGCTGTGTCTCTACGATTAAATAAATGCATGAATGGTACGTCTTAACATTGAATGAATGTGAATGAATGTTTACCCACTTTCCAAACAAAGCATCATATGCATAACGGTAAGGCACAATATATGTGAATGTATGTTGTGTGTCCCTCTCACAAGGAGGATAACCCGGTCGGTGTTAAGTAATGACTCTGGGGACGATTAAGTCTCTAGGGGTGCCTCATGAAAATACACCACTCAGATTCGCTCCAGTTGAAAGATCGCATTAACTTCCCTTCTAGTAGATTGCGATGATCTGGGAGCCTTCACGCCGATACAAAAGTTGCGAGAGTAACCTAAGATAGGTCAGCCTCTAATTAACCAAATCCGAACAGAAGCTTCTTCATGCCTTCCTCTTTTAATTCCATGTCAAGTCTCCAATTACTAAGCAGCACAATGTAAATGACATAATAAAAGATTTACTTTCCTGTCAGATAAATATCCTGTCATACTACCATCAAAGCAACTAACCTCGGTTTTGCAGGATAAAATCTAAAAAACACATCATGCATCCTGTCCTTACCTACCTCAGGAAATTAACACGCCTACGTTTTGTTGTAGGTATAAAAAAGTGGTCTCATTACTAGATCATAATCTGAAAAGGCACGAAGCCTATCCACCGATATGGCTGAAAGTAGCCAATGCGAGTCGGGTTTCGTATCTCGAAAAGAGTTTGAGGGACTTAAGAATCAAATAGTAGAGTTGGCTATCCTTCTAAGAGAACAAAGTAAAAGCACTCAGGGCCAGCCAACACTCAATCAAATAGAGTCCTCCTCACAGGGTGGTAATCAAAGTGCTGATAAAAAGGGGGAAATGCAGATCCCTGAACCGCGATATAGTAAAAAAAACCAACAAAACCCCTGAAATCATATATCTCAGGGAAGATCGGGAAACCGGCGACATTCTAAGGAAAGTCCAACAAATGGAAGAAACCATCCGTTCAATCAAAGGGACTGGAAACCTTGGAAGTGTCACCTATTCAGATCTTTGCATATTCCCAGGGGCTAGATATCCTGACAAATTCCAAGTCCTAGAGTTTGAAAAGTACAATGGAACAGGCGATCCTTAAACGCACTTGAAAGTATACATTGGCGAGCTAGGGTCTTATGCTGAAGATGAAAGCCTTCGAATGCATCTTTTCCAAAAGAGTCTCACTGGAGAGGCTAGGACGTTGTATGCCAGACTTGACAATGTCAAAATTCATAGTTGGGAAGAGCTACCTAATGCCTTCCTAACTCAATACAACTTCCAGTCTCAGATGGTTCCGGATTGATATCAAGTGTCCAAAGTCAAAAAGTAGAGTACCGAGTCTTTCCGTGAGTATGCCTAAAGATGGAGACGTCTGGCAGCATAAGTCAGCCCGCCTATGACCGAAGCTGAAATGGTGATGTAGGGCCCCCAAATCCGGGTCCCCAGAACCTTGGACCTGGTACATCATTTCTATAACTATTGCGAAAGATATAAACATAAATTATTTGTACAATAACCTTTACACATAATTCCCAAGGTCTGAAACCTTAACTTAATACACATATTCATATTCTACACGACATACAATGTCATACTCCTCTAATAATATTACAAGTTTAACCTGTTCCAAATCCTATTCTGGAACTTGTCTTTGCCTTTACCTGTGTCCGACGTTTTGTCTTAATCTGAAATGGTTATCATGATATAGCAAGGGAGAGCAACAATTTTGCCCATCAAGTTTAAGTTCAAATGAAGATATATCATGATTGAAAAGAATAATAAGTTGGCAAACATTCAACAATATAATAATTGTGAAAGAATATAAATTAATTTTTTTTAACTGAATGACCGAGTTAATAATGAAGAATGGCCAACAATGAACATGAACAAATTTAACTGAACCTTAGGGTAATGAAGGTGATCAGCCTTTCATACCTGATGAACATATACAATATGCACACCGTGTGAATCAATAAATCATAGATGTGATATAATCAATAATGATTAATTACGAACATGCTTTACAATAACAACTCGAGTTCGAGTTAGGAAACTTGCTTGAACTGTTGATTACTGCTACGCAATCTAGTTTAATCACTTTATTGAAAAGACCTATCAGTTATAAGATTGATATTTAAATTAGCATAACATACTTTATAAGTAAACTATCTAACATTTAAACACATAGTCAAATATTAGATAACCTTAACACTATACATACACAAGTCTAAACCTAGCACACATCGAGTCTTTAATAGTATTCAATATAGTATACTGAGTAGTTTCCCACAAACAACTAACAAATTAGCTTCTGTCTTGTCTGCACTGTTTTCACAGCGAGTTAGATCGGTTACCAATTCGTAGATCCCTTCCCCATATGAAGGAGTCGTTTAGCCCAGCTACTATACATCAACTATTGCAGAATATGACTGTACTACTTTTAGACTTAATACTTAATCGCTTACTATGTTATTATTATAACTCGATAAAATTTTTACTATTCAAGAGACTCAATATTTTATTTCAGTAAGCTGAAACCAAACTGTTTTCTATTTCTGACATTTCAGCATCCTGAATTGTTCATTTTAGGAAGCTGAAATTCCTTTTTCTTGAAAATTTCAAAACAGTGTATTATTTATCTATCCTTTGGCCAATCATATATACATATATTCCATACGCAAAAAGTATTTTTCTGGAATTTTTCAACTCCTTTAAGTATTTTTCAAAAATCCATTTCTAGTTAATTTCTTAACAAATTAGCTACCTTACGCTTAACTCCAGAAATTCTCAACTCTTGGCGGGATCTTACACATGTTAACGTGGACTTACAGTTTAAATTTCGTGGCCATCAGAGTTATACAACTCCGGTTATAGCGATTTTCGTCGGAAAAACGCAAATATTGAAATGGTCAGACCTTGCTCAATTTATATCGGAATGAGATCATTTTTGGACACAAGCTACTTTATCTCATATATTTTAATGTCCCAAAAGAATGGAATTTATCACACAAATTAAGTGGCCGAAATAGTACTTTCAATTTCTGGACAGCTTGCTTTTCTTCATTTTTAGATTTTGCGTCTTTTGCTAAAAACTATCCAGACGGAAATCTACAACTCCTTTTTCAGTGATTTCACTTGGGAACGTTAGAAGACTTATAGATCTAAGTCTAGAAACTGACCACACTCAAAAATTCGAAATAGAATAGGAGATATGGTCATTTAAATTTCATACTTTATTTTTACAAAAATATAATTTTTCATACTTGATGATTTCTAAGAAAACTTTCATATTCCCACCTAATAACCAACTTAATCCATCATCAAACATTATAACACAAACTAATACCAAATATATTTATGGATCTATCATGATCCATGATCTCATACCTCAAATAATCATCAAACACAAGATAAACACAACCAAGGCTAAGAAAAATTAGGTTTTCTCACTTTTGAAAAACTTAGTTCCCATTTCTTTGTTTAAATCCAACTTTTGATCCCTTAAAGGGTTAGATCTAAACATGAAATACTATTAAACACATATATCTAAAGTTTTAACCTTAAAATCATAACTTTACCCAAAATCAAAACTTAAATCAAAAAAAAAAAATTATACTACATAAATAAAAATCTTGTTATACCTTTGCTTGTTTCTCCTCTTCTTCTTCTTAAGATTAGATTAGGAAAGTAAGAAACATCAAAACTCTCCTCCCTCTCTCCTTTCCCTCATGGCCGAACCTCCCCCCCCTCTCTCTCTCTCTTCCTAGCAACTAGTGTGAAATAAAAGATGAGAAAGAAATAAATTAAGTTTTATTAGTTTGATAGATTTGTGTACTAGTAGATATATTTTATATATCTAACCTTATCTCCTTCTCTCTCTCCTCATTATGATAGATGGTTGCTTACAAGGCTTAGGTTGTATTTGATAAATCTGGCGATTAAGATCTGAATGATTATGATGTCTTAATAAATTAGATCATCTGAATGGTTATGATGTCTGAATCTAAAAAACTATTTGATAACTAAAAAGTAAGTTGTCTCTTAATGACACTATTTTACTATTTTAAAGGGTAAATTTTTATTTAATAATTTTAAATATTAAATTTAATAAAAATGAGTGAATAATATTGTTGAATATATTTATATAAAAAAAAATTATCAAAAAAATTTCATTAAGAGGTACCTCTTAATTATTAAGATTTCATTTTCTGTCTTACCGATTAAGAGGCATTCAGAGGTAACAAAAAAAAACAAACAGCATCATGCCTCTTAACGAATAAGAGGCAGTCCATTAAGAGGCAATCAGATGTAAACAAACAGCACTTAGCTAACTTAATAATTTAACTAAAGTGGTGGCCAAATAAAATAAGGACACCTAGGAAAGCAAGCTACCAACTAAAGCAAACAATCATTACATCCATCTCCCTTTTCCCTTCCTTGTGCAATCTCTCCCTCTCTCTCTTGCAAATTTCGGCCCCAAGGCCCTTCTTGGGCTCAAATTTGTTTTACTTTAAAGGCCCAAATAGCTTACTTAAGGTCTAATAGGTCCTTTTCCCCATTGGACTAAGTTTTGGCTACTCTTTTAATGTTTTGGGCTAGTAATTTTAATTCTTTGGGCTTGCCAATCAACATAGTTTCCTACTCTTTAATTTTTATACTTATTCAATGACTTAAATACTCTTCCTCAAGTGGGCTAAGCTTGGGCCAAGCTTGGGCTCACACTTAATTTCTTTTGGTCTTGGACTATTTCTTAAATTGCTTACTAGTTAAAATAAACTTGAGCTTCCTCCTATAATTATAATGAGCCATCACTATAATTGCCCTATACATAATATATTGGGCTAGTTTAATAACTTAATTGTTATTAACTCAACTTATCTACAAGTCCAATGCTTAATTAAATATTTGGGCTACAAATTACTTACTCTCCTTAGTCCATTAAATCTATTATCACTAAAACTAATGCTCAACATTATTGATATTTACATAGTCTTAATTATCTTTATATACAAAATAAATATATACACATTATATAATGTATATTTATTTAATCACACACATAATTCACATACCTAATTTATATATTAGGTCACCAAACTTTATAGGTATCGTAGTACCTTATCCTTAATATTTCATCAAACACATATTGATTCATTTCTAGGGTTTAGAAATTTTATAACCCATAATTCCTCTATTCTCAATCAAATAATAAACCATTTAGGTTCTTCTTTAAAATTTTTAATTAAATCCTCAAATTCCCATCTAGATTTTATTCCTTAACCTTTATTTAATCATTTAAAATCTTATAAATTCTCGGGTTGTCACATTCACCACTTCTTCTAAGAATTTCGTCCCCGAAATTTACCTTACACCTTACACCTTTCATACTCATCATCACATGCTACCCAAAACATCACTCACCAGAGTTAAAATTTTCAAATCATACTGAGGAGTTATATAGACTACGAACTTTCATTTTCAAAAAGGTTATATAGAAATTCATCCGCTAACCGTCCTGACTTTCGGACAGAGAGGGTAATTAGCCCGTTATGCCCTGTACTTATTAAGTACTGCTTGTCGGAACAATTTTTTCCCGTTCCTCTTATCCGCCTTAGGCGCACAAAATTTTTCCAAATTTTGGGATGCTTACCTCAGTCTTATCGAATTTCGCACCAAAAAATTTGGTTCGGGAAAATTTCCAAAGGACGCTCAGAATTTTCATAAACGTTGGTCTAGCTGAATCAAATAGTTTAGACTCATACCAATAATTCAATTTCAATCGAAATATTTATGTATAGCCAAACCCCATTGGCAATTAATTATAAAAAAAATATTTTGAAAATGACGTCATGATACCGTAATTTATTTACAGCCCGTTTGAGGATTCCGTCATTGTGTGACTTTGTTATAACACATCATATAATAGTGGGACAACGATTTTTAGATCGAATTCAACACTAAGTATTCCTGTATTTACAACTTCATCAATTTTTTATCATCTCTGCACCAGGTTATATGATGCATCAATGATAAATAAAACACATTTTGATATTTCAAATCATTGTTGTCTAGCCGAAACAATTAGCATAGACTATTCTTTCAACGGTTCAAAAATCATTGTAAATTAGTTTTATCATCTCAACAGGTAACGCTGTGTCAGTGTCTCGAAGTCCACACATACACACTAGTCACTAGGAGTTGAGAATAAAAATTTATTTTTAAAAGGCACATAGTGCGTATTTAGCTTAATGTCAAAAATTTTGAAGTCTAGCATAGCTAAAAGATTTAGAATACATACGCTTCCGCTAATGATCCATTGCTTAATCAGTCTATCTATTCCTATTATCCTTAATACTCCATTCACACTTAATTATACCCAGTTCGTTAAACTTATCATATGTTATGAGTTCAGGAACTTTTCACAATCATATGAGTTTAAGAACTTGTCCTAGACAGACCATTGGCGTCCATTCGCTGAGGGGTTCAAAATATTTCATATAATTATGAGTCACGAACTTACCATAAGTATGAGTTTTAAGAACTCGTAACTAATCTTATATTCTCTACCTATCCGTTATACATATGAGAAAAGAATCACATTCTCATCATACATATAGCGAATAGCGCGACACCGACATTTCAATGATTATCAATGTGATAAACTAAGTAGTCGTTAGACCAAGCATAAAACCCCCGCCCATACAAAGGTTTGTACAACTCAGCTATCACATGAGTCCTCAATTAAAATCCCAAATAATCTTAGCTCCCTCAATACTCGATACGAATTTCATTTAATCCGTATCTACAATACTATAACTCTTTCCCGAGTTTAACTCATACTATATCATAGTACCACTATCATACAGCAATTCTGTTATAAAGTTTTTAACCATTTAATTGATCATCTGTCCTTTTTATGACCTCATCAGATCACGTTATGATCTCATATTATAATCGTATTATATTACGATTCTTTTCTATGTTATGATTGCTTTGTTTTACGATCTTCTTTCCCTTTATACTTTTAGTCTTTTAGACTCTATCTATTCATTACTACTGTTTATCTTTATTATCAGAGTTAGGTAACTCTGGATGTTTATTGCTTGTCAGGATTCTTCTTTGAATCTTATTGACTTATTATTACCTTGCCCAAATTCCTCGCTTAGAACTTAAACTCTATTTGAGTTTATTCCTTATCCTCATCCCTGTGGTTATAGCCTAAGGTACCCCTACCTAAGGTTTATAACCTACAGCTCTGATACCAACTGTAGCGCCACGAAATCCGGGTCCCCAGAACCTCGGACCTGGTACATCATTTCTATAACTATTGCGGAAGACATAAATATAAATTATTTATACAATAACCTTTACACATAATTTCCAAGGTCTGAAATCTTAACTTAATACACATTCATATTCTACACGACATACAATGTCATACTCCTCTAATACTAGTACAAGTTTAACCTGATCTAAATCCAATTCTAGAACTTGTCTTTGCCTTTACCTGTGTCCGAAGTTTCGTCTTAATCTGAAATGGTTATCATGATATAGCAAGGGTGAGCAACAATTTTGCCTAGCAAGTTTAAGTTCAAATGGAGATATATCATGATTGAAAAGAATAATAAGTTGGCAAACTTTAAACAATATAATAATTATGAAAGAATATAAATCAATTTTTTTTAACTGAATGACCGAGTCAATAATGAAGAATGGCCAACAATGAATATGAACAAATTTAACTGAACCTTAGGGTAATGAAGGTGATCAGTCTTTCATACCTGATGAACATATACAATATGCACAACGTGTGAATCAATAAATCATAGATGTGATATAATCAATAATGATTAATCACGAACATGCTTTACAATAACAACTTAAGTTCGAGTTAGAAAACTTGCCTGAACTGTCGATTACTGCTACACAATCTAGTTTAATCACTTTATTAAAAAGACCTATCAGTTATAAGATTGATCTTTAAATTAGCATAACATACTTTATAAGTAAACTATCTAACATTTAAACACATAGTCAAATATTAGATAACCTTAACACTATACATACACAAGTCTAAACCTAGCACACATCGAGTCTTTAATAGTATTCAATATAGTATACTGAGTAGTTTCCCACAAACAACTAACAAATTAGCTTCTGTCTTGTCTGCACTGTTTTCACAGCGAGTTAGATCGGTTACCAATTCGTAGATCCCTTCCCCATATGAAGGAGTCGTTTAGCCCAGCTACTATACATCAACTATTGCAGAATATGACTGTACTACTTTTAGACTTAATACTTAATCGCTTACTATGTTATTATTATAACTCGATAAAATTTTTACTATTCAAGAGACTCAATATTTTATTTCAGTAAGCTGAAACCAAACTGTTTTCTATTTCTGACATTTCAGCATCCTGAATTGTTCATTTTAGGAAGCTGAAATTCCTTTTTCTTGAAAATTTCAAAAGAGTGTATTATTTATCTATCCTTTGGCCAATCATATATACATATATTCCATACGCAAAAAGTATTTTTCTGGAATTTTTCAACTCCCTTAAGTATTTTTCAAAAATTCATTTCTAGTTAATTCCTTAACAAATTAGCTACCTTACTCTTAACTCCAGAAATTCTCAACTCTTGGCGGGATCTTACACATGTTAATGTGGACTTAGAATTTAAATTTCGTGGCCATCAGAGTTATACAACTCCGGTTATAGCGATTTTCGTCGGAAAAATATAAATATTGAAATGGTCATAACTTGCTCAATTTATATCGGAATGAGCTCATTTTTTGACACAAGTTACTTTATCTCATATATTTTAATTTCCCAAAATATTGTAATTTATTACACAAATGAAGTGGCCGAATCAGTCCTTTCAATTTCCGGACAGCTTGCATTTCTTAATTTTTAGATTTCGCGTCCTTTGCTAAAAACTGTCCAGACGAAAATCTACAACTCTTTTTTCAGTGATTCCACTTGAAAAAGTTAAAAGACTTATAGATCTAAGTCCAAAAACTGACGCCACTCAAAAATTCAAAATAAAATAGGAGATATGGTCGTTTAAATTTCATACTTTGTTTTTACAAAAATCTGATTTTTCATACTTGATGATTTCTAAGAAAACTTTCATATTCCCACCTAATAACCAACATAATCTATCATCAAACATCATAACACAAACTAATACCAAATATATTCATGGATCTACCATGATCCATGATCTCATACCTCAAATAATCATCAAACACAAGATAAACACAACCAAGGCTAAGAAAAATTAGGTTTTCTCACTTTTGAAAAACTTAGTTCCCATTTCTTTGTTTAGATCCAACTTTTGATCCCTTAAAGGGTTAGATCTAAACATGAAACACTATTAAACACATATATCTAAGGTTTTAAACTTAAGATCATAACTTTATCAAAAATCAAAACTTAAATCAAACCAAAAAGAAATTATACTACATCAATAGAAATCTTGTTATACCTTTTCTTGTTTCTCCTCTTCTTCTTCCTAAGATTAGATTAGGAAACTAAGAAACATCAAAACTCTCATCCCTCTCTCCTTTCCCTCATGGCCGAACCTCCCCCCCCCCCTCTCCCTCTCTTGCTAGCAACTAGTGTGAAATAAAAGATGAGAGAGAAATAAACTAAGTTTTATTAGTTTGATAGATTTGTGTACTAGTAGATATATTTGATATATCTAACCTTATCTCCTTCTCTCTCTCCTCATCATGATAGATGGTTGCTTACAAGACTTAGCTAACTTGATAATTTAACTAAAGTGGTGGCCAAATAAAATAAGGACACCTAGCAAAGCAAGCTACCAACTAAAGCAAACAATCATTACATCCATCTCCCTTTTCCCTTCCTTGTGCAATCTCTCCCTCTCTCTCTTACAAATTTCGGCCCTAAGGCCCTTCTTGGGCTTAAATTTGTTTTACTTTAAAGGCCCAAATAGTCTACTTAAGGTCTAATAGGTCCTTTTTGTAGGGTTTTCGGCACATAAATGCAGCGGAAATTAAAAATTTTTGAAACCCTAAAACAGGATCCATGCGAAAACATATTAATTCAGAGGTTAAGATATGTTTTACCGATTATTCAAGCCTGAAAGGAGACGATGGAGATTTTGGAACTGCTTCGAATCCTCAACGCAATCCAACGGAACTGCGCCTCTACGGTATCCACACGAACGTCCCGCGAATCGTCACACGATCTGCAGCAAGGAAAGCTGCGGTACTAGCCGCCAAGGATTTGGACTTTTCAAAATTTTTCTCTCTAGTCTCTCTCTAAGAGCGGCTAGGGTGTTGATATCGATAATACCCTAAACGGCTGATATATCATATATATAGCAGTGAAAGGAATTAACCAAAATCTAATCCAATTAGAAATATAAAATCCGAATTTATATATATATATATATATATATATATTATATCTTAATTAAGTCTTACTTAATTAATATACATATATATATATATATATATAAATTATCCTATTTATTTAAATTCATAATTTAAATACTATCAATCATATTGATATATTTAAATCCATACAATTTAAATTAATTCCCTTTTAATTACGTTCTAAGTGTGTGACCCTATAGGTTATTATTATGTTGACAATAATTTTAAAATCATATTATAAAATTATAAACAGTGAGCGGCATCTAGTAATGCATCACTGCTACCCAAATAATAATAAGATCGGTGATTCGATACAACCTTTTCGTGACCAATGTTTCAATGTAATTTAATCCTTTTAACATTGACATCCTAGATTAAACTCGAGGCATGGAATGTATCATCCTCTTCATAATTTAATCTGAGTTTTCTTGATCGATGAGTAGACTATATGAAACAAATCACTATTTGAGCATGGCCATGCATTTCATAGTCCTACTCAATCAAGAGGCCTATGGATATCACCCCTAATATATAGGAGGGTTAAATTCCATCTAGATCACTCATATTCCTCACACGATTCATGATACACCCAATAATCACCTTTATCGTCCACCTATTAAAGGTGGCCTTTGATGATATCAAAGTACATAAATTCTCGTGTAGTAATATAGTGATTTCAGGTCGGAGGATCATTACATCATTGTCACTATGAGAATTGCTTATGACAATTTGCATAATGCTCCACGTAGAATTCTCATGGTGGGTCTGCCCAGTACATTGTTCTCTAACATGTACCTATGCATTGACTCAATATCTCATATATTTATGACCAATGAGATTTGGCCATCAGTCAATCCACATACTAGTCTCAATGTATCATTGTTGTCCCATTAACAATGACACTCGACTAGGGACATTTAAGAGTAATGATACTAATTGTAACTATATGATCTCATATTCAAGTCACATACTTGAAGCCATATAATTTGTATCACTATTCTAAGGACTTTTATTATGTTAACATTTATATAACGCAGTAAATAAAACCATAATAAAATAATTCATTTATTCAATCAAATATAATATCAAAAAATATTTAAACAATTACATCAAAGAATTAGCCTCTAGGGCATAAACTCTAACAGTTCCCCATTGGACTAAGTTTGGGCTACTCTTTTAATATTTTGGGCTAGTAATTTTAATTCTTTGGGCTTGCCAATCAACATAGTTTCCTACTCTTTAATTTTTATACTTATTCAATGACTTAAATACTCTTCCTCAAGTGGGCTAAACTTGGGCCAAGCTTGGGCTGACACTTAATTTCTTTTGGTCTTGGACTATTTCTTAAATTGCTTACTAGTTAAAATAAACTTGAGCTTCCTCCTATAATTATATTGGGTCATCACTATACTTGCCCTATACATAATATATTGGGATAGTTTAATAACTTAATTGTTATTAACTCAACTTATCTACAAGTCCAATTCTTAATTAAACAATTGGGCTATAAATTGGGCTACAAATTACTTACTCTCCTTAGTCCATTAAATCTATTATCACTAGAACTAATGCTCAACATTATTGATATTTACATAGTCTTAATTATCTTTATATACAAAATAAATGTATACACATTATATAATGTATATTTATTTAATCACACACATAATTCACATACCTAATTTATATATTAGGTCACCAAACTTTATAGGTATCGTAGTACCTTATCCTTAATATTCCATCATACACATATAGATTCATCTCTAGGGTTTAGAAATTTTATAATCCATAATTCCTCTATTCTCAATCAAATAATAAACCATTTAGGTTATTCTTTAAATTTTTTAACTAAATTCTCAAATTCCCATCTAGGTTTTATTTCTTAACCTTTATTTAATCATTTAAAATCTTATAAATTCTCGGGTTGTCACAGGTGATGACTTTCATAGACATCCAAGAGGCACCTTATTATGAGAGGATCCTGGCCGGAATACCTATTCTCAGAGATGATCAAACATAGCGAAATGACAGAGATGGGCCTGAAAGCAGGCAAGATCAAAGATCTCACAGCCTTGAAAGTAGTCGTCGATCATATACAGTCTGGCTACTATACGAATGATCCCATAATGGTACACAAGGAAGGCGATGAAGATGTATCCCTCATTGTACAGGGCAGCCTAGGAGACCTAACCATAGTCCCCCCATTTGGAAGAGGGAAAGCAATCTGTCGTCACAACAGACTTCATTCAACAATTGCCAGGAGAGAAAGAGAAAATTTGAAAGAACAAAAAATCAGGTGTTCACTCCACTAGGCGATTCCTTTGAAAACATGTTGGTGATGTTAATAGATCACAAGAAAATTACCGAACTGGCTCCACCTCTGGATCCAAAAAGCAAAAGATACAATCCTAGCTAGAGATGTTTTTACCATTCAGTATCTCCTAGACACGATACACAAGATTTTTGGTCTTTGAAGTATAAAATATAAAACCTGATCGAAAATGGCGATATTGTGGTCCAACAACATGACCATCCCAATGACAACCCCAACTTTTTGATGCAGCATGATACAAAGGAAGTAAACATGATTGGGTCAAGAAGCGAGGAAATGTATCCAAATCGTAAATACATACGAAGGATAGAGGAATACCCCCAAAAGAACATAACAAATATCCTCCAGTTGGAAAATATAGAGGAGGGTATGACAATAATGCAAAAATTGGATACGATCCAACATCAAGTAACTCTGCTGGCTAATCTGGTAGTGCGCCAACATCAGGATACGAGGCAGGTTTTCACTCAACTGTCAGAAAGCCAAGAGAAAGAGAAGGTTCTTTAGAATGTAAGCCTATTTCCCTCCAATATCAGTCAGCTAACCGAAGAAGATCAAAGCATGCTGAATAGACAAGAAAGGTAGAGTGATAAAATTCCCGGAAGATCTCAACAAAGGAAAAATAGTTCAGAGGAATGCGAATTCCCAAATAAAAAATATCAATCAACATGCCAAACACTGGCAAACCCCGAAATCCTACTGGACCGAGAGTCGGGGAGAGTAGGCAGAGAAGGGTATTCACACCTTTGGAGGATTCATTGGAAAATATGCTAGCATTGATGGTTGCGTAGAGAAAGATTACTGAGTTGCTGCCTCCTATAAAGCCCGGAACAAAAAATTATGATGCCACAAAGATATGTTGCTATCATTCTAACTCACCTGGACATGCAACTGAGGAATGCTGGTCTCTAAAGCACAAAATCCAGGATCTCATTGAAAATGGAGAACTAAAGAAAGAATTCCCCATGACCAGAAAAGGCGAGAGGGAGATAAAGAGTTCAAAATGTCCACTCGAAGCGAGTAGTTCAAAGGATGTGACGGCTATGAGCACCAATTCTGGCAGAACACAAGGTGGACCATTCCTAATACTGGGAGTGACCGAGGAGACAAAAGAATCTCCCAATGAAGTTCATCCACCACCATCAAATATCTTGTTGCCCAAAGCCAACAACTACATGCCCGACCTTATCCTTCTAAAAGATGAGGAGGAGATATTGATCCTTCCTCGTATACATAAAGCACAAAAAGAAAGTTCCTTGCAAGAGATACCACATTAGTGCGAGGAGGATTTCATACTCAAATCCTCTCAAGGTTATGAGAAAGGTGAAGAAGCAGACGAAGAAAAAGGTGGCGAAGTTCTCAAGGAAGCCAACCCCTCGAGGAATCTAGAGTTCATACCTTTCTGCGACGAGTCCAGTTTAAGCCTCTTTAAGGGATATGCTGATGCAGGAGGCGATCAATTTATGGCAGGGATTGAAGATATTCAAAGCCAAGAGGGAACCTCTATCACAAGCCTCGAAGGCGATATAATCACGGATGACTGGACTATCAGGCCTCATCTAGCCAGGAGGACGTAGATCTAGAGGAATGTTGCAAGTTCTAGAGGATGTTGGGACGTTATCCTTTTCCTAGCATTATACCTTTTATTTTCCATGCATACAAAATCACAAGACGAAAAAAAAATAAAAAAATAAAAAATAAAAAATCAAAAAATCAAAAAATCAAAAAGAAAAAAAAAATCAAAAAGAAAAAATCGAGCCTTTCAAGCCAAAAGCATTAAGTACGAAAGACCTGATCTCCCTCAACACGGGAGTACGTAGGCAACCACTTGGTGCGGTCAAACTAAACAAAAAATTCAAAAACCCTCAAACCAAATAAAAATTCAAAAACATATCAAACCAGACTCAAAATCCAAGATAAACTCCTTTCAAGCCTTTCCAACCAAACAACCAAGAACTAAGAATGACCTGATCTCCCTCAACCCGGGAGTACGTAGGCAGCCATCTACGGCGCGGTTTGACCTTCAAGAAAAAGCAAAAAAATAAAGACCAGTTCCAAGACACCAAAGACAAATAAAAGCCAAATTCTATTAAACCACCTGGTCAACAGGCCTTACTGAGGAAAATCAAAGCTGGACCTTGAACCCGTGGATAAGCGGGATAACAGTGCTAACATGGCAACTCTCTGAAGATAGAGGAGCAGCTGCAAGCTCCAAACCCTCGATCTCCATATGAGCCAGAACATCCACTACCATCTGCACACTAGAGCCTCGTCCCTCTCATCAAAGGTAGCCTCCTGAGTAGCTCGAGCCTCGCCTCTATCACCAAAATCCATAACCTGTTCACCATGGGGGTCATGCGATTAAAGACTCTTGCGATCTCGGCATCTTATCAGCCCATCTGTCAAACATACAATCAAGCAATCCTCCCAGATGACAAGCAAGACTGGGGAAAGTTTAAAGTCAACAACAACCAGATGTCGGGACTGTTAAAACAAGACTAGACGAATTTTGGAAATGGCGTAACTCAACACTAGGGCATTTATCAACCATCCAATCAACATGCACCAATTGGCACCATCTGCATGGTCCATCATCATCCAAGCTTCAATCATTGGTGATTCGATATGACCAATCAACCTTTGACAATCATAATTTTCTTAGAATACTGCGATTCGCTGATAATGTATGACTTTTTCATCTCTTTATTTGCTTTCAAATTTCATGCATTAGCGATAATACACATCAGTCCTGCATTAGGGTCTCAGAAAAAGAATAAAAAGATTTTTGCTTAACTTGTTATGAATGGGATTAATTCTGATAAGCGTCCGTGGAGCAAGAATTATGAAAGCGATTAGAGAATTAAGACTATTCAACCTTTTGATTAAGCACGACGTCCTAGTTCAAAGCACTTTTTAGAGCAAACTTGACCTCATATGCATGTCTGCACTTTGCGATTAACCTGACTCTTAGTTGTGGGGTATGAAACTATGACGACAAGGATGACAATTTGTAGCCAGTCTAATGTCTCGAATCGTAGTCTGGGTTACTAGAGTAATTAAGACCGAGGGGTGTCTGTACACCTGGTGCCCTAAAGCCATCTGATTTAGGAGCCACCGGCCCAACGCTCGTTATATGGGTAACTTAGTGCCTAGGAAAATGAGCATTACAAGAAATCAAAACCTGATCAAATTCGAATCGTGGCCTAGGTTACTCGAGTAATTAAGCCCGAAAGGTGTCTCTACACCTGGTGCCCTAAAGCCGTCTGGTTTGGGAATCCCTGGCCCAACACTCGCTACATGGGTAATTTAGAGCCTAAGAAAACAAATCTTTTACAAGCTCAGGCGAAGATCAAAAGAGTAAACCGCCTAACTTATCTCGAAGTGTGGCCTTTGTTACTCTAGCCAGTAAACCCTAAGGGGTGTCTTAACACCTAATGCCCTAAAGCCATTTGGTTTAGGAGTCATTGGTCCAAAACTCGTTACATGAGTAACTCTGAAAAGCCTAAGAAAACACGACAGAGTTAAGCAAGGAAAGCAGAAATTTTTTGCAAGAAAATGAGGTCATCTAGAGTCATAAAAGAGAAACCCTTGGTAAGGGTTGCGTCACACATAGTTCACATGTAATATGATCTTAATATTATGAAGAGCAGTGTCTAGAGTGAAGATGAGGTGTCTCTGATGAAGGGAGATAAGTCTTTTGAATCTAATCTTACCCATGAAAAATGACCATGGACGCTAAAAAGTTTTCTTGCGATTTCATAACTTGTCAAATGAAAATTTTGATTTCCTTAGGAAAAATTCATTTTCATACTCCCTTTCAAAATCTTTAGAGATAGGATAAGAGCGCATTAAATACAAGCATTCATTTCCTAAACTTTAACTACAAATGCCTCATCATAGTAGTCCCGACGGCCCGAGCCATCAAGCTTTCGACACATATTGTTGTTTGTCTAAAAGTGTAGGATATTACTCACCATGGACATGGTCAACAAAGCGAGCTTCTTCTGTGAACCCCAGTAACAACATGCAAGAGGACTAGGGCATTTCTCCATTCAATAAAATGGAAGGAGTCTACGACGGGACCAGACCTCTCATCAAAAGGAAGGGGACTAACTCCTGAAAGAAATCAAGGCAACATCAGCTATCCCTTCACAAAAAGGGAAAAATCCTCAACAGAATTCTTAACTAGGGAAGAGCAGATGCCTGATTACAAAAAGATCTAGCGAAGGAAATTTGCATCATCAAACATGTCAACCTGCTCTAAGTCCTCACAAGTCAAGGCCTCTACACTGAAGTTCAAATCTAGGTAGTGAAAGAACGGGCTACATCCTCCATGACGTCAGCATCATCCGGGTCATCAGCCGAGCCAGAGCTAAACCAGCAGGGTTGCAAGTAAAGAGTTGGTCCCTTTCACACTCAAGGATTAGCCGTTGGCACAACCCTAGCAAAGCATCGAGGAATGATCCAGGGACGAAGACAGTATATCAAATCCGATCCCCAATATTGGTCCTTTAACCCAAATCCGATCCCCAATATCGGTCCTTTGACCCAAATCTGATCCCCAATATCGGTCCTTTAACCAAAATTTGATCCCCAATATCGGTCCTTTAACCCAAATTTGATCCCCAATATCGGTCCTTTAAACCCAAATTCGGTCCCCAATATCGATAAAATCAAATCATATCAACCCAGATCTCCAATCAGGCCGTCAGATCAACTTTGATCCATGCCTAAAAAACTCCTAATCACTTAAGAAAGGGTGAGGTATGGTCCTACATCAATTCAATTAAGCATATGCATCAACCTTGGACAAATTAAGATCATCTTATCATGTTTGGTCTGCACATGTGCAACAACCGCTACATCAGCGCACATCTCCATCAAAATATTAGGCATACATACCCAATAGATTCAAAAATGCATACACATTTAACACACAAACCTGATGAAAAAGTCTGCTACCGTTCGAGTAGGCATCGGGAAAGTCCAAGGATCAACCATTGTCCCTACCATCAGGGTAGGCACTGTTGCAAACTACCGATGTAAGTTATCATCAGGATAGGCATCGAGAGCACTCACTGAGGTAACTCGGCAAAAGAAATATATCCCCATCAGAGGAGCCTTTAGAAATGTACAACGGCATCAACCAAAAGAAATTTTTCCCCCTGATAGTATCGACAGATTGAGGAAACCATTGGTCTTAAAACCAAGATAATAGCAAAGGCTATTATAAAGAACGTCATCCCCAGCAGAAATATGGGAAACATTTCAGTTTATCTTCATCAAATAAGCATCAGCAAGACCAATGGAAATCTGACCATTGGAGTCAACACTAGCAAAGACATCAGCAGCATTGATGAAAGTCAACTGTTAAAATCAGCCCTAACACAGGCACCGGTAAAGGTAATCGATGTGCGATGCGATTTGCAATGCGATGCGATTTATGTTGCGATGCGATATGCGATGCGATATACGATTTGTGAAAACATGTTAACATTCACTACAGTGTGATTTGCATCATTAATATCTTGTCATATTTCAAGTGTCTAGCAATCTTTATCCTGTTTATTCCATTACATTATATAAACATGATAAAGAGGGGCATCTGTAGACACTCAAAATTTTTCTTGCCCCAATACTAACACTGTAGGATGGCAAAACTGTCAATCAAGCCAACCTTGGTCCCGACACTAGATATTCGATCTAAATGTCGGTCCTTCAGCCTAAATCTGATCCCCAATGTCGGTAAACCTAAATCTGATCCCCAATGTCGGAAAGTCCAGTTAAATCTGATCACCAATATCAGTACTCCATCTAACTCCGATAGTCAATCGGACCGTCAATCCAGCTCCGATAGTCAATTGGACCGTCAATCCAGCTCCGATAGTCAATCGGACCGTCAATCCAGCTCCGATAGTCAATCAGACCGTCTATCCAGCTCCGATCGTCAATCAGACCGTTCATCCAATACCGATCGTCAATTGAACCGTCAGATCATCTCCGATCTCAATATCGGGACATCAGCTAAAACTCGATCACCGATATCGGGACAACCACAACACCGATTAATCACATTGGGATGTCAACGCAGCCCCGACAGTAACCTAGAATGTACAACGTAGTCCCGGCAATAACCCGGGAGGTACAAATCAGCCCCTGCAGCAACCTTGGAAGTATAGGTCAGCCCCGACATCAGTTCGGGAAGTCAGGTCGACTTCAGACATAAACCTGAAGCGTCACAACACTTCCAGAAGAAAACCTGGAATGACCACGTGTAATGACTGTGAATTTTAAACTCCATTATTAATTTAATATGTGATTTAAATTTTAATGAGTTAGTTTGTGTGAGCATATTTAAACCTTATGTGATATATGGTTATGTGAGATAGAGCCTATGCAAATAATTGCTAAAAATATTTAAAGGAAGTCACTAATGGTTTATTTAAATAAGTGGACTAGCCCTAAGACTTTTATATCAGAGAATTGAAAGAATTATTATTAATTAAATATTTAATTTAATTGAATATAGTGAAAGGATTTAAACGCATTGATTAATTTCATTTATGAGTAATTAATTGATAATATGTCAATTAACTATTATTGTGAATAAATAATATATTATTGAGTAAAGGATTAATAAATATAATGAGATTATATTTATTTGATTTATTATTTTATATAAGCATGCAATAATTGAACCTTTAATATATGGTAGTTAACTATATATTATATATAGTACAAGGTGACACATTAATATGTCTATATATTATATGTATAGACTATATAGTAAGATTAATTGCATTAATAGAGTTGCATAATAATATTGTTTATATGATATGATGTGTGTGGGTAAAATTTGATGAATACCCTATTACCTTATATTAATATCAATAACATTATTAATTGATAATGCTTTCAGTAAGTTATTATAATTATTATAATAACAGTTATCATGATAAGTAATAATAATATCCAATTGCTTTACATTCGGTGTTATTAAAATATACATGGAGTACATGTTGATATATATATATGTACCCTTATTTGATTCATTGAAATGAGAAATAACATTTATAATTCATAACCCAAGCTATATAAAATGAATGTGTATATATATATAACCTAAGATATATGGGATGGAATGTATACCTATATCATCTAACCTAAGTATGTATATTATATGTTCAAGTGTATAGGCTAAGTGTTGAGCATATATAATATATACAAATGCAAGTTGCTGAGTTTGGTTGTCCCATAATAAGAGCCCATCCTCTTCATTCTTCACACGTGGACCCACATGGCTACTACACTACTCTACTTCTCCTCAATTTCTTCACAAAGCTAGCTAATGATTTCAAGAAGTGTGGGATTCATGATGAAATCACCAACTACTCACCTACCATTCCATGACCATTATGTAATCTGATATCCCTTTGGTTTGTATTAATGAGCAAAGTCATGAACTGTGTATTCAATTGCCTGTATAAGAGCTCTTCTCCTTCTCATTTTGAATTACTGAGAGTTTCAATTAAGTTAAGGGAGAGTAGTATAGCAGCATTATAGAATTTGTTGTATCAGCAAACCAATTGCAGAATTGCAGAGGTATAACTTCATTTTCATGATTTTCATTTTCTGTAAATTCCTAAGTTATTGATTCTTGAATTGATCATAGATTGATTGATTAAGTGATTGGAATATGTTCGTTAAGTGTTATATAAAGTTATAATCATGTTAGTTATGTGATGTAGCTGCAATAGAATAGAATTCGTATGAAAATTTCTGAGTTGGGCTGAGTTTCTGCAGTTACAGAGCAGTTACTGTCTCTGGCCGACAGCCTGCGCAGCTGCGCCAGGACCAGTTTATAGTTTTCTTCTTCTGATGCAAACCTGCTATGTGATAATTGTTGACATTATTTAAGACAAGCTTGAGGACTAGTTTAACTCATGTATATATATGTTATTGATACAACGTGCATGATTTTATCCATGCTAGTATATGTTATGGAAGGAAGCTTTATAGTTTTATAAATGAACTTAGGATTTGTTAAAACGAACTTGTCATAAGCATATGAGTACCATATGTATTCTGATATTTTAAACATGATAGTATGGTTTATATTGACATGAAGAACATGTTTAAAGTGTTAATCGTGCACTAGCATACTTGACCATAAGTTAAGACATTTTTAAGATAAGAAACTTAAGACTTTTGAAAACAAACTTGACCAAGATTAATGTCTTTTAGATTCTGACCATATGAGAACGTTTATGTGGTTTAAATATGTGTTTCTAATGCATATGAAATATATATCGAGATGCCTTGAATGTACTATGATGCCTTTATTGACTTAGTGTGATTTTTCAACGAAAAGCCTAGAACGTGAAAGATTGTATCATCGATCACCATGTGGATTACGTATTGATCATGCAAGCATGTATATTAGAGTTCATTATGCCTATAGACATATTAACATGGACCTCATTTGTTTATACATGGATTTTGCATGTGCACACATATTCATAGAAAATAAATTTCTAAGGCATAACCTATGTGATTTAAGTATATATGAGTAATATACGCACAAGCATGCTTACTAAGTATGGTTAGTCCGTGATGTGGTAATATGACTATGTACCTAACCCTCGTAACATGGAATTGATTAACTTAAGGTATGTGAATTACCGGCATGAAGACATATGATTTTGAATTGAATAGGGTGAGCATGCTAGGATTCAAACATGAAAGTATATTCTTGAAGCATGATTACTTGAAATGCTAAATGTTCAAACCTATATTGATGCATAGGAACTAAATAATCTAAAGTTATTAAATCTAAGATGGGATTAGATTGACTTACGTGAACTATGTGCTAGAATTATATGATGACTAGAATCTTGTAAGTGTAGACGCATATTAGTTTACATATGCTAATTGGAATACCGACTTGTTAATGTTAGGTCGTTTCAACGCAAGTTAATTAAAGCTAGAATTATTTGTAGCTGAGCAAACAGGCAAGTTCCCTAACTTTATTCAAATTTATATTGAGCAAGTATGCTAAACCCTTGCACTACTTTATTTAATGAATCGTGTAAGCGAGTTTCTTAACTTCACTTGATTTGAGCGCAAGTTTCCTATCTTACACAACTTTGAATATTGTGCAAGTTTCTGAACTTCACTTTTTATTGTGCAAGTTTCCTATCCTTATCATATTGTATTGAGCAGGTTATTATTATGTTGCTAGTTATTTATTGACGCTTGGACCTTATTTCCAAGTATACTTTAGGTGGTTTAATTACTTTGCAATTATTTCACATCGATTTTATTGATATTCGTACTTGGTGCACTTGAGTTCATACAGTCTTGGACTTGTACCTTATTTAAAGTTCTATAATTCTTGAACTGCGTCAGATAGAGTCTGAACCCTTGTTCAGTAAGACAATTGTATGAAGTTTTATAAAAGCTATCCAAACCAATTGATGGTATGGATTCTTAGACTGAAAAGAATACCCCTTATATATAGGGGAGTACCCCAGGTATCTAGTATAAAGATACAAACAGCAGAATTGAATGTTATGCATATACATAGCGTACGCGAGGCTGATCCCCTCAAATACTTATTCTGTAGCCAGTAACCAAAGGGTCAATCAGCTATTGATTCCATTGGAGTTTTTTAGTTTGAAGTCTACTTGACTATCAGTTATTCTAAAAGCAATCATTATTCTTGCTTCCGATATTCATATTGTTGAATTCATTGTTAGATATTTTCTATTCATCATGATATATCCTTTATTTTTATATTTAAACTTGCTGAGCAAACTTGTTGCTCATTCTTGATATATCATGACTTCTATATCAGTTAAGCTCGAGACATCAGGGAAGGACAAGGGTAAAGGAAAGATGTAGGAATAGTTTGCAAGGAGCAGACTTTGCTTTATGATTAGTTTAATTACTGTTATGTAATATGAACCCTAATGATTATTCTAGGGTATGTTTGTATGTTGTATTAAGGTTATCGAATCTTGGGACTAGTAACACCTTTTGAATGAACGACATACGTTTATTATATTCCGCATTTAGTTATTGTATGTTGTTTAGAGGTGGATATTTGTATTGTATCGTGATGACCGAATTGGGGTTTGAGAACCCGAATTTGGGGTGTTACACCACGTCAGCCACAGAGGCAACACTGAGAACAAACAGACTCGAATGGGATCCAAGTCTTGGAAACAGCTCCCGGAAGTCAGTAAAGGCCATGTCGACACCAAGGGCAACCTCGAGAGGGGCAAAATGGTCATTTCATCAAATCTCATCCGATTTAGTTAAACTCAAGCTAAATTGATGCCGCCATGGTTAGAAAAAACCACAACGGTGATCCCGAGTGAAAACAGCACCAGACGGTTCGACGGACAAACTATGGGGAAATGAAGACCTGGTTATGAACCCACCTTTGGGGACTTAAGAAGGTCTTAATTCTTAAAACCAATGTCATTGTGACACTCTCAGCGAGGGCTTTCCGGAAAGCTATAGAACACCTCAAACGGACGCTCCGATCAAAAGTTATGAAGTTTTGAACCTGACATCGCGTCGTCCGGCATGCACGCACCTCGAGACGACCAAACCGGGTATGTGGGCCCCACTTAGGGGAGCCGTACCTCTACCTTCAGCTTCCATAGGTAGAGTTGCGGCTCCCTGGACTATATATAGAGGTGCACCCCCGTTCATTTTCAACAATTCGGAAACGCAGCGAAGCCCTGCCAGTTTGATTTTCTGACTTTTAACACATCTTCCAAACCCAAATATTTTCACTCTAACACATAGATATACCCATATACTACAACATATCAAAAAACGACCAGTAGATTTGGACGTTTCAGGCCCACAAAGTGGCAAAAAGCCAGTTTTGCAGGCTATTGTAAGTATTTTTACGATTAGCAAGTTGCTATTACTACTTTGCACTGTTTTACACTTGCACACGAAGTTTCACCTTCTAAATATGCCCGGAACTTAGTTCCGTGGCCGTTTTTGTCAAAATTTGGTATATTTCTGTACATAAACATAGTTTTCTGTATTTCTACAACTCGGATTGACGATCCGTCAGCTCCAGTAGCTTCGATGTACTAGCACACACATTCTGGCAACTCCGCCGGACTGGGTCATCTTCCACTCCGGGTTTGGCCATTTTTTGTACATATTTAACTGCAAATGTACTAACATTTCAATTCTGTCAAGCCCGGATGTCAAATCTGAGGTAGTTTATCGCTTTTATATATATTTACGCATATATAAGCGACTTTCACCATCACTGGTACTCATATAAGTCCTGGTTGACTAAATTCTGTCAATATATATATATATATATATATATATATTTATATATTTTTAGTCCGGCCTGGATTATTTCATGGCAATTTTACTGCTTTTGCACACTTCGCCATACTGGGTGCTCTCCCCAGTCACTGGTGAACTGCTTTTCAGTCCATTTCAATTTCAGTACGGGTATTGGCGTGAAAATCCTTAGCCCTTTTTACTGTTTTTCTCTCTCTATATATATATATTTTATTTCTGTCACAGCCTTGATTATTCGTGGCTATTTACAGTTTTTTTATAAATATATATATATTTCAATTCTAGTCCGGGCTTGCGAGTGAAAATCCATCGCCCTTTTACAGCTTTTGTATATATATAACTATATATATATTGCTTTACTTAATTTATTCAACTACTGCATTTAATATGCATTTTTATGAATTTGCACTGATATATCTGCGGGCGGACTAGATTTATCCAAATCTCTCCAATTATAGCTTTCAACGGTTCAAATAGGTCCCGACAGAACTTGGAAGCTATAATGGCTGAGATTTCTTTAAATCTAGTTATTTTTATAGTTTCAGCACTGAAAGCAAACCCTTAGATCGCTATCTAGTGGGAACGAGACGCTTTGGCCATTCGCAGCCAGGATTTATTGATGAATCCTTGGTTCCATTGCGACGTGATGATGTATATATATCCATTTCTGTGCAAATTTGAACTGTGCAGGTTTGTTGGATACTCATATGTGAGCCTAGGAATCATGGGATTCACAATCAAATCGATCGGGATCTGATTCCCAAGATAGACAAACTCCAGTTACAGATGTACCCTGCCAGTTTTTCTGTAAAATGTACATGCACAGACCTTAAAACGGTTATCCGGATTTAAGGTCTCATCATAGTGAAATGTCGATTGTCGTGTCAGCGTCCCTCCGATGGTTTTCATACCCATGAGGAGACCGACACTTGCATATTTCTGTGGTCGAGGATGCCTCGCAGCTCGACAAATCACCATTTGAATGCAGCCTTAAGGCTATAAAGATAAAAATTGAAAGTAGCTGTACACTTAAATTCCTATGTCAGCGTAAGGGTTTGATATACCAGCTTTCAAAATATCATTTTCAAATGCAATCAAAAGAAAAGCTTTTGCAAATCAAATTAAATGATTTTGCAAATCAAATCAAAGACTGACTTTCAAACCAAATCAAACCCTTTGTATATAGGTTCAACGAAGCTTGTTAAAGCTTTTAATCAATCAATAGGTCCAACTTTTAAACAGTATTCACTCACGCATTCTAGTTTTAAGGGAAATATTGAAAAGATACGGTACCGTGTTTACACGGGAGTCGTGGGGTGCCTAACACCTTCCCCACACTTAACCAAGCCCCCAAACTCAAAACTCCGATTTCAAAGATCAAGTTTCGACAGTGTCCAACAATTGTGCCACTTTTCAAATCAAACTCGGTTGAGTTGGTACAACCATTTTCAAATCTACCAACTGGCGACTCTGTTAAAACATTCAAATTGTCGACATAGATACATGTTGGCCTCTTTCCTAAAAATCCCTTCAAAACCTTTTTCCAAAATAAAAAAAGAAGAATAAGGGTAGAGAGAACTTAGGAAGATTGATTTGAGGAAACTCGGGTTACGAACCGACCCGCGGGGTTCTTAAATTTTCCAACGTCGACAGGTGGCGACTCTGCTGGGGATTACAATAGAGGGCTTAGGCCGCTTTCAAATCTTTTCAAACATTTACCTTTTAAAACTATTGAATGCGTGAAAATTTTGCGTCTCCACAGTCCATGAATCTGTGAATGTTGCGTCTCTACGATTAAATGAATGCATAAATGGTACGTCTTAACATTGAATGAATGTGAATGAATGTTTACCCGCTTTCCAAATAAAGCATCATATGCATAATGGTAAGGCACGATGTATGTGAATGTATGTTGTGTGTCCCTCTTACATGGAGGATAACCCGGTCGGTGTTAAGTAATGTCTCTGGGGACGATTAAGTCTCTAGGGGTGCCTCAGGAAAATACACCACACAGATTCGCTCCAGTTGAAAGATCGGATTAACTTCCCTTCTAGTAGATTGCGATGATCTAGGAGCCTTCATACCAAAACAAAAACCGCGAGAGTAACCTAAGATAGGTCAGCCTTTGATTAACCAAATCCGAAGAGAAGCTTCTTCATGCCTTCCTCTTTTAATTCCATGTCAAGTCTCCAATTACTAAGGAGCACAATGTAAATGACATAATAAAAGATTTACTTTCCTGTCAGATAAATATCCTGTCATCCTGCCATCAAAGCAACTAACCTCGGATTTGCAGGATAAAATCTAAAAAACACATCATGCATCCTGTTCTTACTTACCTCAGGAAATTGACACGCCTACGTTTTGTTGTAGGTATAAAAAAGTGGTCTCATTACTAGATCATAATCTGAAAAGGCACGAAGCCTATCCACCGACATGGCTGAAAGTAGCCAATGCAAGTCGGGTTCTGTATCTCAAAAAGAGTTTGAGGGACTTAAGAATCAAATAGCAGAGTTGGCTATCCTTCTAAGAGAACAACGTAAAAGCACTCAGGGCCAGCCAACACTCAATCAAACAAAGTCCTCCTCATAGGGTGGTAATCAAAGTGCTGACAAAAAGGGGGAAATGCAGATCCCTGAACAGTGATACAGTAAAAGAACCAACAAAACCCCTGAAATCATAGATCTCAGGGAAGATCGGGAAACCGGCAATATCCGAAGGAAAGTTCAACAAAAGGAAGAAACCATCCGTTCAATCAAAGGGACTGGAAACCTCGGAAATGTCACCTATGCAGATCTTTGCATATTCCCAGGGGCTAGATATCCTGACAAATTCCAAGTTCCAGAGTTTGACAAGTACAATGGGGCAGGCGATCCTTATACGCACTTGAAAGTATACATTAGCGAGCTAGGGTCTTATGCTGAAGATGAATGCCTCCGAATGCATCTTTTCCAAAAGAGTCTCACTGGAGAGGCTAGGACGTGGTATGCCCGACTTGACAATGCCAAAATTCACAGTTGGGAAGAGCTAGCTCATGCCTTCCTAACTCAATACAACTTCCAATCTCAGATGGTTCTGAATCGGTATCAAGTGTCCAAAGTCAAAAAGTAGAGTATCGAGTTTTTCCGTGAGTATGCCCAAAGATGGAGACGTCTGGCAGCACAAGTCAGCTCGCCTATGACCGAAGCTAAAATTGTGATGACTTTTATAGACATCCAGGAGGCACCTTATTATGAGAGGATCCTGGCCGGAATAGGAAAGCCATTCTCAAAGTTGATCAAACATGGCAAAATGACAGAGGTGGGCTTGAAAGCAGGCAAGATCAAAGTTCTCACAGCCTTGAAAGTAGTCTCCGATCATATATAGTCTGGCAACTATATGAATGATCCCATAATGGTACCCAAAGAAGGCGATAAAGATGTATCCCTTGTTGTACAGGGGCAGTCTAGGAGACCTAACCATAGTCCCCCCATTTGGAAGAGGGAAAGCAATCTGTCGCCACAACAGATAGCACTCAACAATTACCAGGAGAGAAAGAAAAAACTTGAAAGAACGAAAAATCGAGTGTTAACTCCACTAGGCAATTCCCTTGAAAACATGTTGATGATGTTAATAGATCACAAGAAAATTACCAAATTGGCTCCACCTCTGGATCCAAAAAGCAAAAGATACAATCCTAGCCAGAGATGTTCTTACCATTTAGGATCTCCAGGACACGATACACAAGATTGTTGGTCCTTGAAGCATAAAATCCAAAACCTGATCGAAAATGACGATATTGCGGTCCAACAACATGACCATCCTAATGACAACCCCAACTTTCTGATGCAGCATGATACAGAGGAAGTAAACATGATTGTGTAAGGAAGCGAGGAAATGTATCCAAATCATAAATACATACAAAGGATTGAGGAATACCCCCAAAAGAACATAACAAATGTCCTCAAGTTGGAAAATGTAGAGGAGGGTATGACAATAATGCAAAAATTGGATACGATCCAACATCAAGTAACTCTGCCGGCTAATCTTGTAGTATGCCAACATCAGGATACGAGGCAGGTTTTCACTCAACTATCAGAAAGCCAAGAGAAAGAGAAGGTTCTTCAGAATGTAAGCCTATTTCCCTCCAATATCAGTCATCTAACCGAAGAAGATCAAAGCATGCTAAATAGACAAGAAAGGTGGAGTGATAAAATTCCCAAAAGATCCCGACAAAGGAAAAATAGTCCAGAGGAATGCGAATTCCCAAATAAGAAATATCAATCAACATGCCAAATACTGGAAAACCCTCGAAATCCTACGGCACCGATAGTCGGGGAGAGTAGGCGGAGAAGGGTATTCACACCTTTGGAGGACTCATTGGAAAATATGCTAGCATTGATGGTTACACAGAGAAAGATTACTGAGTTTCTGCCTCCTAACAAGCCCGAAACAAAAAATTATGATGCCACAAAGATATGTCGCTATTATTCTAACTCACCTGGACATGCAACTGAGGAATGCTGGTCTCTAAAGCACAAAATCTAGGATCTTATTGAAAATGGAGAACTAAAGAAAGAATTCCCCATGAACAAAAAAGGCGAGAGGGAGGGAAAGAGCTCAAGATGTCCACTCGAAGCGGGTAGTTTAAAGGATGTGATGGCTATGGGCACCAATCCTGGCAGAACACAAGGTGGACCGATCCTAATACTGGGAGTGACCGAGGAGACAAAAGAATCTCCCAATGAAGTTCATCCACCATCATCAAATATCGTGTTGCCCAAAGCCAACAACTACATGCCCGACCTTATCCTTCTGGAAGATGAGGAGGAGATATTGATCCTTCCCTGTATAGATAAAGCACAAAAGGAAAGTTCCTTGCAAGAGATACCACATCAGTGCGAGGAGGATTTCATACTCAAATCCTCTCAAGGTTATAAAAAAGTTGAAGAAGCAGACGAAGAAAAAGGTGGCAAAGTTCTCAAGGAAGCCAACCCCTCGAGGAATCTGGAGTTCATACCTTTCTGCGACGAGTCCAGTTTAAGCCTCCTTAAGGGATATGTTAATGCAGGAGGCGAACAATTTATGGCAGGGATTGAAGATATTCAGAGCCAAGAGGGAACCTCTATCACAAGCCTTGAAGGCAACATAATCACGAATGACTAGACTATCAGGCCTCAGCTAGCCCGGAGGACGTAGATCCAGAGGAAAATTACGAGTTCTAGAGGATGCTGGGACGTTATCCTTTTCCTAGCATTATGCCTTTTATTTTCCATGCATACAAAATCAAAAGACCAAAAAAAACATCAAAAAAATCAAAAAAGAAAAAAGAAAAAAGAAATTCAAAAATCGAGCCTTTCAAGCCAAAAGCATGAACTATGAAAGACCTGATCTCCCTTAACCCGGGAATATGTAGGCAACCATCTTGGTGTGGTCAAACCAAATAAAAAAAATTCAAAAACCCTCAAACCAAATAACAATTCAAAAACATATCAAACCAGACTCAAAATCCAAGATAAACTCCTTTCAAGCCTTTCCAACCAAACAACCAGGAACTACGAATGACCTGATCTCCCTCAACCCAGGAGTACGTAGGCAGCCATCTACGGAGCGGTTTGACCTTCATGAAAAAGAAAAAAAAATAAAGATCTGTTCCAAGACACCAAAGACAAATAAAATCCAAATTCTATTAAACCACCTGGTCAACAGGCCCTACTGAGGAAAATCAAAGCTGGACTCTGAACCCGTGGATAAGCTCCACTACCATCTGCACACTAGGGCCTCGTCCCTCTCATCAAAGGTAGCCTCCCGAGTAGCTCGAGCCTCGCCTCTACCACCAAAATCCATAACCTGTTCACCATGGGGGTCATACGATTAAAGACTCTTGCGATCTCGACATCTTATCAGCCCATTGGTCAAACATACAATTAGTGGTGCACAAAAGGCCCGAGGCCTGCGGCCTGGCCTTGGTCCGGCCTGGGCCCGGCCTGGTCAAAGCCCGGCCTGGTCAAAGCCTGGCCCGATCAGGCCTGGCCTGGAAGGCTTGAAAAGGCCGATATTTTTAGGCAAAAATCTGGCCTGGCCTGGCCTACAAAAAAGTCTGGCCTGGCCTGAGGCCTGGCCTGGCCTGGCCTGGTCTGGCTGGGCCTGGCCTGGCCTGGCCTGATCTGGCCTGGCCTGAGGCCTTACATGATTTTTTATCCAATTAATTATTTCTAATTTTTGAACTTTAAATTTATAATTATTCATCAATAAACAATAAATTTTAACTTATTTATTATTGTAATTTATAAATTATAATACATTAGTTTTAATTAATACATCAATAAAGTTTAAAATTTTAATTATTCATTCTTGATTTCTTGCAAGTACATTTAATTAATATATTAGCTAGTTTATTTAATATTAATAAGTTAGTTGATTAAATTTTAATATTAATATATGAGTTAGTTTATTAATATTAATAAGTTAGTTGATTAAATATTAATATACTACTTAGTTTATTTAATATTCATAAGTTAGTTAATATTGCATAGCATGTTAATTGCATTTAACATGCTAATATGTTAATCTGCATATTTATTTAATATGTTAATAGCATGTTTATTGCATATTTATTTATTTAATATTTATTGCATATTAAATATTTAATATTAAATATTTAATATGCAAATTTAATTTTTTTTTTTTTTTTTTTTGGTTAGTGCTGAACCAGACCAGCCTGGGCCTGGCCCAAGGCCTGGCCTGGCCTGGCCTGGCCTACAGGCCTCATCAGGCCATGGTTTGGGGTTTAAGGCCTGGCCTGGCCTGGCCTGAAGGCCCAAAAGTCAAGGCCTGGCCTGGCCTGGTCAACGGCCAAAGCCTGGCAGGCCCAGGCCGGACCAGACCAGGCCGGCCTGTTGTGCAAGCCTACATACAATCAAGCAATCCTCCCAGATGACAAGCAAGACTGGGGCAAGTTCAAAGTCAACAACAACCCGATGTCAGGACCGTTGCAACAAGACTGGACGAATTTTGGAAATGGCGTAACTCAACACTAGGGCATTTATCAACCACCCAATCAACATGCACTAGTCGGCACCATCTGCATGGTCCATCATCATCCAAGCTTCCATCATTGGCGATCCGGTATGACCAATCGACCTTTGCCAATCATAATTTTCTTAGAATACTGCGATCCGCTGATAAGGTATAAGTCTTTCATCTCTTTATGTGCTTTCAAATTCCATAAATTAGCGATAATACACATCAGTCCTGCATTAGGGTCTCAGAAAAAGAGAAAAGAGATTTTTGCTTAACTTGTTATGAATGGGATTAATTCTGATAAGCGTCCGTGGAGCAAGAATCATGAAATCGATTAGAGAATTAAGACTATTCAACCTTTTGATTAAGCACGACGTCCTAGTTCAAAGCACTTTTTAGAGCAAACTTGACCTCATATGCATGTCTGCACTTTGCGATTAACCTGACTCTTAGTTGTGGGGTATGAAACTATGACGACAAGGATGGCAATTTGTAGCCAGTCTAATGTCTTGAATCGTGGTCTGGGTTACTCGAGAAATTAAGCCCGAGGGGTGTCTCTACACTTGGTGCCCTAAAGCCATCTGGTTTGGGAGCTACCGGCCCAACGCTCGTTACATGTGTAACTCAGTGCCTAAGAAAACTAGCATTACAAGAAATTAAAACCTGATCAGATCTGAATCGTGGTCTAAGTTACTCGAGTAATTAAGCCCGAGGGGTGTCTCTACACCTGGTTCCCTAAAGTCGTCTGGTTTTGGAATCACCGGCCCAACACTCACTACACGGGTAATTTAGAGCCTAAGTAAACGAATCTTATACAGGCTCAGGCGAAGATCAAAAACTAGACTGCCTAACTTATCTCGAAGTGTGGCCTTTGTTACTCGAGCCAGTAAACCATAAGCGGGTGTCTTAACACCTAATGCCCTAAAGCCATCTGGTTTAGGAGTCATTGGTCCAAAACTCGTTACATGGGTAACTCTGAAAAGCCTAAGAAAACGAGACAGAGTTAAGCGAAGAAAGCAAAAAATTTTGCCAGAAAATGAGGTCATCTAGAGTCATAAAAGAGAAACCCCTGCTAAGGGTTGCGTCACACATAGTGCACATATCATATGATCTTAATCTTGTGAAGAGCAATGTCTAGAGCGAAGATGAGGTGTCTCTGATGAAGGGAGATAAGTCTTTTGAATCTAATCCTACCCATAAAAAATGACCATGGACGCTTAAAAGTTATCTTGTGATTTCATAACTTGTCAATTGAAAATTTTGATTTCCTTAGGAAAAATTCATTTTCATACTCCGTTTCAAAATATTTAGCGATAAGATAAGAGCGCATTAAATACAAGCATTCATTTCCTAAGCTTTAACTACAAATGCCTCATCATACTAATCCCGACGGCTCGAGCCATCAAGCTTTTGGCATATATTGTTGTTTGTCTGAATGTGCAGGATATTACTCACCATGGACATGGTCAACAAAGCGAGTTTCTTCTGTGAACCCCAGTAACAACATACAATAGGACTGGGGCATTTTGCCATTTAATAAAATGGAAGGAGTCTACGACGGGACCAAACCTCTCATCAAAAGGAAGGGGAAGAACTCCTAAAAGAAATCAAGGCGACATCAGCTATCCCTTCACAAAAAGGGAAAAATCCTCAACAGAATCCTTAACTCGAGAAGAGCAAATGCCTGATGACAAAAAGATCTAGCGAAGGAAATCTGCATCATTAAACATGTCAACCTGCGCCAAGTCCTCACAAGTCGAGGCCTCTACACTGAAGTTCAAATCTAGGTAGTGAAAGAACGGGCTACATCCTCCAGGATGTCAGCATCACCCGGGTCATCAGCCGAGCCAGAGCTAAACCAGCAGGGTTACAAGTAAAGAGTTGACCCTTTTCACACTCAAGGATCATCCATTGGCACAATCCCAACAAAGCATCGAAAGACAGTATATCAAATTTGATCCCCAATATCGGTCCTTTAACCCAAATTCGATCCCCAATATCGGTCCTTTAAACCCAAATTCGGTCCCCAATATCGATAAAATCAAATCATATCAACCCAGATCTCCAATCAGGCCATCAGATCAACTCTGATCTATGCCTAAAAAACTCCTAATCACCTAAGAAAGGGTGAGGTATGGTCCTACATCAATTCAATTAAGCATATGCATCAACCTCAGATAAATTAAGAACATCTTATCATGTCTGGTCTGCACATGTGTAACAAGCGCTACATCAGCGCACATCTCCATCAAAACATTAGGCATACATACCCAATAGATTCAAAAATGCATACACATTTAACACACAAACCTGATGAAAAAGTCTGCTACCGTTCGAGTAGGCATCGGGAAAGTCCAAGGATCAACCATTGTCCCTACCATCAGGGTAGGCACTGTTGCAAACTACCGATGTAAGTTATCATCAGGATAGGCATCGGGAGCACTCACTGAGGTAACTCGGCAAAAGAGATATATGCCCATCAGAGGAGCCTTTAGAAATGTACAACGGCATCAGCCAAAAGAAATTTTTCCCCCTGATAGTATCGACAAATTGGGGAAACCATTGGTCTTAAAACCAAGATAACAGCAAAGGCTATCATAAAGAACGTTATCCCCAGCAGAAATATGGGAAACATTTCAGTTTATCTTCATCAAATAAGCATCAGCAAGACCAATGGAAATCTGACCATTGGAGTCAACACTAGCAAAGACATCAGCAGCATTAATGAAAGTCAACCGTGAAAATCAGCCCTAACACAGGCACCAGTAAAGGTAATCGATGTGCGATGCGATTTGCGATGCGATGCGATATGCGATGCGATTTGCAATACGATGCGATTTGCGATGGATATGCAATTTACGAAAACATGTTAACATTCACTACATTGTGATTTGCATCATTAATATCTTGTCATATTTCAAGTGTCTAGCAATCTTTATCCTGTTTATTCCATTACATTACATAAACATGATAAAGAGGGGCATCTGTAGACACTAAAATTTTTCTTGCCCCAATACTAACACTGTAGGAGGGCAAACCCGTCAATCAAGCCAACCCCGGTCTCGACACCAGATATCCAATCTAAATGCCAGTCCTTCCGCCTAAATTCGATCCCCAATGTCGTTAAACCTAAATTTGATCCCCAATGTCGGTCAACTCTAGTCAAATCTGATCACCAATATCGGTACTCCAGCCAACTCTAATAGTCAATCGGACCGTCAATCCAGCTCCAATAGTCAATCGGACCGTCAATCCAGCTCCAATAGTCAATCGGACCGTCAATCTAGCTTCGAAAGTCAATCGGATTATCTATCCAGCTCCGATCGTCAATCGAACTGTTCATCCAATTCTAATCATCAATCGGACCGTCAGATCATCCCTGATCTCAATATTGGGACATCAGCTAAAACCCGATCACCGATATCGGGATAACCACAACACCGATCAACCATATTAGGATGTCAACGCAGCCCCGGCTGTAACCCAGAAGGTACTACGCAGTCCCAGCAGTAACCCGGGTGGTACAAATCAACCCCTGTAGCAACCCGGGAAGTACAGGTCGGCTCCGGCATCAGTCCGGGAAGTCAGGTCGACTTTAGACATAAACTTGAAGTGTCACAACACTTCCAAAAGAAAATTTTCACTGACCACATCAGCCACAAAGGCAACACTGAGAACAAACAGACTTGAATGGGATTCAAGTCTTGGAAACAGATCCCAGAAGTCAACAAGAGGCCATGCCGACACCAAGGGCAACCCCGAGAGGGGCAAAATGGTCATTTTACCAACTCTCATCCGATTTAGTCAAACGCAAGCAGAATTGATGTCGCCAAGGTTAGACAGAATCACAACGGTGATCCCGGGTGAAAACAGCACCAGACGGCTTGACGAATAAATTTGCGGGGAAATAAAGACCCGGTCATAAACCCACCATTGGGGACTTAAGAAGGGTTAAAACCAATGTCATTGTGACACTCTTAGTGAGGGCTTTTCGGAAAGCTATAGCACACCTCAAACGGGCGGTCCGATCAAAACTTATGAAGTTTTGAACCTGACATCGTGTCGCCCGACAAGCACGCACCTCGAGATGACCAAACCGGGTATATGGGCACCACTTAGGAGAGCCTCACCTCTACCTACGGCTGCCCTAGGTAGAGCTGCGGCCCCCCGACCTATATATAGAGGTGCACTCCCGTTAATTTTTAACAATTCGAAAACGCAGCGAAGCCCTACCAGTTTGATTTTTGACTTTTAACATCTCTTCCAAACTTAAATATTTTTACTCTAACACGTAGATAAACCCATATACTACCACATATCAAAAAACCACTAGTAGATTTGGACGTTTAAGGCCCACTAAGTGGCAAAAAGCCCGTTTTGCAGGCTATTGTAAGTATTTTTACGATCAGCAAATTGCTATTACTACTTTGCACTGTTTTACACTTGCACACGAAGTTTCACCTTCTAAAACTGCCCGGAACTTAGTTCCGTGGATGTTTTCATCAAAATTTGGTATATTTCTTTACATAAACACAGTTTTTTGCATTTCTACAACTCAGATTGACGATCCGTCAGCTCCAGCAGCTTCGATGTACTAGCGTGACATTCTGGAAACTCCGCCGGACTGGATCATCTTCCTAGTCCGGGTTTGGCCCTTTTTTTATATATATTTAACTGCAAATGTACTAACATTTCAATTCTGTCAAGCCCGGATGTCAAATTCGAGGTAGTTTACCGCTTTTATATATATTTACGCATATATAAGCGACTTTCACCATCACTGGTTCTCATACCAGTCCTGGTTGACTACATTTCTATCAATATATATATATATTAATATATTTTCAGTCCGGCCTAGATTATTTTGTGGCCATTTTACTCCTTTTGCACACTTCGCCATACAGGGTGCTCTCCCCAGTCAATGGTGAACTACTTTTCTGTCCATTTTAATTTCAGTACGGGTATTGGCGTGAAAACCCTTCGCCCTTTTTACTATTTTTCTATATATATATATATATTTCATTTCTGTCACAGCCTTAATTATTTTGTGGCTATTTATAGTTTTTTATAAATATATATATATATATTTCAATTCTAGTCCGGGCTTGCGAGTGAAAACCCATCGCCCTTTTACAGCTTTTGTATATATAATTATATATATATATATATATATATATATTGCTTTACTCAATTTATTCAACTACTGCATTTAATATTCATTTTTATGAATTTGCACTGATATATCTGCGGGCAGACTAGATGTATCCAAATCTCTCCAATTCTAGTTTTCAACGGTTCAAACAGGTCCCGACAGAACCTGAAAGCTATAATGGCTGAGATTTCTTTACATCTAGTTATTTTTATAGTTTCAGCACTAAAAGCAAACTCGCGTCCCTTAAATCGCTATCTAGTGGAAACGAGACGCTTTGGCCATTCGCAGCCAGGATTTATTGATGAATCAATGGTTCCATTGCGACGTGATGGTGTATATATATCCATTTCTGTGCAAATTTGAACTGTGCAGGTTTATTGGATACTCATATGTGAGCCTATGAATCGTGGGATTCACAATCAAATCGATCGAGATCTGATTTCCACGATGGACAAACTCCAGTTTATAGATGTACCCTGTCAATTTTTCTGTAAAATGTACATACACAAACCTTAAAATGGTTATCCAGATTTAAGGTCTCATCATAGTGAAATGTCGATTGTCGTGTCAGCGTCCCTCCGATGGTTTTCATACCCATGAGGCTAACGACACTTGTATATTTCTGTGGTCGAGGATGCCTCGCAGCCCGATAAATTACCATTTGCATGCAGCCTTAAGGCTATAAAGATAAAAATTGAAAGTAGCGATACGCTTCAATTCCTATGTCAGCGTAAGGGTTTGATAAACCAGCTTTCAAAACATCATTTTCAAATGCAATCAATAGAAAAGCTTTTGCAAATCAAATTAAATGCTTTTGCAAATCAAATCAAAGACTGATTTTCAAATCAAATCAAACCCTTCATATATAGGTTCAACAAAGCTTGTCAAAGCTTTTAATCAATCAATAGACCTATCTTTCAAACAACATTCACTCACACATTCCAGTTTTAAGGGAAATATTGAAAAGATGCGGTACCGTGTTTACACGGGAGTCATGGGGTGCCTAACACCTTCCCCACACTTAACCAAGCCCCCGAACTCAAAACTCCAATTTCAAAGATCAAGTTTCGACAGTGTCCAGCAATTGGGCCTTTTTTTAAATCAAACTCGGTTGATTTAGTACAACCATTTTCAAATCTACCAACTGGCGACTCTGTTAAAACATTCAAATCGTCGACATAAATGCATGTTGGCCTCTTTCCTAAAAATCCTTCAAAACCTTTTTCCAAAATAAAAAAAGAAGAATAAGGGTAGAGAGAACTTAGGAAGATTGATTTGAGGAAACCCGAGTTACTAACCGACCCGCGGGGTTCTTAAATTTTCTAACGTCGACAAAGACCATGTGTCATTTTCTAGTAAATTAGCATGTGGTCAATTAAATGATGAAGACAAGTGGAGGCTGTCACTTGAAAATTAAGATGAGAAGCCATATGTCATTAGAAAACAATTGTAACATGTCGATAATTGAATGAGAAAAAGGGGAGTGGTCGGATGGAAGGAGAGCGGGGCAAAATGGTGAGTCACTTGCTATATTTAGTAAATTTTTATCCAAATGAAGAAAACATGTAATGCTTTGTCTCCTCCCACCATTAAATCTAGTCAAACAAGTCCTTAAGCTACCATTTTTGTCTAGCTTTAGTTACTTAATTGTGGATGGATTAGCCTAACCCTAGAGCATGGTAAGGTTAGTTGTAGGAGGATTAAGATAATCATCCAACACATAGCCATTTTTCATTTCATTTCATCTTGGTAAGCTACGTAAGAAAGAGAGAAAAAACTAGAGAACTAAGAGAGAAAAGAAGAAGAGAGAGAAAGAGAGACTCTCGGATACAAAAGAAGAGGAGGAAGAAGGAAAGAGCAAGCTTCATTCAAGCTTTGATCATCTAGCAACAAAAATAAGAAGGAAGAATCCTAAGAAGGTAAACCTAAAAATTCTAGTTTTATCATATTTCTTTAAAGCTTTGTAAATTAGCTTTGATGGTGGTTGAAGGTGATATATATGAGTACGCTTGTAATCTACCCTGTAGATACATGAAATGTGGAACAAATAATGAAAAACACAAACATATGCGTAATGGATGGAAACATGACTAATGGACTGTCCATGGACTATTTTGAGAACCTCTTTTGGTTATGATTCATGTATAAAAATTTAGTTTGAAAGTGGTATGGTATACTCATATGAGTTATAGAAATAACCCAATTGGAATGAATCAAAAAGAAGTTAAAATGAATTTATAGTGAATGTTTTAGTAAAACATGTTAGAAACTGCAAATTAGTTTGGCTACTGACCTTAAGGCCAATTTCGGGACTAGTTTGGTTTCTTGAAAAATTCTAATTTTTTGGGGGAGTATAGTACACTGAATAAGGACTGTATAGCCTCCAAAACGGACTCATCCCGAGATCGGACGAACGAGTTATGACGTTCCAAAGTAAATGTATCAAAATTATACAATCTGGAAAATCAGATTCGAACCTTCTTTTGCATGAATTTTCTGGAATTATATGTTCAGAATTTAAAAATGGTTAGAGCATAAGAGTTGTAGCCCCAAAAGTTAACTTCGCGTGGGCGCAAGAATCGCTTAAAAATGTTTTGTAATGAATTAGTTATGACTGTTCTAGCAAGAGAGAGTAAAGTTGGGAAAAATTTAATAACCCTACTGTCCAAAATTTTGTGTGACTGTTTTCTGATAGATAACATTAGACATGGCAAACAGGCCGGGCTAGAAGTGGGTCGAGCTAAATTTGGGTCTGGCCAAAATGACCCAGCTTTTCTTAGGCTAGAATTGTGAGGTCCGTGGCCCGGGTTGGACCGGGCCGGCCTGGCCCGCGGACTTTTTCCTTTTTCCTTTTTTTTGTAAAGTTATGCTACACAATTTGTCAATTTAACTCAAAAGGAATATATATTTTTATACATATACAAATACATAAATGCACAATCAATCTCAATAATACAAATGAACATTTAACTTTAATAAATTGTGTTATTTTCATTTCAAAATATAAAATCATTTGTTTTGTGAAATATCCCAAAACATAAGATTAGTTGTCTTGTTAGTTGTCACATATACAAAAATAAATGATCCTATATTTGAAATAGATTGCATTTGTTTCATTTCCTTGATTGTTTGGTTATATATTCTGTTTGAAGCTATGTATGATTTTTTGAATATAATAAGGGAACAACTTTAACTGAGTATTTGTCTTAGTCCTGCTACTGACTCTATTGTTTTCTCTGCTAATTTGCAATTGTAGAGTCTGTTGGTAGTGAGACATGACAGCTTTTTGACAATTTTTTCGTTATAGTGTGCAATGCTATATTAGTTACAGTTTGTTAAATTCTACATAATAATTTAGTTTTCATTTCAAAAGTTATAGATACAATACATATATATTTTAAAGGTTTCAGATCTAGGTGAAACTTGGGCCAAAACCTCAGAGGTAATTTTGGACCTTTCCCCATTATAAAAATTATAAAAGAAATATATATCTTGCTTAAACTCTAGATACAAAAATTAAAATTAAAATTTGGAATGAAATAAATTTTATAATTAATAAATTTTGTTATATACTATACAATTATAATTTTGTACAAGTTATTGTAATACCCGAGAATTTTTGAATATTATTAAATGAATATATTAATGAAAATGAATATTTATCTGAATATAAATATTTATGTGTTTTGAGATGAGCTAACTCAATTATATTAAATTAAATAATTATAATAATTGAGAATATTTGGAGTTTGCGATAAACTCGTTGAATGCCATGTGCGGGCACAATGATGAGAAATATTAATGATTATATTAATTAATGAAGGAATTACTACGTGAACAATTAATAAAATATTAATTGTTATTATGAAAGATGGAATATTAATGGTGATTAATAATATGTTGATTATTATTATTACAAATAATAGAATAATAATAAGCAACTTGTTTATAAATATAATAAGAGTTATATTTATTAATGTGATAATTAATCCTATGAATATTAATTAAGTGTTATTAATGATTACATTGATATATGAGGGATGAATTAATTAATATTTTATTAATTGATTAATTGCCATTATGAATGATAAAATAAGTAAGTAAGTTATTAATATAATAAGATTATTTTAATTGTTATGTGCAAGTATGCAAAAATTAAACATATAAAGTTTATGGAATACAACTATATTATATAGTGCAGTTAAACACTTAAGTGTGACAATGCAAGTATATATAAACTATATTATATAGTGCAATGTGATTATACTACACATAGAAACCATATATTAAGATTGATTAAAATATATAAGCTACATGATTTATGCTTATGTGACAATATGTATATGAGTATACATTAAAATAGTACATCATGGATATATTATAAACAATTGTTGATTAATAGAATTTTATAATAAAGGAGATAATGTAATGTGAGAATATCCGGTTAAATTGTATCTGTAAGATAAAATGTACATGGATTATATATGTACAAATTACATTGAAGTATTATTTATGTGAATTGCATTGTGACATTTAAATTATAACCTATGTATATATTGCATGAAATTGTACAAAGCCTTAGTATTAATACACTTCATGTTGCTAGAATGTTGAGCTTCTAATTGGCTTGTCCCATATTGATAGTCACAATCCTTGCACACGTGAAATACTCAAGCTAGTCTACTCCCTATTTCTTCCTTAAACTCAGCATTTCATAGCTCATGATGAGCAAGGGAGTGGGATTCATGATGAATCCAACTACCATTTACCTACCACTCCATAATCTTCGTGCAATTCTTCAATCCACGGGTTTGATTCAATAGAAGAATGAAATGTCTGGATATCATTTTCTCTATAAATACAACCCATCTCCTTCTAATTCATTGCTAAGAATTTTGCTAAGTATTGAATCGAGAGTGTTGTGAGTTGTTAGCAAGATAGTCACAGAGAGAGAGAGAGAGATTTCAATAGCAGCAAGTTCAATTGCATTTAGCAGAGGTATAATATACCTCTCTTGTTCTTCATTTTCTGTTTCTGTTTCTGTTTCTACAATTTCTTAGATTTTTTATATTCTTGATCATGTTGAATTAGAGTGTAATTGAGATATAGAATGCTTGTTTAAGTTTTATATGGGCTTATAAGCATGGTTAAACTGAAATGTAGTTGTATAGAAACGAAATTGTTGTGAAATTTGGGAATTGAACTAGCTTTTTGTCGTTGCTGGTCACTGTCTGGCACGAACCAGACACGGCGCAACTGCGCCGGTTTATAACTGAGGCGCAGCGCAGCTGCGCCGACCTCTGTGTCCAGTTTTTGATTTCTGCTATGATTCTGTTAAGTGTAGTTGATTATTATAACTTAGGCAAGGCATACTAATATAATTAACATGTATATATAGATATGTAGAACTAATGTGAGCATGTTCTACTATGGTTGTGTGCATGATCAATGAACGGTTATAGTTTTGAGATAAACTTAGCATTTTATAAACAAACTTCGAATTTTGGAAACGAACTTGATATGTATACCTGCCATGTTAACATTCTGATTTTGTGGGCATGTTAGTATGATTTAGAGATGCATGAAGAGCATGTTAACTTATATATATATGTTTCATAATGTAATGTGAACATGCAAACCTCACTAGCGAACATTTTTAATAAAAATATGAGTTTTGAAGGCGAACATTGACATGTGGATATCATATAGGTATTCTGATTTTGCAAGCATGTTTATATGGCCTTGAAATGCATGTCGGACATGTTAACAGATGTATATATATAGCATGAACATGTTAGGCCTTATTAGTGAACTTTACTAATGAAAATACGAACTTTGAACGTGAACGTTAACATGCTACCTTGAGATTTAAATTCTGAAATTTATGGACGTAGTACTCTTAACCTCATTAACATCATACACGTACACATGTCATGTTAGATGCCATGAAAACTAGTTGAGCACAAGTGAAGCATGATTTAAGCTAAGTAACAATACTAGTTATGTGTATATGAAGTAGAAACTTACAAGCATGCCTTGAATGAGTTATGTGATCACCTCATATGTTTAAAATAACAAACAGGATAACTAATGTGATTTCATAACCTTAAATGGTCTTAAGTTATGAAAAGTGTTGACCTAGGACCTATAGCATGAAAGATTGAACTTGAAAGGTTAGACAATCATGGGAGTGCCCTTTAATAGGTATACGTGCTATGTGATATCGTATGTTGATACTTGAACCCGACTTTGACGTTTAACTTACAACAATGCTATAACTTGCTAAAAAGAGTATGTTTGCTATGTGTCGTGATCTTATGTGATAATGATGATATGTAAACTTAATTAACCCGAAAAGAGGAACATTAAGGATAAAGACAATAAAAGTTATACTAATATGATACTATATATGGTATAACTGGGTAACTAGGTTAAAACTTAGTTTATGTGTTGATTTATATCCAAGATAAAATATGATGTTGAAATATATGACTAATGGATATCATACGATAGGGTTTGCAAGTGTTGAATTACTTATCGTGGATAGACTACGTATAAGGCAAGTACTTGAACCCTACTCTTTATTGAGCATTATTGGAGCTTGTACTATTATTGGTTATACAAGTAAATAATTGAAAGCATGATTCTTATCCCATGACATAATGCTTCATAAATAGAATAGAGTTGTTTATTCTTGAACTTTGATCGAGTATTGAACTTATAATTGTTTGCTTATTCATTTAAAGAGTCGTCTATGCCAATTGATTCGGCTAGACTTATAACATGATTAGAAAGCTGTCCAAACCAATTGAATGGTGCGAAATTCTTGTGTTAACTAAGTTGAACAACCTTCTTTGAAGGGGATATATATTTGTCGGGAGACTGACGTGCGCACTTAAGTATGATTAAATGTTATACATAATATAAGGTACTTTAGGCTGATCACCTGTTGTACTTGTTTTTGTTGAATTATCAGTATATTACTGTTAATTCTAGTAGAAGTTCATAGTCTTTAGTGACGGCTCAGTATTCAATTATCTTGAAATCTTAAATTGATTTAGTATTGAATCATATTGATATTATTCTGTCCTTAGCGACTGTTATTGAGGACTGTTGATATTCTTGCTATCCTTAAACTATCATACCTTGTTATATCTTTTTAGGATTTGAGAACTATATTACCCACCCTTGTTGTTATATTACTTGCTGAGCAAACTTGTTGCTCATTCTTGCTTTCCTTAAAAAATTTCAGTTAAGGCAGAGCAGTGCGGACCCTCGAGTACTGACAAGGGCAAGGGTAAGGCTACTAAGTAGCTTTATTTATGTAGAACTTATAATTGTAATAAGAACTTCTGCTTTTATGTATTAGTTAGGTTTATATATGCTTAAGGTATGTTTAAGCTATGTAACCGATGTTTAAGTTACGAGACCTTGGGACGTGAATAAATTATATTAATTAAATGTAATCTATTCGGTAATAGTTGTGTATTATTCCGCTGTGCGATGTGACATTTAGTCGTAATATTTATTGTGGTGTTAGATTTTAGAACGTGACAAACCGAATTCGAGTGACCCTATGGCGGTCCGAATTTGGGGGCGTCACAGGTTGGTATCAGAGCTGTAGTTATAAACCTTAGGAGCGAGTGTCCTTAGATTATAACTTAGGAGAACTTAGAAATTTAGAAGGAGATAAAACTCATATAGAGTTTTCCTAGAGAGACGTGGTGTGTTATAAAATGTAACTTCATTCTATACAATGAACTTATATTTTATTTAATATTCTAATGGAGTTGCTGTTTGTTTGTCTTGTGTTTGTGATTGTAGGATGGCAGACACAGGGGTACCTAGTAGAGTGGAAGGGGAGGAGCCCCGGGATATACATGTAGTATATGAGGCACCCGTAGAGGCTGTGCCAGTGCAGGCTATTGCACCATCCGAGTTTGACGACGAGGATGAGATAGAGGTAGAGTTTGACCCCGATGAGGAGCCTATGGAGGACGAGCCTGTCGAGGACGAGCCTTCAGAGGAGGAGCTCATGGAGGACTCCTACGAGCCTAACCTAGAGGAGCATATGCTAGGAGAGTATGAGGAGCAGATATTAGAGTTGGACTGCAGAGTCCAAGAGCTGGAGGCCGAAGCCGAGGAGAGAGAGTCTGTGTTCCAGAAGTTGAGGGACGAGGACCACCAGAGGAAGCTGGCCATGTAGGAGTTAGAGGTGGAGATTGCTTATCGTAGGGAGGCAGGGATCCAGATAGGAACCTTATTCCACAGGTCGGTGGCGAGAAACGTAGATATGGCAGGGAAGCTGGAAGAAGTAGAACAGAGAGAATTGAGCGAGAAGACTGAGAAAGAAGCACTCCGAACTCAGCTAGAGTTGGAGGTTATGGATAGGATCCACTTCGAGGAGAAGTGGGAAGCGGCTAACGAGAGAGCTGACGACCTAGAGGATGAGGTCAGGTGCAAGAAGAGGAAGATGAACAAGATGGGGTATATGTTTCATTCAGCTTTTGAGAGGGTGATCGATGGTGTATACCACTACCCAGTGGAGCAGGGACAGACCCTACATACTTTGAGCCGAGAGCTGATAGCATACATAGCACAAATTGAGTGCAAGAGCGTTGTGGAGCGTGGGATGATGGGATGAGCTTTCCTTAGTCTGTCTAGCCATAGTATTAGTGGTGTCTTTTATGTGATGAATATACTATGTTGAGATCCTAATCTTTTATGTAAGATATGGAATAGTGATGTAAACCCCGAGTAAGCTTTTGTTAGAGGGGTAGTATGTTAGTGTTCCCCGTCTTTTGTGATATTAGGGGATATGTGATAACATTTATAGAAATATGCTAGGGAAATCATGTAATAAAACGATTTGGCATATGAATATAAATGATCTTATTTCAGAAATGTGTTATAATTTTAGTCTTTTTAGTATTAAAAGAAATACTTAAGTAATATAACTGAGCAATAATAAAATGAAAATTTGTGATGCAGATCATGGCACCAAGACGTAGATTGACTGCACCCGAGGAATCAGTAAATAACGAGAGGGAACAAGTAGACCCAATCCAGAAACTGGTAGACTTGTTAGGAGAAGCTCTAAGGGGAAGGAACAATGAACCCGTTCGCCCCAACCCTCAAGCTGTCCCAATAACGACCTTCAAAGATTTTAGGAGTGTAGGACCCCCAGAATTCGAGGGTACTACAGACCCGATAATTGCGCAAACCTGGATCAAGGAGATCGAGAAGGCTTTCACTATAGCTCGTGTTGGCGAAGACCAGAAGACGGTGTTTGCTACGTACATAATGAGAGGAGAAACAAACTATTGGTGGGAGGCTAATCAGCAGAGAGCGGAAGAAGGGACGATAACGTGGGATAAGTTTAAGATGTTGTTTTTCGAGAACTACTTCCCGAAAAGCATGAAGAATAGAATGGAGGTAAAGTTCTTAGAACTGAAATAAGGTGATATGACGGTGGCGCAGTACGCAGCTAAGTTTAACGAACTAGCACGATTTGCGGAACACCAAGTAGGAGATGAAGAGAGGAAGGCGAGATAATTCGAACAAAGGCTGAAGCCGTGGCTGTTTAACAAGGTATCAGTTCTTTAAATTGATTCCTTTGCAACGTTGCTGGAGAAGGCAATCATTGAGGAAGGTGGCAGTGAGGCCTTAAGTCTGTATAACAAGGAAAAGAAAAGAAAGAACACGGGAGGAGAAAACCGTGCTGGAGGAAGCAGTAGTGGAGGAAGCAACTTGGGTAAAAGAAAGTGGGAGAATAATAACAACAACAACAACAAAAATAACAACAATCAATCGAGAAATTTTCATGGAGGTTTTAAGAAGAGGGCTGAAGGATGCCCAAAATGTGGGAAGAACCATCAGGGCGAGTTTTGTAAGGGACGCGACACTTGCTACAACTGCGGCCAGGAGGGACACATTTCGCCCAACTGCCCGAAACCAAAAAAGATACAAGGATGTTTTGCATGTGGCTCGACGGAGCACCGGATTAAGGACTGCCTGAAGAAGGGAAGTAGCGGAGGGAGCCAACAAAGGGGAAACAAATTGATGATCGGCGGACCGGCACAATCCAACCCCCCAACCACTAGGACCTTTAACATGACCGTCCAGGATGCAGTAGCTACGAAGGACGTGGTGTCAGGTATAATCCCAATCAATGATATAAGTGCGTATGTATTATTTGATTCGGGTGCCACCTGTTCTTTTGTATATGAAGAATTTGCTAGTAGACTTAATTCACCTTGAGAACGATTAGAAAATCCCTTGAACATAGAAGTTGCGAATAAGGAAGTAACCCTGTAGAATACGTTTATCAAAATTGTCGCGCAAACATTACAGAACATGAACTGAGCGAAGACTTGATTCCAATTAGATTGGGAGAATTTGACGTAATACTGGGAATGGATTGGTTGTATAACCATGCTGCGATTACTGATTATCAGAATAAATGTGTGAACCTTCAGACTCCGAGAAAGTCTAAGGTAGTGTTTTATGGTAGCTCATCGCTTAAGTAATCGTGTTGTCTTACAATGATGCAGACCAAGAAATTGTTAAGGAAAGGATGTGTAGGTTACTTAGCTTATATTGTTGATACTCAAAAAAAGGGAGTAGAAATTAAGGATATATCCATAGTGAACAAATTCCAAGATGTATTTTCGGACGATCTGCCTGGTCTTCCACCAGATAGAGAAATTGAATTCGTAATAAACTTAGCACCCGGAACGGCACATCCTTAAATATTTATTCTTCCTTTTAAATCTATTAATACAGATTTATATCCCCAATGTGGGATGTTCTACCCAAATCATTCATGGAGGAATGTTTAGACAACTTTATTTTGATCGATTTTAGCATAGAAATTTCATTCCCTATCAGTACTATATAATCAACATATAATACAAGGAATGAAACTGCGCTCCCACTAACCTTTTTGTACACACATGGTTCATCGTCATTTTTGATAAAATCAAACTCTTTGATTGTCTCATCAAAACGAATGTTCCATCTACGAGAAGCTTGCTTCAATCCATAAATGGATCGTTGCAGCTTACAGACTTGATTTATTCCAACCTTTGAAACAAATCCCTCTGGCTGTGTCATATACACATCCTCCTCAAGTTTTCCATTGAGGAAGGCCGTTTTCACGTCCATCTGCCAGATCTCATAGTCGTTATAAGCTACAATCGCAAGCAAAATCTGAATGGACTTGAGCATAGCTACTGGTGAAAAGGTTTCATCATAGTCAACTCCTTGTCTTTGTTTGAAACCTTTTGCAACCAGTCGGGCCTTATAGGTCTCTACCTTGCCTTCCGCTCCAGTCTTTCTTTTAAAGACCCATTTACACCCAATAGGCTTAATGCCTTCAGGTGGTGAAACCAAAGTCCATACTTTGTTTTCATACATGGAGTCCATTTCGGATTTCATGGCTTCTAGCCATTTCCCTGAGTCTTTATTACTCATAGCCTGTTCGTAATTCAATGGATCATCATCATTCATGATGTGTACCTCATCGTCATCCTTTATAACGAATCCATACCTCTCAGGTATCTTCGGTACTCTCCCAGATTTACGAACAGGGTGTGGCAAAGTAGGTTCTTCTACTTGGTCAGGTACCTGACTTTGATCCGTGGTAATTTGTGGTTCTTGAACTTCTTCAAGATATATCTTACTCCCACTGACCCCTTCATGGATAAACTCCTTTTCCAAGAAGGCAGCATGTTTCGCAACAAACACCTTTTGATCAGTTGGATGATAGAAATAATACCCTACAGTTTCTTTAGGGTATCCCACAAATCTACACTTTTCGAATTTAGTCTGTAGCTTATCATGTTCAAACTTTTTGACATAAGCTGGACAACCCCAAGTCTTAACATGCTTAAGATTTGGTTTCCTCCCCTTCCACATCTCATATGGAGTCTTTGGGGCGGATTTGGTAGGTACCTTGTTAAGTAGGTATACCGCCGTTTCTAGGGCATATCCCCAGAAGGAAATTAGAAGGTCGGTAAAACTCATCATGGATCGAACCATGTCTAACAGTGTTCGATTTCTCCTTTCAGATACTCCATTTAACTGTGGTGTACCTGGAGGAGTCCATTGTGAGATTATACTATTTTCATTGAGACAATAGAGAAACTCACCGCTTAAGTATTCTCCACCTCGATCTGATCGAAGTATCTTTATACTCTTGCCCGTTTGTTTCTCTACTTCACTTCTGAACTCTTTGAACTTTTCAAATGATTCTGACTTGTATTTCATTAAATACACATATCCAAATCTTGAGTGATCATCAGTGAAAGTAATAAAATAAGAATACCCACCCCGTGCACTTGTTGTCATAGGTCCACAAACGTCTGTGTGAATCAATGCCAACAACTCTGTAACTCTTTCTCCTTTTCCACTAAAAGGAGATTTAGTCATTTTACCCATGAAATAAGATTCACAAGTTGGATATGATTCATAATCAGATAACTCAAGGAGCCCATCTTTATGCAACTTGGATAATCTTGTTTCATTGATATGACCGAGTCTACAGTGCCACATGTAAGTATAATTAATATCATCTCTTTTCCTTTTCTTAGTTTGTTCAATTTGAAAAATATTTTCTTGTAAGTCAAGTATATAAAGTCCATTTCGCAAATTTCCAATACCATATAAAACATCGTCTTTATAAATAGAACAACTATTGTTCTTTATAACAACGTTAAATCCTTCCATATCCAATACAGAAATTGAAATAATGTTTTTAATAATATTCGGAACATAATAACAATTATTAAGATAAATGAACTTGCCCGAAGACATTGCTAAATAATAAGTTCCTACAGCTAATGGAGCAACCTTTGCTCCATTCCCCACTCGTAGGATCACCTCATCATTGTTCAGCTTTCTACTTCTGACCAGTCCCTTCACATTATTACATATGTGAGAACCACAGCCGGTATCTAATACCCAAGTAGAATTTTAACTTTCTGAAAAATTAATTTCAATCATGAACAAACCTTGATTGGAAGTCGAAGCTTCTCCAAGCTTCTTCTTTGCCAGAAACTTCTTGCAGTTCCTCTTCCAATGACCCGGCTCGTTGCAATGGAAGCACATTCCTTTGCTAGCTGGATCAGATTTCTTTTGTTCCTTTATGTTCACTTTGCCCTTGGTCATCCGAGATCGGAAGAGCTCCTTAGATATCTCATATCTAGCAGTCCTACTTTGTTCACCATACAACTCCTTGAGGTGAATCAACATAGTAGGAGCATCCATATTTTCGTGCTAACGCTGAAGCTCGTTATTCATGGATGCGAGCATGATGCATTGAGCCACAGATGCATCATCTTGCCACTTTACAATGGTGGCAATCTCTTCCTCAGAGACTGTTTCTGGAACAGTTCCAGGGACAGGTGAGTTTAGGACATAAGAAATCTTTTCAGCAGTGAGAACTATTCTCAGATTTCTTAGCCAGTCCGTATAATTCGGCCAGGTAAGCTTATTAGCATCAAGTATGCTTCGCAGTGAAATTAGTGATTTTGACATTTTTAAAATTCTGCATGTGAAAAACAACATTTTAGCAAACATTCATTTTATTAATTTTGCATACCAAAATAAATTTAGGTCTTTATTTTAAATTGGTATCTCCCACTATTTTTATCAAACTATATTACCCTCACTTATATAGTTCGGCAACATCTAATTAAAGATTTGCTAGTGAGAATAAGGATCCCATTTCAAATGTATATAACCTTGTGGATAGCACAACAAGCGATATACAAATAAATAGGTAGACAACTCTTGTCAATTACAACACTATATAACTCCTTTTATTTTGCCTCTTAAATCATAATGGTCAAGTGTGTGCACATCCGAACTAAAATGATTTAAGTTAAGTCCAGCCTAGCACTTCCATAAATTCAAAAAAGAAAAATGTTCGTCCTTGTGGATAGCACAACAAGACTAGATCGTTCAATTTTCTTGATAAGCATCAAATGTGATTAATTAACATCTTAAATACGCAATACTCGCCTTGTGGATAGCACAACAAGCTCATATTAAATATTTAATACTCTATTAATTTATCATGCTAGAAGGCGACGTTCGATATTCCAAATATCATTTGAACGCTTCGGACTTAATATTATTTCTTTGAGGGGTTTGTTATTATTTGTCTCATCTTGTTTAGCGCGCATGCACATATATATATATATATAAAATACGCGTCATTTTATTAAACATGCGAAGCATGTTTACATAAAATATAATATATATAATATTTAGCATGCAATATAGAATATTATATTCTACCCGGATTGATTATGGACTTTTATTCTAGTTTGGTTCACTAGAGCCACCAAGTGAACCAAAAGGTCAAACCTAGGAGTGCAAGAATTTAAATTTAAATATAACTATTACATTTAAACCCGGGCTCCATACAAACAGGTCTTCACGCGCTCCTTGCTCCTTGGTCTCCAATTTCTTCAAGATAATTCTAACTATTCTTATTACATTAAACTATTTAATTTAAATAGAAACCTTGATCAACAGTCAAGGGGAAGTACATAGGAGGGAGATAGAATTTTACATCAAGAAAAAAAAAATTAGAGAAGACGAGGTACGCAGACCCCATTTAATAAAACCCATTCATTCAAGCATTCAACTAAAATAAAATCCAATCACATTGGTCAAATAGTCCATAATCAATCCCCATTTATTTTCATACATATCACCATATATATCAATAAATAAATATTCATCTCATGAATTAAAACATTCCATATATATATGAGTATCATTTAATGGGCAATTTTAAATTGCATGAAATCCAATTTCAAGATTAAAATAAACTCTTTATTTTAATTATAAAATTATTTAGAATATAATATATAAATATATCATATTTATTTTTTAAAAGGAAGTCACCTTCTTTTATTAAAAGAGTCCTGCAGGTTTATTAAAAAAGTCCTTTCCTGATGGGTCACCTTCTTTTTGGAGTAAGAAAGAGACAACACATTTTCTTTGCAGAATTCAAGATTAGCACCAAAAAAAATTGTGATTCGTCCAAAAAAAAGTCTATTTTTTTTTTTTCCTTAAAAAATATAATTTTATACAATAAAATTATGCCCAATAAATTATTTTAAATACATACCCATATGTATATGAAATCAAAAATAAATTAATAATTGCATAAAGATTTGGCTCTGATGCCACTGTTGGGTTTGTACGAAATCGTGACGCAATCAAATTGTAAAAATTAGCGGAAGCATGATATATCAGAGTTTAAAAAAAATTTCTACAAAACCATTAACCGGATCATCCTTTATGCAAATTATTAATTTAAAACGATAAATAAGAAGTTATGGAATCATACCCTTGTAGAACGAAGCTTCCACAGGTACTAGTTCAACTCCTTGTTCTTCGTGATCTCCTTGAATTTCCGGGTTAGATTCCTTTCTTTGATCAACGTTAGCCACCCAAGTGTTTGGCCTCTAGAGGTGATCCACCAAGGAAGATGAATTATCAAGAAGGAGGGTGTTTGGCTTAGTTTTCTATTCTCTATAGAAAAGGAGTACTCTCCAACAATTGGAATTGCATCAATCTAATATCTATTATAAGACTTCTCTTATATAGACATTGGTCAATCCTTCTAATCCTATTAGACATGAGATTTCTTTTAATTAATTAAACTCCTTTAATTAATTTAGGCTTCCCACCACATGGGAATAATTAATTAAATTCATTTAATTAATTTGTCTCCTAATCTTATTAGGAATAAATGAGAGTACTAAATATTAAATTAATTACTAAACTCCTTTAGAAATTAAAATAATAATAATTGTAATAATATTAATAAGACTCCTCTTATTAATTTATATTTAATATTTCCAAAATATTAAATAATAAACATTAAGCTATTTAATTTATTCTATCACCATAGATTAAATTAATTATACTTAATGCATTATTACGATTATGCCATTACCTTCTTAAATATTTATTCTTCCTTTTATGGTGTGACCCTTTAGGTTCTCCATATTAAACCGGTTGTGAATAAATCAATTAAAACAATTTTAATCTTATTTAAATAAATAAATTAAACTAATAATCTATTTAAATAAATAATATTTATTCTACAATAGGGATAAGCCTCCCTAGCGATCAACGACTTTCCAGATAATATAGATTTCAACATTAATCATAAAAGAACCTGTGAGTTAATAGTTCCGTACAATTCAATCCTTCCACTATTCAATGTCCCAATTAAATATAAGACATGGATTTACTGTCAAGTCTTATTTTATTTAATTATATATATTTCGATTAGAAAATGCACAACTCCAAATAATGCAAATTAGAAACTCCCTTCTAATTTCATTTCACCTTGGCCAAGGATTCCTGGGTTGTCATTTAACGAATCACATAGGACATATCTCCTCTTTTACTAGAGGTGGTAGATTCTTTATTGATCATTCATTATCTCCATATGTAACTCATTATACCCAAGCATACCCTATATATGCCTTAAAAGGTCTTAAGGAATAAGTCAAAGTATAATTTGTTACATATAAGATACTATGATGATCTCAAGTCCAAGGATCACTTGTACTACTATCACATTAGGAATTCCTATTGACATGCGAGTAAAACTCCATTAGGTATTCCATAGCGAATCACGTTCAGTGAACTTATTCTCCAATAAGCACCTACATACTTGCTTTAGTGTCTCCACACAAATGATCATGAGATCAATCATCCTCATCCAATGAGCAAGCAACATATGTACCAATCTATCCGGATTTACTAATCCCCTTTTTAGTAATCCCACGATTGGGAACTATTTTATTTTTAAAACTTTCTAAGAATTTAGATCTCATTAGCATGATCATCATCATGATTCTAAAAGCTTTGCTTAAAACTATGGGTTATTTACATATTATAAAAACAGCAACATGTAGATAATTAAATGCCTTTAATAAATGAATATTTTATTAATAAATAAATAAGATTGTTTACAAAGTACGTGCTTTATCATCATACATGATTGGCTTGTATGCACACTACTATCACATTTTTGGTGGCCCAATCTAAAACGGGAAGTAGCAGAATGCGTGTTAGAGTTTATGCCCTAGAGGCTAATTCTTTGATGTAATTGCTTAACATTTTTTGATATTATATTTGATTGAATAAATGAATTATTTTATTATGGTTTTATTTACTGCGTTATATAAATGTTAACATAATAAAAGTCCTTAGAATAGTGATACAAATTATATGGCTTCAAGTATGTGACTTGAACATGAGATCATATAATTACAATTAGTATCATTACTCTTAAATGTCCCTAGTCGAGTGTCATTGTTAATGGGACAACAATGATACATTGAGACTAATATGTGGATTGACTGATGACCAAATCTCATTGGTCATAAATATATGAGATATTGAGTCAATTCATAGGTACATATTAAAGAACAATGTACTGGACAGACCCACTATGAGAATTCTACGTGGAGCATTATGTAAAGTGTCATAAGCAATTCTCATAGTGACAATGATGTAATGATCCTCTGACCTGAAATCACAATATTACTACACGAGAATTTATGTACTTTGATATCATCAAAGGGCACCTTTAATAGGGTGGACGATAAAGGTGATTATTGGGTACATCATGAATCGTGTGAGGAATATGAGTGATCTAGATGGAATTTAACCCTCCTATATATTAGGGGTGATATCCATAGGCCTCTTGATTGAGTAGGACTATGAAATGCATGGCCATGCTCAAATAGTGATTTGTTTCATATAGTCTACTCATTGATCAAGAAAACTCAGATTAAATTATGAAGAGGATGACACATTCCATGCCTCGAGTTTAATCTAGGATGTCAAGGTTAAAAGGATTAAATTACATTGAAACATTGGTCACGAAAAGGTTGTATCGAATCACCGATCTTATTATTATTTGGGTAGCAGTGATGCATTACTAGATGCCGCTCATTGTTTATAATTTTATAATATGATTTTAAAATTATTGCCAACATAATAATAACCTATAGGGTCACACACTTAGAACGTAATTAAAAGGGAATTAATTTAAATTGTATGGATTTAAATATATCAATATGATTGATAGTATTTAAATTACGAATTTAAATTAATAGGATAATTTGTATATATATGTATATTAATTAAGTAAGACTTAATTAATATATAATATATATATATATATATATATATATATTCGGATTTTATTTTTCTAATTGGATTAGGTTTTGGTTAATTCCTTTAACTACTATATATATGATATATCAGCCGTTTAGGGGATTAATCGATATCAAAACCCTAGCCGCTCTTAGAGAGAGACTAGAGAGAAAAATTTCAAAAGTCCAGATCCTTGGCGGCTAGTACCGCAGCTTTCCTTGCTGTAGATCGTGTGACGATTCGTAGGACGTTCGTGTGGATACTGTAGAGGCGCAGTTCCGTTGGATTGCGTTGAGGATTCGAAGTAGTTCCAGAATCTCCATCGTCTCCGTTCAGGCTTGAATAATCGGTAAAACAAATCTTAACCTCTGAATTAATATGTTTTTCACATGGATCCTGTTTTAGGGTTTCAGAAAATTTTTAATTTCCGCTGCGTTTATGTGCTGAAAACCCTACAATGCGTTAGTAGATGTCTGACTTGCCAACGCGTCAAAGTAGAGCACCAGCGGCCGAGTGGTTTACTACAACCATTGGAAATACCGGAGTGGAAATGGGAGCACATTACGATGGACTTCGTGGTGGGACTTCCAGTTACGCAGAAAGGGTATGATGCCATTTGGGTTATCGTGGATCGACTAACGAAGACCTCACATTTTCTACCAATCAAGATCCGATATAGTTTGAACCAGTTAGCGAGTCTGTACGTAAAGGAGATTGTTTCACGATATGGAGTGCCGGTGTCAATTGTCTCTGATCGAGATCCGCGCTTCACGTCAAATTTTTGAAAAAGTTTGCAAGAGAGGATGGGAACACAGTTGAGGTTGAGTACCTCTTATCATCCTCAGACCGACGGACAAAGTGAGCGAACGATACAAACGCTGGAGGACATGCTTAGGACTTGTGTGATGGACTTTAAGGGCAATTGGGACGACCACCTACGCTTAGTAGAATTTGCGTATAACAATAGTTACCATGCGAGTATCGGTATGCCACCGTACAAAGCTCTTTATGGAAGAAAGTGCAGAACGCCATTATATTGGGACGAAGTCGGAGAACGACAAATACTCGGACCAGAGTTAGTTCAATAAACCGCAGAAGTGGTGACAGTGATAAGAGCCAGACTAGTAGCAGCTCAAGACCACCAGAAAAAGTAGGCAGATTTGCATCGACAAGACCGAGACTTTAAAGTCGGCAGTTTCGTATTCTTGAAGGTATCTCCATGGAAGGGAAAGATCCAGTTCGACAAGATAGGAAAGTTGAGTCCAAGATTCATAGGACCGTTCGAGATACTGAAGCGAGTGGGTAAAGTGGCATACAAAGTTGCGTTACCACCTGAGTTGGAGCATATCCACAACGTGTTCCACATTTTAGTATTGCGATCGTACAAGGCCGACTACAAGCACGTGATTTCTTATGAGCCCATTCAAGTGGAGAAGAACCTAGTGTATGAAGAAATTCCTGCCCAAATATTAGATAGGAAAGATCAAACCTTGAGAAATAAAATTATTTCATCTGTAAAGGTACTTTGGCGCAACCACGATGTCGAGGAGACTACGTGGGAGTTAGAAGATAGGATGATGAGGGAGTATCCCCATCTATTTGTGTAACCTTGTAGCAATTCCGAGGATATAATTTTTATAAGGGGGGGGATGATGTAATACCCGAGAATTTTCGAATATTATTAAATGAATATATTAATGGAAATGAATATTTATTTGAATATAAATATTTATGTGTTTTGAGATGAGCTAACTCAATTATATTAAATTAAATAATTATAATAATTGAGAATATTTGGAGTTTGCGATAAACTTGTTGAATGCCATGTGTGGCACAATGATGAGAAATATTAATGATTATATTAATTAATGAAGGAATTATTACGTGAACAATTAATAAAATATTAATTGTTATTATGAAAGATGGAATATTAATGGTGATTAATAATATATTGATTATTATTATTACAAATAATAGAATAATAATAAGCAACTTGTTTATAAATATAATAAGAGTTATATTTATTAATGTGATAATTAATCCTATGAATATTAATTAAGTGTTATTAATGATTACATTGATATATGAGGGATGAATTAATTAATATTTTATTAATTGATTAATTGCCATTATGAATGATAAAACAAGTAAGTAAGTTATTAATATAATAAGATTATTTTAATTGTTATGTGCAAGTATGCAAAAATTAAACATATAAAGTATATGGAATACAACTATATTATATAGCGTAGTGAAACACTTAAGTGTGACCATGCAAGTATATATAAACTATATTATATAGTGCAATGTGATTATACTACACATAGAAACCATATATTAAGATTGATTAAAATATATAAGCTACATGATTTATGCTTATGTGACAATATGTATATGAGTATACATTAAAATAGTACATCATGGATATATTATAAACAATTGTTGATTAATAGAATTTTATAATAAAGGAGATAATGTAATGTGAGAATATCCAGTTAAATTGTATCTGTAAGATAAAATGTACATGGATTATATATGTACAAATTACATTGAAGTATTATTTATGTGAATTCCATTGTGACATTTAAATTATAACCTATGTATATATTGCATGAAATTGTATAAAGCCTTAGTATTAATACACTTCATCTTGCTACAATGCTGAGCTTCTAATTGGCTTGTCCCATATTGATAGTCACAATCCTTGCACACGTGAAATACTCAAGCTAGTCTACTCCCTATTTCTTCCTTAAACTCAGCATTTCATAGCTCATGATGAGCAAGGGAGTGGGATTCATGATGAATCCAACTACCATTTACCTACCACTCCATAACCTTCATGCAATTCTTCAATCTATGGGTTTGATTCAATGGAAGAATGAAATTTCTAGATATCATTTTCTCTATAAATACAACCCATCTCCTTCTAATTCATTGCTAAGAATTTTGCTAAGTATTGAATTGAGAGTGTTGTGAGTTGTTAGCAAGATAGTTATAGAGAGAGAGAGAGAGAGAGAGATTTCAATAGCAGCAAGTTCAATTGCATTTAGCAGAGGTATAATATACCTCTCTTGTTCTTCATTTTTTGTTTCTGTTTTTGCAATTTCCTAGATTTCTTATATTCTTGATCATGTTGAATTAGAGTGTAATTGGGATATAAAATGCTTGTTTAAGTGTTATATGGGCTTATAAGCATTGTTAAACTGAAATGTAGTTGTATAGAAATGAAATTGTTTTGAAATTTGGGAATTAGCCTAGCTTTTTGCCGTTGCTGGCCACTGTCTAGCACGAACCAGACACGGCGCTGCTGCGCTGGTTTATAACTGAGGTGCTGGCCTCTGTGTCCAGTTTTTGATTTCTGCTATGATTCTATTAAGTGTAGTTGATTATTATAACTTAGGCAAGGCATACTAACATAAGTAACTTGTATATATGGATATGTAGACCTAATGCGAGCATGTTCCACTATGGTTGAATGCATGATCAATGAACGGTTATAGTTTTGAGATAAACTTAGCATTTTATAAACAAACTTCGAATTTTGGAAACGAACTTGATATGTATACCTGCCATGTTAACATTTTGATTTTGCGGGCATGTTAGTATGACTTAGAGATGCATGAAGAGCATATTAACTTACGTATATATGTTTCATAATGTAATGTGAACATGCAAACCTCACTAGCGAACATTTCTAATAAAAATGTAAGTTTTGAAGGCAAACATTGACATGTGGATATCATATATGTATTCTAATTTTGCAAGCACGTTTATATGGCCTTGAAATGCATGTCGGACATGTTAACACATGTATATATATAGCATGAACATGTTTGGCCTTATTAGTGAACTTTACAAATGAAGATACGAACTTTGAACGTGAACGTTAACATGCTACCTTGAGATTTAAATTCTAAAATTTATGGACGTGTTTGATAGTACTCTTAACCTCATTAACGTCATACACGTACACATGTTATGTTAGATGCCATAAAAACTAGTTGAGCACAAGTGAAGCATGATTTAAGCTAAGTAATAATACTAGTCATGTGTATATGAACAGAAACTTGCAAGCATGCCTAAAATGAGTTATGTGATCACCCCATATGTTTAAAATAACAAACATGATAGCTAATGTGATTTCATAACCTTGAATGGTCTTAAATTATGAAAAGTGTTGACCTAGGACCTATAGCATGAATGATTGTACTTGAAAGGTTAGACAATCATGGGAGTGCCCTTTAATAGGTATACGTGCTATGTGATATCATATGTTGATACTTGAACCCGACTTTGACGTTTAACTTACAATAATGCTATAACTTGCTAAAAAGAGTATGTTTGCTATGTGTCGTGATCTTATGTGATAATGATGATATGTAAACTTAATTAACCCGAAAAGAGGAACGTGAAGGATAAAGACAATAAAAGTTATACTAATATGTTACTATATATGGTATAACTGGGTAACTAGGTTAAAACTTAGTTTATGTGTTGATTGTACATCCAAGATAAAATATGATGTTGAAATATATGACTAATGGATATCATACGGTAGGGTTTGAAAATGTTGAATTACTTATCGTGGATAGACTACGCATAAGACAAGTACTTGAACCCTACTCTTTATTGAGCATTACTGGAGCTTGTACTATTATTGGTTATACATGTAAATAATTGAAAGCATGATTCTTATCCTATGACATAATGCTTCATAAATAGAATAGAGTTGTTTATTCTTGAACTTTGATTCGAGTATTAAACTTATAATTGTTCGCTTATTCATTTAAAGAGCCGTCTATGCCAATTGATTCAGCTAGACTTATAACATGATTAAAAAGCTATCCAAACCAATTGAATGGTGCGAAATTCTTGTGTTAACTGAGTTGAACAACCTTCTTTGAAGGGGATATATATTTGTCGGGAGACCGACGTGCGCACTTAAGTATGATTAAATGTTATGCATAATATAGGTTACTTTAGGCTGATCACCTGTTGTACTTGTTTTTGTTGGATTATCAGTATATTACTGTTAATTCTAGTAAAAGTTCAGTCCTTAGTGACTGCTCAGTATTTGATTATCTTAAAATCTTAAATTGATTTAGTATTGAATCATATTGATATTATTCTGTTCTTAGCGACTGTTATTGAGAACTGTTGATATTCTTGCTATCCTTGAACTATCATACCTTGCTATATCTTTTTGGGATTCAAGAACTATATTACTCACCTTTGTTGTTATATTACTTGCTGAGCAAACTTGTTGCTCATTCTTACTTTCCTTAAAATATTTCAGTTAAGGCAGAGCAGTGCGGACCCTCGAGTACTGACAAGGGCAAGGGAAAGGCTACTGAGTAGCTTTATTTATGTAGAACTTATAATTGTAATAAGAACTTATGCTTTTATGAATTAGTTAGGTTTATATATGCTAAGGTATATTTAAGCTATGTAACCGATGTTTAAGTTACGAGACCTTGGGGCGTGAATAAATTATATTAATTAAATATAATCTATTCGGTAATAGTTGTGTATTATTCCGCTATGCGATGCGACGTTTAGTCGTAATATTTATTATGGTGTTAGATTTTAGAACGTGATAAACCGAATTCGAGTGACCATGTGGCGGTCCGAATTTGGGGGCGTTACAGGTTGGTATCAGAGCTGTAGTTATAAACCTTAGGATAGAGTGTCCTTAGATTATAACTTAGGAGAACTTAGAAAGTTAGAAGGAGATAAAACTCATATAGAGTTTTCCTAGAAAGACTTAGTGTGTTATGAAATGTAACTTCATTCTATACAATGAACTTATGTTTTATTTAACATTCTAATGGAGTTGCGGTTTGTTTGCCTTATGTTTGTGATTGTAGGATGGCAAACACAGGGGTACCTAGTAGTGTGGCAGGGGGGAGCCCCAGGATATACATGTAGTATACAAGGAACCCGTAGAGGCTGTGCCAGTGCAGGCTATTGCACCATCCGAGTCTGACGACGAGGATGAGATAGAGGTAGAGTTTGACCCCGATGAGGAGCCTATGGAGGACGAGCCTGTCGAGGACGAGCCTTCAGAGGAGGAGCTCATGGAGGACTCCTACGAGCCCAACCTAGAGGAGCATATGCTAGGAGAGTATGAGGAGCGGATCCTAGAGTTGGACTGCAGAGTCCAGGAGCTGGAGGCCGAGGTCGAGGAGAGAGAGTCTGAGTTCCAGAAGTTGAGGGACAAGGACCACCAGAGGAAGCTGGCCATGCAGGAGTTAGAGGTGGAGATTGCTTACCGTATTGGAAAAACTTTCTTCTACAAAGTTGTAGAGAATTAAATTGTAGAGAATTAAATTTTATATGGAATGGACATAAGGTTCGTATTTTTCTGATAAAAGGGCTATTTGTTATGAATTATTAAAGTTCCGGAATATTGGGTCTGGATTGATTTTTGGTGGAGGATTTCCTATAATGTGTGGGCCCCACTCTTGTTGTAAAATTTTGAAGTTTGGTTTTCAAATATGGTGGATTTGAAAAATCATACGTATAAAAAATAAAATAATATTTTATTATTTTTTTCTCCTATGGTGTGCTAAGCATTTCCTATAAATAGGGTGTTTAGTTAGAAATGAAAATCACACCAGAATCAGAAAATTCTCTCTACAATTCGAGCGTATTTCTTGTGAGTATAAGGATACTTTGAGTGTTGATAGCAGTGCAAGTTTTCGCCAACATAATATCCGATAATCCAGACAGATTGAGTATTTTACTGAGGTAAGGGATATTATTTTTCGAGTAAATAATGTTATTATCTTTCAATATTCATAAAGAATATTATTTTCTTTCATATTCCATATTATGGAAGTAATAATATTTTATTTCATATTCCTAAATCTGAACTTACTACGGTAAGTATTGCTTCTATAATTCCTGAAATGATCAGAAATTTCTTAAGTTTTGCGCTTCATCTAGTATCATTTCACCGGAATAATTTTCTGAACTTTCTCGTGAAATTTTTATCTTTTCATGTCGAGTTACTATTCACGGTAAAAAAATATTTTTTTATCTTTGATTGGATCCAAGTTTTGATCTTCATTCTTGAATTTTGCTCCACAATTGATTATTACGTAGTATTATTGAACTTGGATAAACTAAATTACGAATCCCTAAAATTTATCCTTTATCTCACTGGATTCGTTATTCGTATTATTTTTCATCATCCTCAGTCCTAAATGGTGATATAACTGAATATCTTTGGCCTGTTGTGCAAAGATGAATGATTACTTGATGAATATCTTTGGCCTGTAGTGCAAAGATGAATGATTACCTGATGAATATCTTTGGCCTGTAGTGCAAAGATGGACAGGTGTTGAGATGAACATGACCAACTGGTGATACAAATGAATATCTTTGGCCCATAGTGCAAAGATAAATATTTGGTTCGAGATGTATATTGATTGATGTTACAGGGATAAAATATTAATGATAGACTTTTAAATCATAGAAGATAGTAGACTTCATTCTCTACTTAACTCTTCTAATGAATTGTTATTTTCGCTGCAGTTGTTGATCTAAAACTTGTTGTCCATAATATTTTATCTGATTTGTTAAAGACTAACGATAATTTATTTTCCATTATCTTAGTCATAATATTTTTTACTGGGCTAGTTGAGCTCACCCTTTTCTTCCATTGTTCTCTTCAGGAAATGAGAATATCGCGAGGATTAGTCGGGGAACAGTGTGATGATCAGAGTTAGATTTGTAGAAGTTCTCACTATTCTATAAAATAGTGAGACAATAATTGTAATAAATAAGGAATAAATTTGAGTGTTTATATTTCGTATTATATACGATTTGTATCGAAACTCATAGTTTGTGTGGTCGTATTTTACATGACCGTATGTTATAAAAGATTATATTTAGATTCTGTACCATATATTTGGCGACTCAGAATGGGTTGAGTATTGAACCTATTTTGGGGGCGTCACAGTTGGTATCAGAGCTTAGGGATATGATCTTTGGCAGAGATCTGGGAATAGAACTAGGAGGGGAGAGACGAGTAAATTCTTCGCTAGTGTGTGCTACCTAAGCTATTTGGTATTTAATTGGTCGGTCGGAACATAGGGTTAATATGTGATATGTTAATTTGTTTGATTAACCCTTGCTTTATGGCAGTATTTGAGAATGGCAATTGAAAATCTAAACAATAGAACGTATGAGACCATTGAGGCACCGCTAATCACCAACCAGGATAATGTGATGACGGGAGAAGAAGAACGGCAGACGACCGTGGAACAAAGGGATACATCAATTCAAGATTTCGCTACTCGATATGCGAGGCTTGAACAGAAGCTCTCTCTGGCAGAGCATATGATATTAGAGCTGGAATCTGAGAATGCAATTGTCAAAATTCTGATGAAAGAAGAAACAACTGAACGAATAAAAATGGAGGATGTATAGGTAAAAGCCGCACGACGCGTTGATATTTTAGAAAGAGACGTTTGATCCAAGAAGGCCAAAATAGAAGATATGGATTTCACTTTTTGGACAGCAATTAGGAGAATCTAACATCGTGTTTAGAATTACCCTGTGCAGAGCGGTCAACCTCAATTCGATATGGATCGAAGAGTAATGATTCAAATCCTGGATCAGGAGTGTGACGAAGCAATTGAGGATGGAATGAACTTTATAGCAAAGTCAAGACCAGCTGGGATGGTGACACTATAGAGTGTCCCAAACAAGCCAAAGTCGGTGGTTCCTGAAAGAGCGTTTGTCGTGACTGCCCAAAACGCGAGGAACCCGAACGAGGTGATCACGGGTAAGCTAGTCATAAACTCTTGCAAAGTCTATACCTTATTAGATGTCAGTGCTACCCATTCTTTTATTTCACCTACTTATGCTCAACGTTTGAACTTGACTCTTGAGAAATTAGACTTTGACTTATCTGTTGAAACTTTGTTAAGAGAAACCTTCGTTATATCCACAGTTTACAAATCTTGCTTGATTCAAATTGGTACCTTCACCCTACTTGGGGATTTTATATCTTTGAATACTTACATTTGACGTGATTCTAGGAATTGACTGGTTAACCACTTATTATGCCAAAATTGATTGTTTTCGTAAGGTTGTTAGTTTTCATATTCCTAACCAACCTGTTGTGCGAATTCAAACCACCAAACCACTAAAATCAGTCAATGTCATTTCAAGTCATAAAGCTATTCGTTTATTAAAAAATGGATGTCAAGCTTTCTTTGCCCATATTACTGATTTAAATCAGAATACATCGAATTTGAATGATATTTTTGTGTTAATAAGTTTCCTGATGTATTTCCCGAAGAACTTCCTGGTCTACCCCCAAAACGTGAAGTTGAATTCTTTATTGGCCTTGAGCCCGGTACAAAACCCATTTCTAAAACCCCATATCGAATGACTTCTATTGAACTTCGGGAGTTAAAGATCCAACTACAGGAGTTGTTAGACATCGGTTTTATACATCCTAGTACGTCTCCTTGGGGTGCTCCTGTTTTATTCGTAAAGAAGAAAGATGGTAGTATACGACGTTGTATTGACTATCGGGAGTTGAACCATGTCACCATCAAGAATAGGTATCTGTTACCTCGTATTGATGACCTGTTCGACCAATTGCGAGGTGCTATGGTTGAAGCACCATGAGGGTTACAGTTGGTATCAAATATTTGGATCATTTCGTGGTTGTCATTATTGATAACATCCTAATATACTCCAAAAGTCTCAAATATTTCTTTACTTAGCATGAACTCAATATGCGACAACGACGTTGGTTGGAGTTGTTGAAAGATTACGATCATACCATCCTGGAAAATGCGAACGTGGTAGCTAACGCGTTGAGTAGAAGATCGTATGCGGGTACAAGTGCGATATTGTCAACACGAAGCCCATTTTGTATGACGTACAAAGGATGAAGATAGAGTTAAAAACTCCGGAGACCCACGTAATGATGTCAAATATACGCATAGAACCAGCTTTAATGGATAGAGTTAAAGCTGCTCAATCTACATATCCGAAGCTGACGAATATGAAGAAGGTGCAAGAAGATACTATTCCCGAAGCAAAAATCGATGAAGAGGGAATACTTCGAGTCAAATCCAGACTTTGTGTTCCAAACGACTCTGAATTGAAATATAGAATCATGATGGAAACACACAACACACCGTTTGGAATCCATCCTGGAAGTACCAAAATGTATCGTGATCATCAACATACAATTTGGTGGAGCAATATGAAGAAAGAGATCGCGGAGTTTATCTCGAGGTGTTTAGCGTGTAAACGTGTCAAGGTGGAGCATCAAGTGCCAAAGGGTCAGTTTACAAAAAGTTATGGACACCGATTTCCTATTCATTGGTCCATTTGAGATCCTTAATCGAGTAGGAAAGGTGGCCTATAGACTCACTTTACCTCCAAGCATGGCTCGTGTTTATAACATTTTTCACATAACTGTGCTACGTAAATACGTGAAAGACCCAAACCACATTATTAAGTTAGAACCAGACGAGATAGGCGAAGATTTAATGTACGAGGAGGTACCTGTCAAGATCTTGGATAGGAAGGAGCATGTCCTACGCTCAAAGATTATACCTCAAGTTAAAGTTTTGTGGAGAAACCATGCTATTGAGGAAATGACCTGGGAGTTAGAATCAGAAATGAAAACAAGTATCCTCACCTCTTCGACATACCAGGTACGTACGTCAATTGCGAGGACGAAATTTCATAAGGAGGGGAGGTTGTAAGACCCCAAAATTTTAAAAATAAAGATTTAATTTTCTTTATATATTCTTTTGAAATAGTAAGATGTTGATTTGATAAATAAAATAAGTTATGGGTGAGATGTGCAAATTTTACAAAGTAAGCAAGTGGTTATCAAATATTCGTTGTGTCGGGGAATATTTGTTTGGTCGAAAATATTCTTTTTGTCGGAGAATATTCGTACGACGGTGAAGTCATTGGTGGACCCTACAACAAAAAGAATGACGGATATAGAAAGAGACAGAAATAACCTTTTTACAAAAATAACGATAAAACTATTACCGTTAAACTGTTAAAATACCTGATGATAAAAATACAGTGATACTTGTTGTTGCACTGTAGCACACGGTATTGCACAGTATTTCAAATTATAAATTCTTACGTAAGAAAGCACTTACTCAATTATTGTTACAGTAATTACTGTTTAATATTTTATATTATTGACTCAATAATTGCTACATTGATAATTGCATAATACTTTATTGGTTAAATTGTTGCTACGTTGATATTTCATATTATTGATTCAATAATTGTCATTGCACAGTATTTTAAATTATCAAATCAATAATTCATATTATTTGAATAATATTATTAGATAGCATCATTGGCAATGTCTAAGGAAGTTCTGTCTAGGAGGGGTTATTTAATTGCGCACCAGTAAGAAGAAATTCTTATCGGAAGGCCCCCTCTTTCCTGGGAACGACCTGGTTGTCAATATTGTAGTTCTGTAATATTATTTATGAATAATAATTATTGATAAAAATAGATAAGTAAATATTTATTCAATGTGGATTTAAACGAATGAATTTTTAACAAAAGTGACAATTATTGAGAATTGATATTTTATCTGTTCTGATAAAATAATTCATTCAAATATATTATTATAATATTACATTATAAGTGTATAATGTGATAATATAATAATATAATAGTGATGATATTTTTATACAACGAATTCACGATATATGATTAAAATGAGGTAGAAGAGAGAAAATAAAATTTGGAATTCTTTTAATAATTATAAATATTTTAATATATATATATATATATATATATATATATATATATAAACATGTGGTGGAATTCATTATTTCAAAAATGGAGGCTTTAGAATTTTGAATGTGTTGAAGATTTTCAAGAGTGATGAGTGTGGAAAAATCATTCGTATGTAAATTTGGATTTTTTTTTCGTTCGAAATTTGGAAAAATTTTCTTCTACAAAGTTATAGAGAATTAAATTTCATATGGAATGGACATAAGGTTCGTATTTTTCTGATAAAAGGGCTATTTGTTATGAATTATTAAAGTTCCGGAATATTGGGTCTGGATTGATTTTTGGTGGAGGATTTCCTAGAATGTGTGGGCCCCACTCTTGTTGTAAAATTTTGAAGTTTGGCTTTCAAATATGGTGGATTTGAAAAATCATACGTATAAAAAATAAAATAATATTTTATTATTTTTTTCTCCTATGGTGTGCTAAGCATTTCCTATAAATAGGGTGCTTAGTTAGAAATGAAAATCACACCAGAATCAAAAAATTCTCTCTACAATTCGAGCGTATTTCTTGTGAGTATAAGGATACTTTGAGTGTTGATAGCAGTGCAAGTTTTCGCCAGCATAATATCCGATAATCCAGACAGATTGAGTATTTTACTGAGGTAAGGGATATTATTTTTCGAGTAAATGATGTTATTATCTTTCAATATTCATAAAGAATATTATTTTCTTTCATATTCCATATTATGGAAGTAATAATATTTTATTTCATATTCCTAAATCTGAACTTACTACGGTAAGTATTGCTTCTATAATTCCTGAAATGATCAGAAATTTCTTAAGTTTTGCGCTTCATCTAGTATCATTTCACCGGAATAATTTTCTGAACTTTCTCGTGAAATTTTTATCTTTTCATGTCGAGTTACTATTCACGATAAAAAAAAAATTTATCTTTGATTGGATCCAAGTTTTGATCTTCATTCTTGAATTTTGCTCCACAATTGATTATTGCGTAGTATTATTGAACTTGGATAAACTAAATTATGAATCCCTAATATTTGTCCTTTATCTCACTAGATTCGTTATTCGTATTGTCTTTCATCATCCTCAGTCCTAAATGGTGATATAACTGAATATCTTTGGCCTGTTGTGCAAAGATGAATGATTACTTGATGAATATCTTTGGCCTGTAGTGAAAATATGAATGATTACCTGATGAATATCTTTGGCCCGTGGTGCAAAGATGGACAGGTGTTGAGATGAACATTGTAATAACCAAGAATTTCTATGTTACATTGTAAATAAATATATTAACTAATCTGTGATATATTATGGATGACTAAGTGATTAAGTGATTATGTAAATAATATGAGATGTGTATTTAAAGGAAGTCTCACTAATGATTGAAGTAAGTTGGTGGACTAACCTAAGTATTTTAAGAATCCAAGAAATTAATTTAAAATGTTAAAGCCTAATTACATACTCAATATACTTGAATACAGCAAGTCTAATTGGGTTATGTAAATGAAATAACATTATTGATTGATAAGAATATGTAAATATCAATAATAATGAGCATTAGCTTAAGAGATAATAAATTAAATGGACTAAGAGGTATAAGTAATTTAAACAAGCCCAATTAATTAGTTAGGCATGGGACTTGTGGATAATTTGGTTTATGAGTAATTAACTTGTTAAACTGGCCCAGTATTAGATGTATAGGGCAAGTATATTAGTAGCCCAATTAATTATCATGGGAGGCCCAAGCCCATTAGTAAGCTCAAATTAATAATTACAGGCCCAAAAGATGATAATTAAAAAGCCCAATCTAGGCCCACTTGTGGAGGGGTATTTTGGTCATTTCATAAAACAAATAAGGAATAAAAAAATAAAAGAAAAATAGAATGGATAATAAGGTCACATGGCCGGATAAGTAAGGAGGGGAAGAAGGGGGGGTGAATGTAATTATTACCTAACTTTAGTAGGTAAACAACTACGCTAGGTGTCAGCATCCCATTCGTCCACTGCTTTTATCTACTGTTGCAAGTTAACTAAGCTGATAAGGATGAGAAGGAAGTAAGATTGTGTGGGATATTGTTGATAGATATACAATTTATATCTATTCATATTTACTAAATACTTAAATAATTTTCAGAATTAGTAAAACATTTTTACTAAGTTCAATCCTTATCTCCTAGTTAGCTATCAAATCAAAAAGAGAGAGAGAGAGAAAAAAAAAGTGAGAAAGGCTCGGGTAGAATAAGAAGAAGAGGGGAGAGAGAGCTTGAAGATTCATGCATCCAAAGTTCATAAATTTCTTTGGTAAAACAAGAAGAGTTGCTATAAGAACAAGATGAAACTCCTAAGCTAATCTCTTCCTTTTGTTAATATGTTTTTATGTAAGATCTATGGGGTTCAAGATCTAATTAGTTAGAAACATGCTAGAACAATATATATAGAGTTTAATAAGTTTAACTTGTTGGTTGATATGAGTTAATGTTAAAAAGTTTGGTAAAACACATGAAAAAGAGTTTTTCCATTAGTATTGATTTTTAAGGTGTGATATATGTTTTTCATTTTGAAACCTACAAGGCTTTTTTGTGTTTTTCTTTCTTGTTATGATAGATATATAAGTTAAGGACAAAATCCCTTTGGAATCAATCAAAAATGTTTTAAAATGAGGGATATATGAATTTTGTGCCAAAACACTCTAAAGGTTGGAACCCTTGAAAAATCAGTCCACTTCCGGCCACTTTTCAGTGAGCAAAACGGGTCCAAATTTAATGCTTGATAACTGAAAACTGTAGTTTGGGAAGATACGAATCCAACGAGTCCGATTGGGCCTCAATCGGAGTTGTAGATTTCATTCTATGAAGGTTTTAGAAAAATTAAAGAATTATTGACCGGTTCAGTTTTCTGGCGAACCGGCGGAACTTTCCTGCGGACGGTTCACCACTTTTCCGGGCAGTTCTTGGGGTGGTTCTTGGACAGAAAATTTTCTAAAATTGTGAAGAACATTAAGAAATTTTATTCAGAATTATTCGGGACAGTTATGTAACTATTAAGTAATTAATGGTTTAAACTCATTTAAATCATTTAAAACTTACTAATTAATAATTATTAATACTAATAAATGATTATTAAACTAATTAAATACGATGTAAGTATGATTAATTATTTAATTAACATTAAGTAATAAATGAATGAAAATTAGTGTTATTAAGCTAACTATTTGTTATTTAATTAAGAGTAAATAATGAATAGGGTTAAATAATTTATTAATTATTCTTTACTTAATATTAAAGAATGATTAAAGAATGTTTAAAGTAAATAAACAAATTATTTATTATTCAAGTGAGAATAAGTAATAAATAATTATGATTACTTACTCACATGTTAGTTAAGTAATATAAAGTTAATAAATTAATTATTATTTAATTAAATATTAAATAATAAATAAGAATAAATGTTAATTAATTATTTTTTATTTAATTAATATTAAATAATAAATAAAGATAAATGTTAATTAATTATTTATTATTTAATTAATAATAAATAATAAATAAAGATAAATGTTAATTAATTATTTATTATTTAATTAATATTAAATAATAAATAAAGATAAATATTAATTAATTATTTATTATTTAATTAATATTAAATAATAAATAAAGATAAATGTTAATTATTTATTTATTGTTTAATTAATAATAAATAAGTATAAATATTAATCAATTATTATTTTATTAATATTAAATGATAATAAGATTAATAATATTAAATTATTAAAATATTATTAAATGATTAATAATATTAGAAAGTTAAAATATTATTAAAAGATTAATAATATTAGATACTTAAAATATTTTTAAAAGATTAATAATATTATTTGAGAGTTTAGATGATTATTTAATAATAATATTATCAAGGAACGATAATATTATTAAGGAGTTATGTGATATCTAATATTTAAATTATGTGATTAATGTGAGATAATATATAAGAATAATAATGTTATGAATAATTATATGTCATACTAATTGAAGGATCCATAATAGGTATTTCCAAAGAGGATAATTTAAATTCATTAAGCGGATAAATAGAATTGCATAGCAGTAGTCCGCAAACAAGGCAAGTTCTCTAACTCAACTTGAGTTATTACTTTCGAAGCATGATTAGTGAATAATTATTGTTGATTATTCACATCTAAATTGATTATTGATATTCTCACTGTGTGCAATTGAATTCCTGTTCTATCATTATTGAACTGTGAATTTATTAAAGTTCTTTTATTCCTGAACTGTTTATGATATAGATCTATGCTAATTGTATCAGCTAGATCAAGTATATTTAAATTTGTTAAATCAAATATGTTTTAAAAGCGGTGCCTAACCAATTGAAATGGTAAGGACTCATGACTGAGAAAAAGAACAGTTTTACTAAAGCATTATTGGAAAACAATTGTTGCTAGTATACTGAGTGATTATGCATATTTCACCGGGTACGAAAGGCTGATCCCGTTGACTACCAAAACTTATTAAAAGGACCAGTTTAAATACTGACAACCTTAGTATATGTTCATGGTTATTTAAAACCACTCAGCCTCTAATATTCAATTATTTGAATATTCAGATATTAAAATTAATTCATGTTCTTTCACTATTCATTTATCTGATTGAACTTTGAAAGTTAAATTCATTTCTAATCATGATATATCTCTTCATAATTAAACTTGCTAAGCAAATTAGTTGCTTACACTTGCTATATCATGACAATTATTTCAGCTAAGCCCGAGAGTTTGAAAAGGACAAGGGCAAGGGAAAGATCCAAGAATAGTTAATATAAATGCTTATGTATTATGAAATACTATGATTATGTAAACCTTTTGTGTTACTATATGTAATTAAGATACTTTTATGTTAAGGTATTAGACCTTGGGATATTGATGAAATATTTTATTATAATGAACAATGTATGTTTATTATTCCGCAATAGTATATAGAATGCTTATGTTAATGATGTACCGTGAGCATTGAATCTGAGGTTAGAGAACCCAGATTTGGGGGCGTCACAAACAAGACCAACTGGTGATATAAATGAATATCTTTAGCCCGTAGTGCAAAGATGAATATTTGGTTCGAGATGTATATTGATTGATGTTACAGGGATAAAATATTAATGATAAACTTTTAAGTCATAGAAGATAGTAGACTTCATTCTCTACTTAATTCTTCTAATGAATTGTTATTTTCGCTGCAGTTGTTGATCTAAAATTTGTTGTCCATAATATTTTATCTGATTTGTTGAAGACTAACGATAATTTATTTTCCATTATCTTAGTCATAATATTCTTTACTGGGCTAGTTGAGCTCACCCTTTTCTTTCATTGTTCTCTTCAGGAAATGAGAATATCGCGGGGACTAGTCGGGGAACAGTGTGATGATCAGAGTTAGATCTGTAGAAGTTCTCACTATTCTATAAAATAGTGGGACAATAATTGTAATGAATAAGGAATGAATTTGAGTGTTTATATTTCGTATTATATACGATTTGTATCGAAGCTCATAGTTTGTGTAGTCGTATTTTACACGACCGTATGTTATAAAATATTGTATTTGAATTCTGTACCATGTATTTGGCGACTCAGAATGGGTTGAGTATTGAACCTATTTTGGGGGCGTCACATATGCTGAAGCCTGAACGGAAAGGAAGAAAAAATATTTTAAAAATTGCATTTAAAACAAACAGTTGTTGTAGCTCAGTTGGTTTGAACTCTTATTTAATAACTTGGAGGTCTTGTGTTCAACCCTCACAAGCAGTATTGTTTTGTTTTTTAAAAAAATAACTCACGGGCCGGGCCAAAAACGGGCAAAGCCAAAATGTGACGCCCCCAAATCCAGGTTCTCTAACCTCAGATTCGGTGCTCACGATCTATCATCATCATAAGCATTCTATAACTATTACGGAATAATAAACATACATTATTCATTATAATAAAGTTTCATAACATGGTCCCAAGGTCTTCCTAACCTTAACTTAAACACACCATTCATATTACAAAAAGTTTACATAAGAAATCCCATTAGATAATAATAATATTCATTCTAAACTATTCCTGGATTTTGCCCTTGCCCTTGTCCTTCGTATTGGATTCTTCAAGCTTAGCTGAAATAAATGTCATGATATAGCAAGGGTAAGCAACTAATTTGTTTAGCAAGTTTATATACAAGGGAGATATATCATAACTGGAAAGAAGTTTTGCTTTCAATGTTCAACAATAATATAAGGTTGTGAAGGAACATGAATTAATAATTAACAATTGAATATTCGAATAATTGAATAACATGAACTGAGTGGTTTTGAAATAACCATGAACATTTGCCAAAGTTCTCAGTCATTTAAACTGGACCTCTTAATAAATTTTGGTATTCAAGGGGATCAGCCTTTCATACCTCGTGATTTATGCATAAACACTTAATAATCTGGCATTGATATCATGCCTTAATCAAATTCGTCCTTTTCTCAGTCTAGAGTTCTTATCATATCAATTTAATAAGAACAGCTTTTTAAAACACATTTGATTTAACAAATTTAAACATGCTTGATCTAGCTGATACAATTAGCATAGATCTATCTCATAAACAGTTCATGAATGAAGAACTTAAATTTAATTCACAGTTCAATAATAGTAGAACAGGAATTCAATTGCACAAAGTGCGAATTTCAATAATCATTATAGATGTAAATAATCATCAATAATTATTCACTAATATGCTTTGAAAATAATAACTCGAGTTTGAGTTAGGAAACTTGCCTCGTCTGTAGATTACGGCTACGCAATTAATTTATATCCACTATGCAGTTAAATTATCTTCCTTTGAGAGACCTATATTTAATCTTTCAATTAGTCATAGTATAACATTAGATTATGTAATCACATAAATATTATACGTTACATTTAGTTCTTATAAACATTATCCTGTCTTGATAATGTTACTACTAAATAACAACATATTATTAATCTTGATAATATCTAATTCATCTCTTAGTATTATTAGTTCCCTAATAATACTTTCATTTGCTTACTAATATTATTAACATCTTAATAATATTTTAATACCTTACTAATATTATTAATCCTCTTAATAATATTTTAATTATTCATTAACATTATTATTTAATAATATCTTACTTATGCTTTAGTATCATTAATCATTTAATAATATTTTATTCATTTACTAATATTATTAATCATTTAATAATATTTTATTTATTCACTAATATTATTAATCATTTAATAATATCTTGTTCGATTACTAATACTATTAATCATTTAATAATACTTTAATCATTTATCAATGCTTAAATCAAGTATTATTAACCATTTAATAATATTTTAAAGAAATTTTAATCTTAATATTTTTATTTACTTATCAATATCATATTCTAATATTATTAATATCATAATAATATTTTAATAATTTATTAGATTAATAAACAATTTATTCTAATTGTTCACCCTTTATTAAACCTCTTATTTAATATCCACAAAAGGTCATAAATAATATTTCTTATCATAAATTACCAAAGTGTTCTAAGATAGTCATGATATGATATATTATGAGTATTCAAGCATAAAAATCACATTTTTCTTATTAAAGACATCATTTAACTATTTATTTCTTTTTATTCATAACTTAATCATTTTTAGAAAAAAATAGCAAACTGATTCCAAAAATTCGTTGCTTCTGTATTTTGACAGAATATGAACCCACAAGGATCCCCAAATTTTTCTGGAATTTTAGAAAATGATCTACTATTTTTAAAGTTCCCAAAACACTCGGATCTTGCTTCATTTTTAATAAATTGATCTTTACTCAGAAAATTCTGAAATTTTCAGGGTATTCTCTCCTAGTATATGTGAACCTACTGTAAAACTTTCGGAATTTTCTAGTGTATACACCGTGAGATATTCGAAGGTAAAGTTTCAGGAGTCCTTTACGGAAATAGTCATTACGTACAATCTATAACTCGAAACATGCCCATTCTTTTTCCTACATGTAGATAACTTCTCAAGGTACATCTGTGAATTTTTCCAGATTTTTAAAAGATATGAAACCGTCCGAAACAGACCCAAGAAAAATGGGACAGAAACTATTTTAGGTTTTTTTCTTTTCTTTTGAACCCTTAACATTCCAAGTGGGCTGTTTTGGGGAAATCAGTTCCAAAGGTTTCAAAACTTGCTAGATTTGTGTTCTATCACTTGGGTTTACTAGATAACTCATGTATCTAGCACCCCCCTTCGACGGATCACAAATCTAAGTTGGAAAACTTGAGTTATACAAGATTTAGTGGAAGAAAACAAGAGTTTTCACCCTTGGAGAACATATGCTCATATCCTTCCTCTAAGCCTTTGACCTAACACTCAAGATACTTAGTTCTATACATGATGATATGTAGGACTAGGGTATCTTGAGTATTTGTTCATAACTCCAACAAAACTCAAGCTATAAAACAAAGTAGAAGAAGAAGATGAAGGTTAGGTTATACCTTGATTTAATGGCAACCTTCCTTGATTTACCAAAGTAAGTGATGAACTTTGGATGCATGAACAAACTAGCACTTCTCTCTCTCTATATATATGGCCAAAACTCTCTCTCTTTTCTCTCTCTAGAAGTGGCTAGCTTGGGAGAAAATTATAAGAGGAAGAATGAGAGAAGAAATGAAATGAAATAAAAGGATACTTACAAAAAATATAGATACACTTAGTGTATCTAGCTATTATCCCCCATACTTTCTTTACCCCATGGATAGAAGCTTTGCCTTATCACTTTAATTAGTCTAATCATGATTAAGGATGCTTAATAAAGTGGCAACCAATGGGAGCTTGACAACCATGTCCTTTTGTGTAAGAGTTACTACTAATGGACATTGCTTAGCTTAATTAGTTGCCTTAAAAGGCCTAATATGGCTTGTCATTATGTCCCATTTTAACTCCCAATTTGCTTTTATTTTTAATACCCAATTTTGATTAATCAAATGTCTACAATACCCTTAACCAAGTGGGCTAAGTATTGGTTTGCATTTTATTTCATTTGGGCTTCCTCCTTAATTGTTTTGGGCTATGTAATAAACATAGTCTAGCAATTTTAATATGCGTTACCCAATTTGATTATTTAGGGTTTTCATTCCTTATCTTATGAAATTTAATTACCTATACATGTGACTTTAGCTCATAACCTAATTAGGTTCACAAGAATTAAGTTTAAAATTATTAGTGACTTGAAATAATAAGATTATCCACTTAAGTTAGTATACATATTAAATACTAACCTCTCATTATCACCATAACCCTTAGGTTATTTAATTGTCTCACCTAATGTATAATTAGGTTACGAAGCTTTCATTTTTAATGAAATCTATAAATGTATATATCCATAACTATAGCATACATGTTAATTGACCCATGCACCACTTCACATATTTTGTCACATATTAAATCACTGTATAACACAAATTTTTAAATATTAATAATGTACATACATATATAGTGACTTAAAATTCACGGTTATTACATCCTCCCCCCCTTATAAGAATTCCGTCCCCGGAATTGCCTATAGGGTTACTCAAAAAGATGTGGATAATTTTCCCTCATCCTTTCTTCGAGTTCCCACGTAGCTTCTTCAGCATTGTGGTTCCTCCAAAGAACCTTTACAGAATGTATAACCTTATTTCGCAATTTCTGTTCTTTTATATCTAAAATTCCAACTGGAATTTCCTCGTACGATAAATCCTTTTTTACTTGAATTGGCTCGTACGATATCACGTGCTTGTAATCAGGCTTGTATGGTCGTAGCACTGACACATGAAACACATTATGAATATGTTCCAGTTCAGGAGGTAGAGCTACCTCATACGCCACTTCGCCTATCTTCCTCAAGATCTCGAAAGGTCCAATAAATCTCGGACTCAGTTTACCTTTCTTTCCAAACCTTATCTTCCCTTTCCAGGGAGATACTTTCAAAAATGCATGGCTTCCCACCTCAAAATCTCTCTTCTGGCGATGTAAGTCTGCATACTTCTTCTGGCGATCTTGAGCTGCTACCAGTCGGGCTCTTATCACCTTGATGATCTCTATAGTCTGCTGTACCAGTTCTGGTCCCAACAGTCGACGTTCACCCACTTCATCCCAGCATAAGGGCGTTCTACATTTCCTTCCATACAGTGCTTCGTACGGCGGCATTCCGATGCTGGCGTGATAGCTATTGTTGTATGCGAACTCTACTAATGGAAGATGATCCTCCCAGCTACCCTTAAAGTCCATCACACAAGCTCTGAGCATGTCTTCAAGTGTTTGAATCGTTCTCTCGCTTTGCCCATCGGTCTGCGGATGATACGCAGTGCTCATCCGTAGTTGCGTCCCCATTCTTTCCTGAAGACTCTTCCAGAAGTTTGACGTGAATCGCGGATCTCTATCCGACACAATAGATACTGGTACGCCATGCCTCGAGATAATTTCTTTGATATACAATTTGGCTAGCTGGTCCAAACTTACCTGATCTTGATCGGCAAGAAGTGAGCCGACTTCGTAAGACGATCTACAATCACCCATATGGCGTCGTGTCCCTTTTGCGTTGCTGGAAGTCCCACCACAAAATCCATCGTGACGTGTTCCCACTTCCACTCTGGAATCTCTAAAGGCTGTAGTAATCCACTCGGTCGTTGATGCTCTGCCTTGACTCTCTGACAAGTTAGACATCTACTGACGCATTCTGCAACCTCTCTCTTCATATTTGGCCACCAAAAGTGTTGACGCAAATCTTGATACATTTTTGTGCTTCCTGGGTGTATCGAGTACCTCGTACTGTGCGCTTCTTATAAAATCTCTTCTCTTAGTTTTGGTACTAGCGGTACCCAAATTCGCCCTTCGAATCTCAGCAGTCCGGTGCCATCAATCTTGTATTTCAATTCATCCCCTTCAGCTAACCGTTTCTTGATGTTGTCGCAATCTTCGTCCTTCTCTTGAGCCTCTTTAACTTTATCTAATAGAGTCGGGCTCGCTGTCACTGTAAATAATTTCTCGTTGGTCTCCATCGGATACTTAACCTCTAAGTCAAGTCGTTCGAAATCTTTCACCAACTCCTCTTGAATGGTCAACTTCAATAACTTCTCTCTGCCTTTTCTGCTCAGAGCATCTGCCACTACATTTGCTTTTCCTGGATGGTACAGAATCTCACAATCATAATCCTTGATCAATTCTAGCCATCGGCGCTGCCTCATATTTAGCTCTTTCTGCGTGAAGATATACTTCAGACTCTTGTGATCCGTATATATCTCACACTTCTCGCCATACAAATAGTGCCTCCAAATCTTCAAGGCAAAAACTACTGCTGCTAATTCCAGGTCATGAGTCGGATAACCCTTCTCATAGTCCTTCAGCTGACGTGAAGCGTACGCAATGACCTTGCCATGCTGCATCAGTACACAGCCAAGACCCTTGTGTGACGCATCACTATACACTACAAATCCTCCCGTGTTGTCTGGTAAAGTCAACACAGGTGCCTGACTGAGCCTCTTCTTCAATTCCATGAAACTCTCTTCACATTTCTCCGTCCAAACGAACTTCACTGCCTTTCTGGTAAGGTTGGTCAACGGTGATGCTATCTTTGAAAAATCTTGGATGAATCTCCGATAGTATCCTGCTAATCCCAAGAAACTCCTAATTTCTGTCGGCGTTGTTGGCTGTTCCCAGTTGATAACCGCTTCAACCTTTGCTGGATCCACCGAAACACCATCCTTGTCGATAACGTGACCCAAAAACTGCACTCTTCGCAACCAAAACTCACACTTGGAGAACTTTGCATACAACTTCTCCCTCCTTAACGTTTCCAACACTATCCTTAGATGTTCAGTGTGCTCTTCCTCTGTCTCTGAATATACCAGAATGTCATCGATGAACACGACAACAAACTTATCCAAATACTGTTTAAACACTCTATTCATCAAGTCCATGAATGCTGCTGGCGCATTCGTCAACCCAAAAGACATTACCAGAAACTCAAAGTGTCCATACCGAGTTCTGAATGCCGTCTTTGGAACATCCTCCTGCCTCACCTTCAGTTGGTGATAACCGGTCCTCAAGTCGATTTTTGAAAAATATTTCGCCCCCTTCAACTGATCAAACAAATCGTCGATCCTGGGCAACGGGTACTTGTTCTTAATGGTGACCTTGTTCAACTCCCGGTAGTCGATACAAAGCCTTAATGACCCATCCTTCTTCTTTACGAATAAGACTGGTGCTCCCCACGGTGATACGCTCGGTCGAATGTATCCCTTATCTAACAATTCTTGTAGTTGAATCATCAGTTCCTTCATTTCTACCGGAGCCATACGATACGGTGCTTTGTATACCGGTGATGTCCCTGGTGCCAAATCGATAACAAACTCTATCTCTCTATCTGGTGGCAATCCCGGAATCTCATCTGGGAAGATATCAACGAATTCCCTTACAATGGGTATATGACCCAGTTCACCCTCGACTCTACGGGTATCCACAACGTGAGCCAAATAACCTATACAACCTTTCCTAAGCAACTTCTTTGCTTGCATCATCGTCAGACAACAAGATTGTCTCGGTAATTTACTGCCATGAAATACCACCTTTGACTTATTCGGAGTCTTTAGGTGTACGCACTTTTTCTTACAGTCAATGACCGCCCCGTGACTTGATAACCAATCCATCCCGAGGATTACATCAAACTCTCCAAGATGAATCGGTATCAAATCCACGTTAAGCTTAAACCCTCTAACATCAGTACAACAGTTCCTATGTATGTAGTTTACAGGGATAATTTCTTTGTTTGCTACTTCTACACTCATTGGGTGTTCTAATAGTTCACGAGGTAAACTTAATCGTTGAGCAAAATCATCATATACAAAAGAACATGAAGCTCCCGAATCGAATAACACATAGGCATTTATATTGTTGATCGGAATTTTACCTGACACCACTTCCCTGGATGCCATGGCATCTTGCACTGTCATATTGAATGTCCTCGCTGTCGGCTTGTTTGGCTGGGCTGGTCCTCCACTGGTTGTCCTAGTGTTATTGCCCCTGTTGCCGTTTTCGCCATCCGTGCTTTTCTTCTTTGGGCAATCCTTGATCCGATGTCCCAATTCACCACAGTTAAAACAACCTCCCTTCCTTTCAAGCACTCTCCCGAGTGACCCTTTCCACAGTTTTCGCATACTGACTTCTTTTGTTGCACACTTCCTTGCTGAATCTCTAAATTACTACCCCCACTGCTCCATTTCCGCTTCTTGTTGTTGCTACCGCCGCTGCTAACATTCTGATTCCCACCTTCTACTTTCTTCTTGTTTTTCTCCCGATTGTACTTTGAGACCGCTTCGCTTCCACCTTCCGCTATGAGAGCTTTCTCCAACAGAGTTGAGAATGACGTGATTTGTAGAACCGCTACCTTACTGTAAATCCACGGCTTTAGTCCATTTTCGAATCTTCTTGCTTTCCTCACCTCCGTGTCTACCTGATGTGGAGCGAATCTGGCCAATTCATTAAACTTTGCGGCGTACTCTGACACTGACATATTCTCCTGTTTCAATTCCAAAAACTTGATCTCCATTCTCGCTTGTGTACTCTCAGGGAAGTAGTTCTCAAAGAACAACTTCTTGAATGCTTCCCAAGTCACGATTTCAGTCCCGGCTTTGTTCTGGTTGGCCTCCCACCAATAGTTAGCCTCACCCTTCATTAAGTAGGTAGCAAAAATTGTTTTCTGTTCTTCTGCTACTCTAGCAATAATGAAGGCCTTCTCCATCTCCTTCATCCACGTCTGGGCCTCTATCGGGTATGTTGTTCCTCTAAACTCCGGCGGTCCTACTGCCTTGAAGTCCTTAAAGTTGGCTAATCGATTTCCTGCCTGATTTCCCCCGGGTTGAGCTTGATTCCTCATGGCTTCAGCCATCATGTTGACAAAGTCTTGCATTGGGTTTGGTTGGGCTCCCGCTGCATTATTAACTGACTCTTCGATCTCTTGGTTCCTTAGTACACGTCTGGGCGGCATTATCTAATTAAACAAAATTCTAACACGTTACTCGGGTTTTATTATCATATAAGTACTTAGCATGCAATGCGCTACTGTATTCACATAACATTAAATAGACAATTTACTATTTAAATTTTCCAACACATATCATAATAATGCATTTATATTCATATACCAATCTTCAGTGTCTCACATGATTAATACAGGTATATTCTTATAAATACCACTATCCCATTTTAAACACAAAAGACGGGATTAACTCAAAATGATACTTCCCCACAAACCCAAATAGGGATACTACCTAACTACCTACTACCTCACACCTGCTGAGGTTTACATCATCATAAAACCCTATTACACAAAAGGGGTACTAATGCATCTATCTACAACTAGTCCATAGCATAATCATCACTGGTGGCCCTGCTGGGTCACCTGAACAGGCTCCTGGGGAAACCACCCATCCATAACTCTACGTCGAATGGATCGGCTCGACTCTCCTATCTCGAACTGCGCCCTCCTAGTCCCACTGCGCTGGCCCTCATACGCTGCGTCTAGCGCCAGTCCTAAAGTCTCGGCCCTGACCTTCATGGCCTGCAGTGCTATCTCCAATTGGTCCACTCGCTGGGCTGACCCATAAAATGCCTCCTCCACGCGAATCTTGTCTGCAATCTCCACGTCAAACTCGCCCCGCATCGCCAGATGCTCTATGCTCAGCTCTCCGAACTTAGCCTTTTCATGCTCTAGCTGTACCCTTAGCATCTCAACTTGCAACTGGGACTCATCCAACTTTCCTTTCTGCTCGACTACCTCCATATGGGCTTGATAAGCCGCCTCCTTGTATTGACCTTCTGTGAACTGGAGTGTGTGGTTTTCAACCTCCAGTTCTCCCACCCTGCTTTCCAATTGATTGATTCTCCTCAACAAATCCCCTATCAGAGGACCCTGAGGGGCTTCTTCCGCGACCTCACGCTCAATGAGCTCTTGCTCCACTGAGTGACTGCCCTGGCGCTCGTCAGACATCCTACAAACACCATAAATAAAACCAACATCAGTACCACAATAAAATATTTTCATTGATAAAATGAAATAATATTTTATTAAGCACAACACAAACTCGATGAATTTCCACAATCCATCTCCTAACATACTCTATAAGAGTTTTCTACTAAGGTTATAACCTAGGTTTCGCATTCCTAATGTTTATAACCTGCGGCTTTGATACCAACCTGTGACGCCCCCAAATCCAGGTTCTCTAACCTCAGATTCGGTGCTCACGATCTATCATCATCATAAGCATTCTATAACTATTACGGAATAATAAACATACATTATTCATTATAATAAAGTTTCATAACATGGTCCCAAGGTCTTCCTAACCTTAACTTAAACACACCATTCATATTACAAAAAGTTTACATAAGAAATCCCATTAGATAATAATAATATTAATTCTAAACTATTCCTGGATTTTGCCCTTGCCCTTGTCCTTCGTATTGGATTCTTCAGGCTTAGCTGAAATAAATGTCATGATATAGCAAGGGTAAGCAACTAATTTGCTTAGCAAGTTTATATACAAGGGAGATATATCATAACTGGAAAGAAGTTTTGCTTTCAATGTTCAACAATAATATAAGGTTGTGAAGGAACATGAATTAATAATTAACAATTGAATATTCGAATAATTGAATAACATGAACTGAGTGGTTTTGAAATAACCATGAACATTTGCCAAGGTTCTCAGTCATTTAAACTGGACCTCTTAATAAATTTTGGTATTCAAGGGGATCAGCCTTTCATACCTCGTGATTTATGCATAAACACTTAATAATTTGGCATTGATATCATGCCTTAATCAAATTCGTCCTTTTCTCAGTCTAGAGTTCTTATCATATCAATTTAATAAGAACAGCTTTTTAAAACACATTTGATTTAACAAATTTAAACATGCTTGATCTAGCTGATACAATTAGCATAGATCTATCTCATAAACAGTTCATGAATGAAGAACTTAAATTTAATTCACAGTTCAATAATAGTAGAACAGGAATTCAATTGCACAAAGTGCGAATTTAAATAATCATTATAGATGTAAATAATCATCAATAATTATTCACTAATATGCTTTGAAAATAATAACTCGAGTTTGAGTTAGGAAACTTGCCTCGTCTGTAGATTACGGCTACGCAATTAATTTATATCCACTATGCAGTTAAATTATCTTCCTTTGAGAGACCTATATTTAATCTTTCAATTAGTCATAGTATAACATTAGATTATGTAATCACATAAATATTATACATTACATTTAGTTCTTATAAACATTATCCTGTCTTGATAATGTTACTACTAAATAACAACATATTATTAATCTTGATAATATCTAATTCATCTCTTAGTATTATTAGTTCCCTAATAATACTTTCATTTGCTTACTAATATTATTAACATCTTAATAATATTTTAATACCTTACTAATATTATTAATCCTCTTAATAATATTTTAATTATTCATTAACATTATTATTTAATAATATCTTACTTATGCTTTAGTATCATTAATCATTCACTAATATTATTAATCATTTAATAATATCTTGTTCGATTACTAATACTATTAATCATTTAATAATACTTTAATCATTTATCAATGCTTAAATCAAGTATTATTAACCATTTAATAATATTTTAAAGAAATTTTAATCTTAATATTTTTATTTACTTATCAATATAATATTCTAATATTATTAATATCATAATAATATTTTAATAATTTATTAGATTAATAAACAATTTATTCTAATTGTTCACCCTTTATTAAACCTCTTATTTAATATCCACAAAAGGTCATAAATAATATTTCTTATCATAAATTACCAAAGTGTTCTAAGATAGTCATGATATGATATATTATGAGTATTCAAGCATAAAAATCACATTTTTCTTATTAAAGACATCATTTAACTATTTATTTCCTTTTATTCATAACTTAATCATTTTTAGAAAAAAATAGCAAACTGATTCCAAAAATTCGTTGCTTCTGTATTTTGACAGAATATGAACCCACAAGGATCCCCAAATTTTCTGGAATTTTAGAAAATGATCTACTATTTTTAAAGTTCCCAAAACACTCGGATCGTGCTTCATTTTTAATAAATTGATCTTTACTCAGAAAATTCTGAAATTTTCAGGGTATGCTCTCCTAGTATATGTGAACCTACTGTAAAAATTTCGGAATTTTCCAGTGTATAAACCGTGAGATATTCGAAGGTAAAGTTTCAGGAGTCCTTTACGGAAATAGTCATTACGTACAATCTATAACTCGAAACATGCCCATTCTTTTTCCTACATGTAGATAACTTCTCAAGGTACATCTGTGAATTTTCCCAGATTTTTAAAAGATATGAAACCGTCCGAAACAGACCCAAGAAAAATGGGACAGAAACTATTTTAGGTTTTTTTCTTTTCTTTTGAACCCTTAACATTCCAAGTGGGCTGTTTTGGGGAAATCAGTTCCAAAGGTTTCAAAACTTGCTAGATTTGTGTTCTATCACTTGGGTTTACTAGATAACTCATGTATCTAGCACCCCCCTTCGACGGATCACAAATCTAAGTTGGAAAACTTGAGTTATACAACATTTAGTGGAAGAAAACAAGAGTTTTCACCCTTGGAGAACATATGCTCATATCCTTCCTCTAAGCCTTTGACCTAACACTCAAGATACTTAGTTCTATACATGATGATATTTAGGACTAGGGTATCTTGAGTATTTGTTCATAACTCCAACAAAACTCAAGCTATAAAACAAAGTAGAAGAAGAAGATGAAGGTTAGGTTATACCTTGATTTAATGGCAACCTTCCTTGATTTACCAAAGTAAGTGATGAACTTTGGATGCATGAACAAACTAGCACTTCTCTCTCTCTATATATATGGCCAAAACTCTCTCTCTTTTCTCTCTCTAGAAGTGGCTAGCTTGGGAGAAAATTATAAGAGGAAGAATGAGAGAAGAAATGAAATGAAATAAAAGGATACTTACAAAAAATATAGATACACTTAGTGTATCTAGCTATTATCCCCCATACTTTCTTTACCCCATGGATAGAAGCTTTGCCTTATCACTTTAATTAGTCTAATCATGATTAAGGATGCTTAATAAAGTGGCAACCAATGGGAGCTTGACAACCATGTCCTTTTGTGTAAGAGTTACTACTAATGGACATTGTTTAGCTTAATTAGTTGCCTTAAAAGGCCTAATATGGCTTGTCATTATGTCCCATTTTAACTCCCAATTTGCTTTTATTTTTAATACCCAATTTTGATTAATCAAATGTCTACAATACCCTTAACCAAGTGGGCTAAGTATTGGTTTGCATTTTATTTCATTTGGGCTTCCTCCTTAATTGTTTTGGGCTATGTAATAAACATAGTCTAGCAATTTTAATATGCGTTACCCAATTTGATTATTTAGGGTTTTCATTCCTTATCTTATGAAATTTAATTACCTATACATGTGACTTTAGCTCATAACCTAATTAGGTTCACAAGAATTAAGTTTAAAATTATTAGTGACTTGAAATAATAAGATTATCCACTTAAGTTAGTATACATATTAAATACTAACCTCTCATTATCACCATAACCCTTAGGTTATTTAATTGTCTCACCTAATGTATAATTAGGTTACGAAGCTTTCATTTTTAATGAAATCTATAAATGTATATATCCATAACTATAGCATACATGTTAATTGACCCATGCACCACTTCACATATTTTGTCACATATTAAATCACTGTATAACATAAATTTTTAAATATTAATAATGTACATACATATATAGTGACTTAAAATTCACGGTTATTACACAAAATGGCCCAGCTTTACGTGGGCTGCAATAATAAAGCCCATAGCCCATGTTTTTTTGGACGGACCGGGTTGGCCTGCGGGCCCGGGCCTCTTTTTCCAGGTCTAGATAACATGTACCAAAAATTATGCCCTTTTGTTTGCTGATAGTCCGCAGTACCAGGAAGTTCCAGTAAAAAAATGGGCTTAATCCGACTTCCGAGGCGAGAGTTATGAACAAATGAAATTCTAGGAATTAATACTTGAAACTAATAAATATGAAGCTATACAACCCAAAAAAGTACGAAATTTTTACTGAAAGTGTGTACTGATATGAAGAAGGTTTCTTGTAAATTTCAACATATTTGGATAAAAACTCAATTTATTAAAAATGCTGCAATTTTATGCATAAATGGCCATTTTAAAAATAGTAAATAAATCTGAAAAATTAAGGGAAAACTATTTTACATGTAAAATAATATTAACTAAGCATGGCCAAAAGAGATAAAAATAATAAGGTATCTAAGTGCCTTTGATAAATATATTGGGGTCCAAAAAGTTAAGAAAGATAATTAAAGATCGATTGAAAAATTTCATAATGTAATTTTTTTGACTTATTTGCAATAAAAATGGATGAACAAGACTAAACAAGGGTAAAATGGTCACCCATATATTCATATTATAATTTGATATATATATATATATATATATATATATATATATATATATATATATATAGGATATGCATTGAAGAATGATGTCCGAGGAATGTTAAGCGATGAAAGAGGTTAAGCAATGGACGTTTGATGAACGTTTTGGCATAAGTTAAAACGGAGGCAAGTTCTTTCAGTGACTTGTTGAATTATTTGAATATGTCAATATACATGATTTGATTGCTCAATTATGTATTAATCTTTCACTATTATGTGAATTACATGTGAGCATGATTAAAGTGTGCACGTTGTGTAACTATGTGATTATACTATGCTATGTGGAGCTTGAAATTCTGTAAAAATTACATGATGAGATATTTGATGCATATAAAATGCATACTATGAGATGTATGAAGCATATATAGACGCATTACATAAGGTTTATGATGCATATATAAAATGCATAGCATGAGAAATATGATGCATGACTAAAATGTAGGACTGCTAAAATGTAATCAAAGCATTCAATCTAATTGAAATAACAGCGAAAGCATGCAAAATAGCAATTTAAAATTTTAACAATCTCATGTGTAGCCTTATGTAAACATCTTTAATTGAGGAAGGATAAAGATATACATTTGAAGCGTGTCAACCTTTAATGAAGACTTCAAATTAAATCTTTGCACCTTCACGATCTCTCTAAACTCCGGATCACACGTTCGTCACAAAGTGTATGCAACGCCGAAGAGGTATCCACCAAGAGTAATTCATTAAAGAATTAATTTAGACTCAACTAGGTCTTAGATGACTAATCCTAATTCTCACTTTTCTAACAACTTAATTAGGGTTTTGAGAATATGTGCTAGAGAGAAGCAAGATGCATGTGCATTAATCTTTCCCACAATAAGACTCCTCTTATTTAAAGACTAACTATAATCTTTAATCCTTAAGGAATTGGGTTTTAATTTAATTCTTGATCAAGATGACTGCTAGAAAGGGTTCAAATTTGCAAGACATCATGGAAAAAGAATTTGAGTTAGTGAAAAAAGAGAGTAGAGAAGTCAAAAATGAATTATCGTGGATGGAATCACCATTGTTGGTTAGTGTCCTACATGCCAATAAAATAGGTGTTGTATGAGTTACTCAATAGTCGAGATTTGGCTGGATTACATGTTGCTGACAACTCTTGTTTTCACTATCGTACAGATACGTGAAGTGCAGATAGCTATAAGCTGTTAAACTATTTTTATAATCAATGAGCCAGGCAAGTCTTCTAATTCTTATGTGCCATATGAACTTGACATGATTATTTGAATTACAGATTATACCTGTTGAATTATGGAAGTCAATTTATGACTAAAACAAATTGAGTTTTGGAACTCAATCTTGACGTGATATGTGATATGCTAAATCTATAAATCCTATCGTTTGAAGTTATAATGCAAGTCTAATATGAGTATGAACTGAGCATGATATTATGTGTTATGTGAAACATGAAAACTATTAGATTTGGTGAGCTGTTGAGCACAATCTTGCAAAAATAAATTTTTGCAAGTTAAGGATTCGAAGATATTATATGCTATTTGGACAATAAAGATCAGAAGTCGTACAAGGAATAAATTTTCTTGAGCTATAAATTTCTTTTGAACCATGCTAATGGTTTTCAATGTATGTAGTTGACAATTATGTGAAACTCTGGAATATTTTATAAATAAAGAAAGTTTGTTTTGAATTGAGAATGAGTAGTGGTGATTACTATATAGTGACTATACTATATACAAAAAGATATGTTTGAAGAGATGAATTATATATATTTATATCTTACTCTGATAAAATAAATATGATTTTGAAATAAGGGAATCGTAAATGTTGCGACTCAGGGAAGCGAAAGAAAAAGAGATAGAAAAATTTTAAATTATCCATAATTTAATCAATTATATTATTAATAACCAGAATAAGATAGATGTGATCTAAGGATCGTCAGCCCACTATGATATGATATAGTATGACAAAGTTATAAAATGACAGCATCCTCAACTTACTGTTAAAACAGTACAGTACTATAACATCATAAAATAATTTTTTGGTATTTTAATAATAATGAAACAAGTGTAAATGCCATTTGAATCGGCTAGACATAAATTAAAATATTTCATTGCTTTTATATTAAGCTATTAAAGTATTATTGCTACATAGGTATAGAACTGTCCAACAAAATTGATTTGGTATGGACTTTAGACTGAGTATGAATAACCCCGAATTGGGAAAAGTTTTATTGCGCCAAGGCGGTGATTAATATAAACAGTAAATATAACTATATTTAATATGTTGTGCGATATGTATTTAATTTTATTATTAGTGTATATAATTATATATCAACACATAAGATATAACTATGTATAGATATATGAAAAATTTTATAGGTAAACCCTAATTTAGGATTTTAATTAAATAAGGAATCCTAACCCTAATTTACATTATAAACCCTAATTCTAAACCAACAAAACCTAATTGTTCATTATTGTTTTTTTTGATTTTCTAAGGATAATATGAAATGACTAAATTATCCTTGGATTTAAGTGGGAAATTACCAAAATACCCTTAGTGTATGCGAAAAGACCAAAATGCCCTTTTTTTGTTCTCTTATTAAAACAAGATAGGAACAAATCTTTTGCTTGCAAGCAAAAGATTTGTCACATGGTATTAGCACTCTTGGCATGACAACACAACCCATATCGTTAATGCTATAAGCTTACTTGTCAAAATGAGAGAGTAACTAGATTTTTACCCTCACTTGGACTTTTCATATAAGGATAGAACTTAAGAACACAACGCCATATTTTTCTTACTTAATATATACACCCAACTAACTCACAAACAACACTCAGCAGTCCAGAAAAGGAATCAGAAAGAGAAAGAATCAAAAAGTACACAAAAGAGTAAAAACCTAACCCTAGCTTAATTTTTAAAATTTGAAATTTTAATTATTGTTGTTATTGGTTAAATATGTTCATTACTAAGTTATTTGGTGACCTGAGTTGCTAAAACACGAATCCATAACATTTTAAAGCATCAAAATAGAATTTTAAGCAAAACTGTCAAAGTTACAAAGCAGGGTCTGACAACGAATGTCAGCCCTTATATCTCGTTGATTATTTGTTGTTTTGATGTTTTAAGAGTTGGTAGTTGTGACGCCTCCCAGAATAGGTCCATTCAACAACCCATTCTGAGTCGCCAAATACATGGTACAGAATTCAAATACAAACTTTATATCATACGGTCGTGCAAAATACGACCACACAACTGTGAGTGTCAATACAAATATGTAGAAAATATTAATATTCAAACTATGTCCTCATTACAATTATTATCACACTATTTATCAGAAATAGTGAGGACTACTACTGCTCTAACTCGGACCATCACTCTGTCCCCCGACTAGTCCCTGCGACATTCTCATTTTCTGAAGAGGACAACAGATGAAAAGGGTGAGCTCAACTAGCTCAGTAAAGAATATTATGACTAAGATAATGGAAAATAAATTATCGTTAGCCTTCAATAAATCAGATAAAATATAATGGACAACCAATCTTAGATCAATATTCGCAGCGGAAATAATAATTCATTACAAGAGTTAAGCAGAGAATCAAGTCTACTATCTTCTATGATTTAAAAGTCCATCAATATTTTATCCCTGTAACATCAATCAATATACATCTCGAATCAAATATTCATCTTTGCACTACAGGCCAAAGATATTCATTTGTATCATCAGTGGTCATATTCATCTCAACACCTGTCATCTTTGCACTACAGGCCAAAGATATTCATCAGGTAATCATTCATCTTTGCTCTACAGGCCAAAGATATTCATCAAGTAATCATTCATCTTTGCTCTACAGGCCAAAGATATTCAGTTACATCACCTTTTAGGACTGAGAATGATGAAAAATATTTAAAAAAAACGAATCCAGTGAGATAAAAGACAAAGACTAAGGATTCGTATTTTAGTATATCCAATTCAAAAATACCTCGTAATAATCAATTATGGAGCAAAATTCAAGAATAGAGCTCAAAACTTGGATACAATCAAAGATAGTAATCTTAACAAGCAATTTGGATAAATAGAAGAAAATTTAATTTTTTTGTGAATAGTGCCGTATATGTGAATAGTGCCGTATACGTGAATAGTAACCCCGACGGAAAAAGTAAAAATTTCAACATAAAATCCATGACAATATTTCTGTATAATGATATTGAAAAGAATAACATCATTTACGAAAGAAAATAACATCCCTTGCCTCAAAAAGATAGTACCTCTGACTGAAATATCGGATATAATACCGAAGGAAACTTGCACTAAATAGCAACACTCAAAGTATTGAAATACTCACAAAAATACGCTCGATATTATAGAGAGAGAAAACTTCTGATTCTGGTGTGATTTTCAATTCTAACCTAAGCACCCTATTTATAGGAAAAGCTTAGGATGCCAAAGGAGACTAAAATAATAAAATATTATTATTTTTTTAAATTTCCTCCGCCGCCGGCTGCTGCCCAAAATCAGATTTTCAACAAAAGTGGGGCCCACCCATTAAATAATATATATTTTCCGAAACTTCAATAATTCATAATAAATAGCCCCTTCATCAGAAAAATATAAATTCTATGTCCTTCCATAGAAAATTTAATTCTCTACAACTTTGCAGAAGGAAGTTTTTCCAAATTCCAAACATAAATTATCCGAAATCTAAAAACAGATGATTTCTCACACCAAAATATTGATAAAAACTCACCAGCGCCAATTCCTTCTTTAATATCCACAAAATAAATATTTCCTTATCATATAAATCAATAATTAATTATTCACAGATAATATTACAGAACTACAATATTGACAACCAGGTCGTTCCTAGGAAAGAGGGGGCCTTCCGATAAGGACTTCTCCTTACTGGCGCGCAATTAAATAACCCCTCCTAGACAGAACTTCCTTAGACATTGTCAATAATGCTATCTAATAATATTATTCAAATAATATGAATTATTGAGTTGATAACGTGAAATACTGTGCAACGACAATTATTGAATCAATACTACAAAATATCAACTGTAGCCATTATTGAATCAATCATATAAAATGGCAACGTAGCAATTATTGAGTCAATAAAATATCAATGTAACAATTATTGAGTCAATAATATAAAATATCAACGTAGCAATTATTGAGTCAATAATATAAAATATTGAACAGTAATTACTGTAACAATAATTGAATAAGTTCCTTCTCACGTAAGACTCAATAATTCGAAATACTGTGCAATACCGTGTGCTACTGTGCAACACCGCGTATCACTGTATTTTAACCACCGGGTATTTCAACAGTACTAACGGTAACAACTACGCCGTTATCTTGTAAAAAGTTATTTCTGTCGCTTTCTATATCCGACAGTTATTCCGTTGTGGGGGCCCACAAATAGCTGCGCCGTCGTACGAATATTCCCCGACAACAAGAATATTTTATAACCACTTGCTCATTTTAAAAATGTTTGCACATTTCACCCATAACTTTCATATTTATCAAATCAACACCTTACTATTATAAAGAAAATTAAATCTTTATTCATAAAAGTTGGGGTCTTATAGTAGTCATAGTTTGCAAGGTTGTTAATAGATTAGTAGTGGTAGATTAGACCTCAGAACACTGGATCGGAAGTTATAATGGGTCAAAACCCATTGACCGGCATTGACCGCCCGTTTTCTGGGTAACCCAGAAAACGTATGAATGAGCCTGACAACCCGGTTTGACCGCCTGGATCTCTTTCCTGACAGGTTGTTTAAGTGTTAGATGTTAGTATAGTTATACCTTGACATGAGTACTACACACACTTAGCACTCTAAAACCCTAGATAGTCACTGGTCGGGAAATATAAACGGTCAAACCACGTTGACCGTCCAGATTTGATTTCTGGGTAACCCAGAAATTTCAAGCAACGGTCTGACAGATTGTTTGAGAGCTTATATCTTGCTTATTGTTGAGATATAGACTCTGTGACTGCTCAAACCATGTACCCTTGTAGTTCGTCTATAGAGCCCGACGACTAGAACACCCAAATATTAACCGGCCGACAAGATATAAGACCGTAAAGGTCGTTGACCGGCGTTGACCATTTAATTCTGGGCAGCCCAGAATTGAAGAACAGCGTTGGTGTGCTAGTTTGACTGGCTGTGGGAACTTGTAGCAAGATTTCTTGGTACTGAAATGAGCATAAACATGTACTCCTACACTAGCACTACAATTCCATTACACTAGAATGCTCAGAAACCAATCCAGTTAATAGCAAAATCAAGTCAAACCAGAGACTAGAGCGTTGACCAACGTGTTCTTGGCTGGGCCAAGAACACATATAGCGACACTTCTGTCGCTAAAGGTCTTTAGCGACAGGCGATTTTTGGAAATTAATTTTATTAATTAAAATAAATTGAAATAATTAATAAAAAATTCTAAAAATTCATTTTTAATTATAATAAATAATTTTTAATATGTTGACATTAAATTTTATTAATATTTAATTTATTTAAATATTAATGATAATAAAAGTAATTAATAATAAATTACTCAAAAATAATATTAAAAAATAAAAAATCATTTTAAATAATAATAAATTATTTAAAAATGATATTAATGATTTAAAAATTATTATTAAGAATAATAAATTATTTAAAAATAATATTAATGATTCAAAAATTATTTTAAATGGTTATTAAAATTTTAAAAATAATATTAATAACTTAAAAATCATTTTAAATAATATTAAATCATTTAAAAATACTTTAAGCATTTGGAAATTAGTATAAATAATAACTAAATTATCTAAATAGGATATTAAAACTTTTAAATAAAGTTAATCGAAAAACTAATTCGATAGCTATTCAATGAAGCTATAAAATACCGAACGGACTCCAAAATCAACCAAGACACTAATAGTTTAATTATAAATTAATTGCTATCGTTTCTAATGACTGTTATAACATATATAGGTTGCCAGTATATTTTCAAATAACTTAAGTAGCCGATCGTGATAAAAGACAAATTTTTCTAACTTCATTTAATTTTAATATTAAATGTAAGTCTTGTAAATTGATATATGAAATTGTTATAAACGTTATTTGTGATATCTGTGATTTGAAAAAGGTTATGACTTATTGTTCAAGCATAACCAAGACATATGAACCATTACTTGCGTCAAATGTTTTTGATTTGATATCAAAGCATATACTGTGGTGAAACCAATATTGCTTGGTACAATTATATATACTGATACTATCAATGACCGACAGTTTTACACTGACCGGGTGGTTGTATAGGATGATATGCATACTCCTAGCTGGTATGGTTGGCCAAATCAACCCGGGTTGATAAGTCTTTATAACTGACAGAAACTCGTAATATGTGGGGTTTGGCAGATCAAACCTCAGTATATATATGTGGAAAAATACTCTAGAATAAATGTTCCTTCATTTCAGATATTGTGTCAGTATAAACAATAATTGTTTAAAACTTGCTAAGCATTTTAAAGCTCATTCTTGCAAATATTCGTTTCCTTTGCAGCTGCGTCGAATATCCCAGGAAGTTCAGGAAATAATACTTGCGGCTAAAAGTCAGTTTATAAGAACGAATGTAATTTGGTATATCTCTGATGTAATAGTTAAACGATAGGTAATCAGATATTATTATGTTGTTAAGTTATTAGTTGTATGGTTTTACCTTATTCATAGTGAATAGTATCAAGTACAGTATCTATATGAACTATACATCTGAATGAGGGTATTGAATGATCTTGGGAGTTCTATAAGCACTGAGGTCGCTCCTCAGTTCCAAGAACAATCTTATCATTTGTACTGTGAATGTCAGATAGATAGGAATTTTTGATATGCAAGAAATATCTATAAGATTATAAATCTATACATCCAAGTGAGGGTATCCAAATATGGTAATTGTTCTGACGAGAACTCTTAACAGATTGGGATACTGTGAATATTAGATTTATAGAAGTTATCATCTTATAGAATATTTACGTGAGCACCGAATCTGCTACAGGCAATGTAGAGATTTTGGGGGCGTCACAATTTGGTATCAAAGCCTTAGGTTAGAAACCTTAGGAGGAATCCCTTAGGCTATAACCTCGTAAGTATTTAGACGATAAAGGATATAAGCTCAAATAGAGTTATTACGAGAGAGGGAAAGTTGTTAGGAAAGTTAATAGATAAGAATACTAATAAAGTATTAAGTTATGATTTTTAGATACTAATTGATTTTATAAATCTGATTGTAGGATGTCAAAAAAACGTCAATTAATCGTGGCAGAGCCAGTCATAGTTGCGGTAGCATTGCAGATAGTACTCCCTCGCCATGCCTTGATAGAAGGGACAGGCTTCAAGTTTCCGATCAGGATCTAGAGTTGCTCAAGAGGTCAAATTTCTAGAGGAGAGGTTGTTGAAGTTGGAGAAGATGGTGGCAAAGCTGAAGAAGAAGATATCAACAAAGAAGAAAGAACTTTAGACTAAGGAAGTTTCATAATATAGCTAGCGATAGGGATAAATCGCTAGTCGGATAGGCTATGTAGTTTGCTTTCTGTCGTGTGTATAACTAGTGATCTAAAATGAGTCACTAGATATGTATATATCGTGGCAGAGCCAGTCATAGTTGCGGTAGCATTGCAGATAGTACTCCCTCGCCATGCCTGGATAGAAGGGACAGGCTTCAAGTTTTTGATCAAGATCTAGAGTGGCTCAAGAGGTCAAATTTCTAGAGGAGAGGTTGTTGAAGTTGGAGAAGATGGTGGCAAAGCTGAAGAAGAAGATATCAACAAAGAAGAAAGAACTTTAGACTAAGGAAGTTTCATAATATAGCTAGCGATAGGGATAAATCGCTAGTCAGATAGGCTATGTAGTTTACTTTCTGTCGTGTGTATAACTAGTGATCTAAAATGAGTCATTAGATATGTATATATAGACTTTCAATGTGAAATACAAATTTCTGTCTATTAAACTAAGATGTTTAATTATTGAACTGATATTCATACTTAGTTATTTGTTATATTTAGATAAATGGCATACAGAAGAAGAACTCGTGGGGAACGTGAGCAAGAACAGGCATAGGAAAATCCAACCCAAACCCTGGTAAATATTTTGGTAGGAGCTTTACAAGGAAGGCAAGCTAACACGATACCAGCTGCACCCAATAACCCAACCACAACTCAGTTTAAGGATTTTAAACTAGTGGGACCACCAGAATTCAAAGGAACTGATGAACCCATAAAAGCTCAAACTTGGGTTACTGAGATGGAAAAGATGTTTAAAGTAACAAAGGTGAATGATGACCAAAAGGTAGATTTTGCCACTTTCTTTTTAAAGGATGAAGCTAACCACTGGTGGGAAGCAAATAAGAGGAGAGCTGGAAAAGGTGCCACTAATTGGGACAAGTTCAAAGAGTTTTTCTTTGCCAATTACTTTCCAACTTTGATGCAGGATCGTATGGAAGTTCAATTCTTAGAATTGAAACAAGGGGAGATGACGGTGTCACAATACGTAACCAAATTTATTGAGTTGGCTAGGTTCGCATCACATCAGGTAGATACCGAGGCAAGAAAGACAAGGAGGTTTGAAAGGGGCTGAAAACCCAAATTAGAAGCAGAGTATTGGCATTTCAGGTGAAGAATTTCGAGGAGATATTGGAAAAGGTCATTATAACAGAGAAGGAAGGAGAGGCTCTATTGCATTTCAATAAGGAGAAGAGGGTTATTACCGGAAAGGGAAATACGAGTGGGAGCAACAACAACAACAATAATAGCAACCACAAAAAGAGAAGGTGGGAGGTAGCTTTTCCAAACAACCCTGGAAAAGGAGGGTATAACCCTAACAACAATGCCAACAAAGGAGGTAACAACATCAACAACCAAAAGATTGAGTGCTGTCAGACATGTGGAAAGAATCATAAAGGGGCATGTTATTTTAGAGGGACGACTTACTATACCTGTGGAGAAGATGGGCATTATTCCAATTGGTGTCCTAAAAAGAAGGAGAAGAGCAAGAATGTCAAATGTTTCAACTGTGGGGATGAGGGTCATGTGACTAAGTTTTGTCCAAAACCCAAGAAGGTGAATGTGGAAGGAGTTCAAAATTTCAACAATAACCCATGAGCAGCGGCTGCAGGAGTTGCTCAGAATCGTCCGAATGCAAGGACTTTTAACATGACAGTGAGGGATGCGGTGGCGGCACAAGATGTGGTGACAGGTATCATACCAATTGATGCTGTAAATGCTTATGTGTTATTCGATTCTGGTGCTTCTTGTTCGTTTGCAATTATAGATTTTGTTAGAAGATTAAAAATGACATGTGAAGATTTAGATGCACCTTTCAATGTAGAAATTGCTAACAAAGAAATAATCCCTGTTCTTACAGTACATAAGAATTGTAGTGTAGAAATTCAGGGACATACGTTACCGGTAAACCTTATACCTATACAACTAGGGGAGTTTGATGTAATATTGGGGTCGGATTGGTTGGGTAGGCATAAGGCAGTAATTGATTGCAAACGAAAACAAGTAAGTTTAAGGACATCTTTGAAAACAAAGGTAGTATTCAAATGAAGTTGTTCACCAAAGCAAGTCCGATGTTTAATAGTTATGCAAGCTAAGAGATTGCTTCGAAAGGGTGGTACAGGGTATTTAGCCTATGTGGTGGATACAAGGAAAGAAGGGGGAAAGTTAGATCAAATACCTATAGTAAATGACTTTTTGGATGTGTTTCCAAGTGATCTACCTAGTCTTCCACCTGACAGAGAGATTGAGTTTGTAATTGACCTTGCACCAGGTACGACACCAGTTTCAAAGGCACCATATAGGATGGCACCGGTAGAATTGAAGGAGTTGCATGTTTAGTTACAAGAACTCTTAGATAAGAAGTACATACAACCTAGTGTTTCACCATGGGGAGCACCTGCGTTGTTTGTAAAGAAGAAGGATTGGACATTAAGATTGTGTATAGATTATCGGGAGTTAAATAAGTTGACCATTAAGAATAAGTACACGATTTGTTTGATTAGTTAAAAGGAGCGGAACATTTTTCAAAAATTAACTTATGATCGGGTTATCATCAACTGAAGGTAAGAAAAGATGTACCAAATACCGCCTTTAGGACCCGATACGGACATTACGAGTTTCTTGTGATCTCTTTTGGGTTAACAAACGCACCAGCAGCTTTTATGGATTTAAGAATCGAGTATTTAAATTATGCTTGGATAAGTTTGTGGTGGTGTTTATTGATGATATCTTAATATACTCTAAGACACGGGAGGAACATGCGGAGCACTTGAGAGTGGTATTAGAGATATTGAGAAAGGAAAAACTCTACGCAAAATTTTCCAAGTGTGAGTTCTGGTTAGAAGAAGTCCAGTTCCTAGGTCACATAATTAATAAAAATGGGGTGGCAGTGGATCCAGCAAAGATAGAAACAATCTTGAATTGGGATCAACCAACGACACCAACAGAAGTTCGCAGTTTTCTTAGTTTGGCAGGGTACTATCGTCGTTTTATAAAAGATTTTTCCCAAATAGTGACCCCGCTAACCAATTTAACTCGAAAGACTGTGAAGTATAATTGGACGGACAAGTGTGAAGAGAGTTTTCAAGAATTAAAGAAATTATTGAGTAGGGCACCAGTATTATCATTACCAGATGAAACTGGGGGTCTTGTGGTTTATAGTTATGCTTCACAAAGGGGTTTAGGATGTGTGTTAATGCAACATGGGAAGGTGATCGCCTATACTTCGCGACAACTTAAAGATTATGAGAAAAGGTATCCTACTCACGATCTGGAGTTAGCTGCAGTAGTTTTTGCTTTGAAGATATGGCGACATTATTTGTATGGGGGAAAGTGTGAGATATACACAGATCACAAAAGTCTGAAGTATATTTTTACATAGAAGGAGCTGAACATGAGACAGAGAAGGTGGTTAAAATTAATCAAGGATTTTGATTGTGAGATTCTATACCATCCTGGTAAAGCCAACGTAGTTGCAGATGCATTGAGCTGGAAGAATCAAGAGGAATTGAATACCATCACAAACAACGAGGTACTGATAAAAGAGTTTGAAAAACTCGAGATTGAAATAAGAGCTCTAACTAACTCTAATCAGAAGCTATTTGTAATAGAGATAGCTTTAACCTTAATGGATAAAATCAAAGAGATGGAGGAGAAAGATAAAGCATGCCAAAAATGTAAGGCCGATATAACTCATGAGAAGAACATTAAATTTTGACTGGATAAAGAAGGAGTACTGAGGTATGAGGATAGAGTGAGGGTTCCAACAGTACATGTATTGAAAGATGAAATCTTAGCAGAAGCTCATAGTTCCAAGTTTGTTGTGCATCCGGGGAGTACTAGGATGTATAAGGACTTGAGTCAGCATTTTTGGTGGTCGAACATGAAGAGAGAGATAGCAGAATGGGTAAGAAAGTGTCTCACATGCCAGAGAGTTAAAGCTGAGCATCAAAGATCGAGTGGATTGCTACAACCTCTATCGATTCCTGAATGGAAGTGGGAGCACATCACCATGGACTTTGTGGTAGGACTTCCTGTCAATCAAAAAGGCCACAATACTATTTGGGTAATAGCTGTTCGTCTCACTAAGTAAGCCCACTTTCTACCTATTAAGGTTACTTATAATCTCAATAAGTTGGCCAAGTTATACATAAAAGAGATTATTGCTAGATATGGAGTTCCTGTATCCATAATGTTAGACCGAGATCCACGGTTTACTTTGAACTTTTGGAGGAGTCTTCAGGCACACTTGGGAACCCAGCTGAAGATGAGTACAACATATCACCCGCAAATCGATGGCCAAAGTGAGAAAACCATTCAGACGCTGGAAGATATGTTGAGAACCTGCATTATGGATTTTAAAGGGAGTTGGGAAGATCAATTGCCTTTGGTAGAATTCACCTACAACAACAGTTATCATGCTAGTATTGGAATGCCACCGTATGAAGCCTTGTATGGTAGGAAGTGTAGAACACCTTTGTGCTGGGATGAAGTTGGGGAAAGGCAAATGCTTGGACCTGAGTTAGTTCAACAAACTACTGAGAAGATTCGAATTATACGACAACGGTTGCAAGCGTCTCAGGACCGACAAAAGAAATATGCAGATCAACACAGACAACTACGAGAGTTTAGTGCTGGGAGTTATGTATTTATGAAAGTGTCTCCTTGGAAAGGCAAGATTCGTTTTGGTAAAAAGGGAAAGCTAAGCCCGAGATTCATTGGCCCATTCCAAGTATTAAGGAGAATAGGTGAGGTAGCCTATGAGGTAGCTCTATCCCCAGAGTTAGGACACATCCATAATGTGTTTCATGTGTCTGTGCTACGTCCGTATAAATCTGATTATAAGCATGTGATAAACCATGAACCTGTTCAGATAGAGAAAGATTTATCATATATAGAAGTTCTGGTGCAAATAGTTGATCTGAAGGAACAGGTGTTGAGAAATAAGGTCATATCATCGGTTAAGGTGGTTTAGAAGAATCATGATATTGAAGAAGCTACATGGGAGCTGGAAGATAAGATGCGAGAAGACTTTTCGCATTTGTTTTCATAGGCTGTAATTTTAATTTCGGGACGAAATTCTTATAAGAGGGGGTGATTGTAATATTCCAAACATTAAATAGGAATATTAATATAAACAATAAATATAACTATGTTTAATATGTTGTGTGATGTGTATTTAATTTTATTATGAGTGTATATAATTATATATCAGCACATAAGATATAACTATGTACAGATATATGGAAAGTTTTATAGGTAAACCCTAATTTAGGATTTTAATTAAATAAGGAATCCTAACCCTAATTGTAATAATAAATGGAAATTATAGCATAATACATTGATAATGTTATATATGATTATGAACATATACATATATTAATTTAATATGATGTATTATAGAAGAAGATTGTAAGAAAACCCTAATTAGGGATTAGGAAACCCTAACTCTAATTATAAACCCTAATTTATATTATAAACCCTAATTCTAAACCAACAAAATCTAATTGTTCATTATTGTTTTTTTTATTTTCTAAGGATAATATGAAATGACTAAATTATCCTTGGATTTAAGTGGGAAATTACCAAAATACCCTTAGTGTATGCGAAAAGACTAAAATGCTTATTTTGTTCTCTTATTAAAACAAGATAGGAACAAATCTTTTGCTTGCAAGCAAAACATTTGTCACATGGTATTAGCACTCTTGGCATGACAACACAACCCATATCATTAATGCTATAAGCTTACTTGTCAAAATGAGAGAGTAACTAGATTTTTACCCTCACTTGGACTTTTCATATAAGGATAGAACTTAAGAACACAACGCCATATTTTTCTTACTTAATATATACACCCAACTAACTCACAAACAACACTCAGCAGTCCAGAAAAGGAATCAGAAAGAGAAAGAATCAAAAAGTACACAAAAGGGTAAAAACCTAACCCTAGCTTAATTTTTAAAATTTGAAATTTTAATTATTGTTGTTATTGGTTAAATATGTTCATTACTAAGTTATTTGGTGATCTTGGTTGCTAAAACACGAATCCATAACATTTAAAAGCATCAAAAAGGAATTTTAAGCAAAACTGTCGAAGTTATAAAACAGGGTCTGACAACGAATGTTAGCCCTTATATCTCGTTGATTATTTGTTGTTTTGATGTTTTAAGAGTTGGTAGTCATAGCTTGCAAGGTTGTTAATATATTAGTAGTGGTAGATTAGACCTCAGAACACTGGATCGGAAGTTATAATGGGTCAAAACTCGTTGACCGGCATTGACAACCCATTTTCTGTGTAACCCAGAAAACGTATAAATGAGCTTGACAGCCCCGTTTGACCGCCTGGATCTCTTTCCTGATAGGTTGTTTAAGTGTTAGATGTTAGTAGAGTTATACCTTGACATGAGTCACTGGTTGGGAAATATAAACGGTCAAACCACGTTGACCGTCCAGATTTGATTTCAGGGTAACCTAGAAATTTCGAGCAACGGTCTGACAGATTGTTTGAGAGCTTATATCTTGCTTCTTGTTGAGATATAGACTCTGTGACTACTCAAACCATGTATCCTTGTAGTTCGTCTATAGAGCCCGACGACTAGAACACCCAAACATTAATCGACCGCCAAGATATAAGACGCTAAATGTCGTTGGCCGGAGTCGACCATTCAATTTTGGGCAGCCCAGAATTGAAGAACAGCGTTGGTGTGCTAGTTTGACCGGTTGTGGAAACTTGTAGCAAGATTTCTTGGTACTGAAATGAGCATAAACATGTACTCCTACACTAGCACTACAATTCCATTACACTAGAATGCTCAGAAACCAATCCAGTTGCTAGCAAGATCAAGTCAACCCAGAGACTAGAGCGTTGACCAACGTGTTCTTGGCTGGGCCAAGAACACCTATAGCGACACTTCTGTCGCTAAAGGTCTTTAGCGACAGGCGATTTTTGGAAATTAATTTTATTAATTAAAATAATTACCAAATAATTAATAAAAAATTCTAAAAATTCATTTTTAATTATAATAAGTAATTTTTAATATTTTGACATTAAATTTTATTAATATTTAATTTATTTAAATATTAATAATAATAAAAGTAATTAATAATAAATTACTTAAAAATAATATTAATGATTTAAAAATCATTTTAAATAATAATAAATTATTTAAAAATGATATTAATGATTTAAAAATTATTATTAATAAAAATAAATTATTTAAAAATAATATTGATGATTTAAAAATCATTTTAAATGGTTATTAAATATTTAAAAATAATTTTAATAAATTAAAAATCATTTTAAATTATATTAAATCATTTAAAAATTATTTTAAGCATTTGGAAATTATTATAAATAATAACTAAAATATCTAAATAGGATATTAAAACTTTTAAATAAAGTTGATCGAAAAACTAATTCGATAGCTATTCAATGAAGTTATAAAATACCGAACGAACTCCAAAATCAACCAAGACACTAATAGTTTAATTATAAATTAATTGCTATCGTTTCTAATGCCTGTTATAACATATATAGGTTGCTAGTATACTTTCAAATAACTTAAGTAGCCGATCGTGATAAAAGACAAGTTTTTCTAACTTCATTTAATTTTAAAATTAAATGTAAGTCTTGTAAATTGATATATGAAATTGTTATAAACGTTATTTGTGATATTTGTGATTTGAAAAAGGTTATGACTTATTGTTCAAGCATAACCAAGACATATGAACCATTACTTGCGTCAAATGTTTTTGATTTGATATCAAAGCATAGACTGTGGTGAAACCAATATTGCTTGGTACAATTATATATACTGATACTATCAATGACCGACAGTTTTACACTGACCAGGTGGTTGTATAGGATGATATGCATACTCCTAGCTGGTATGGTTGGCCAAATCAACCCGGGTTGATAAGTCTTTATGACTGACAGAAACTCGTAATATGTGGGATTTGACATATCAAACCTCAGTATATATATGTGGAAAAATACTCTAAAATAAATGTTCCTTCATTTCAGATATTGTGTCAGTATAAACAATAATTGTTTAAAACTTGCTAAGCATTTTAAAGCTCATTCTTGCAAATATTCTTTTCCTTTGCAGCTGCGTCGAATATCCCAGGAAGTTCAGGAAATAATACTTGCGGCTAAAAGTCAGTTTATAAGAACGAATATAATTTGGTATATCTCTGATGTAATAGTTAAACGATAGGTAATCAGATATTATTATGTTGTTAAGTTATTAGTTGAATGGTTTTACCTTATTCATAGTGAATAGTATCAAGTACATTATCTATATGAACTATACATCTGAATGAGGGTATTGAATGATCTTGGGAGTTCTATAAGCACTGTGGTCGCTCCTCAGTTCCAAGAACAATATTATCATTTGTACTGTGAATGTCAGATAGATAGAAATTATTGATATGTAAGAAATATCTATAAGATTATAAATCTATACATCCAAGTGAGGGTATCCAAATATTGTAATTGTTCTGACGAGAACTCTTAATTGATTGGGATATTGTGAATCTTGGATTTATAGAAGTTATCATCTTATAGAATATTTACGTGAGTACCGAATTTGCTACAGGCAATGTAGAGATTTTGGGGGCGTCACAACTATGAACGCAAATTTTGTTCTTATAACTAGTGTTGATCAACACATAACATCCCTGAATTGGGAAATTTTGTTTTTGCCGAATGACTGTGATGATGAACGCAAATGTCGTTCAAATTTATATTGTACCGAATGGCGGTCATGTAGATAGCATGGATCAACACAGGGCATAATAGGCTGATCACCCACCTTGTCCGTAAGCATGCCGATTTATAGATGAATTTATGCTTAAACCTTTTCAAAAACATGAAAAAGAAAGTTCGCGGTTGTAAGACCCCATATTTTATGAATAAAAATTTATTTTTTTATATATTATTTTTTTAAACAGTAAGGGTTGTTTTGATAAATGTGGTGAGTTATGAGAAATATGTGCAAATTTTTCAAAGTTAGCAAGTGGTAATAAAATACTCATTGTTGTCGGAGAATATTTGTTTGGTCGTGGAATATTCTTGTTGTCGGGAAATATTAGTACGACAGCGCAATCATTTGTGGACCCCACAACGAAATAACTGTCGGATGAAGAAAACGACAAGAATAAGTTTTTCTAAAAATAACGGCGGGTTTGTTACCGTTAAAACTGTTGAAATACCCGGTGGTTAAAATACAGTCATACGCGGTGTTGCACAGTAGCACACGGTATTGTACGGTAATTCTAATTATTGATTCTTACGTAAGAAGTCATTACTCAATAATTGTTACAGTAATTACTGTTCAATATTTTATATTATTGATTCAATAATTGCTACATTGATAATTGCATAATATTTTATTGATTCAATAATTGTCATTGCACAGTATTTTAAATTATCAAATCAATAACTCATATTATTTGAATAATATTATTAGATAACATTATTGGCAATGTCTAAGGTAGTTCTGTCTAGGAGGGGTTATTTAATTGCGCGACAATAAGGAGAAATCCTTATCGGAAGGCCCCCTCTTTCTTGGGAATGACCTGTTTGTCAATTTTGTAGTTCTGTAATATTATTTGTGAATAATTAATTATTGATTTATATGATAAGAAAATATTTATTTTTGTGAATATAAAAGAAGGAATTAGTGCTGAGGTATTTTTATCAGTATTGGATGTTCATATTGTGAATTATAATATTAATGATGAAAAAAAATATTATTAAAAATGTATTTTGTGAAGCCAGGTGAATTGAGATAAATAGAGGGGTTTTTATTGAAGTATTTGTTGTAAGTTTTGCTTGTTACATGGACCCCCACTTACCCATTTTTTAAAACTGTCGATAGAAGTTATCTCAGTTTTGTTTTTTTTATATATATATATATATATATATATATATATATATATTTGACTTTGGAAATGGGGGGGGGGGGGAAGATAACGTGTGTGGGAGGGAGTATTATTATTATTATTATATATATATTATATTTTATTTAAATTTTTTGTTTTATTAGAATATTTTATTGCACAGTAATGAATAGTAAAATCAAATTTTTCGCCGGTGCGCGCCCGTGAATTCGTCCAAAATTTTTTACTGTGCAGTCCGTGATTTTTATTCAAATAGTACCCTTCCATTCTCCTATAAATAGGATGCTTAGTTTAGAATTAAAAATCACACCAGAATCAAAAGTTTTCTCTCTATAATATCGAGCGTATTTTTGTGAGTATTTAGATACTTTGAGTGTTGCTATTCAGTGCAAGTTTCTTTAAGCATTATACTTGAAATTCTAGTCAGAAGTACTGTTCTTTTGAGGTAAAGGATATTATTTTTTCGTAAGGGATGTTATTTTCTTTCGTAAATGATGTTATTCTTCTCAATATCATTATACCAAAATATTGGCATGAATGTTATTGTGAAATTCTTACTTTTTTTTGTCGAGATTATTATTCACGTATACGGCACTATTCATGAGTACTATTCACGAAGTATGATTTTTCTTATGAAATTTCTATCTTTTTCATGTCGGGGTTACTATTCACGTATACGGCACTATTCACGGAAAAATTAAATTTTCTTCTATTTGTTCAAGTTGGCTATTATGGGTCTTATCTTTGATTGGATCCAAGTTTTGAGCGTTATTCTTGAATTTTGCTCCACAAAGTATTATTGTGGAGTATTTTTGAACTTGGATAAACTAAAATACGAATCCTTAATCTTTGTCATTTATCTCACTAAATTCGTTATTTATATTATTTTTCATCATCCTCAGTCCTAAATGATGATATAACTGAATATCTTTGGCCTGTAGAGCAAAGATGAATGATTACCTGATGAATATCTTTGGCCCGTAGTGCAAAGATTGACAAGTGTTGAGATGAACATGACCACTGGAGATACAAATGAATATCTTTGGCCCGTAGTGCAAAGATAAATATTTGATTCAAGATGTATATTGATTGATGTTATAGGGATAAAATATTGATGATGGACTTTTAAATCATAGAAGATAGTAGACTTTATTCTCTACTTAACTCTTCTAATGAATTGTTATTTCCGCTGCGAATATTGATCTAAAACTTGTTGTCCATAATATTTTATTTGTATTGTTGAAGACTAACGATAATTTATTTTTCATTATCTTAGTCATAATATTCTCTATTATCCTCTTCAGGAAATGAGAATGTCGCAGGAACTAGTCGGGGGACAGAGTGACGGCCCGAGTTAGAGCAGTAGTAGTCCTCACTATTTCTAATAAATAGTGTGATAATAATTGTAATGAGGACTTAGTTTGAATGTTAATATTTTCTACATATTTGTATTGACACTCACAGTTGTGTGGTCGTATTTTGCACGACCGTGTGATATAAAGTTTGTATTTGGATTCTGTACCATGTATTTGGCGACTCAGAATGGGTTGGATTGACTGGACCTATTCTGGGGTTGTCACAGTTGGTATCAGAGCTTAGGGATATGATCTCTGGCGGAGATCGGGGAATAGAACTAGGAGGGGAGAGACGAGTAAATCATTCGTTAGTGTGTCCTACCTAAGATTATCTGATGTTGAATTGGTCAGTCGGAGTATAGGGTTGATATGTAAATTTGTTTAATTAACCCTTGTTTTATGGCAGTATTTGAGAATGGCAGCTGAGAATGTTAACAATGGAGTGAATGAGACCGTGGAGACACCTTTAATCACCAACCAGGAGAACGTGCAACAGGAAGGCAATGTTCATCCTGAAAACAACACTTATCAGATGATAAACTATGAGATGTTTAGAAGTTTTTTTGCAGTTCATGCAAAACTAGACGAGGGAGACTCGTGTGCAAAATACAGGTGGAGATAATAACAACACGCGAATTATCACTGCCAAGCAGTTCAAAGAATTGGGACCACCAGAATTTTTGGGAAAGTCGGATTCGATCAAGGCGGAGACTTGGGTTAAGCAAATTACCAAGATATTTGATGTCTTGGGATGCACGGAGGAATAGAAGGTTCCATTTGCCACCTTTATGTTCCGTGGAGAGGCAGATTACTGGTGGGAATCCATGAAGCGTACCCAGACTGCCGCACTCAAGATGTCTTGGGAAGCGTTCCAGAAACTGTTCAATGACAAGTACTTTCCTGAAAGTATTCGTCATATGAAGGAGGTAGAGTTTATCAGACTGGAACAGAACAACATGACTGTGTCCCAGTACGAGGCTAAGTTTGCGGAGTTGTCCAGGTTTGCACCTCATTTGGTGGAGAATGAGGAACGTATGACGTGGATGTTTCTGAGAGATTTGACACCCGAAATTTGTCAATACCTCATTTCTCACAAATTTTCTCTATATTCGAATGTAGTAAATAGGGCCCAGTTGTTAGAACGAGATAGTAAGTATGTTCAACCAAGGGACAACAATCAAGGTTGCACCGATGGCAGCAGTCATCGGAACAATGACAACTAGCAGGGAGGAAAGTATCATGACAGAAGAGGTAACCACTCCGGTGGTAATCGTGGCCATGATAGTAGAAAAAGCGAATCGGGAGGAGATTTCAAGAAGAGAAGGTACAACAATGAGAACGTGAAGACATTGACATCAACACCAGCATCAACTGTTTCTAGGGGAGGAGAACAACCACCGATCGTATGCTATAAATGCGGGAAAAAGGGACACATCAGCCCAAACTGCCCACAACAATTCAAAGCATGCTATAACTGTGGAAAAGAAGGACATATAGCTAGAAATTGTCCTGTAGCGAAACCAAGTCCAGCAGGGGTGGTGATTCCAAAGGCGGCTTCGGACAAGTCAAAGTCGGTGGTTCCTGGAAGAGCGTTTTTCGTGATAGCCCAAAACGCGAGGAACCCACACAAGGTGATTACGGGTAAGCTAATCATAAACTCTTGCGAAGTTTACACCTTCTCAGATACCGGTGCTACCCATTCTTTTATTTTACCTGCTTGTGCTCAACGATTAAATTTGACACCTGAGAAGTTAGACTTTGACTTATCTGTTGAAACTCCGTTAGGAGAAAATTTCGTTATATCTATAATTTATAAATCTTGCTTGATTCAGATTGGTACCCTTACCTTACCTGTTGATCTTATATCTTTAAAAATACTTGTATTTGACGTGATTTTAGGAATTGACTGGTTAACCACTTACCATGCCAAAATTGATTATTTTCGTAAGGTTGTTAGTTTTTATATTCATAACCAACCTGTTGTGCGAATCCAAACAACCAAACCACTAAAATCATCAATGTCATTTCAAGTCACAAATCTATTCGTTTATTAAAAAATGGATGTTAAGCTTTCTTACCTCATGTCACTGATCTAAACCAAAATAAGTCAGATTTGAATAATATTTCTGTTGTTAATGAGTTTCCTGATGTATTTCCCAAAGAACTTTCCGGTCTACCCCCAGAACGTGAAGTTGAATTCTTTATTGACCTTGAGCCCGGTACAAAACCCATTTCTAAAGCCCCATATTGAATGGCTCCTATTGAACTTCAGGAGTTAAAAGTCCAACTACAGGAGTTGTTGGACATCGATTTTATTCATCCTAGTACGTCTCCTTGGGGTGCTCCTGTCTTATTCGTAAAGTATGCGACTTTGTATTGACTATCGGGAGTTAAACCATGTCACCATCAAGAATAGGTATCCGCTACCTCGCATTGATGACCTATTCGACCAGTTGCAAGGTGCGTAATTCTTCTCAAAGATCGATTTTCGTTCTAGATATCATCAGTTAAAGATTAGAACTGATGACATTTCAAAGACTGTCTTTAGAACTCGATACGCGCATTATGAATATTATGAATTTCTAGTTATATCTTTCGGATTAACCAATGTCCACGCTACGTTCATGGACATGATGAACCGAATATTTGAGAAATATTTGGATCATTTTGTGATTGTCATTATTGATGAGATCCTAATATTTATTTATTTAGAACGAACTCAACATGCGACAACGACGTTGGTTGGAGCTATTGAAAGATTACGATCATACCATTCAATACCATCTTGGAAAAGTGAACGTGGTAGCTGACGCATTGAGTGAAAGATCGTATGCGATGTTGTCAACACAAAGACCCATTTTGTGTGACTTACAAAGGATGAAGATACAGTTCAAGACTCTGGGGACCCACGTGATGATGTCAAATATGCGAGTAGAACCAACTTTAATTGATAAAGTTAAAGCTACTCAAGATACAGACCCGGAGCTGATGAATATGAAGAAGAAGATGTTATTCCAAAAATAAGAATCGATGAAGAAGGAATACTTCGAGTCAACTCCAGACTTTGTGTTCCTAACGATCCTTATTTGAAGTATAGAATCATGATGGAGGCACACAACACACCGTTCGCAATCCATCCTAGAAGTACCAAAATGTATTATGATCTTTGACATACATTTTGGTGGAGCAACATGAAGAGAGAGATCGCGGAGTTTATCTCGAGGTGTTTAACGTGTAAACGTATCAAGGCGAAGCATCAAGAGCCATAAGTAAAGAGCCCCGAGCCTTTCGCTGGTGACTTCTTGTGTGGGGTGCACCGAAGCCAGACTCTCCGTAGGAGACAACATTTTTGTACGGTGGCAAACTGATAGGTACCATTGTGAGGTACTATGGTTGAAGCACCATGAGAGTCACAGTTGGAATCGAATAAATGACCTGGGAGTTAAAATTAGAAATAAAAACGAGGTATCCTCACCTTTTCGACATACCAGGTACGTACGTCAATTTTGAGGATGAAATTTCATAAGGAGGGGAGGTTGTAAGACCCCAGATTTTATGAATAAAAATTTAATTTTTTATATATTATTTTTTTAAATAGTAAGGGTTGTTTTGATAAATGTGGTGAGTTATGAAAAATATGTGCAAATTTTTCAAAGTGAGCAAGTGGTAATAAAATACTCATTGTTATCGGGGAATATTCGTTTGGTCGTGAAATATTCTTGTTGTCGGGAAATATTCGTACGATGGCGCAATCATTTGTGGACCCCACAACGGAATAACTGTCGGATGAAGAAAACGACAAGAATAAGTTTTTCTAAAAATAACGGCGGGGTTGTTACCGTTAAAACTGTTGAAATACCCGGTGGTTAAAATACAGTAATACGCGGTGTTGCACAGTAGTACACGGTATTGTACAGTAATTCTAATTATTGATTCTTACATAAGAAGTCATTACTCAATAATTGTTACAGTAATTAATGTTCAATATTTTATATTATTGATTCAATAATTGCTATATTGATAATTGCATAATATTTTATTGATTCAATAATTGTCATTGCACAGTATTTCAAATTATCAAATCAATAACTCATATTATTTGAATAATATTAGATAACATTATTGGCAATGTCTAAGGAAGTTCTGTCTATGAGGAGTTATTTAATTGCGCGCCAGTAAGAAGAAATCTTTATCGGAAGGCCCCCTCTTTCCTTAGAATGACTTGGTTGTCAATTTTGTAGTTCTGTAATATTATTCGTGAATAATTAATTATTAATTTATATGATAAGAAAATATTTATTTTTGTGGATATAAAAGAAGGAATTAGTGCTGAGGTATTTTTATCCGTATTGGATGTTCATATTGTGAATTATAATATTAATGATGAAAAAAAAATGTTATTAAAAATGTGTTTTGTGAAGCCAAGTGAATTGAGATAAATAGAGGGGTTTTTATTGAAGTATTTGTTGTAAGTTTTGCTTGATATATGGACACTCACTTACCCATTTTTCAAAACTGTCGGTAGAAGTTATCTTAGTTTTGTTTTTTATATATATATATATATATATATATATATATATATTATATTATAATTACCTACCTTATACGGTAGGTAATATATATATATATATATATATATATATATTATATTTTATTTAAAATTTTTATTTTATTAGAATATTTTATTGCACAGTAATGAATAGTAAAATAAAAAATTTTGCCGGTGCGCGCCCGTGAATTAGTCCAAAATTTTTCACTGTGCAGTCCGTGATTTTTATTCAAATAGTACCCTTCCATTCTCCTATAAATAGGATGCTTAGTTTAGAATTAAAAATCACACCAAAATAATAATTTTTCTCTCTCTATAATATCGAGCGTATTTTTGTGAGTATTTAGATACTTTGAGTGTTACTATTTAGTGCAAGTTTCCTTATGCATTATACCTGAAATTTCAGTCAGAAGTACTGTTCTTTTGAGGTAAAGGATATTATTTTTTCGTAAGGGATGTTATTTTCTTTCGTAAATGATGTTATTCTTCTCAATATCATTATAAATATTGGCATGAATGTTATTGTGAAATTCTTACTTTTTTTCGTCGAGGTTACTATTCACGTATACGGCACTATTCACGTATACGGCACTATTCACGAATACGGCACTATTCACGAGTACTATTCACAAAGTATGATTTTTCTTATAAAATTTCTATCTTTTTCATGTCGGAGTTACTATTCACGTATACGGCACTATTCACGAAAAAATTAAATTTTCTTCTATTTGTTCAAGTTGGCTATTATGGGTCTTATCTTTGATTGGATCCAAGTTTTGAGCGTTATTCTTGAATTTTACTCCACAAAGTATTATTATGGAGTATTTTTGAACTTGGATAAACTAAAATACGAATCCTTAATCTTTGTCCTTTATCTCACTAAATTCGTTATTTATATTATTTTTCATCATCCTAAGTCCTAAATGATGATATAACTGAATATCTTTGGCCTGTAGAGCAAAAATGAATGATTACCTGATGAATATCTTTGGCCCGTAGTGCAAAGATTGACAAATGTTGAGATGAACATGACCATTAGAGATACAAATGAATATCTTTGGCCCGTAGTGCAAAGATAAATATTTGATTCAGGATGTATATTGATTGATGTTACAGGGATAAAATATTGATGATGAACTTTTAAATCATAGAAGATAGTAGACTTTATTCTCTACTTAACTTTTCTAATGAATTGTTATTTCTGCTGCGAATATTGATCTAAAACTTGTTGTCCATAATATTTTATCAAAATTATTGAAGACTAACGATAATTTATTTTTCATTATCTTAGTCATAATATTTTTTACTGGGCTAGTTGAGCTCACCCTTTTCATCTAGTGTCCTCTTCAGAAAATGAGAATGTCGCAGGAATTAGTCGGAGGACAGAGTGACGGTTCGAGTTAGAGGAGTAGTAGTCCTCACTATTTCTAATAAATAGTGTGATAATAATTGTAATGAGGACTTAGTTTGAATGTTAATATTTTTTACATATTTTTATTGACACTTATAGTTGTGTGGTCGTATTTTGCACGACCGTGTGATATAAAGTTTGTATTTGGATTCTGTACCATGTATTTGGCGACTCAGAATGGGTAGGGTTGACTGGACCTATTCTGGGGTCGTCACAGCGGTCTTTATTTCTTTATGACCCATAGCATGATACAAAAATCTCTTTCTAAGAGAATCTTTGAAAGTCCTGAGTTATTCATATTGCTTCAAAATTATTGATCAATTATGAAGGATTCCTATTTTGGAAGTTGAGTGTGGAAAGGATGATGATCTTCAGAAGGAAGTAGGTTGGAGAATACGACAATTTTAAGCGAATCCTTTAAGATGTGAAATGTAGAGTCATGAGAAGTAAAGATTTTTGGATCATGAAATTGATAGGAAATAGTTGCGTGAGAATTAAAAACGTATAGGAATGAAAGATTAAGTGTGAGACTCATAGGACTTTTGGAGCACTAGAGAGAAGGGTATTGGAAATGTAATGGTTTAGAAATATCCTTAGAAAAGATAATTGATGGGATAATACTCAGAATATAATTGAGTTTAATAAAGGTTATGAAATAAAACCTACAAGAATTTGTTGAGGAAAAATGGATTAAATAGGTAATATGACACCTAAGAGGAAATAATATATTGAAATTATTCAGTGATAGAATCTCGGAAGAAGATGGACGTAGACCAAGTAAGGATGGTTCGGTGATTATGATTCCGGGGACAGAATCCTTATAAGAGGGGAAGAATGTGACGACCCGATAATTCAGATAGCCTTGTAATTAGGTTTTTGATGTAAATTGTTAGTTCCCTGGGGCACACAATAGATCTAGAAGGGGGGGGGGGGGTTGAATAGATTCTTTTTAATATTAAAAGGTTTTTCATTTTCTTTTATATTGCTAAGTAATTAGCAGATGACAAATAGAAGAAGCATTTCATGCACAACGAAATAAGTTAAGATCCCCTACAAGGATATATTGTTAAACATAGTTCTAATGTTAGTTTAGTTGTAAGCAGTTATTGCAGTTATAGTGCATAATGTAATGACATAAAGTAAATGACACAAGTGGTTTTAAGTGGTTCAGAGACTAAAGCTCCTACTCCACTCTTCTGCTTCAACAAGCAGGGATTCCACCAAGGAAAAGGAAACTATTGAATCACTAAAATTCCTTCAAGGCCAGCAGCCTTGGAACTCTAGTTCACTAAGAACTCTTCAAGCCCAGCAGACTTGGAACTGTACACTAATCCCAGCAGACTTAGAATCTCTTGTACCCTCCGGTACTCAGCAAGCCCAGCAGACTTGACTTTGACTTAGTCACGAAGACAAGGACCCCTCAGGCCCTGGTTGTTGGTTTGTTTGTTGTTGGTGCTGAGCTGCTAAGATGACATTAAGCTTGTTCATCTTCTGGTACTTAGCGGCTTTTTGTGATCTTCTGGCGTTCAACATCTAGACTTGATCACCACTGATGGACTGCTAGGATGTATATGAAGCTTGACATCCTTGAGTACTTAGCATTCTCATACATCTCCTTGGTGCAGCTGATCTTTGTTGTTGATGCTTGACTTCACCTGATTTCAGCATAGCACACTATCACCATTGGGGATCTGCTAAGTCTGTGTACTTCAGGTAGACTTCTTCTGGTACTTAGCATCCTTTGAACACTGGTTATCTTGTGTACAGACTCTGCTCTGCATTTACTTCTCTTCAGCTCAGGTTGTTCATGGTGAATCATAGAGTGGCTCTAGAGATCTGCTTTCTAGTTTGCCACTCTAGTTCTTGTCTTTTTGGCCTTCTCGGCTCTCAGCTCGGATGCTATTGTGGTTGGCATTCTCCTTCGTGTTGAGTGAAGCCTTTAGCAGTTAGAGCCCTTCATCATATGTGCTTCACTCCTACTATGGTAGTCTCACTGCCACTAAGACATTTTCTCTGTTAAGCTCTGCAAAACTCTCGTCAAGTCAACAACTCTTCACCTTTGAAGCTTCAGCTGTTATATACTCCTCCATCAGCTTCCCGTTAGAATATAGCCATTGGAAGCTATTTGAAATGCTTCAAGGATTCTGAGTTATTTGATGCAGACTGCTGAGTTGACGTGAGAACACCTTTTTGACTTTTTTGACACTGCAGTCTGCTGTTTCACCTAACACCTCTGAGATGTCACATTAAGAAGTCAGGTTGGTAGTCACCTTTATTTCTCTTTTCTGTTTCCTCGATTCAGACCAAGGATGTTGACTATTGCATCGATACTCTCAATTAACAACGTTCGATTATCAGTCTTCATATTGAGACATTGCTGAGACTCAATAATTAGACGACCGAACTCCATAATTTTGATACAGATGTTCATGTGCTTGATCGTAGTTTGTCTGTGGATGTTGCAAGTTGACTGACTTTGACAGCACTACGACTCTGAGAGTGTTATGTGAATTAACAATGTAGAACCTCTCGCACTTCACTCTTGCAGTGCTTCTATGATTCTGCTTGTGTTGACTTGCATCAGGAACTGATAACTTGGCTGACTGCTTTGGCCCTTCTGATGTACACGACTCTTCTGATTAGTAAGGCTCAGCTCTCTCAACTAGTGCTCTGTGATCTTTCGTTCACTCTACATGGTGAGGCTGAGCGTTAACAATCCTTTACGTCTTTTCCTCTGTAAGGTGGGCCATTAACTTTGTATGGGCTTTGTCAGTCTCTGCTGTTGTAATACCCGAGAATTTTATAAATAAATTTAGATTTTAAAACAAAGGTTATTGCTATTATTTGTGTACATATATATATATATATATATATATATATATATATATATGTGTGTGTGTGTGTGTGTGTGTGTGTGTCATGTGATTAATGATTAAGAAGTACGTTAATGATAATGATAAGCTTAATTAAGCTTAAGTGTTAAGCCTTGTGTGGCATAATTAATTTTCTAATTGGACTAGTTGGGTCATGATTTAATAATGTATTGGACTTAGGTTATATCCAAGCCCAACAACATTAATGTGACATGTTATAAGAGTTAGGAGATGTGGCCCAATCAATTTATGTGCTAGGTTAATATTAGGGTAAATGTGCATTAGTAATGTGCCTAGCCCAATTGGATTTAGCTTGATATGGCCCAATGAGTAATATATGATGATGGATATATGTATACATATATATAGGTATATATGTATATGGGTGTATAATAGACATATTTATATATATGTGTGTGTATAAGGGACATGTATGCTAGCATTGTGTATAAGGTGAGAATTAAAAATATAAAATGGTGCAATAGACCCCTTCCCCATAACCCAAAATGCTTATTTTTATGGCTTGGTTAAGCTCACAAGAAAGAGCCATGTGGGGAGAATGATGAAGAAGGACTATGAACAGTAATAGTTGGTGGAGTTAACCACCAACTCCTTTTCTTTGCCCTTTGTGTAATAACCATAGGAGGGTAATAGCTTGTCTATAAATAGAAGCCTTGTATTGGTGTTTAGAGTTTGCTATTTTATTTGCTAAGTAACAGATATAGAGAGCTAGAAATAATTGGAAAAAAGAAGAGAAACCTAGAGAAGTTCTTGCTAGTTGGTGGTTCAAGGAACAAGGTGAAGACATACTCAAAGTTCCTAGCTAAGAGGAAGAAAGCCATCAAGAGGTAGGATCACTAACTTACTTCTTTTATGCTTGTCAAGTTAAGTTAGTGTATGTTAAAGTATGTTAGTATATGTTAGTTTAAGTAGAAATGCATGCTTGGTTGTGGGAGTTTTGTATGTTGTGGGATCATGATGGATCTGAAGGTATAAGGATGGTAATACGAGGAGTATATACGTTATAAATGCTTTGTGTGTGATAATATAACCTATGAAACAAGATTGAAGCATGTAAGCATGAAATCTAGATTTTTACGTTTGTAAACATGAGATGTGAAGTTAAATGTCATAAAATGTATAAGCCTTATATATTATCCAATAATGTTATGTTTAACCTCTATGAAATACGGACATAACCCAAGTGGAATCATGGTAATCGGACATAAAACGAACCCGTAGAGGAACTTTCCGTAAAATATGCCGATATGCAAACCCTAGCTTGGAAAAGCAATAAACTTAATTAATTAAATAATTTAGAAAATTGTGTAAGATATCATATATTGAAGATATACAAGTTTATGAGATATTGGAAGTGATTTCAACTTATTTGGATGTAAAATGAACAAGTTATGCAAGATTTAATCAAAAATGGTCAAAAATCAAAATGTTGGAAAAATAAGATTTTTTTTCAGATGGCTAGCGCCTAGTGTGCTTGGCCAGGCTTAAACCTAGCGCCTAGTGCACTAGGCCATTTTCTAAGTTGGGTCGGCCCGGGTCGGGTCGGGTCAAACGGGTCAAAACTTTTTTTTTAAAGATAAAATGAGATAAAATAAGATTAATAACAAGATAAAATAAAAACATAATTAATTAAATAATAATAATACTTAATTTGATTAATATTAAAAGATTTTATTAATCAAAGATAATTAAACAATTAAAGTAATTTAATTGTGAGTTAATTAAATACAATTTGAGATTAAAAATTTAAGACTTATTTTACTTAAAGGAAATTAGAACAATTAAAATAATTTTAATTGTAATTCAATAAGTGATAATTAATCTAATATTCTTAAAGTATAAACAATTAAAACTAAATAAGGTTTTAATTGTGAAATAAATAAACAATTAAGATAATACTTAATTGTAAAACAATAAGACTTAGACCAATTGGTAATAGTGAAGACTATTTCTAATTGTATAAGTATGAACAATTAAAGTGACATTAATAAATATTTTAATTGTGAATAATAATTATTAAACAATTAAATACTTTCAAAGATTATTTAATTGTGAAACAATGAGACATTAATATGAATATCCCTAATTATAATTAAGGGAATTACTCAGATAATAATGAAGTACTATGTTAATGATAGAGTGATAGAGATAACAATTAGAGAAACAATATATAATTATTTTAAGAAGTCTTAAATACCTAAGGCTAGTGTGTTAGACCGATGCAGGTTTATATGTTTATGTGTTGATAGAGATTAACCGTTATGATAACAATATGTTAATCAAGGATAAGAAGTCGAGGTCAGAATTAATCAACAACTCAGGCAAATATCCTAACCTATGCATTTACTTTATGCAAGAAATCTATGATTATGCAAGTTCCCTATCTTATACAACTTTTGATATTGTGCAAGTATTCAAACCTTACTCTTTATTGAGCACGTACTTAAGCTTGTGCTATTATTGATCGTATGAGTAAATAATTGATAGTATGATTCTTGTCTTATAAATTAATATTTTATAGCTCGATTTAAATCACAATTATATTCTTCGAATCATGTTACGAGTATTGAACTTATAAATTGTTCATATATACATTGTAAAAGTTATCTACGCCATTTGATCAGTCTAGACCAATATCATGAATTAGAAAGCGATCCAAATCAATTGCTTTGGTGCAGAATCTTATAAATCTACTGAGATGAACAACCCTCATTGAAGGAGAAACTATATAACTGTCGGGGAACCGACGTGCGCACAAATAACATGTAAATATTATGCATAATGTAGGGAGGTTGATCACCTGTTGTACTTGTTTATATTAGATTGTCAGTTAAACACTATTAAATCTAGCAACAGTTATAGTCCTTAGTGACTGCTCAAGATTAAACTTTATCTTTTGGAAAATGTTCAAACCTTTGAATCCTTTTGATAATGCTTCGGTCTATAGTGACCTTCTGTTTATAATTCAAAGGACAGTTTTGGAACTATTAAAATTTCTTCGTTTACAACATTATTCCTTAAACTCTCGAGTTATCCTTTGAAAGCATACCTTGGATATTATTAAGCTTTATAATTTTTCTTCTCCTTATTGCTATATTACTTGCTGAGCAAATGTGTTGCTCATTCTTGCTTTCCTTAAATATTTAAGTTAAGGCGGAACAATGAGGACCCTCTGGCACGGATAAGGGCAAAGGCAAGGCTACGGCGTAGCTTTGTTCTTCTTTAGAATTATTGTTATATTGTAATATGACTTATTTCATATTATGTATTAGTTATGTTATGGTTTAAGATATGTTTAAGTTGCGAGACCGTGGGACGCGAATATTTATATTAAATCAATGTAAATTATTCTATTATTCCGTTGCATGAGATTGTAGTATATTATTAGAATTAGATCGTGATGCACCAAATTTGAGGTACATGTATCTGAATTTGGGGGCATCACAACTACTCGTTGGCAAACACCACAATCGTCATAGTCACCACTACGATCGTTGTCTTCTATTTGACAGTCACTTCATTCATTGTCTTCTAATGGACGCTTGTAGAAGACTGCTCCTGAATGGCTCTTCACTTCTTAATCAACCTTGCTGATAGAGTTGGTGCTTCTATCTTTTGTTTGCTTGCAGGCCATTTAGAGAGTGCTCTTTGATCCACCTCAAGTAGACTGCTTTCAGAACTTTGACTACTCTTGCCAGAATGAGATCTTCGCTTTCACTTCAGGAATGCTCCTGTTGAGAATCGTGTAGTCTTTATGATTCTTCCTTGGCATTGTGAGAATTTGACTGACTACGTTTTGGCCTTTGTTCTGCAGACTACGATCTTGCTTTGGTTCTGCAGACTACGATATGGCTTTGGTTCTATAGACTAAGATCTAGCTCTGGCTCTGCAGATTACGATCTGGCTTTGGTTCTGCAGACACTATGACTCTAAGTGTAGTCTGCGACTCTAATATTAGATAATATGACAGACTAAGATTTTTACCTTAACAACTGCAGTCTCTTGACTGATCTGCCCGATTACGATTTTTGCCTCGTTATAATCTGCAGACTCCACGTTTTTGAGTGAAGCCTACGATTCTTGACTTGGCTCGGTAGGTGCTCGACAGGCTCCTGGCAGGCTGCCTCCACTATCTTGAAGTGGCTTTCTTGGCATACTGCGATTGCTGGTGCAGTGCTCCACGATCAGAAAAGCCTATCTATTACATTTTATAAGATCAACCTAACAAGCTTGATCTTTCTATTCATAGTCCTTGTACATTGTAATCTTTTGAAGGACTTCACAAAGCTGTTCATTCATGTAGGATCAACCTAACATATTTGATCTTTTCAGTCTAAGTCCTTGTACATATTGTCTATCATCTAGTAAGGACTTTACAGCTTTCATCAATGCAGACATATTTGCATATTCATTCATTAAATTCATAATCAAATATAATATAAATAGGAATAACATTCTCATGCATATTCCTAACAATCTCCCCCTATTTGATTATGACAAAAACATTAAATGCATATGTATAAAATGAATGAATCCTAATATACAATGAGTTGTTGTATTACTAAAACAGATAATCATGAATGTCATTAATAAAAATTTAAGTTACAAATGATATGACACTCTAAGTCTTGGATCCAGAACATACTATTACAATTAGAGATGTACCTTCTCTTTTTCATTGTCTGCTCCTTGTATGCCTTCTGGATGAACTTTCTGTTTCAGCTACTCATCTTTTTGTTCTTCTCGATTCTGCTTCCCCTCAGATGGATGCTTCATTGCTTCATCTTGCTTAGGCTCCCTCTCATGTCTTGTCTTTATGGAGTCCTCTTCTTTTGACTCCCCCTCAGATGATGACTCCACCGCTGCTTCCTTCTTCTGCTTCCCTTTTAGGTCCTTTACTTTACTGCTTCAGCTCTTGCTCTTCTCCTATGTCTTTATTGTCTTCATTCTTCTCTTTGATTGCCTCCTTGAGTGCCTCTTTTTCTCCCCCTTTTTGTCATCAATCACTTGAGAGAGATGTTGGACATTAGACATAAGCTGCTCCATTAGGTGAGATGTGTTGCCAACTTCAATCTTGAGTTCTTGTTGGCTGAGCTCTAGCTTTAGTGAAAGAGACTGGTTCAAAGTGTCTATTTTCTCAGAGAGAGACATAATAGATTCTTCATTTTTCTTCTGAGCTAGCATAGCTTCTCTTCTTTGATCCCGTATAGATTTCAGATATATTTGATCTCTCTGTTGAAGCTTGACAGATATATCTGAGATTGTGGCTTGAAGTTTGTTGTGAAACTCACTGTCTTCTCCTCTTGACAAGATCTTAGCTTCTTCAGTAATGAGAGAGAATTTCTCAACCAATTCTTTAGAGTTTTTTAGTAACTCTTGCTCTTGAAGAATTTGAGCATCTGGTTGCACAGCCTCCTGCTGAGTAGCTGGTTGGACACCACGTTTCTCACTTTTAGAGAGGCTTTCAAAAGTAATGAGAATCTCAATGAGATTTGAATACCAGTCGCTGTTGGTGGAAGAAGGGATATCAGAGAAGATTGCTAGAGCAAGGTTTGACTTCTCAGGATGTGCTTGATCATTTGCAATGGTAGAGTGTAATGGCTCTTCGATCGTGGACTTTGATGTGATCCTTCCACCATCTAAGCTTTCTCGTAGATCGTAGGGAATGTAGATGTTGCTGGCTTGTTTGTAGACCTTGAAGTGAGGCTGGTCTCTGATCAGCTTTGTTGGAAATAACTTGACCCTTGGAAAGTTTGGCGAGATCAGCTCCATATTAGGAAAGTGTGAGAAACACCAGCTGATGTAGCTTTTATCTCCATCAGTGTAGGCCTTCAGCCATTGTATCAAAGGGTAAAACCACCTTATCAGATGATTCTCAGAATCATACAGCACTGTTGTAAGGTCCAAGTTTATGTCTTAAAAATTGTTGAGCAGATCGGCTGTGGACATCCTTACCACGCTGAGTCTTTCATTGCCATGGTCTACCCATTTTCCTAGAAACACATTTTGAGGTTCATCAAATACTTCCACCACTATTCTTGTTCTAACATTTGTAGGAGAAGGAATATGATAGTCTGCTGACTCCTGATCTTCAGAGCTAGAGTCTGCTTCCTTTCCTTCATGTCCTGATCTAGAGTTAGACTGGTGCAAGCTCATTTTAACTGACTCATCAGTAGATTCCTGCATATGATCATCATTCCCATCATCCTCTGCTGAGCTAGCTTTCGTAGACTCATTAGTCATTTCTTGCTCTGCAGCCTTCAAAGTCTCCTTAGCCTCACCTTTATCTTCCTCTTCTGATTCAGATCCAGTTGTAGTCTTTTTATTTTCATCACTGCTGGAGCTGTCAGAGTTCATCCTCCTTTTGCCTTTTGAATCTACTTCCATATTCTCAGGCTCATCACCATTATTATCATTGAGATCAATGATCTTTGCTGAAGATCCTCCATTCTTCTTAAGGCCTAGTTTGAGAAGCATTCTATTGCTCCTTCTTTTCCTTGAGGGTTCAACAATAGGAGATTCAGGTTCTTTTTCCTCTTCGGATTCTGATTTCTCTTTATCAGCAGAAGAACTTCTTGGGGGTTCAGCAATAGGAATTCTAGTTGCTTCTTCTTCTTCTTCTTCTTCTAATTCTTTTTCCTCTTCTTCAGCAGAAAGACTTCTTTGGGGGACCTCTGGTGACTTTCTCACCACCTTGGCTCTCTTCTTGGATGGCTTTTTAGAAGTGGACTCTAGAACTTTGGAATCATCAGAGTGAGATAGCTCATCCTCTACATTGCTCGCCTTCCTCTTCTTCGTAGTGCCCTTGCTACTGCTACCATACTTCTTCAGCTTCTTGTTCTCCATGGGATTCTTCTTCCAGCTGTCAAACAGCTTAGGAGACATCACCTTGTGAATATTTAGGGGTTCTCCCTCATCATCCTTTGTCTTATTCTTCAACTTCTTCTTCAAAATGATGCTCAAGAATCTCCCATAGAAAATCATCGTGAGAGGTTTATCTGTTAACTTCTTCTTCTCTGCCTTCTCTAGCCACTTGGGCATTAAGTCGAATAGTATAGCTCCAAAGTTTATTCTCTACTTCAAGACAATGGCAGACATGATTCTCAATTGCTGATCGCTCACTGTATCATGTGCAGTATCCTTGCTCAATATACACTTCCCTATAATCTCAGCAAAAAACTCAAACTCTTTAAGGAACTTCTTCTTCTTCATATCCTACAGACTAGGGTTCCTCTTGTAGCGCATAACCCTTTTTCCTTCTTCAATGTAGACTACTTTAAGATTCTTCAGACCCTGGTCAGGAAAACCTAAGCATTGATTGATGTCTGTAGCTCTTATCTTTAGATTTAGTCTTTTGACCTTTGTGGTAGAAGTCCAGAACCTATCGTTGCTTTTGAATAGAACTCTTTCACCATGTCGACATAGATAAGGGTGTTCGATTCAAGGCATTCGAAAAACCCAGCCTTCTTCACGAGTTCAAAAATGTCTCTGAACTTCTTTTCTGATCTTTTAAATCTCTTGGTGCCGAGTTGCATACCCGTGACGACACACCAATCTTCCATTTAAGGGTTAGAAGTATCTGGGTGTTTGATTTTAGGAGTATTGCAAGAGGTATTTGAGAACGATTTGAGAATGGCTAGTGGTTTGAGAGCTTTAGGCTATTTAAGAGTGTTTAGGGTTTTGGGTTCAGAGAGTGAAGATGGACTAGATAGACTTGCAGCTGTTTGGTAACTGCCATATATTTTAAAAATTTCTTTATAACTGTTCCTTCTAATTTTTAATGGGACATGTGTAAGAGCCCGATAGGTCATTATCTGTATTTTCTCCTAACAGATCAGTTTTTCAGTTTTGACTTCCCTTTAGTTGACCGTTGACTTCTTCAATTCGTGGAGTAGCCTGATGACATAGTTTTAGTACTCCACAATTTCTTTGTCTACTCAACGATCTCTTTGTCTGCTTCGACGATCGTCGTCTATAGCCATGCTTCGACAGACAACTCTTAATTTATCTCCACCGGGGAGTTACATGATTCATCAACAGCTTTTATTCTTCTGAGGGATTACTATATACTTCTACAGAGGTCCATGTGATGCATTCTATATAAGCACTTCTTCTGGGTTAAGGTAGCTCAGAAAGGGCTGGCCTCTTAGTATAAAACTTAGGGCTAGGTTTGTCTCTGAGGCGCTTATCAGAAGAAGAGCTCCTTAAACTTGGTGGTAGAAATATCATCACAGTGGACTTCTTTGCCATGAAGTTCACTTACCAACTCTGGCTATTTTTTGAAGTTGGTATCTGTATAGACTGTGATCGTGGGGTCATCATGCTCTTACTCTACGATTAAGAGTTTGATCGTAGGCACTTCACGAATGGGGTAGTTGACTGATATGGTTTTCAGTAGTACGTTTTGGGACATTACTACTGGGGATGAAGATTTGTTTGGTTCATCAGCCACAGAGTTTTGGGACTCTGTAACCGAGATGTGGCTGTGGATAAGCTTCTGTTTTAGGGACTTAACAGAAGTGGATTGGTTCTTCGTGGAGTGGTCAACAGATATGCAAGAGAGGTTGACCTATCTTCTGAGCTTATTTTAGGACTTCTAGCAAGAATCTCACATCTTCATTTTCTCCTTAAACTTCACCACCTCCATATCTTCAGCTGCTCTTCCATAATCTTCACCACCTCCATCTCTTTAGTTGTTCTTTCATTATCTTCACCACCTCCATATCTTCAGTTGCACTTCCCTTGTCATCAAGTATAGCTACCTTCATTGTTTGGGAGATCTGAAGGATTTGCTTCACTGTGCTCCTTTGTCAATATTAGTGCTACTACACTTAGCAAATCACTGCTCCCCCATAGTTGATACTGCCATCTTAGATAAAGTTGGGTTATTCTTCTGTTCATACATAATTAGGGTTGCCTTGCATATCTCCTTCTAGCTGGAATCTTCATGGTTGAATCAACTCCATTTGATCATAGAGAATTTTCTTCAAAACTTGTTACTCCACGATTTGCTGACTAGAGACTACGAACGTAGTTTTTATCATTCATAATTTAGCATCTTCTGCACTCGTGAAGTTTTGCTTCTATGATTCAGACTTCATCATATTTATTGATGATCCCTTGATGATCCTTTTGAGAAGATATGCTTTGCATGTATAAGTATAGAAGGTCTCTTACATCTTGGCATGAATAGCCAGCTTCTTTTGAAGTATCATGACAATCATACTAAGAATTTTGGAATCCATTTAAGTTCATGAGATCTTCATTCTTGAGGACTCAACAAATCTTCAGGAGTAAGCTTTGGCATTGGATGACCTTGAATGAAAGCGCTGCTGAGGGATCTTGATCTTGCAGCAGGTAGAGTCTTGTGACTGAAGTCATGTCCTTTAGTTTTCCTTAGTGAGGTCAGATAGACCAAGTACCTGCAGATTAAACGAATTTCTATCTTGGTACCCATGTTTACTTGGGTTCTGCTAGGTTAGTTTACTCCAAAACTCTATTTCCTCATATTCTTGGATTTACATCATATAAGCATCAACAATCATATTCATACATATATCAATTTTAGATATAATGTCAGTTATGATGCATGATTGTGAGTGTGTGTATGATTAAACATTTTGATATGATAATCTTTTTCTTTGGTTGTTACACCTTTTGCTTTTTGCTATGTTCACAGATTTTGAATGTTTACAGAGGAGGATCAACTCTATTAATTATTTGCATCTGGTTGGTTCGTGGAGTTGATCAGTTTCTAAGAACCTTCAAGATGCACTTGTAGAGTTGATCACACTCTATGTTTCATCAAAAACACAAAACATTGGCTTGTATGAATTTACATACATACCAACCCATCAGCAAAGGTCGAGCAACTTAAATTTCTTAGATTGTAAAGTGCTTAAGGCATATATCAGATTTCTTTCAAAAATTTATTTTTAACTTAAAACATGGGTGGAGAGAAAGTTTGTTAAAAATTAGTTTCCAACCTCAAATGAACTTTATCTCTTTCCCTTGTTATGAAGAAAATGATCTTTTGATAGAATACTTGTTATAGCACATAAGGTGATGCAATATGATGCACGTGTATATATAAGGAAACATACCTTGACAATATCAGTTTCTTGACAATTATTTGTCCTGCTTATTTGCACAATGATATGAGGCATTGTTGTGCAAATCTTTGCATTGACACTACTAACAACTGTTGTTGCTCCATATGGCCTTTGATCAATCAAGTAGAGTCTTGGAGTTATGATTAGAGGAAAATCTTGGCAACTTGAATTCTTTGACGCCCTCGAACCTCAAGGTTCAAATACATGGATTTTGCCAAATACATATTTGAAGAATTCTCCTCTAGATAAGCATCTCATTGCATGTATATGCATTTCTTCTTTCAGAACAGTGGACGCAAGATTCTTTGCTCTTGATGCTTCTTGACTTTCCCATTAATATGTTGTAGACTGCTGATTGGCTATGGGCAGCGATTGGTCTTATTGCAATAGCATATAAGGACATGGACCAATCTGAACAGCTTCAGGTATATAAGCACATTTACCTGTACGTACAATTTTCAACGTGTGAGCTCATCTTCATTCAGAAGTGACTTACCACTAATACTAAGTTAAAACTTTATTTGTGCCTAGGACCAAACTCAAATTGTTAGTTTTTTGATATAGCATGAGAACCTGATCTGATACCAATTGTTAGTTCTTAGGGGGCACATAATAGATCTAGAAAGGGGGGTTGAATAGATCCTTTTTTAATTTTAAAAGCTTTTTTATTTTCTTTTGTATTGCTAAGTAATTAGTAGATGATAAAAAGAATAATCAGTTCATGCACAACGGAATAAGTTAAGATCCCCTTCAAGGATATATTGTTAAACATATTTCTAATGTTAGTTTAGGTGTAAGCAGTTATAGCAGTTATAGCAGTTATAGTACATAATGTAAATGACATAAAGTAAATGACACAAGGGGTTTTAAGTGATTTAGAGATTAAAGCTCCTACTCCACTCTTCTGCTTCAACAAGTAGGGATTCCATTAAGGAAAAGGTAACTCTTCAATCACTAAGATTCCTTCAAGGCCAGCAGCCTTGGAACTCTAGTTCACTAAGAACTCTTCAAGCCCAGTACACTTGGAACTGTAGACTAAGCCCAATAGACTTAGAATCTCTTGTACCCTCCGGTACTCAGCAAGCCCAGCAGACTTGACTTTGATTTAGTCACGAAGACAAGGACCCCTCAGGCCATGGTTGTTGGTTTGTTTGTTGTTGGTGCTGAGCTGCTAAGATGACATTAAGCTTGTTCATCTTCTGGTACTTAGCAGCTTCTTGTGATCTTCTGGCATTTAGCATCTAGACTTGATCACCACTGATGGACTGCTAAGAAGTACATGAATCTTGACATCCTTGAGTACTTAGCAGTCTCATACATCTCCTTGGTGCAGCTGATCTTTGTTGTTGATGCTTGACTTCATCTGATTTCAGCATAGCACACTATCACCATTGGGGATCTGCTAAGTCTGTGTACTTCAGGTAGACTTCTTCTGGTACTTAGCATCCTTTGAACACTGGTTATCTTGTGTACAAATTCTGCTCTGCATCTACTTCTCTTCAGCTCAGGTTGTTCATGGTGAATCATAGAGTGGCTCTGGAGATCTGCTTTCTGGTCTGCCACTCTAGCTCTTATCTTCTTGGCCTTCTCGGCTCTCAGCTCAGATGCCATTCTAGTTGGCATTCTCCTTCGTGTTAAGTGAAGCCTTTAGTAGTTAGAGCCCTTCATTATATATGCTTCACTCCTACTATGGTAGTCTCACTGCCATTGAGACATTTTCTCCGTTAAGCTCTGTATAACTCTCGTCGAGTCAACAACTATTTACCTTTGAAGCTTTAGCAGTTATATACTCCTCCATCAGCTTCCCGTTAGAATATAGCCATTGGAAGCTATTTGAAATGCTTCAAGGATTCTGAGTTATTTGATGCAGACTGCTGAGTTGACGTGAGAACACCTTTTTAACTTTCCTGACACTACAGTCTATTGTTTCACCTAACACCTCTGAGATGTCACATTCAGAAGTCAGATTGGTAGTCACCTTTATTTCTCTTTTTTATTTCCTCGATTCAGACCAAAGATGTTGACTACTGCATCGATACTCTCAATCAGCAACGTTCGATTGTCAGTCTTCATATTGAGACATTGATGAGACTCAATAATCAGACGACCGAACTCCACGATTCTGATGCAGACGTTCATGTGCTTGATCGTAGTTTGTCTGTGGATGTTGCAAGTTGACTGACTTTGACAGCACTACGATTTTGAGAGTGTTTTGTGAATTAACAATGTAGAACCTCTTGCACTTCACTCTTGCAGTGCTTCTATGATTCTGCTTGTCTTAACTTGCATTACGAACTGATAACTTGGCTGATTGCTTTGGCCCTTCTGGTTTACACGACTCTTCTGATTAGTTATGCTCAGCTCTATCAACTTTCTACTCTGTGATCTCCCGTTCACTCTACATGGTGAAGCTGAGCATTGACAATCCTTTACGTCTTGTCCTCTATAAGGTGGGCCATTAACTTTGTATATGCTTTATCAGTCTCTGCTGCTAATTGGAAAACACCACGATCATCATAGTCACCACTACGATCGTTGTCTTCTGTTTGACAGTCACTTCATTCATTGTCTTCTAATGGACGCTTGTAGAAGACTGCTCTTGGATGGCTCTTCACTTCTCAATCAGCCTTTAATGATAGAGTTGGTGCTTCGATCTTCTGTTTGCTTGCAGGCCATTCAGAGAGTGCTCTTTGATCCACCTCAAGTAGACTGCTTTCAGAACTTTGACTACTCTTGCCAGAGTGAGATCTTCGCTTTCACTTTAGGAATGCTCCTGTTGAGAATCGTGTAGTCTCTACGATTCTTTCTTGGCATTGTGAGAATTTGGCTGACTATGTTTTGGCCTTTGTTCTGCAGACTACGATCCTGCTCTGGTTCTGCAGACTACGATATGGTTTGGTTCTGCAAACTACTATCTGGCTCTGGCTCTATAGACTACAATCTGGCTTTGGTTCTGCAGACACTACGACTCTGTGTGTAGTCTGCGACTCTGATATTAGATCATATGACAGACTACGATTTCTGCCTTAACAACTGCAGTCTCTTGACTGATCTGCCCGACTATGATTTCTGCCTCGGTTATGATCTGCAGACTCCACGTTTTTGAGTGAAGCTTACGATTCTTGACTTGGCTCGGCAGGCTGTCTCCACGATCTTGAAGTGGCCTTCTTGGCATACTGCGATTGCTGGTGCAGTGCTCCACGATCAGACAAGCTTGTCTATTACATTTTATAAGATCAACCTAACAAGCTTGATCTTTCTATTCATAGTCCTTGTACATTGTAATCTTTTGAAGGACTTCACAAAGCTATTCATTCATGTAGGATCAACCTAACATATTTGATCTTTTCAGTCTAAGTCCTTGTACATATTGTCTATCATCTAGTAAGGACTTTACAGCTTTCATCAATACAGACATATTTGCATATTCATTCATTAAGTTCATAATCAAATCTAATATAAATAAGAATAACATTCTCATGCATATTCCTAACATAAATATCTAATAAAATTAAATTTGTTTTGATATTATTATGTGTTATGTCGATTAATGACCCATTTTATGTGTTACGTAATTATGTATGTGTTAGGAGTTTTTGGGAGAAAATATTTTTTTCTAAGAAAAATGCTAAAACATTATTCATAAAATGCAGAAAACGTTAATAAACGTTATTTTTCAAAAAAATTGAATTATGTCATAACGTTTATTTAAGAAGGAGATGTGAAATCTCTAATAAAAGTTTTTTTAGGAAAAAATCGTAGACACTATTCACACTAAAAACGAAACTTAAATTTTTTTATTTTTTGATTTATGATTTTTTGAAGGGCAAAATAGCGTTTATTTGAGGACGAAAGACGTGATCTCCAATAAAATCAACTAAAGAAATTTCGCAGTTTTTGCATGTTTAACAAGTTAGGAAAAATCTAACTAGAAAGAAATCGGGTAACCGACTTAGTTCGGGAAGTACACCCTAATCAATTATATGAAAAGGCAAAATAGATTTTTTGCTAACTAAATGAATTATGAAAGTCAACTAGAAAGAAACTAGAAAATAAAATAACTAATTAAATTTATTTGGACTAATTAAATTTAGTTGACTTAACTAAGCCTAGTGTTTTAAAGGCTTGGTTAAGATTTGTATGACTTAGCTAGGGTTGAGACAAGGGTTTGGAAAGGCAAAGCTATGGTTGATCCTATGGTTTATCAAGCTTGGCTTGGGTTTGGTGTGGCTTGGCTAGGGTTGAGCCACACTATAGCAAACTTGGAGCCAAAGAATTGGGAGACCATGTGTCATTTGCTAGTAAATGAGCATGTGGTGAATTGGATGACGAAGACAAGTGGAAGGGAAAGTGTCACTTGAAAATTAAGATGAGAAGTCATGTGTCATTGGATAACAATTTTAACATGTTGTTAATTGAATAAGGAAAAGGAGAGAGAAAGGGGGAGTGGTCGGATGGGAAGGAGAGGGGGAAAAGTGGTGAGTCGCTTACTATATTTAGTAAGTTTTTTTCCAAATGAAGAAAACATGTAATGCTTTGTCTCCTCCCACCATTAAATTTATTCAAACAAGTCCTTAAGCTACCATTTTTGTCTAGCTTTAGTTACTTAATTGTGAATGGATTAGCCTAACCTTAGAGCATAGTAAGGTTAGTTGTAGGAGGATTAAGATAATCATCTAACACTTAGCCATGATAGAAACTAGAAGATTAAAATTAGCCATAGACATGATAGAAACTAGAAGATTCATCATCATGATAGAAACTAGAAGATTAAAATTAAATAGCATCATAAGTACATATAATGAAATTAAGAGAAGAAAAAAACTCTGTCGAGGAATCTCCAGTCTCCAAGCTTCAATCTTCGCCTTGAGTGCTCTCCAATGTAATCTCTAAATCTCCAAAAGTGGTTCCCAATAAATTCCAATCTAAAGTCTCTCTAACCTTGATAAAAACTAGTCTTTATAGTCCTAACAAAACCCTATTACATAAGGTAAGCAAAAAAATCATTAATTGGTTCAACTTTGGGCATTTAAGGAAACAAAATCAGCGTAATTTGTCAGAGTGGCGCGCCCCGTGCCACTATCCTTTGTTAATTGGCACGCCCCACGCTAACCATGCAGTGTCTCTTGCAGCCTAGCACGGCCCGCGCCATCTCTAGGCTTCCTGCAGCGTGCCTCGCACCGCTTTGACAGTTTGGTCACTTCTTGTTTTCCTCCATTTTCATCTTTTTAGCCCATCCATGTGACACCCCCAAATCCGGGTATTTCATTTCCACAGAATTTGGTGTTCACTGTCCAAATAAATTACATTTAACTACCCATGAATAAGGATATAAATAAAACTCATAACTGAAATAGAAATCCTCCCAATAAAGGGTTGGAACATAATAATAAATCTCAGGTTATCTAACCTTAAATACATTAAATACGAAAAAATAAATATAACATAATTAAGACAAGTCTTATACATAAACATCTTTCAAATAATTAAACAAGTCTTCATCACTTGTTTGCCTTGCCTTTGCCCTTACTAGTGGACGGCTCGTCAATTCTTTCAACCTTAGTTGCAATGTTATTATGCAAGAGTGAGCAAACAATTGCCCACAAGTATAACAACAATAATAGTAATAATAACATGCAAGTAATCAATGGTTACTGGATAATAGAAAGCTCGACTTTTGAATCAAGATTAGAAAACAAGAATCAAAAGTATATCTGAGGGTCATAAGACCATGAACTATGTCCTAGGTTATCAAGTATTTCTACTTGAAATATTTAATAGTAAAAAGACTATATGGACCTTACTTCTCGTACTTAGGGGGATCAGCCCTTCGTACCATGTATGTGCACAAACATCTTAACGCTAACGCGTAATATAATCCCCTATAATAGGGTTGTTCATCTTAGTTTGACATAAGAGTCCGCACCAAAGGAAGTTTGGTTTGGATTACCTTCAAATAAAAGTTCTAGAATTTAGAACGCTCATCAACTATGGACTAGTCGAATCAATAACGGTTCGCTAGCCATTCAAGGTAAAATATAATAATGTAATCGATAATAAAATTCAAGATTGAAGCTCAATTATATACAATTGAATAAACATTTTATAATTGAATAATGCTTTCATGAAATATTAGAAAGCTTAATCGAAACATAGGCGTTGAATACTATAAGTAAGCTTGCTTGAATAACAATAAGTCAAGGTTAGGAACTTGCTCAATGTAAAAGTTTAGAGTTAGGGAACTTGCGTAATTGTAATCAAGATAGGGTAAGGACACTTGCCTCGTGCGTAGAGGCTATAAATTATAATTCACGTTCCTCAATTAATCCTATATACCATTTAAAGTCACAATACCAATTAATTAAAACTCAACTAGCATCATGAGTATATTCTCTTTTAACTTAACTTAACTCTAAATATGATTATATCAACCACATACACAAACCTTAATTTTTAAACACATTAATAATCCTCAAGAATAAAGAGTTTAAGTACGCATTAAACTAATCAAATAATCACGTAAAATCGTCGTTGACATGTTTCTAATCTGTTTTAACATCTCATTATATAATTAATACATTTTCATGTTCATTAGATTAGGTTTAAATTACATTTTCTGGACTTGAACACTTGAATAAAATTTTCTGGACGATTCTACTAACCGGCGCTGCGGCGCGGACAATTAACCTGGCACAGGCGCTGCGGTGCATAGAAAAGCCCTTTAAGAGGCGCTGCAGCGCTGCGTCGCAGAATCAGTTCCTGCAGTTCGCGAAGAACACAGAGCAGGGCCATAAACTTCCAATTTCTTTGTTCATACAACGATTTAAGCATACCCATACACTATAATTCATATAGGATCATTACCCAACCTTTCTAGTATGATTCTAACAACTTAAATAACTAAATTTGAACTCATAAATTTTATGTTCTTGCTATTTGTCAATGTTTCGTCAAGTTTAATGAAATCACACATAACAGATTCATTATTACACCAAATCAGTCCATACAAATTTTGTTCTTTGCATTTATTGACACATTAACAAATACTATGATCAATTTATCGATTAACATACAATTTAATCATCAATTTTCATGCATATAAGCCATATTCATATATTATTTCACTGTAATTTGATTTCTTCACTTTTAAACATATTTCTACGAATTTGATCACTGTAGACACTCGAAATTTCGTTCTCCTATTACTAACCATACAGGAGGGCAAAAGCGTCATTTTTCACTCTGGAGAACAACCCTAGAGGATTACAACATCAAACTAAGACCTCAGAGATAGCCCCGGGAAATCATCAAGATAGCTTCAGAGCTAACTCTGAAGACAGACAAAAGTTGGCAGCAGTCGAATCCCGAAGATAACCCCGAGAAAGACAGTTAAAGCCACGTCAAGTCCAGAACCAACCCAGAAGGTCAAAAGAGTAATTTTGCCAACTCAACATCAAATCATCCTCGGAGACAACCCTTGGAGACCAAGTCAACCTCGAAGACAATCCCGAGAAAAAAAGAGTCGATTAGGATCAAACCTCGGAGACGATCCCGAGAAAACAGTCGAAAATTATGTCAATCCGGAGAAAACCCCTAGAAGGGCAAAACGGTTATTTTACCAACTTGAAGCTAATTCAGTCAAAATCAAGCCGAATTGATGCAATAAAGGTCATAAAAAGCCATAACATTGATCCCGAGTGAAAACAGCACAATACAGCTCAACGGACAAACTGCGAAAAAACAAAGATCCGGTTATAAACCCATCTTCCTAGATTTGGAAAAGGTTTAGTCCCATTTCATTGTGTCGCTCTCGAAAAGGACTTTCCAGAAAGGTATAGCAAGCCTCAAACGGATGCTCTAATCAAAAGTTAGGAAGGTTCGAACCTGATATCGTGTTGCTCGGAGTGCACGTACTTCGAGATGACGGGATCCATCGGGTGGGGCCCACCACGAGGATCCACAGCTCTACTCGCGACAGTCGCGGGTAGACCCGCTACCATCAGGTCTTTAAATATAACCCCCCCTTGCCAAAAAAAAGAGAAAAAAAATAGAAAAACGCTCTGAAACTCCGTCCATTTCGTCCCTTAGCCCTACTTCTAGTACTCCAAACCTAGATTTCATTCTTCTAATACGTTTGTATACGTAAATTCTACAACATATCAAAATTTAACTGGTGGAAACGTCCATTTGAAGTCTACCGAGTGGCAAAGAACCCGTGTAGTAGTCTACTGTAAGTATATTTATGATCAGAAACTTCTTATTACTTCATTACGTATATGTGAATGTGCATATCAAGTTTCATCTTTTGATTTTGCCCGGAACTCAGTTTTGTGGCCGTTTTAGCTTACTTTTTAGTATATATAAGTATATATATACGTTTTTCTTCTTTTGCACGGCCTAGATTGTCGATCTGTGACTTTTACTCGTTTTTATGTATATATATACTAACTTGTTCAGCCTAGATCGCTGATTCGTGGTCTTTTCAGCTTTATTATATATATAACTGACTATATATATACTAATTTTAAATTATGTCAAGCCTGGATTATAAATCTATGGTATTTACTGCTTTTGTATATATATAACTATATATATAGAATTTTTCTGACTTTATTTGGTCTGGATTGCTAATTCGTGGCCTTTTTCGCTTTAATAAATATATATACTAACTGTATATATTAACATTTACATTTCAGTTTGGCCTAGATTGGAAATATGTGGCCTTTTATAGCTTTTATAAATATACATATATTTACATTCAGTTGAGCCTGGATCAATTCGTGACTTTTTACAGCTTTTATAAATATATATATATATATATATATATATATATATTTATATATTTACATTTGTTGAGCCTGGAGTAATTCGTTACTCTTTTACAGCTTATATATATATATATATAAAATTTTCTGTCGAGCCTGGAGTAATTCGTGTCTCTTTTACAGCTTATATATATATATATATATATATATATATATATATTTACATTCAATCGAGCCTGTATTACAAATTTATGGCTATTTACTGTTTTTATATCTATATATATATATATATATATTTACATTCCTGTCTGGCCTAGATTGGAAATCTATGGCCCTTTACAGCTTTTATGCATATATATATATATATATATATTTACAATCTGTCGAGTCTGGATTAGTAATTCGTGGCTCTTTACCGCTTATATAAATATATATATATAAATATTTGCATTCCAGTCGAGCCTGGATTGGAAATCTGTGGCCCTTTACAGCTTTTATATATATAAATCTATATATATATATATAACTTCCTTGCTCATTATGATTAAATATTTGCTTTAAATATTCATTTGATGTGAATTTGCACTGATGTAAATTTGGCGAGTTAGATTTATCTAAATCTAGCCGTTTCTATCTTTCAAACGATTCAAAATAGGTTCAACCGGAACCGGGAAGCTAGAATGGTTAAGATTTATTTAAATCTAGTTTTTTTAGTTTTGTACATATTAAAGCGACCTCGCGACCCTAGATTCATATCTAGCGGGAACGGGAAGCTTTGGCTACTCGCATACAAGGATTTGACTGATGAATCATTTGTTTTTGCGACGTCTAGAGAAAATTGCATCTTTTGTGAATATATGTGATGTGCAGGTCTTCTCAGCCACTTTTCTGTGAGCCTATGAATCGTGGGATTCATGATCAAACTGATCAGAATCTGATTCCCACGATGGACAACTTCACATTATAAATGTATCGTGCCAGTTTTTTTGTAAAATGTACAGCCAATGGACCTTAAAACGGTTATCCGGATTTAAGGTTCTAAACATGATGAAATATGGTTTGTAGTGCTAAAGTTGAAAGTAGTATGCATACAAGCCAATCATGTATGATGATAAAGCATATACTTTGGAGACGATCTTATTTATTTATTAATAAAAGTATTCACTTATTAAAGGCGTTTAATATCTACATGATGCTGTTTTTTATAATATGTAAATAACCTATAGTTTTAAACAATGATTTTAGAATCATGATGTTGATCATACTAATGAGATCTAAATTCTTAGAAAGCTTAAAACTAAAATAGTTCTCAATCGTTGGATTACTAAAAAGGGGATTAGTAAATTAAGATAGATTTGTACGTATGTTGCTTGCTCATTGGATGAGGATGGTTGATCTCATGATCATTTGTGTGGAGACACTAAAGCAAGTTTGTAGATGCTTATTGGAGAATAAGTTCGCTGAACGTGACTCGCTATGGAATACCTAATGGAGTTTTACTTGCCTATCAATACAAATTCCTAATGTGATAGTAGTACAAGTGATCCTTGGACTTGAGATCATCATAGTATCTTGTATGTAATGAAATATACTTTGACTTATTTTTTAAGACCCTTAGGGTATATCAAAGGGTATGCTTGGGTATAATGAGTTACATATTGAGATAATAAATGATCAATAAAGAATCTACCACTTCTAGTAAAAGAAGAGATATGTCCTATGTGATTCGTTAAATGACAACCCAGTAGTCCTTGGCCAAGACAAAATGAAATTAGAAAGGAGTTTTTAATTTACATTATTTGGAGTTGTGCATTTTCTAATCGAAATACATATAATTAAATAAAATAAGACTTGACAGTAATTTCATGTCTTATATTTAATTGGGACATTGTATGGTGGAAAGATTGAATTGTACGGTAACTATTTACTCACATGTTCTTTTATGATTAATGTTGAAATCTATATTATCTGGAAAGTCGTTGATTACTAGGGAGGCTTATCCCTATTGTAGAATAAATATTATTTATTTAAATAGATTATTAGTTTAATTTATTTATTTAAATAAGATTAGATTTGTTCTAATTGATTTATTCACAACCGGTTTAATATGGAGAACCTAAAGGGTCACACCATAAAAGGAAAAATAATTATTTAAGAAGGTAATGACATAATCGTAATAATGCATTAAGTGTAATTAATTTAATCTAAGATAATAGAATAAATTAAATAGCTTAATATTTATTATTTAATATTGTGAAAATATTAAATATAAATTAATAAGAGGGGTCTTATTAATATTATTACAATTATTATTATTTTAATTTCTAAAGGAGTTTAAGAATTAATTTAATATTAGTACTCTCATTTATTTCTAATAAGATTAGGAGACAAAATAACTAAAGGAGTTTAATTAATTAATCCCAATATGATTAGGATGCCTAATTAATTAAAAGAGTTTAATTAATTAAATGAAAAACTATTTCTAATAGGATTAGTAGGGTTGACCAATATCTATATAAGAGGAGCCTTATGTTAGATATTAGTTGATGAAATTTCAATTGTTGGAGAGTACTTCTTTTCTATAGAGGATAGAAAATTAGGGTTTAGCCAACCACCATCCTACTTGAATAATTCCTTTTCCTTGGTGGATCACCTCTAGAGGCCAAACACTTGAGTGACTAACGTTGATCAAAGGAAGGAATCTACCCGGATATTCGAGGAGATCGCGACGAACAAGGAGTTGAACTTGTACCTGTGGAAGATTTGTTTTATAGGGGTATGATTCCATAACTTCTTATTTATCGTTTTAAATTAATAATATGCATAAAAGATGATACGGGTAATGGTTTTGTAAAAAAATTTTAAACTCTGATATACCATGCTTCAGCTAATTTTTGCAATTTAATTGCGCCAAGATTTTGTACAAACCCAACAGTGGCATCAGAGCCAAACCTTTATGCAATTATTAATTATTTTAATTCGATATATGTATGGGTATGTATTTAGAATAATTTATTGGGCATAATTAATTGTATAAAATTATTTTTTATGGAACAAAGAAAAAAAAATGAACGAATTTTTTTTTTCGTTCGCTGCGAACCTGCATCCGTGTTTCTACAAGGGGATTTCAAAAAGTGAAGTTGGGTTATAGGCCATCATCCACTGCACAGCAAGCGTCCGAAGTCCGGGAGTAAAGGTCACGTGTAATTAAAATTTACCTAATCAATTACGTTATTATATATATATATATATATATATATATATAAGGTGTCGACGTTGGAAAATTTAAGAACCTCGCGGGTCGGTTTGTAATTCGAGTTTCCTCAAATCGATCTTCCTAAGTTCTCTCTACCCCCACTCTTTTTATTTAGGAAAAAGGTTTTAAAGGGTTTTTAGGAAAGAGGCCAACATGTGTTTATGTCGACGATTTGAACGTTTAGTGTCGCCAGTTGGTAGATTGGAAAATGGTTGTACCAACTCAACCGGGTTTGATTTGGAAAGAGGCCCAATTGCTGGACACTGTCGAAACTTGATCTTTGAAATCAGAGTTTTGAGTTCGGGGGCTTGGTTAAGTGTGGAGAAGGTGTTAGGCACCCAACGACTCCCGTGTAAACACGGTACCGCATATTTTTAATATTTTCCTTAAAACTGTGAATGCGTGAGTGAATGCTATTTGAAAATTGGGCCTTTTGATTTGATTGATTGAAATTTTGACAAACTTCGTTGAGCCTATATACGAAGGGTTTGATTTAATTTGAAAATCAGTCTTTGATTTGATTTGCAAAAGCATTTAATTTGATTTACAAAAGCTTTTCTTTTAATTGAACATGATGTTTTGAAAGCTGGTTTATCAAACCCTTACGCTGCCATAGGAATTAAAGCATATCGCTACTTTCAAATTTTTTTTATCTTTATAGCCTTAAGGCTGCATGTGAATGGTGATTTTTCGGGCTGCGAAGCATCCTCGACCACAAAAATAGACAAGTGTCGGTTCCTCATGGGTAAGAAAACCATTGGAGGGACGCTGACACGATAATTGACATTTCATTATGATGAGACCTTAAATCCGAATAACCGTTTTAAGGTCTGTGTATGTATATTTTACAGAAAAAACTGGCAGGGTACATCTGTAAACTGGAGTTTGTCCATCATGGGAATCAGATCCCGATCGATTTGATCGTGAATCCCACGATTCCTAGGCTCACATATGAGTAGCCCATAAACCTGTATAGTTCAAATTTGCATAGAAGTGGATATATATACATCACCACGTAGCAATGGAACCAAGGATTCATCAATAAATCCTGGCTACGAATGGCCAAAGCGTCTCGTTCTCACTAGATAGCCTTACTATCGAAAATTAATAACCTTATTATCAAAAATTTTGTGTGACTATTTTGGCCAGTTACCATGTACCAAAAATTAAGCCATTTTGTTTGCTGAAAGTTCACAGTACCAGGAAGTTCCAGTCCAAAAATGGGCTCAATCCGACTTCCGAGGCGAGAGTTATGACCAAATGAAATTCTAGGAATGAATATTTGAAACTGATAAATATAAAGCTACACAACCCAAAACATTACGAAATTTTACTGGAAGTGTGTACTGATATAAAGAAGCTTCCATGTATATTTCAGTATGTTTGGATAAAAAATTAATTTATTAAAAATGCTACAATTTTGAGCATAAATGGCCATTTTAAAAATAGTAAATAAAGCTAAAGAATTAAGGGAAAAATATTTTACGCGTAAAATAATATTAACTAAGTATGGACAGAAGAGATAAAAATAATAAGGTATCTAAGTGTCTTTGATAAATATGTTGGGGTCCAGAAAGATAATTAAAGATCGATTGAAAATTTCCATAATGTAATTTTTTGACTTATTTGCAATAAAAATGGATGAACAAGACTAAACAAGGGTAAAATGGTCATCCCTATATTCATATTATAATTTGATAATATATATAGGTGTTAGGTTTGTAAGATCAAAATAGCATGCAACAATTGCATACATAGCAGCGGAAGTGTAAAATTAGAGTTTTAAAATTTTACAAACCATTAACCCGGATCATCCTTCATGCGCAATTATTAATTGAATCTAAAGAGATTAAGAACGAATCATACCCTTGAAGATTCGTGCTTCCCTAAGTATGAGTTCAACTTCAATCCTTTTCTTGTTTGACTTGAATCTACCGGGTGTGATTCCTTCCTTTGATCAACGTCAGTCACCCAAGTGTTTGGCATCTAGATGTGATCCACCAAGGATGAACAAATATTAAGAAGGTGGGTTATTGCCAAAATCCTAGTTTTCTCTCTCTGGAAAAGGTGTGCTCTCCCAACAATTGGAATTGCATTAGTTCTTAATCAAAATAAGACTCATCTTATTTATAGATGTAGGCAACCCTCCTAACCATTTTAGGATTATAGTTTCATAATAATTAATTAATTAAACTCTTTTAAGTAATTAGGCTTCCAATCTTATTAGGAGCAATTAGTTAAACTCATTTAATTAATTTACCTCCTAATCTTATTAAAAATATAAGAGAGTACTTTTATTAATTAATCCCAAACTCCTTTAGGAATTAAACTAATAATAATAGTAATAATAATAATAATAAGACTCCTCTTATTAATTTATATTTAATATTTCTAAAATATTAAATAATAAATATTAAACTATTTAATTTATTCTATCACCATAGATTAAATTAAATACACTTAACTGATTATTACGATTATGCCTATTTGCTTCTTAAATAAATATTCATCCTTTTATGGTGTGACCCTTTAGGTTCTCCATATTAAACCGGTTGTGAATAAATTAAATAGAAAAATTCTAATTTTATTTAAATAAATATTTTAACTATTAATTAATTTAAATAAATAATATTTATTCTATAATAAAGGTATGAACGCTCAACGACTTTCCAGATAATATAGATTTTAACATTAATCATAAAGAACCTTTGAGTAAATAGTTACCGTACAATTCGTTCCTTCTACCATACAATGTTCCAAATAAATATAAGACATGGATTTACTATCAAGTCTTATTTTATTTAATTATATGTATTCCGATCCTAAATGCACAAACTCTGATAATACAAATTAAAAACTACTTTCTAATTTCATTCTGTCTTGGCCAAGAACTATTGAGTTGTCATGTATCGAATCACATAGGACATTCACTTATTTTACTAGAAGTGGTAAATCCTTTATTGATCATTCACTATCTTCATGTATAATTAATTATACCCAAGCATACCCTTTGATATACCCTTAGGCTATGTTTGTTTGCAATGATTACACTTGGGATATGACTATTAATCCCAAATGTCTTGTTTATTTTTAAATTTGAGCTTGAAACTATTAGTCCTGGGATTATAAAATAGCTTAAGATAAGGGATTATTTAATACCATGTTCTATTTGGTATTATAATCCCTACCATTTGGAATTAAAAATTGCCAGACAAAATTAACCTCAATCTTTTTCTAAAATGACCATCATATCTTGCAATTTCCGTTATTAATAACCGGCAACTTAAAACTTATTGGTATAAAGACTATGTACCAGTAATCTAATACACATAATTTAATTATTTGATATGTGTAATTTAAATCTTACACTGATAGTAGAACTGACAATTTAGACCCAACCCAACCCCCACCCGCCCCCACCCTCCCCCACAAAAAATAATATTTATTGATTATGTATACACACCCACGCTGCGCACCACCCACTCCCCCACCCACCCACCCACCCAAACAAATAATATTTATTGATTATGTATACACCCCTACCCCGCGTACCCTCACCTGCCCCCCACCCCCTCAAAAAAAATAATATTTACTGATTATGTATACACCTCGCCACCCCCCACTCCCACTCCCACTCCCACTCCCACTCAAAAAAATAATATTTTCTGATTATGTATACACCCCACCCCCAACCCCCACACCCACCCCGACCCCCACACCCACCCCACCGGACCCCAGTCCACCCCATAAATATTAAAAAATTAATATTTACTGATTATATATACACCCTAATCCTACCCCGCCCCACCCCCACTCCCCCACCCCCTAAAAAACTAATATTTACTGATTATGTATACCCCCACCCCGCCCGCACCCCACCCCACCCCACCCACCCCACCCCACCCACCCCACAAAAAGTAAAAAATAATATTTATTAATTATGTATACACCCCCACTGTGCCCCCACCCACCCCCACCCCACACCCCACACCCCCCTCCCTCAAAAAAATAATATTTACTAATTCTGTATGCACTCCCACCCCACCCCGCCCCCCCCCCCACCCCCACCCACCCTCTCAAAAAAAATAATATTTACTGAATAATATAACCACTTATTTAAAAGTTTTAAATTAATTTTTTATTATTTTTTGATATATAAATAAGTTTAAAATATGTTATTATTGGTAGGGGTATAATAGTCCAAATAATTTTCTTAATACAATCCTGGAAAAAACAAACATAATATGGGATTATTTTATTTTAAGTTATCTCATGAATAATCCCATAAAAAACAAACATGTGACTAGGATTATTTAATCCTAGGATTAATAGTCTTGGATTATAATCCCACGAATTATAATCCCATGGATTATAATCCCGGGATTATAATCCTTGCAAACAAATATGGCCTCCGGGTCTTAAGGGACATGTCAATGTATAATTCATCATATATAGGATACTATGATGATCTCAAGTCTAAGGATTACTTATACTACTATCACTAAAGGAATTCTTATTGATAGGCGAGTAAAACTCCATTAGGTATTTCTTAGCGAGCCACGTTCAGTGTACTTATTCTCCAAAAAGTACCTACATACTTGTTTTAGTGTCTCCACACAAATGATCATGAGATCGATCATCCTCTTCCAAAGAGGAAACAATTTATGTACCAATCTATCCGGATTCACTAATCCCTTATTTAGTAATCCATCGATTGGCAACTATTTTAGTTTTAAGCTATCTATGAATTTAGATCTCATTAGCATCATCATCATGATTCTAAAAGCATTGCTTAAAACTATGGGCTTATCACATTTAAATATAACAGTATTATGTAGATAATATAAACGTCTTTAAATAAATAATTCTTTTATTAATAAATGAATAAGATTGTTACAAAGTATATGCTTTATCATCATACATGATTAGCTTGTGTGCATACTACTTTTAATAGGATATGCAATGAAGAATGATGTCAGAGGAATGTTAAGCGATAAAAAAGGTTAAGCAATGGACGTTTGATGAACGTTTTAGGATAAGCAAAAACGGAGGCAAGTTCTTTCAGTAACTTGTTGAATTATTTGAATATGTTGATATACATGATTTATTTGCTTAATTATGTGTCAATCTTTTACTGTTTTGTGAATTACATGTGAGCATGATTAAAGTGTGCACGTTGTGCAACCATGTGATTATACTGTGCTATGTGGAGCTTGAAATTCTGTAAAAATTACAGTATAAGACATTTGATGTATATAAAATGCATACTATGAGGTGTATGAAGCATATGTAGACGCATTGCATAAAATTTATGATGTATGTATAAAATGCATAGCATGAGAAATATGATGCGTGACTAAAATGCATATTATATTTGAAATATGAAAACTACTAGACTTGCTGGGCAACGTAGTTGCTCACCCTTGCTATAAATAAATGTTTTTCAGTTAAGCTAATGCCGAAGGTGAAAGTAGTACGCATACAAGTCAATCATGTATGACGAAAAAGCATATATTTCGGAAACGATCTTATTTATTTATTAATAAAATTATTCATTTATTAAAGGCATTTAATTATCTACATGATGTTGTTTTATAATATGTAAATAACTCATAGTTTTAAGCAATGCTTTTAGAATCATGATGTTGATCATTCTAATGAGATTTAAATTCTTAGAAAGCTTAAAACTAAAATAGTTTCCAATCGATGGATTACTAAAAAGAGGATTAGTAAATCCGGATAGATTGGTACATATGTTGCTTGCTCATTAGATGAGGATGATTAATCTCATGATCATTTATGTGGAGACACTAAAGCAACTATGTAGGTGCTTATTGGAGAATAAGTACACTGAACGTGACTCGCAAAGGAATACCTAATAGAGTTTTACTCGCCTGTCAATAGGAATTCCTAATGTGATAGTAGTACAAGTGATCCTTGAACTTGAGATCATCATAATATCTTTTGTGTAATGAATTATACTTTGACTTATTTCTTAAGACCCTAAGGGTATATCAAAGGGTATGCTTGGGTGTAATAAGTTACATATGGAGGTAATGAATGATCAATAAAGAATCTACCACTTTTAGTAAAAGACGAGATATGTCATATGTGATTCGTTAAATGACAATCCAGTAGTCCTTGGCCAAGACATAATGAAATTAGAAAGGAGTTTCTAATTTGCGTTATTTGGAGTTATGCATTTTTTAATCGAAATACATATTATTAAATAAAATAAGACTTGACAGTAATTTCATGTCTTATATTTAATTGAGACATTGTATGGTGGAAGGATTGAATTGTACGGTAACTATTTACTCACAGGTTCTTTTATGATTAATGTTGAAATCTATATTATTTGAAAAGTTGTTGATCGCTATGGAGACTTATCCTTATTGTAGAATAAATAGTATTTATTAAAATATATTATTAGTTTAATTTATTTATTTAAATGAGATTAGAATTGTTCTAATTGATTTATTCACAACCAGTTTAAATATGGAGAACCTAAAGGGTCATGGCATAATCGTAATAATGCATTAAGTGTAATTAATTTAATCTATGGTGATAGAATAAATTAAATAACTTAATATTTATTATTTAATATTTTGGAAATAGTAAATATAAATTAATAAGAAGAATCTTATTAATATTATTACAATTATTATTATTTTAATTTTTAAAAGAGTTTAGGAATTAATTTAATAGTAGTACTCTCATTTATTCCTAATAAGATTAGGAGGGAAATTAATTAAAGGATTTTAATTAATTAATCCCAATATATTGGAAAGCCTATTTAATTAAAGGAGTTTAATTAATTAAATGAAACCCTATGTCTAATAGGATTAGAAGAGTTGACCAATATCTATATAAGAGGAGTCTTATGTTAGATATCAGTAGGCGTAATTCTAATTGTTGGAGAGTACTCCTTTTCTACAGAGAATAGAAACTAGGGTTTAGTCAACCACCTTCCTTTTTGAACAATTCCTCTTCCTTGGTGGATCACCTCTAGAGGCCAAACATATGGGTGGCTAACGTTGATCAAAGGAAGGAATCAATCCCGGATATTCAAGGAGATCACGAAGAACAAGGAGTTGAACTCGTGCCTGTGGAAGCTTAGTTCTATAAGGGTATGAATCTAATCTCCTTCTATTTCGTTTTAATTAATAACTATGCATAAAGGATGATCCGGGTAAAAAGTTTGTTGAAATTTTTTAAACTTTGATATACCATGCTTCCGCTATTTTGCAATTTGATTGCACCATGATTTCACACAAAACCTGACAGAAGGATGTGGTAAAGTAAAAGAAGACGAAGGCTTTATGACAGAAGCAGTTGTGTACTAATTGTAATAAGTAGAACTGTTGTAATATTGTATAATAATATTAGATTATGTATTAGTTAAGATATTCGTACCTGGGATTAGAAGTGATATGTTATAATAATATTGTAATTACATTCATGTCTTAAGATTATGTTGAATGGGTAATACCATGAAGCATCGGACCCGGGCTTGAAGGCAGACCCAGGGTTTGGGGGCTTTACATACTCGCTCCATGCCACAAAAGAGTTCATTTGGCAAACGAGTGAATATATATACTTTTATGTATGTTAATATTGACCATTTTATTACCAATGTTGCTACCTCCCTTCCCTAAAACCAACACTGAACCACTACAAAACTTTAGATGATCAACAAAATTTAGAACTTTATAAAGTACAGTGAAACTATGTACACCTAACACCATATTTAAAGGAAATTACACAAATGTCCAGAGAAACAAAAATGACAAATAATTAGCACATTATAGCAGCTTTATACTGTTAAAAAGGCCAAACCAAGTCACAATATAAAGTAGCAATTCAAGAGAACAAGAAATCAACAAGTATATTCCATTACTAGTCTAAGTAGTAGGAAAGATAATTATAAAGAAGCAACTCATTATATTCCAAATAAGATCAAAGTTCATTCAACAAATCAAAAAATTTGGACACAGAAGCCCCAGAAGTATTCCAAATATGTATTATTGAAGAATCATTATATTCCAAATAAACTCAAAGTACTGCAAGTGAGATATATGTTCAAAAACGTATTATTGAAGAAGATTTGATTATATTTAATATACCTTTAATGGGGTGGCTTGGGGGTGGCGTGGGGTGGTCGCAGATGTCGGCGTTGCTCCTCTTCTCTTTCTTCTCCCTTTTCTCCTTTTCCTTTATTTTTCTTTCTTCTTCTTTTTTCGTGTTCTTCTTCTGCTCGATTGTCTGGTTCTGATGGAGATTAAAAACGATCAACGACCACTTTTCGTGACAGCATGTGGTCGTTGATTTTTATTAACGTGGATGTATTAGCGACCGCTCTACGGTCACTGAAAGTTATTGGTCGCAACAAGCCTTTTCGCCAATAATTGGGCCAAATTTATAGCGACAAATTTCTAGTTGCGACCGCTTAACGACCGCCAAGTAATAGCGATTAATTTTAACTACGGTCACTAATAACTAGCAATAGCGACCAAATAATACGGTCACATATACTCTTGGTCTCTGTTGGACCATTTTCTTGTAGTGAATTAGTGATCCATGCACAATTGCTAAAGGAAAAGTATTTAACCGACTTCCTTAATAATTCATCTTTTCAAGTCCATCTAGAATTCATATACTAATGAATTCTCATGTAATCAACTTTCCAAGTCCACCTAGAATTCATATATCAGGCAACACATTGCATGAATTGCCAATTAATTTCCACCATTCAAATTATCAATTGGATTAATATCAAGTAAACTCACTTACTTTGCTCATAAAGAAATTATTTCAATTCTTGTGACGCTTCCAAACCCGAGTTCCTTTAAACTCCGGATATGGTGCTCCACAGTACTTCTCATTTAACATAATAATAATGACATAAAGGTAATTATTAATTATTACAATATGTCTCACTCTAAATCTCAGGTTCTCAAACCTTTAAGTCTTCAACACATGATAAAATATTAAGTAATTATTATAATACTTCTAATTATTATAAATAGTTACAGATATCTTCTACTCGTCCATCTTCTCTTTCCCTTTATCCTTAGCGGACCCTTCAATCTGCTCTGGCTTTGCTGAAAATTTTTATTTAAAGAAAGGATGAGCTACAAAGCTCAGCAAGTATAAACAGTTGAATAAACAACAAAATCAAAAATCATGTTACTTTCTACAATTGAATACTAGTTGTGAAAGTATTACGAATAAATAGGAATAATAATAATAAACTCCTTTTTATCTAACTTTTTTGAAATGACGTACAAAGCCGTCAAAAGACCTTGAACATTTTTGTTTTCTCAAGGATTCAATAGTAATTAAATTATGAACTGTCTGACTTACGGGCACGTTGGGTGATTAGCCCAGTGTACCCTATTGTTGGTCATTTTCACGATCAATAAAAGAGTGCAAGTATACACAGTCAATAAGTAATAAAGAGTAAGTAGAGTATCGTTTCCACAAAGAATTACTTAATAAAATTCACCAAGCACTAACCCATAACCATCTCAATCTTATTTAAATAAATGATTTAATATATTGAATAATATTGTGCAATTAAACTAATACTAACTATCCCTAGAATGAAACCAAATAATGAAGACATGAGACTATAATATCACCTATTGTTTCATCTAAATCAATACACTTCCCGTTAAGCCAAATTAATTATCACCGGATTGTTAGTCGAGAACACGAAAGCAAAACATAGCCATCTCTCGATGAACCAAGTCCGTATCACATATAATCCACAAATGATAGAATGCACGTGAACACCCAAATTACATAAACCACTATATTTCTATGTGACTTAAGAATAATAAGAGTTTAAGCTCAAGTTCTCTAATGACTACAAGCGATGATTCGGTATATATCTATCCGAAGCATAAATCATGAATTCCAACACCATGTAGAACACACAAACACATGCTATTATGATCAAATCTAAACCCATATTCCGTTTCTCAACTTCATATGGATTATCACGGTAATTGATGGCCAATTAAGTATGAATCATAATAGACAATCCAATAATGATTAACAAATCTAACAAGGAAGCACATCAAAGAAAACTACACAACAAGATCCATTATAGTCTCAAAATGGAGTTTAATTCATGATTGAAGTGAAACCCATAATCCACAATTGAATAAACATTAAAAGATACAAAGAAAAAAGGAGAGAATTTAGGGTTTGAAGTAAGCAAATCTAAATTCTCTTGCTTCCAATATGAATCTCCAATGATCTTCAAGAGCTTCAAACTCCAACTCTAATCTAATCTAGGGTTTATCTAATCTAATGGAAGAGTATACTATCTAATGATGATATATACAAGATGATGATCCCTAAAATATGAAATCCCCCTCTCCTATATTGGTATATCTCTATTTTTAAGACCTAATATGACTCTCCTTCAATTTACGCTTTAATTGAACTATTTAATGAAAAAGTCAACTATGGTCAACTTCAGGAGTGGCGCGGCCACGCTCCAAATGGGCTGGAGTTGGGCGCGGGCGCGCTAGTAGCAAATATCACTTTTTTGGACTAGGGAAGAGCGCGGGCGTGCTCCAAATACACTATAAAATGGCGCGGCCTCGCCCCAGATTTTCTACTGCAGTTCCCTCTGGTAGAACAGCCAAAACTTTTGATTCGGGGGGAGTTACGAGGGCTACCACCTGTCAAATCGAAGATATCGACGAGATCTACAACTTTTATTCTTTGAGAATTGAGAAATAATGGATGGATGAAGGTCGAAATTGGGCTCCAAGTGACAGATATGCAATGGCAACCCAAAACTGTGAAGTTCAATGTCCGTTGGTACAAGGGTCATAACTCTCACCTCCGAACTCCGATTGGGATGATTCAAGATGTACCGAAAAGCTTAGAAGAAGCTCTAAAATAAAACACAAATTCCAAGTCAAGAACATGAAATGAACATGAAAGCCCAAACGATGTCCGGAATGAATTTCCTTGCCTTTTCATTTTCATACCAATAGCTGCTCACACAGTTCCCAAACATAAGATATACAAAATGAACACAAAATGCATGAAAAATAACTATGAAACATAAGTTTAAGCAACTAATTCAAGTAATAGATATCGGATAAGTAGGTATAAAATCGGCTTATCAAATACCCCCAAACTTGAACCGTTGCTTGTCCCCAAGCAACACATATGATGCAATGCAGTAAACTAAACAAAATGCAATCTACTCTAAATACTAACGAATCCAAATACCAGGCAGATATAAAGCTCACAAGAATTGACTCAGAGAAACTACAAAATCTTCAAACAGAGAATCCAACCAAGAACAAGGCCATAATGCATATTATTCTGCAAATCAAAGTCTGTCATCACTGATGTAGTGTGTGTGTGTGTGCTTAGAAACCATTAAACTTGCTACAGAACAAATACTTCACATAATATGCTTCTTAGAGGAAAAAATACAATTTCAACTCAAGAAAGATAGTAAACAAATAAAGCTCCAACCAAGATTACACATCAACTAAGCTAATAATCAACAAGGGATTTATTATGCTATTATTTACTCACGAGAGCGATATTCGCACCTTCCCGCGTTTACACCTGACTGTGCAATGTCTAGCCCTCTTAGGCTTTTCAATGATACCCGTGTAGCGAGCTTTTGACCAACGACTCCCAAACCATAAGGCGGCACTGGGTGTAAAGAAAACCCCTAGGGAGTACTTGCTCGAATATCAAAGGCCACAAGACTCGACTAGCCAAGGCGTTTATTCAACATATTTTTTTCTTTTCTTTTTCTCATTTTATATATATATAGCATGCATACCCCTATTTTTTCTCCAAACTTAAGCTTTTGCATCATCTAGTCATTGCTAATTGTCTACTAAATCTCTATCATTAAAACACAAATTTCCCAAAAGAAGATAATTATGTGACCATTTAAACTGAGCAAATCGTAATGGATACTCTAAAGTGCTATTCGATTACATCAGTTTCAAACAGATTAAAATTCACATCATGCTATAACATTACAACCAAGCCTAAGTAATCAAAACTTATCAAAAATCATGCAGTTCCAATCTCCTTATAGGCCAAATGAATTTCACACAAACTGAAAACTTGGATTCATGCAATATGACCTAACTAAATGCAATAATTAAAAACAAATATTAACAAATTTTTTTGATTTTTTTTTTCAATTTATTAGATGCAACATATGAGTAAAAACTAAACTACATGCAATACACATTAACATACTAATATGCACCCTAAGAAGAATAATCCCCCTGAACTTAAAACGAACAATGCCCTCATTGTAATAAAAATTGAAAGACTACTCCCCTAAGTGGCATCATCATCTTCGTCCGCCTCCTCATGATCCGATGGTGTATCAGGCGGTGGATAAGTCTGGATGGATCCAAAAGTTGGGAACTAAGCGTGGATTTCTCTAATGCTTTGGGAATTCGGCCTGCAATCCCCCCAAACGTATTTGGCACTCCAATTTAGTCTTTCAACCCTTTTTTTGAAACACTTGTAGTGCGCTTTGTTTTTGACTTCTATTCTGACCATTCATCCTCATAGCAATTGAATTGAACCTGAGAGGATCACAAAACAACCTATTAATACTACTATAATCTACCAAAAATTCTACTTAATATCAAAACTATGAAGAATTAAATATAGAGGGAGAAATGAGTGAATGTGTAAATGTGTAAATAAGAATTATACAAGGAGGGAGAAAGATTGGATGGGGTGCCTCCCATCGAGCGCTTGGTTTATAGTCCTTTAAATGGACTTCTTCTTATCAACGTTATCCAATTCCTCTTCGATAACTGAGGAACCCTCCATCCATCAGGACCAATGTATGCTTTGAGAGGTTCCCATTAGTGATAGCCTTTAAATTTAAGTCACCTAGCTTGCTTCTTGTAGATAAGTTCCCAATTTCTAATGTCAAATAGCTAGGTGCTTCCGCCGTTGTGTTCATGAACAGATTAGGGCATTGGGGCATGAAAAACACAACAGGCTCTTCTTCTATTTTATCTTCCTCGGACCACCATGGTTTCAAGGTTTGGCCATCTCTCATGTCATAAAGAACATTGCCGTCAATATGACTACCAAGGGGGCATGTTTGTGCAAAACTGACTGGATTCTTGAACTTTGGCGGAGAAGGCACTTAGGGTACTAGCAAGGTCGGCTTATATTCGTTGCGACTTACAGTTGGTCATCGAAAGGACGTGGAATTTAATGTTGGGGACCATGTGTTATTACGTGTTGCTCCGTGGAAAGGAGTTACAAGGTTTGGAAAGAGAGAAAAGCTCAATCCACGATTCATTGGTCCATTTGAGATTCTTGACCGAGTAGGAAATGTGGCCTATAGACTCGCTTTACCTCCAAGCATGTCTCGTGTTCATAACATTTTTCACATATCCGTGTTACGTAAATATGTGAAGGATCCAAACCGCATTATTAAGTTAGAACCGGACGAGATAGCTGAAGATTTAACATACGAGGAGGTACCTGTCAAGATCTTGGATAGGAAAGAGCATGTCCTACGCTCGAAAATTATACCTCAAGTTAAAGTTTTGTGGAGAAACCATGCAATTGAGGAAATGATCTGGGAGTTGGAATCGGAAATGAAAGCGAGGTATCCTCACCTTTTTGACATACCAGGTACGTACGTCAATTTCGAGGATGAAATTTCATAAGGATGGGAGGTTGTAAGACCCCAACTTTAATGAATAAAGATTTAATTTTCTTTATATATTATTTCGAGACAGTAAGGTGTTGTTTTGATAAATATGAAAGTTATGGGTGAAATGTAAAAATATTTTAAAATGAGCAAGTGGTTATAAAATATTCTGGTTGTCGGGGAATATTCGTTTGGTCGTGGAATATTCTTGTTGTCGGGGAATATTCGTACGACGGCGCAGCTATTTGTGGGCCCCACAACGGAATAACTGTCTGATATAGAAAGCGACAGAAATAACTTTTTTACAAAATAACGGCGTAGTTGTTACCGTTAGTACTGTTGAAATACCCGGTGGTTAAAATACAGTGATACGCGGTGTTGCACAGTAGCACACGGTATTGCACAGTATTTTGAATTATTGAGTTTTACGTGAGAAGGAACTTATTCAATTATTGTTGCAGTAATTACTGTTCAATATTTAATATTATTGAATCAATAATTGCTACGTTTATTGACTCAATAATTGTTACATTGATATTTTATTGACTTAATAATTGCTACGTTGCTATTTTATATGATTGATTCAATAATGGCTACAGTTGATAGTTTGTATTATTGATTCAATAATTGTCACTGCATAGTATTTCATATTATCAACTCAATAATTCATATTATTTGAATAATATTATTAGATAGCATTATTGACAATGTCTAAGGAAGTTCTGTCTAGGAGGGGTTGTTTAATTGCGCGCCAGTAAGGAGAAGTCCTTATTGGAAGGCCCCCTCTTTCCTGGGAACGACCTGGTTGTCAATATTGTAGTTCTGTAATATTATTTGTAAATAATTAATTATTGATTTATATGAGGAAAAAAATATTTATTTTGTGGATATAAAAGAAGGAATTAGCGCTGATGTGTTTTTATCAGTATTTTGGTGTGGAAAATTATCCGTTTATGGATTTCGGATAATATATGTTTGAAATTTGGAAAAACTTCCTTCTACAAAGTTGTAGAGAATTAAATTTTCTATAGAAGGACATAGAATTTGTATTTTTCTGACAAAGGGGCTATTTATTATGAATTATTGAAGTTTCGGAAAATATATTTTTTTTAATGGGAGGGCCCCACTTTTGTTGAAAATTTTGAAATTTTGAAAGCCGCCAGGCGGCGGAATTTTTTTTAAAAAATAATATATTTTATTATTTTAGTCTCCTTTGGCATCCTAAGCTTTTCCTATAAATAGGGTGCTTAGGTTAGAATTGAAAATCACACCAGAATCAGAAGTTTTCTCTCTCTATAATATCGAGCGTATTTTTGTGAGTATTTCAATACTTTAAGTATTAGTATTCAGTGCAAGTTTCCTTCGGTATTATATCCGATATTCCAGTCAGAGGTACTATTCTTTTGAGGTAAGGGATGTTATTTTCTATCGTAAATGATGTTATTCTTTTCAATATCATTATACCGAAATATTGGCATGGATTTTGTTATGAAATTCTTATTTTTTCCCGTCGAGGTTACTATTCACATATACGGCACTATTCACGTATACGACACTATTCACCGGAAAACTAATTTTTCTTCTATTTGTCCAAATTGTCTGTTATAGTTACTATCTTTGATTGGATCTAAGTTTTGAGCTTTATTCTTGAATTTTGCTCCACAAAGTGTTATTATGGAGTATTCTTCAACTTGGATAAATTAGATTGCAAATCCTTAATCTTATCCTTTATTTCACTGGATTCATTATTGAAAATGTTTTTCATCATCCTCAGTCCTAAAAGGTGATGTAACTGAATATCTTTGGCCTGTAGAGCAAAGATGAATGATTACCTGATGAATATCTTTGGCCGTAGTTCAAAGATAACAGATATTGAGATGAACATGACCACTGATGATACAAATGAATATCTTTGGCCTGTAGTGCAAAGATGAATATTTGATTTGAGATGTATATTGATTGATGTTACAGGGATAAAATATTAATGATGAACGGTTATTTCCGCTGCGATTATTGATCTAAAACTTGTTGTCAATAATATTTTATCTGAATTGTTGAAGACTAACGATAATTTATTTTTCATTATCTTAGTCATAATATTCTTTACTGGGCTAGTTGAGCTCACCCTTTTCATCTGTTGTCCTCTTCAGGAAATGAGAATGTTGCGGGAACTAGTCGGGGGACAGAGTGATGGTCCGAGTTAGAGCAGTAGTAGTCCTCGCTATTTTTGAAAAATAGTGGGATAATAATTGTAATAAATAAAGAATGAATTTGAATATTAATATTTCGTATTTTATACGATTTGTATTGACACTCACAGTTGTGTGGTCGTATTTTGCACGACCGTATGATATAAAATTTGTATTTGAATTCTGTACCATGTATTTGGCGACTCAGAATGGGTTGGGTTGACTGGACCTATCATGGGGGGCGTCACACTCAACATTATATGAAAAGTTTTTTTTAATTCCTTAGAGAGAAGTTTGGGTAGAATGTGATGATAGAATAGTTCCTCATAGAAGGAAGCCGTATGTACTCATTAAATGAGAATAAAATCAGATAAACGTTAAGTTGAAAACCTAGTTTTGATGAATAAAAGGAGTAGGAATTAGTATGCTGTAATTTCTAGGATAAAATTCTTAGAAGAAGGGGTGAATGTGACAACTCAAAAATTTATAAAATCTTAAATGATTAAAATAAAGGTTAAAAGAATAAAACCTAGATGGGAATTTGAGGATTAATTAAAAATTTTAAGAAAAACCTATATAGTTTACTATTTGAATGAAAATAAAGAAAAATATGGGTTACAAAATTTTTAAACCCTAGAAATGAATCTATGTGTACTTGAAAGAATATTAAGGATAAGGTACTACGATACCTATAAGGTTTAGTGACCTAATATATTAATTAGGTATTTGAATTAAGTAACCTCAAATGTTATCTTTATTTAATTGTCCTAGTATTTTAACTATATACTGGTGACCTAATCTAAGAGATTTATGTAATATGTCTCAAGCTATTAGATTATCTTGTATGATTATTGGTCATAACTTATTAAGCCAATTAGGGCTATTAAGTTAATACACTAGTGGAATATATTTTGACTTATGTGTATTATGTATGTGATTAAATAAATATACATTATATAATGTGTATACATTTATAAGAAAATTGAGAATTTAATTATGTAACCTAATATATATATTAGGTATGATAATTAAATAACCTAAGGGATTAATTTGCAAGCCCAAGATAAATTAGTTAAAGCCCAATACTTTATCTCAATGGGAGAGGGGACATTTTGAGCCTTTAGTAAGCTAATTAAGGCATTGGGCCATGTTAGTTTACATAGCCCAAACAATTAGTTAAGAAGCCCAAAAAGAATTAAAGGTCTGGCCCAATCTAGGCCCAATTTTCGGCCCAACAAGGGAGGAGATAAGGGAGCATATGATTAAATCTTTTTGTGTAGATTTACAAGCAACATAAGAGATAGGAAAGAGAAAGAGAAGATTATAGAAGATTTTGTAAAGATATTGGAGAGATTAACAAAAGATTATGTGTATGTCCATTATGTGATTAATGTTAAATACTGATTAGATGGAATGCAATTATGTAAACCTAATTAGGAAACCCTAACGTTTAATTAGAAAACCCTAATGTGCAGTTAGAATCCCTAATGTTCATTTAGAAACCCTAATTGAAGATTTGAAAACCCAAACCCTAATTTTCAAACTCTTATGCTAATTAGCAAACCTTAAGGGTTAAAATTTAAGGAAAATATATGAAATGACTAAATTACCTTTAAAATTATTTATGAAATGACCAAAATATCTTCCAATCCATGTGAACTTAAATCGACCAATCAGAGAAGAGATGATATCCTTAAAGAAACACAGATGATGTAAGCATGACATCAGCATTAAAGAAACACAAAGATGATGTCATCATGATGATGTCATCATAATGTCACCGAGGGACTAAGGTGCAATTAATGAGGTACTAAAGTGTAATTAACCTAAGTACCAAACTGTAATAAGCCGGGGGCAAACTGTAAAAAGTCGAGCCCCCTAGCGTGCAATTATTGAAACTATGTTTTCCTATAAATAGCAAGCCATTTCTCTTTATTTTTCAAAACAAAAAAATAGAGTTAGAGAGAGAGAGAGAGGAGAATTTTGGTTGCTATAGAGAGAAAGAAAGAGGAAAGTTTTTGGTGAGTTTTAAGATTGCAAAGGATTAGTTAAACCTTACAACTTCAAGAGGTACTTCTTCTAGTGGGTATTATTTTCATTCTTCTTTATATATTTAGTAAAAATATACTTTTACAAGCAGTTATAATGCCCAAATTATTTTAAGTATATAGTACAAAAGTCATATTTACAAGCAGTTATAATGTCCCATTTATTTTTCTTATAAAATAGAAAATATACTTTTATAAGCAGTTGCTATGTCCGATTTTCTTCAAGTATTTAGTAAGAATATTCATTTTATAAGCAGTTATAATGCTGAAATTATCTCAAATAAAATAGTCGAATACTCATTTTATAAAGCAGTTATAATGCTCGATTTATTTCAAACATAGTAAACGAATATTCATTTTACAAGCAGTTATAATGCTCAATTTATTTTAAATATAGTTGATGAATATTTATTTTGTAAACAATTATAATGCTAAAATTATTTCATGTATAGTACAATGAGTTTTATTTATAATTGGTTATATGGTTTACTAGTTATAAATAAGAACTTATAAATAAAAGAGTAAGTGTTAAATCTAAAGTAGTACAGTCGTACTCTTTAATAGTTGATGTATAGTATCTGGGCTAAACAATTCCTTCAGGGAGCGGAGGTATATACGAACTAGCTACCAATCTAACTCGCTGTGTAAAAACAGGGTAGACGAGACGAAAAACTAGTTTGTTGGTTGTTTGTGGGAAATCACTCAGCATACTATATTGAACACTGTTAAAGACTCGATTTGTGCTAAGTTTAGAATGGTGAATACATATGATGTTAAGGTTATCTAATATTTAACTATGTGGTTAAGTGTTAGATAGTTTACTTATAAAGTAATAGTATTATGAGATAAATTATATTATGCTAATTGACAGATCAATATTAATAATGATAGATCTTTTCAATAAGGTGATTAAATTAGATTGCGTAGCAGTAATCAACTGTACATGCAAGTTTTCTCTAACTCAAACTTGAGTTATATTTTCAAAACATGTTCGTGAATAATTATTGTTGATTATTCACATCCCTACTGATTATTGATTCGCACTTAGTGCATGTTGCATATGTTCATCAGGTATGAAAGGCTGATCACCTTCATTACCCTAAGGTTCAGTTAAAGTTGTTCATGGTCCTTGTTGACATTAAACATTATTGGTTCAACCATTCATTTATTGAAATTTTGATTTATGCTTTTTCACAATTATTATATTGTTGAAAATTCGAAAGCATATTCTTTCTTTCAATCATAATATATTTTCATTGTATTTAAACTTGCTGAGCAAAGTCGTTGCTCACCCTTGCTATATCATGATAACAAATTTCAAATTAAGCCGAAAGCTCGAAGAAAGACAGTGGCATAGGCAAACTCCAAGAGTAGATTACATACATTTATAACTACTTAGTTATCATATGCAAGTAATGTTGTAAACCTTTTTAATTACTTAAGGTATGTATTCAGTTAAGGTTAATAGACCTTGGGAAATGTTATAGAATCATGTGAAATAAATAATTTTTGTTTATATATTCTGCATTAGTTTATAGAACATGTATGAAGATGAAGTACCGTAACGTACCAGGTCCGGGGTTCTGGGGACCCGGATTTTGTGGCATCACAGTATGGTTTAAACTATGTTCTTCGCAAGCTGTGTTTGCGTGTTGCTGTGTCGTGGCTCCGCAGCGCCTGTTTCATGAGTAAACAAAGTGTTGCAGCACTCTGGCAGTATCTGACGTCGAGTAATGTCGTCGTAGCGCCTGTTTTATGAGTAAACAGAGCGCCGCAGAGCCATACTTGAGGCGCAGCGCCTGTTTGTAGGTATGTGTTGAGCGATAGCGCGTTGGTCACGCCAGTGCGCCAGTTTCCAGTTCAATCTGGGGCGCTGCAGCGCCACTAGCAAGATTGGCCCAGAGATGGTTATTTTAATGTACAAATTTTGGGGATGTTAATTTAATTATATTTAATGATCCTGAAAAGTGTGTTGATCATTTAATGAGATAATTAAACAGATTGTAACATGTAAAGAATGATTTCAAGTGATTCATTAACAAGTCATGTGTAAACCTAAAGTCATGGTTCGTAATGTTTGATAATGTGCTTAACAGTAAGATTTGTATATGTGATTTGTATAATCAGATTTAAGTTATGAGTTATAAAGATAAGTTAAAATAAAGTATGCCAATGGTGTTAGTCGATTTATAATTGATTGGTATTGTGATTCTAAATGGAATGTAGGGTTAATTGGTGAATGTGAGTAGTAAATTATCTAATCTACGCACGAGGCAAGTTTCTAAACCTTAATTTTATATTGTGTAAGTTTTCCAATCCCTGACTTATTATCTTACGCATGTTTCTTAACTAATTATTCATTTCTCCAGAGCTTAAATTCTTCAAATTCGTTGTTTCTAATAAGATTTCCTAATTCTTTGAAAGTAACACTTGATTGTACAATGTTTGTTCGATTGTACATAGCTATTGTTTAATCTTTGATCATAAGTATCATTGTTTAATTCTTTAATATTGTATAAAACTCTAATATGGCTAGTGAACCTTATTGACTCAACTAGTCTATAGTTGATGAAACGTTCTAAAATTCTAGAACTAATTTAGAAAGTGATCCAAACCAAACTTTCTTTGGTGCGGACTCGAATGCCAAAATTGAGATGAACAACCCTATTATAGGGGTTAATTAAGCGTTAGCGTTAAGATATTTGTGCACTCATGGTACAAAGGGATGATCCCCCTGAGTACGAGAAATAAGGTCCATATAGTCTTATGATTGTTAACGGTTTAAAGTAGAGATACTTGACAACCTAAGACATAGTTCATGGTCATACGACCCTCAGACATACTCTTGAACTTATGTTCTATTCTTGATTCAAAAGTTGAGTTTCTATTGAGATTTCTGTTCTTATCATTGATAGGAAAGATTTAATTTTCTAGCTGTTGTTATTCATTGTGATTTCATATTTATTACTATTCATGAATATTCAAGTGAGCTTTGATTTGCTCCGTCTTGCATATAATAATATTGCAGCTAAGGTCGAGAAAGTTGACGAGCAGTCCACGAGTAAGGGCAAGGGCAAGATGAACAAGTGTTGAAGACTTGTTTATTTTATTTGTTTCGTTATATGTGTTGAGACTATATTATTTATTGTTCTGCTTTTGAGTGATGATGGTTTTAAGGTTAGATTACATGGGATTGAGTTTAAGAAGTTGTAAACCTTTAATGGGAAAGATTATCATTTAAGTTTATCAAGGTTTATATTTTAATATTATTCTTTATTGTGAGTAGTTAGAATATGATATTTGAACAGTGAACACCAAGTCATTTGGGAATAAAATACCAGGATTTGGGGGTGTCACAAGTTGGTATCAGAGCTTTAGGTTCTGAACCTTGGAAGACATAGTGGTGATGAACACTTATCGAGTTCTAAGGAAGATAAATAATAAAAGACTTATGTGTTTATGTGTTATAACTTATGTGCTAGCGAGTGTCGAATAACATCACGTAGTAATTAAAACTTAAAATTTTGTTGTCAGGATGACGATTGTTAGAGAATCCAGTCAGGCTAGGGAGAAGATACCCAGGTTCCTAGAGATGAGGAGCCTCAAAACATCAATACTGTCTGGGAGCAGTTGGTTCAGAGAGAACCATCTCTACTGATCATAGTTGTGGGTCAGGAGTATGAGCCTGTACTTGACCGGGAGGATGAGAAGGAAATAGAGGAAGATGAGGATCCCGAGGAGTTTTCACCTAACTCTATCGGTGCTGGGATGTACAAAGAGGTATATGACCGCAACATAGAATTGCAGGATAAAGTTGGGGAGCTGGAGGAGCTGGCAGATGTACGGCAGACCACCATAGAGTAGAGGGATGACACAATCCAAGATCTTAATGAATGTCTTGGGAACGTGGAGTGGAATCTGGTTCAGACAGAGAGTCAAAGGGATGATTTGCTAGCCGAGGTTGAGAAATTGAAGGGCGACATGAAAGAGGTGTCGGAAAAGCGCCCTAGAGCGGAAGATGCTTGGATGAAGGCTACCCAGCGTGGAGATCGTGCTAAAGATATGGTTTAGGCAAAAAAGGCCAGGATAAATGAGATGGACTATGCTTTTCATTCAGCCATTGATAGGGCCCAGGATCGAGTCTTTTATTACCCAGCTCAGTTTGAAGATTTACCATTGTATATGGTGGATCGTAGAACAGTGTTCCATGTCATGGAAGAGGAGCGTAGAGAGGCTGTGCGACGTATTAATATGCCTAGATAGGAAGATTAGTAAGCTATGTGGTTATTTATGTATTAAATAAATGTAAATTATAAATTTTGAAATAAATAATGGGATAAGATGATGATGCAATCCTGAAAATTTTCCAGTTCAGGAAAGTTGATGTAAATAGCAGAAATGCTATCCTTTTTCCTATGTTTTAAGATTATGAATGAATAAAATATTCGAGTTTCTTGAAACTATTATGTGTGAAGTGTTGATCTTAAAATGTGTGAGTTAAGTCTTAAATAATTAAGGAATTGAGTAATGATCTAATAAGTGTATGTCTTAACAGAAAGATGCCTCCTAGAAGAAGACAAACAAGTCAGCAAGCTTAAGAGAGGTCTCTGAATAACAACAATAATGAGGCCAATGATAATCCGGTTCAACAACTGGTAAAATTGTTAATGGGAGCACTTGCGAATCAGCTGTAAGCTCCAGCTACTTCATTTAAGGACTTCAAAGCGGTAGGACCGCCGAAGTTTTAGGGTTCCATGAATCTGATTGAGGCCCAGATTTGGGTGATGGAGATGAAAAAAGTTTTTGATGTTACTAGAGTCAACGACGATCAAAAGTCTGCCTTCGCGACGTTTATGCTAAAGTCAAAAGCTAGCTACTGGTGGAAAGCAAATAAAGTTCGAGGAGGTCAGGGGATAATAACGTGGGACCGATTCAAGGAAATATCTTTGAGATGTACTTTCCAACAAGCTTGCGGAACTAGATGGAGGTCCAATTCCTGGAGCTGAAGAAGGGAACAGTGTATGTGCCAGAGTATGTCGCAAAATTTATTTAGTTGGCAAGGTTTGCGACATATCAGGTGAACACTGATGAAAGAAAGGCGAGGAGGTTTGAGCAGGGGTTAAAGCCTTGATTATACTGCAAGGTTTCGATGTTTCAACTGAACACATTTGCAGCAGTGCTTGAGAAGGCGATCATCGTGGAAGGTGGAAGCGATGCCTTGAAGAAGTATAACCAGGAGCAGAAGAAAAAGAAGAATGAGAATGAAAACAAAGATGGTGGCAGCAGTGGTGGAGTTAGTAACCAGAAAAGGAAGTGGAATGACAGTGTTTTACTGGGAATCTGCTGGGAAATCAGCAGAAGAGAAAGTTTCAAGCTTGTGCTACTTGTGGGAAGAATCACAGTGGAGTGTGCCTATGAGGTAAGCGGGTGTGTTTTAATTCTGTTCAGGAAGGCCACATTGCACCGAAATGTCCTAACTCGGAGAAGGGAACTTGTTTCACATGCGGGTCAAAAGATCACATGGCTCGCGATTGCCCTAAGAAGATAATTGGAGGGTCAGGTGGAGGTAGAAGAACTAACGGTGGTAGCACTTTGACTATCGTTGGACCAACGTAATTGAACCGACCCACTGCCAGAACATTCAACATGACCGTGTAGGATGTTGTGCAGTCACAGGATGTGGTGTCAGGTATCATTCCGGTCAATAGTATTTAATGCTTATGTATTATTTGATTCGGGTGCTACTTGTTCATTTATATCTGATAACTTTGCTAAGAATTTAAATTTGCCTAAGGAGGAATTAGTTTACCCTTTTAACATATAGATTGCGAATAGGGAGGTAATTCCTGTTAGGTTTGTATATAAGAACTGTAGGTTGGTTATTAAGGGTCACGAGTTGATGGTAGATTTAATTTCGATAAGACTTGGGGAATTTGACGTTATATTGGGAATGGATTGGTTATTCAACCATGGGGCTATAATTGATTGTCAAAAGAAGTGTGTTAACCTTACGACTCCGTCGAAGGTAGTGTTTTATGGAAGCAAGTCTCCTAGACAAACGAGTTGTCTGACGATGATGCAGGCCTGAAACAAGGGTGCGTAGGGTATTTAGCCTACATAGTTGACACTCGAAAGGAGAGTGAAAAATTGGAAGAGATACCAGTCGTTAAGGAATTTGTGGACCTGTTTTCGGGTGATTTGCCGGGACTTCCTCCAGATAGGGAAATCGAGTTTGTGATTGATTTAGCACTAGGGACTGCTCTAATTTCTAAAGCCCCGTACAGAATGGCTCCAGTGAAAATGAAAGAATTTATGGTGCAGTTACAGGAGTTTCTAGACAAGAAGTATATTCAGCCCAGCGTATCACCGTGGGGAGTGCCAGTGTTAATCGTCAAGAAGAAGGATGGGTCAATGCGACTCTGCATTGATTATAGAGAATTAAATAAGGCCACGATCAAGAATAAGTATCCTTTGCCTAGGATCGATGACTTGTTTGACCAGTTGAAGGGAGAAAGATATTTTTCAAAGATAGATTTGAGGAGCGGATATCATCAGTTAAAGGTAAGGAAAGAGGATATACCAAAGACAACATTCAGAACTCGGTATGGTCACTACGAGTTCCTGGTGATGTCATTTGGTCTAACGAATGCACCTGCGGCATTTATGGACCTAATGAATAGGGTGTTTAAGCCGTTTTTAGATAAGTTAGTGGTGGTGTTCATTGATGACATTTTAGTATATTCCAAATCCAAGGAGGAGAACACTGAACATTTGAGACTGACGTTGGAATCGCTAAGACGAGAGAAGTTATATGCCAAATTTTTGAAATGCGAATTCTGGTTAGAGCATATGCAATTTCTTGGACACGTGATTGACAAAGACGGGATTTTGGTAGATCCGTCAAAGGTTGAAACTGTGATAAATTGGGATCAGCAGAAGAAACCGTTGGAAGTAAGGAGTTTCTTGGGTTTGGCAGGTTATTACAGGAGATTCATTCAGGATTTTTCTAAAATCACGACTCCGTTGATGAATTTGACCAGAAAAATGGTAAAGTTTATTTGGACGGAGAAGTGTGAGGAAAGTTTCCAAGAATTAAAGAAGAGGTTGAGTACTGCGCCTGTGTTGTCTTTGCCTGATAGTACAAGAAATTTTGTGGTGTATAGTGATGAGTCACATAAAGGACTAGGCTGTGTGCTTATGCAAAACGGTATGGTCATTGCGTATGCATCACGTCAATTGAAGGACTATGAGAAGGGGTATTCGACCCATGATTTGGAATTGGCTACGGTAGTGTTTGCTCTGAAGATTTGGAGACACTATCTTTATGGGAAAAAGTGTGAGATATATACAGGCCATAAGAGTCTAAAGTATATCTTTACATAGAAAGATTTAACTATACGTCAGAGAAGATGGTTGGAACTTATCAAAGACTATGACTGCGAGATTCTATATCATTTAGGTAAAGCGAATGTCATTACCGATGCCTTAAGCACGAAGGGACGGGAGAAAATTTTTACATTAACTGCTCAGGAGGAGCTAATCTCAGCAATGGCTAAGTTGGAGTTGGAAGTTAGAAGTCCGAAAGAGTCGGATGAGAAATTGTTTCAAATGGTAGCCGACCCAACTTTGGCGGATAAGGTGAAGGAATCACAACTTCGTGATGAGGAGTGTGAGAAGATCAGGAAAAGTTTGCTCGAAGGTGAGGAAACAAAATTCAAAGTCGATACTGAGGAATTGCTGCAATTTTAAGGGAGAATTTGGGTTCCGCCAGTAACGGAAGTTAAAGATGAAATTTTGAACGAAGCTCATAGTTCGAGATATTCAATTCACCTTGGGAGTATGAAAATGTACTAGGATCTCCGACAATATTTTTGGTGGCCGAATATGAAGAGAGACGTTGCTGAGTGTGTCGCGAAATGCCTAACGTGTCAGAAAGTCAAAGCAGAACACCAGAGACCAAGCGGGTTATTACAACTGTTGGAGATACCAGAATGGAAGTGGGAGCATATCACGATGGATTTTGTGGTTGAACTTCCAATGGCTCAGAAAGGTTTTGACGCAATATGGGTTATCGTAGATCGACTAACGAAGTCAGCGCATTTCTTACTGATTAAGATCAGATTCAATTAGGATTAATTAGCAAAATTGTATGTTAAGGAAATTGTTTCTAGACACAGTGTTTTGATGTCAATTGTATCAGACAGAGATCCGCGTTTCACATCAAACTTCTGGAAGGGATTACAGGAATGCTTGGGAACGCAGTTGAGAATGAGTATGGCGTACCATCCTCAAACTGATGGGAAGAGCGAGAGGACAATCCAGACTTTGGAGGATATGCTAAGAGCTTGTGTTATGGACTTCAAGGGAAATTGGGATGACCATTTACCGTTGGTGGAATTTTCTTACAACAATAGTTACCATGCCAGTATTGGCATGCCGCCTTACGAAGCGTTGTACGGGAGAAAATGCAGAACTCCATTATGCTGGGATGAAGTTGGTGAGCGACAATTGTTAGGACCAGAATTGGTACAACAAACTGCTGAAATCGTCAAAGTCATCAGGGCGAGATTGGTAGATGCTCAAGATAAGCAGAAGAAATATGATGATCAACATTGTCAGAACTAGGAATTTAAAGTGGGGAACTTTGTTTTTCTTAAAGTGTCCCTGGAAGGAGAAAATTCGATTTGGCAAGAAGGGAAAACTAAGTCCTAGATTTATTGGACCCTTTGAGATACTGCGAAGGGTCGGTGAGATAGCTTATGAGGTTGCGTTACCTTCGGAATTATACCATATTCATAATGTTTTCCATATCTCGGTATTACGACCATACAAGCATGATTACAAACATGTTATAGAATATGAGCCGTTATAGTTTGAAAAAGATTTAACCTACGAAGAGGTTCTTACTCAGATAGTTAACAGGAAAAAGCAAGTACTCAAAAACAAAGTGATACCTTTTGTTAAGGTAATATGGAGGAACCACAATGCTGAAGAAGCTACGTGAAAACTCGAAGATGTTATGATAAAAAACTATCCTCAGTTATTTGTTTAAATCCTTGTATAGCGATTCTGGGGACATAATCTTTTTAAGGGGGGAAAATGTAACGAATGAGTTAATTGAATCATGATTTTGGGGACAGAATCCTTTTAAAGAGGGAATGATGTACCAATATCATTTGGTATCATCAACGTGAATAAAAGAAGATAAATACGTAATTCAACTTTAAGAATATTCGAAATGGCAAGCTCATGCAAGTGACATAAAAAGGGAGTAATGCTATGAGCACAAACCATATACAAAAAGCTGTGTGCACAAACTACATTAAAAAAGTGAGAAAATAGGAAGCGATACCTATTATTGGATATTTTACACATTTTCATTTGATCTCAATCTTGGTACACAAATTGTTGTGTACCATTTGTGCACATAATATTATTCTTAAAAAGGAAAACAATTATTAATAAAACCTCATGCAGACAATGAGTGTCACAAGTCCTCTATAGAGCGGCAATACCCTAGTCTATTCCAATAATTCAAGGGCAATTAATTAGTTTAGTTTTATATGGCTATGAATATGTTCCCCTTTACTTATTGTTTCAGCTTGATTTATATAGAGATGAAAATAATCAATTCAGATATAAGATTTAATAATAATAAAAATCTAAAATATATAATTATTAGACTTAAACTGATTTTAAGATATTGGTTTTGTAACGAACAAGATTTTTGTATTTAATTTTAAATATTTATTGAATTAAATAAATATTTTAGTTGATTTATTTATTGAGTTAAATAATTATTTGATAGAATTGTTGTAGATTAATTTAATTAAGTGTGGTATGTTAATTAAATTAATATGGGATAATTTTATAGTGTGAAGTTTTACTTTAATTGTGTTAATTAAATTAAATGAGTTGTTTAATATTATAATGTGTTCCAATTTAATTTAATAATTAAATTGAAGATTTAATGATTTGTTAAATAAGTTATAATTTATAATGGGAATTATAATTATGTGATAATTTAATTTATTGTGTTAATGTTAACTTTAATTTAATTGAATTTGAATATTAGAATTTAATTAAATAAAGTGTGACAATTAAACTATATAGTAAGTGAGTTATTAAAATAAATTAAAGAGGTTTAATCTAGTTTTACCAAACAAAGCCTTATGGCTTTTGAATTCCTATATTAATTTAGTTTTATCCAAACAAAGCCTTGTGACTTTTGATTTTTAAAATTTTGTAACTGATAAATATTAAGTATATGTATTATATTGTATTAAGTATATATTTTACGTTAAGTTTTATCAGTTTTTAAGCCATACTTTATAGAAAACAGAGAATAGAGAGGAGGAAATGAGAGAAAAACATTCTCTGTGATGTTGAAGCTAAGTTCTAAGAGTCTAGGAAGGAGAAGAAGGAGTCTAAATAATTATCTATCATCTAACAGAGTAAAAATAAGAACTTGAAGGTAGTAATCTAACCTTGAATTATTAGTTTATGTCCTTCATTGTTCTTCATTAAAATTGATTTTTAGGAGTAATTTGTTGAAGATATGGGTTATATTTGTTAATTTGTATATATAATCTATTTTTATGTGGTTTGTATGCGGTTTAGAGTTGATTAATCCTTGAAAATATGATAACTATGAAGAAATCATGTTTACAGTGAGTTATAGTTAAGTATTTTTGTATATGGCTTATTTGATACCAAAATTAGTGTTCTATTCATATTATAATGTGTAAATTGATTTCTGATTGTCTTAAAACATCAAGAAATGAAAAGAACACAATTTTAATGAAGTAATTTGGTTGAAAAACGAGTTCAGAGTGATTGATTTTGTTAAGAATGTCTAAAAATGGAGTTTTTACAAAAACATGGAATTTAAAGGTTCTAATTTGATTGTTGATATAGCTTTGTTAGTTATAATCATGCTCTACATGCTTAGTGATGATTCTGTGAAGTTTATATAGTTTGGGTATGCATAAATTGTTGTTTGAGCACAGTTTATGGCCTTGTATGTGTGACAATTCGAAAATTTATAAGATCTTAAATGATTAAAATAAAGGTTAAAAGAATAAAACCTAGACGGGAATTTGAGGATTAATTAAAAATTTTAAGAAAAACCTATATGGTTTACTATTTGAATGAGAATAAAGAAAAATATGGGTTACAAAATTTTTAAACCCTAGAAAAAAATCTATATGTACTTGAAGGAATATTAAGGATAAGGTACTACGATACCTATAAAGTTTGGTGACCTAATATATAAATTAGGTATTTGAATTAAGTAACCTCAAATGTTATCTTTATTTAATTGCCCTAGTATTTTAACTATATACTAGTGACCTAATCTAAGAGATTTATGAAATATGTCTCAAGCTATTAGATTATCTTATATGATTTATAAAATATGGCAGTATTTGACGTCGAGTAATGGCGCCGCAGGGCCTGTTCTGTGAGTAAACAGAGCGCCGTAGCGCCATACTTGAGTCGCAGCGCCTGTTTGTAGGTATGTGTTAAGCGGCAGCGCGTTGGTCGTGCCGCAGCGCCAGTTTCCAGTTCAATTTGGGGCGCTGCAGCGCCACTTGCAAGATTGGCCCAGAGATGGTTATTTTAATGTACAAATTTTGGGGATGTTAATTTAATTGTATTTAATGATCCTGAAAAGTGTGTTGATCATATAATGAGATAATTAAACAAACTGTAACATGTAAAGAATGATTTCAAGTGATTCATAAATAAGTCAAGTGTAAACCTAAAGTCATGGTTCGTAATGTTTTATAATGTGCTTAATAGTAAGATTTGTATATGTGATTTGTATAATCAGATTTAAGTTATGAGTTATAATGATAAGTTAAAAGAAAGTATGCCAATGGTGTTAGTCGATTTATAATTGATTGGTATTGTGATTATAAATGGAATATAGGGTTAATTGGTGAACTTGAGTAATAAATTGTTTAATCTACGCACGAGACAAGTTCCTAAACCTTAATTTTACATTGCGCAAGTTTTCCTATCCCTGACTTATTATCTTACGCATGTTTCTTAACTAATAATTCTTTTCTCCAGAACTTAAATTCTTCAAATTCGTTGTTTCTAACAAGATTTCCTAATTCTTTGAAAGTAACACTTGATTGTACAATGTTTGTTCGATTGTACATAGCTATTGTTTAATCTTTGATCACAACTATCATTGTTTAATTCTTTAATATTGTATAAAACTCTTATATAGCTAGTGAAACTTATTGACTCAACTAGTCCATAGTTGATGAAGCGTTATAAAATTCTAGAACTATTTTAGAAAGTGATCCAAACCAAACTTTCTTTGGTGCTGACTAGAATGTCAAAACTAAGATGAACAACCCTATTATAGGGGAATAATTATGCATTAATGTTAAGATATTTGTGCACAATATATGGTACAAAAGGTTGATCCCACTGAGTACGAGAAATAAGGTCCATATATTCTTATGACTGTTAAAGGTTTAAAGTAGAGATACTTGACAACCTAGGACGTAGTTCGTGGTCATACGACCCTCAGACATACTCTTGAACTTATGTTATATTCTTGATTCGAAAGTTGAGTTTCTATTGAGCATTCTGTTCTTATCATTGATAGGAAAGATTTAATTGTCCAGCTCTTGTTATTCATTGTGTATTCATATTTTGTTACTGGTCATGAATATTCCAGTGAGCTTTGTTTTGCTCACTCTTGCATATAATAATATTGCAGCTAAGGTCGAGAAAGTCGACGAGCAGTCCACGAGTAAGGGCAGATGAACAAGTGTTGAAGACTTGTTTATTTTATTTGTTTCGTTATATGTGTTGAGACTATATTATTAAATTATTGTTCCACTTTTGAATGATGATGGTTTTAAGGTTAGATTACCTGGGATTGAGTTTAAGAACTTGTAACCCTTTAATGGGAAAGATTATCATTTAAGTTTATCAAGGTTTATGTTTTAATGTTATTCTTTATTGTGAGTAGTTAGAATGTGATATTTGAACAGTGAACACCAAATTATGTGGGAATGAAGTACCAGAATTTGGGGGTATCACAGGTTTTGCGCCATCTTTAATTTCCATTCCTCGTTGAAACTGAGTAGTTGAAATTGAGTTTTGTGGTTTTGGAAAACAAATTATGCTACTAATGCTTCAAAGGCGGAGAAAACAAAATATCAATTTAAAATAATTTCCCCCCTTTATAGAAGAGATAACTACATTTACCCTGTATATAGAAGCTAGTTAGTTTAATGATATATTATTAAAATAAGAGTGATTTTGTCAAATAAAAAATTTTCATTAGTGATATATCATGATTCTAATATCGCTCGTGTATATTAAACTTTAATTCTTATAGTATATGGGCGGTTTGAATTGGATTATTTGGTCTAAATAATTAGATTGTTTTTATTTTAAAAAAACTAGGGAAAGATTCTTTTCAAAATGTTTAGAATTAAAATTATTTTAGAGTGTCTTATGGAAAAATTGTTCCAAAATAATAAGCAAAACCAAACAATTTTCTAATTATTTGTCTTCTTTAAACAATTTTTTAATAAAAATATTTACACTCTTTCAAATGTTTTAATCAATCATAATAATTATAATATTTGTAATAAACAAGATATAGAGTTACAGACCTGAAGATAAGCCTCCAGATTGTTTTGCAGATTTTCCTGATCTCTTAGTACCTGCTAAAACACAACCTTGACGCAGCCACATTCATGTACGAATCAGAATAATTGAAAGTAAAAATGCATTTAACTGATTAAAAAATATGAATATTATTTCAGTCATCATTGTAAAGCCCCCAGCCCAGGTCTACAATCAATCTCGGGTCCGGTACTTCACGGTACTACCCATTCAACATAATCTTAATACATGAATGTAATTACAATATTATTACTGTAACGATTGTAAATTTTGTTAAATAATTAAAAATATTTATCGAATAAAATAAATATTTTAGTGGAAATATTTATTGAGTAAATAAATATTTTGATGGAAATTATTTATGGAATAATTTATTTTAAGTGTAATTATGTTGATTAAATATATGTAGGATGATTTTATATTTTGGTACGTATTTTAGTACGCTAATGTGTTAGAAATATACTAATTTAATTAAGTAATTAAATTAGAAGGCTAGTAAATGGCTAAATTATAATTATATTTTTAAAGTTCAATTTAATTCCTTAATAAACCTAATTTATTCCAATTTAAAATATCAAAATTGGCTTCTTGGGTAAATAAATGGGGGATGTAATTATTAGTATTTTGGGAAGAGGGTTTGCCTACATAATTTAGCAATAAGAATTAGCTGTAACATTTCAAATAGAGGAAAAGGAGGATGTATCATATAATAAAAAAAATAGAAAATAACCCATAGAGCACATTTGAGCTCTCCCAAACATGGCTCAGACTTTTCCATTCTCTAACTGCTCAGACTATACGTATTATAGTAACGCAATAAGGCACCCTTATTACCTCATCATTTAGTTTACGTTTATTTGCATAATGCAGAGGTTATACAGGGAGTGAGAGAAAGATAGTTTCCTGTGAAATTAGAAGAGCTTTAGAGAATCAAGGAGAAGCAAGAAGAAGGCTGAGCAAATTCTTCATCCAATTAGTTTAAGGAAGATCAAAACAGTAAGTAAAGCAACTCTAAATTTCTTAGTTTATACTTTCTCAAGTTCTTCACTGTTAGAAAGTTGATTTGGTGGTATGAATGGATGAAAAGTATGATTATGTGTTGTTGGGTGCTAAGTAATTTGTTAAGTATCATCTATGTCTGAAATTAAAGCCATCAAATCCGAATTTGTACATGAAATAGAAAGAATTAGACTTTTTGTTTATTATATATGTTATGGTCTATTTTAGAGGTTAAATTGGGTGTGATCCTATGATTAAAGTTTTAAATTGATGGTTGAATATTGTACTACTATGAAATACGAAAACAATGCAACTGAAATGAATCGAAATGGATTTAAATCGAATTCGGGATGGTTGATTCGTATAATATGTCAAAATATCAAAAATTAGCATGAACATGAAATCTGAATCCTTAAATTGGTTGTTGAAGTTATCTGATATGTTAAAATTATTTCATAGATGTTTAATTTTATTTTTATTAAGTTTATAGAATCTGAAATTGGTTAATTTAGAGTTTGGATGAAGAAATTGGGAATTTTGGTTAAATAGCAGTCTGTTCACAAGCTATATAAACTGATTCTAGAGTCGAGCGTTACCGCGTTGCGTTTGGGCACCACCGCGCTGCTTTTGGGCACTGTCGCACTGCAAGCGCTATCGCGCTGGTGCCAAGAGTAGTTAGGGCGCGACCGCGCCAGATGCAAAAGAGACCCAGTAATTAGGTTTTAATTGTACAATTAAGGGGATGATCATTTAACCTATTGTAATGAACATGAGGAAGCAATAAGCATGTAACAAGATATAATATCATGTTGTAATCGCATAAAATGATGTAAGAGTGAATGGTCATAGAATGGGATTAGTGTAAGCGATTAGTGAGTTTTATCTCATAGCTAATCAATGTGTTATTATGACTGAAATGTGTAGGATATCTAAAGGAAGTATTCTATAATTTTGTAGCGAACGCGCAAGGCAAGTTTCCTAACCTTTGTTACTTTAATATTCAGCAATGTTTCTTAATTTGTTCAATAACTATGTTCTTGAATGAGCTTTCTAATATATTCCAAAAGTATTTCTTCGATAAATAGCATTTATTCAATTATGAATCATTGTGACCCTATCACTTTTTGAATCATGACTTGTTTATATACCGTTGTTCAAGATGATATTATAATTAAACACTTAAATGGTTATCGAATCCTTTTGATTCGACTAGTCCATAGTTGATGAACGTTCTAAATAATTCTTTTTTGAAGTTATCAAATTGTCTTCGGTGCGGATCCTAATGTTAAAGCTAAGATGAACAACCCTATATTAGGGGTATATATTATCGAAAACTATAATTCTGAGCTACGCAATAGCGATAATATATTTGTGCACAATATATAGTACAAAGGGCTGATCACCTGGAGGACGAGATGGATGGTCCATAGTTTCTTGACTGTTAAAGGTTACAGTAGAAGTACTTGATAACCTGGGGCATAGTTTGTGGTCTTGTGACTCTCAGTATATATCTTGATCTTGATATTTAAGATTTGATTCAAAAGTTGATCATTTCATTGAACTCTCAATAATTGACTATTGTTGATTGATTCTAGCATAAGATATCCTATTTAGTTAAAAAGTAAATATTTGTTTCACTCGTATATTATTTATTGTTTATTATTATACTTGTGGGCAAGTTATTTTGCTCACTTTTGCATAAAACCTTACAGCTAAGGTTGAGAAGCCTGAGGAGTCGTCTATAAGCAAGGGCAAGGGCAAGATGCATAAGTAGATGATGTTTAGATTATTTTTCATTTGAAATGCTTATATGATGGTCTTATTTATGTTTTTATTATTTCGCTGTTATGATGTAATAATTAAGGTTAGTTGACCTGAGAAACGATTATGAATGTAATTATTTAATAATTTTTATCACAGATGATGATGTTATGTTATTTAATGGGTAGTTAGATGTAGTATGTGTTGTATCATGAGCACCAGATCCGAGGGTTGAGGTACCCGGATTTGAGGGTGTCACAATTACAACAAATCATCTCTAATCCCAAGTACGAAGACCTTTATTGACTATCATAAATAATATTACAACATTATATATTATTAAAACACATCACATAATTCTATACATTTAAATCTTGTTTCTTTATGCATTCCCTTCTCTTAACACCACCTGACCATTTAGGTCTTTCTGCTCTAGCTGCAAAGGTTTTAAAATTTGCAAGGGTGAGCATTTAATTTCTCAGCAAGTATAAGCAGTTGAATGAACAACAATCTCATGGATAGAATAATATTCTTCTGAAATATTCAACAATTGAACAATAATTGTGAAGTAACTTAAACAATCAGGAACAAAAAATTTCCTTTTACTTTAAACACCTTTCATGAATAACATAATCCTAAATCTACAACAGTTCAATTATAGAACATTTCTTCTTTAGTTTTGCACATAAGTGTTGATATTAGCATAACACGTTCTTCAATATAACGCTTAACAAGCACATTATTGCACAAGGTGCAATCATAACTACATTTGCCCACATAAACACATTATTACATGGAGTGCAATATATACAAATACTAGCCCAAAATTATTTGATTTGGCACATTCAACTCGTCACATAGAAAGAATTTATAACAATTCAATATCTTAACAATAAATATTCTGACTGGAATAGCTCAACAATCGAGTTAGGTCGAATCAAATGGAAATAACTCTTTTTTCATAAATTATCTTACATAATATAATAAATTTCATATAACAAATGGAATTCAATAATCTAAAAGCACGTCATTGCATAGTGTGCCCATAAGAATAGAAACTTTCACAATATACAAAGTTATGTAAGTTAGGAAATTTACCTTAAGCACTGCTTTACAGCTTACGCTATATTGCTCTTCAAACGACCTATATATATCATTAAGGTCGAACATATCAATTAGTCAAGTATTGACCCCAAATATTGGTTTACTTTAGCTTATCTTAGCTTATTTCATAATTTACGATGTTCGGATTTTATAACTTGATACAACGTACTTAACTTTATACACCCCGGTATATTTCTCTTTTAACTCCATTCATAGTTTATACTTTAATTCAAAAGTCCCATGATACTTACGTCTTATATAGCTCGGTACAATGTAACATAACATTGTCCAACTACTCGACTTTTGGAAACCAACACACATTTTTTCACTTCCCGCTTAGCCTAAATCATAATTTAGACTTACATATTAAAGTCCATCCATAACTTTATTAATTTCATTTCATCTTTTATGGTTCGCGTTTTATGATTTAATCATTACGCCCAACTTTTATTCTCATTTTATGCTACAGGTATAAAACAGACAACTTAACAACTCTGCTTTAATTCAAAAAAATCATGTCTGCCTATCCAGACAGGCAACTAGCAACACGGAGTGTCTGCTTTAGTTCATAAACTCCATGTCTTCCAATCCAAACAGGCCAAACGCGACACAGAGTGTCTACTTTAGCTTTAAACTCCATTGATGAAAAAAAACGAAATAGGTGGTTTTTCGTTATCGTCGTACCTACTTTGCAACTTTATAACTCGGTCATCCGCTATCGGAATGAGTCTGTTCTTAAGCCTACAGCTTCCTTATATTACAAAACACAAAACCCCTAGAAAATAACCAATTTCTAGATGCTTTAATTACCCAGAAAATTGACTCAAAAGTCAGTTCACAAGCTGATTTCCAGTCTTTTAACTGGTTTTACAAAAAAATTCGCAATTACTTCGTTACAAAAGCTTTTATTTTCGTTACAATTGGGTGATGTTCGTAACTCATAAGAGCATAACATAACACCCTATAACTTAATTTTTAGGTTTTGGACATCACAATAAAAAGCCCCAAATTAGTCCATTAACAGTTCACTATTTAGTTTTTCCATCCTTTATGCTTAGGCTTACATTTTCTTTCATTTTCTTGCATTATCACATGGTTTAATCATATAACCTACATCCTAACCCACACACCATCACCGACAAGCTAATTTACCAAGCTTTAAAGAGATGAATGGAAGTTAGGATTTTAGATTTACCTTTAGTTATTCTTCCTTCTTATTCTTGCTCAAGCTAGATGATCAAAGCTCTAAGCTTAATCTCTTCTTTTATCTTTCTCCTTCTATGTTCGTGCTTCTCTTTTTCTCTCTATTCCCTTTTACTTTCTTTCTATTTCTCTCTCTTGCTCTCCTAACACTTAGAAGAATAAGATGAAATGAACAAAGGATAGCTAATTTAATTGTCTTGCCACCTATAGTACATGAGTCATCACATATCCCCCCATGCATATCAACTTTTCTCTTCCCACATGCTGAAATTATCAACAAATGACACATGGCCTTTCTTCCGATTTCTGCTACAGAGGACATCCAGACGGGTAAGACATGTCTGCTTGAAACCTAAGTTAATTTATCACTAAAACAAATGGGTAGAACCTGTCTACTTTAGACTCAGAATTTAATTTTTTGCTAACATATGACACGTGTGCTATACTTTTAAGTGACACATGTCTCCTTTTATTCCTTTATCCATCCGAATATTCTCCCTCGTATTTGTCTTTTCTTTTATTCTTTCTTTCATTTCCTTTCCCTTTTCTTTTTCTTCCTTTCTCCTTCTCCCATCCGTAGCTTTTTATTGCCTTAATGCTGATTTTTTACATTCTTCTTTCACCCACCCATTTGACCAATTTTGACTTTACAAATTGAATTAGAAATTGGGCTTCACTTTGGGATTAGTTTGGGCATTTAATTAACATATGGTTGGACTACACAATTCTCTACACTTGGATTTTATCAATTAAACTAGAAATTCATCTGACCATTTACTAACCCACTAGTTTAATTCCTTATTGGACTCATTTAATTTGATTAGTTGTTTACTAACCAATTAAATTACCACATTCAAGCACATAAATATACATATATCCCACATATATTTAGTTAACATATTTACACCAAGTAAATTATTTTCATAATAATTTTCATCAAAATATTTATTCCATTAATAACTTTATAATTAAATCTTTTTGCTTCCTTTCATAAATTATTTTTTTAATAATTTATTTAATATATATATATATATATATATATATATATATATATATATTATTCATTAATCAAATAATTAATTTGATTTACATTCAATTGGCATATTTACTTTTGCCATAACCAACATTATATAATACAAATTACTTCCTCATATAATTAAATAATTTCTTATTTAATTATTACGTTAACAAATACATTGATTTATAAAACTTAATCTTTTACTACATTTAATATTTATTGATCAACTAATATAAGTTAATCAATTTAAAATAATTTGAAATTAATTTTAATTAATTAGTCTCCTTCACTTTCACATTTTATTTCGTAATTAACTCAAGCTAACTAATTCAATAGTTTAGTTAATTATTAACTCTTTCGTTCGAAACATATGTATATATTTCACACTTATATATATATATATATATATATATATATATATATATATATATATATATACACATATACATATGTTTTCACCACATAAATCATATAAATATATATATAATATATATATTTATACATTCAAACGTGACACTTCTCACAATAAGAATTTTATTTATTAAATTCTTATTTTAATTTTATTTCCAAAAAAATCGGGTTGTCACATTCTTCTCCTCTTATAAGAATTCTGTCCCCAAAATCACCATCATAAAATTATTCTAATCCTCATAATATCTTCCTTTGTCTTTCATCAACTACGAAACCTCATCCTGAAAATAACATCTTCGTTTACATTTATAATATTCTTTTCCTTATTCAGAAAACTTCTGGGATATTACATTCACCCATTTTTCTAAGAATTTCATCCTCAAAATTACAATATAATCATCTCTACTCATCTTATTCACCAAAACTAGGTTATCAAATAAACTTTTATTTAATCATATTCGATTACATTCTCACCCTAATTGTAAAACCCCAACTTTTATGAATAAAGATTTAATTTTTTTTATATTATTTCAAAATAATAAGGTGTTGATTTGATAAATGTGAAAAGTTATGGGTGAAATGTATAAATATTTCAAAATAAGCAAGTGGTTATAAAATATTCATTGTTGTCAGAGAATATTCGTTTGGTCGTGGAATATTCTTGTTGTCGGGGAATATTCGTACGACGGCGCAGCTATTTGTGGGCCCCACAACGGAATAACTGTCGGATATAGAAAGCGACATAAATAACCTTTTTATAAATAACGGTAAAACTGTTACGGTTAAACTGTTGAAATATCCGGTGATAAAAATACAGTAATACGCGTTGTGCACAGTAGCACACGGTATTGCACAGTATTTCAAATTATTGGTTCTTACGTAAGAAGTCACTTACTCAATAATTGTTACAGTAATTACTGTTCAATATTTTATATTATTGATTCAATAATTGCATGATATTTTATTGGTTCAATAATTACTACGTTGATATTTTATATCAATAATTGCTACGTTGATATTTTATATCAATAATTGATACGTTGCTATTTTCTATGATTGATTCAATAATTGATACCGTTGATATTTTGTATTATTGATTCAATAAATGTCACTGCACAGTATTTCACACTATCAACTCAATAATCCATATTATTTGAATAATATTATTAGATAGCATTATTAACAATGTCTAAGGAAGTTCTGTCTAGGAGGGGTTATTTAATTGCGCGCCAGTAAGGAGAAATCCTTATCGGAAGGCCCCCTCTTTCCTAGGAATGGCCTAGTTGTCAATATTGTAGTTCTGTAATATTATTTGTGAATAATTAATTATTAATTTATATGATAAGAAAATATTTATTTTGTGGATATAAAAGAAGGAATTAGTGCTGAGGTGTTTTTATCAGTATTTTAGTGTGGAAAATCATCCGTTTATGGATTTCAGCTATTTTCGGTTGGGATTTTGGAAAAACTTCCTTCTACAAAGTTTTAGATAATTAAATTTCCCATGAAAAGGACATATAAATTATATTTTTCCTGATAAAAGGGCTATTTATTATGAATTATTGAAGTTTCAAAAATAAATATTTTTAAAATAAAATGGTGCGCCCCACTTTTGTCATTTGCTTGTTGAATGTTGATTTTTTTTTCAAAATTTCACGAGGTGTGCTGGGAGAAGCCGCCGGGCGCAAAAGTCTACTTTGGCATCCTAAGCTTTTCTTATAAATAGGGTGCTTAGGTTAGAATTGAAAATCACACCAGAATCAGAAGTTTTCTCTCTCTATAATATCGAGCGTATTTTTGTGAGTATTTAGATACTTTGAGTGTTACTATTCAGTGCAAGTTTTCTTCGGTATTATATCCGATATTCCAGCCAGTAGTACTATTCTTTTGAGGTAAAGGATGTTATTTTCTTTCGTAAACGATGTTATTCTTTTCAATATCATTATACCAAAATATTGTCATGAGTTTTATTATGAAATTCTTACTTTTTTCGTCGGGATTACTATTGACGTATACGGCACTATTCACGGAAAAATTAAATTTTCTTCTATATGTCCAAGTTGTTTGATAAGATTCCTATCTTTGATTGGATCCAAGTTTTGAGCTCTATTCTTGAATTTTGATCCACACGGTATTATTATGGAGTATTTTTGAACTTGGATAAACTAAAATGCGAATATTTAATCTTTGTCTTTTATCTCATTGGATTCGTTATTTATATTATTTTTCATCATCCCCAGTCCTAAATGGTGATATAACTGAATATCTTTGGCCTGTAGAGCAAAGATGAATGATTACCTGATGAATATCTTTGGCTGTAGTGCAAAGATGACAGGTGTGGAGATGAACATGACCACTGGTGATACAAATGAATATCTTTGGCCTGTAGTGCAAAGATGAATATTTGATTTGAGATGTATATTGATTGATGTTATAGGGATAAAATATTGATGATAAACTTTTAAATCATAGAAGATAGTAGACTTCATTCTCTACTTAACTCTTCTAATGAATTGTTATTTTCGCTGCGAATATTGATCTAAAACTTGTTGTCCATAATATTTTATCTGAATTGTTGAAGACTAACGATAATTTATTTTCCATTATCTTAGTCATAATATTCTTTACTGGGCTAGTTGAGCTCACCCTTTTCATCTATTATCCTCTTCAGGAAATGAGAATGTCGCAGGAACTAGTCGGTGGACAGAGTGATGGTCCGAGTTAGAGCAGTAGTAGTCCTCACTATTTCTAATAAATAGTGTGATAATAATTGTAATGAGGACTTAGTTTGAATGTTAATATTTTCTATATATTTGTATTGACACTCACAGTTGTGTGGTCGTATTGTGCATGACCGTGTGATATAAAAGATTGTATTTGAACTATGTACCATGTATTTGGCGACTCAGAATGGGTTGGGTTGACTGGACCTATTTTGTGGGCGTCACAGTTGGTATCAGAGCTTAGGGATATGATCTCTTGCGGAGATCGGGGAATAGAACTAGGAGGGGAGAGACGAGTAAATCCTTCACTAGTATGTCCTACCTAAGCTTATGTGGTATTTAATTGGTTAGTCGGAGCTTATGTGGTATTATGTGATAAGTTAATTTGTTTAATTAACCCTTGTTTTATGGCAGTATTTGAGAATGGCAGCTGAGAATGTTAACAATGGAGTGAATGAGATCGTGGAGACACCTTTAATCACCAACCAGGAGAACGTACAACAGGAAGGCAATGTTCATCCTGAAAACAACACTGATCAGACGATAAACAATGAGATGTTTAGAAGCTTTTTGTAGTTCATGCAAAACCAGACGAGGGAGACTCATGTGCAAAATACAGGTGAAGATAATAACAACACGCGAATTGTCACTGCCAAACATTTCAAAGAATTGGGACCACCAGAGTTTTTGGGAAAGCTGGATCCGATCAAGGCGGAGACGTGGGTTAAGCAAATTACCAAGATATTTGATGTCTTGGGATGCACGGAGGAACAAAAGGTTCCATTTGCCACCTTTATGTTCCGTGGAGAGGCAAATTACTGGTGGGAATCTGTGAAGCATAACCAGACTGCCGCACTCAAGATGTCTTGGGAAGCGTTCCGAAAACTGTTCAATGACAAGTACTTTCCTGAAAGTATTCGTCATATGAAGGAGGTAGAGTTTATTAGACTGGAATAGAACAACATGACTGTGTCCCAGTACGAGGCTAAGTTCGCGGAGTTGTCCAGGTTTGCACCTCATTTGATGGAGAATGAGGAACGTATGACGCGGATGTTTCTGAGAGGTTTGAAACCCGAAATTCGTCAATACCTTATTTCTCACAAATTTTCTCTATATTCGGATGTAGTAAACAGGGCCCAGTTGTTAGAACGAGATAGTGATTATGTTCAACCAAGGGACAAAAACCAAGGTCGTACCGGTGGCAGCAGTCATCGGAGCTATGACAACCAGCGGGGAGGAAAGTATGACAGAAACGGTAACTACTCCGATGGTAATCGTGACCATGATAGTAGAAAAAGCGAATCTGGGAGAGATTTCAAGAAGAGAAGGTACAACAATGAGAACGTGAAGACGTCGACATCAGCACCAGCATCAACTGTTTCTAGGGGAGGAGAACGACCACCGGTGGTATGCTATAAATGCGAGAAAGAGGGACACATCAGCCCAAACTGCCCACAACAATTCAAAGCATGCTATAACTGTGGAAAAGAAGGACATATAGTTCGAGATTGTCCTATAGCAAAACCAAGTCCAGCGGGGGTGGTAATTCCAAAGGCGGTTTCGGACAAGTCAAAGTCGATGATTCCTGGAAGAGCGTTTTTCGTGACAGCCCAAAATGCGAGGAACCCACACGAGGTGATTACGGCTAAGCTAATCATAAACTCTTGCGAAGTTTACACCTTGTTAGATACCGGTGCTACCCATTCTTTTATTTCACCTGCTTGTGCTCAACCTTTGAACTTGACTTCTGATAAATTAGACTTTGACTTATCTGTTGAAACTCCGTTGGGAGAAATCTTTGTTACATCCATAGTTTACAAATCTTGCTTGATTCAGATTGATACCCTTACCTTACCTGTTGATCTTATATCTTTGAAAATACTTGTATTTGACGTGATTTTAGGAATTGACTGGTTAACCACTTACCATGCCAAAATTGATTGTTTTCGTAAGGTTGTTAGTTTTCATATTCCTAATCAACCTGTTGTGTGAATCTAAACCACCAAACCACTAAAATCAGTCAATATCATTTCAAGTCACAAAGCTATTCATTTATTTAAAAACGGATGTCAAGCTTTCTTAGCTTATGTCACTGATCTAAACCAAAATACGTCAGATCTGAATAATATTTCTGTTGTTAAGGAGTTTCCTGATGTATTTCCTGAAGAACTTCCTGGTCAACCCCCAAAATGTGAAGTTGAATTCTTTATTGACCTTGAGCCCGGTACAAAACCCATTTCTAAAACTCCATATCGAATAGCTCCTTTTGAACTTCAGGAGTTAAAGGTCCAATTACAGGAATTGGTAGACATCGGTTTTATTCGTCCTAGTACGTCTCCTTGGGGTGCTCCTGTTTTATTCGTAAAGAAGAAAGACGGGAGTATGCGACTTTGTATTGACTATCGGGAGTTGGACCATGTCACCATCAAGAATAGGTACCCGCTACCTCGTATTGATGACCTGTTCGACCAGTTGCAAGGAGCACAATTCTTTTTAAAGATCGATCTTCGTTTTGGATATCATCAACTGAAGATTAAAACTGAGGATATTCGAAAGACTGCTTTCAGAACTCAGTACGCGCATTATGAGTTCTTAGTCATGTCTTTTGGATTGACTAATGCTCCTGCTTTTTTCATGGATATGATGAACCGTGTATTCAAGGAGTATTTGGATCAATTCATTGTTGTCTTTATTGATGATATCTTCATCTATTCTAAAAGCCGTGAAGATCATGAGCACCACTTGAAGTTGGTACTTCAAAAGCTTCGTGAGAACAAGCTATATGCCAAGCTGAAGAAATGCGAGTTCTAGCTTGAGGAAGTAGCATTCCTTGGGCACGTGGTATCAAAACGTGGAGTATCTGTTGACCCGACGAAGATTGAAGCAATACAAAGCTGGGAGCAACCTAAGTCGGTGACCGAAGTACGAAGCTTTCTGGGCTTAGCTGGTTATTATCGGAGGTTCGTAGAGGGATTTGCTCGAATCGCTACTCCATTAACTCAGTTGACTCGAAAAGATATAAAATTTGTATGGAACGAGGAATGTGAGAAGAGCTTCCAAGAGCTCAAGAGAAGACTTATCTCGGCACCTATTCTGACAATACCATCTGGTTCGGATGGATTTGATATCTACAGTGATGCTTCGGGCAAAGGGTTAGGATGTGTTCTCATGTAACATGGGAAAGTCATAGCCTATGCCTCGCGACAACTCAAAGAATATGAGAGGAATTATCCTACTCATGATCTAGAGTTAGCAGCAGTCATTTTCGCGTTGAAGATCTGGAGACACTACCTGTATGGGGAGTAAGTGGAGATTTATACGGATCATAAGAGCCTTAAATATTTTTTCACTCAAAAGGAACTCAACATGCGGCAACGATGTTGGCTTGAGTTGTTGAAAGATTATGATCATACCATCCAATACCATCCTGGAAAAGCGAACGTGGTAGCTGACGCATTGAGTAGAAGATCATATGCGGGAACGAGTGCGATGATGTCAAGTATACGCGTAAAATCAACTTTGATTGATAAAGTTAAAGTTGCTCAAGCTACGGATCCGGAGCTGATGAAGATGAAGAAGAAGGTGCAAGAAGGTGCCATTCCAGAAGCAAGAATCGATGAAGAGGGAATACTTCGAGTCAACTCCAGACTTTGTGTTCCTAACGACTCCGACTTGAAGCATAGAATCATGATGGAGGCACACAACACACCGTTTGCAATCCATCCTGTGAGTACCATAATGTATCGTGATCTTCGACATACATTTTGGTGGAGCAATATGAAAAGAGAGATCGCGGAGTTTATTTTGAGATGTTTAACTTGTCAATGTGTAAAGGCGGAGCATCAAGTGCCGAAGGGTCCATTGCAACCTAAGTCGGTGACCGAAGTACGAAGCTTTCTGGGCTTAGCTGGTTATTATCGGAGGTTCGTAGAGGGATTTGCTCGAATCGCTACTCCATTAACTCAGTTGACTCGAAAAGATATAAAATTTGTATGGAACGAGGAATGTGAGAAGAGCTTCCAAGAGCTCAAGAGAAGACTTATCTCGGCACCTATTCTGACAATACCATCTGGTTCGGATGGATTTGATATCTACAGTGATGCTTCGGGCAAAGGGTTAGGATGTGTTCTCATGTAACATGGGAAAGTCATAGCCTATGCCTCGCGACAACTCAAAGAATATGAGAGGAATTATCCTACTCATGATCTAGAGTTAGCAGCAGTCGTTTTCGCGTTGAAGATCTGGAGACACTACCTGTATGGGGAGTAAGTGGAGATTTATACGGATCATAAGAGCCTTAAATATTTTTTCACTCAAAAGGAACTCAACATGCGGCAACGATGTTGGCTTGAGTTGTTGAAAGATTATGATCATACCATCCAATACCATCCTGGAAAAGCGAACGTGGTAGCTGACGCATTGAGTAGAAGATCATATGCGGGAACGAGTGCGATGATGTCAAGTATACGCGTAAAATCAACTTTGATTGATAAAGTTAAAGTTGCTCAAGCTACGGATCCGGAGCTGATGAAGATGAAGAAGAAGGTGCAAGAAGGTGCCATTCCAGAAGCAAGAATCGATGAAGAGGGAATACTTCGAGTCAACTCCAGACTTTGTGTTCCTAACGACTCCGACTTGAAGCATAGAATCATGATGGAGGCACACAACACACCGTTTGCAATCCATCCTGTGAGTACCATAATGTATCGTGATCTTCGACATACATTTTGGTGGAGCAATATGAAAAGAGAGATCGCGGAGTTTATTTTGAGATGTTTAACTTGTCAATGTGTAAAGGCGGAGCATCAAGTGCCGAAGGGTCCATTGCAACCACTGGAGATTCTGAAATGGAAGTGGAAACACATTACGATGGATTTCGTTACGGGTCTTTCTAAGGTTTCTTAAGGCATAGATGCGATTTGGGTTATTGTTGATAGATTAACCAAGTCTGCTCATTTCTTGCCGATACAAGAGACTTATTCCCTTGAACGTCTTGCTCATATGTACGTGAATGAGATTGTGAGATTGCATGGCATGCCAGTATCTATAGTTTTGGATCGTGACCCAAGATTTACTTCATGATTTTGGATCAGTTTGCAGAAAGCTATGGGCACGGATTTACGATTCAGTTCGGCTTATCATCCTCAAACAGACGGACAATCAGAAAGGACTATTCAAACTCTTGAAGATCTATTGAGACTCTGTGTTCTAGACTTCAAAGGGAGTTGGGATAAGTACTTACCATTGGTGGAATTCTCCTACAATAGCAATTATTAAGCAAGTATAGGCGTAGCTCCATTCGAAGTGTTGTATGGGAGAAAGTGTCGTTCTCCGGTATGCTGGAATGAGGTGGGTGAAGCAACATTGTTGGGACCGGAGTTAGTACGTATGACTACGGAAAAGATTCAAATAATCCGGTAACGGATACAAACCGCACAAGATCGACAAAAGAGTTATGCGGATCTTCATAGAAAGGACGTGGAATTTAATGTTGGGGACCATGTGTTATTACGTGTTGCTCCGTGGAAGGGAGTTACGAGGTTCGGCAAGAGAGGAAAGCTCAATCCATAATTCATTGGTCCATTTGAGATCCTTGACCGAGTAGGAAAGGTGGCCTATAGACTTGCTTTACCTCCAAGCATGTCTCGTGTTCATAACATTTTTCACATATCCGTGCTTCGCAAATATGTGAAAGACCCAAACCACATTATTGAGTTAGAACCAGACGAGATAGCCGAAGATTTAACGTACGAAGAGGTACCTGTCAAGATCTTGGATAGGAAGGAGCATGTCCTACGCTCGAAAATTATATGTCAAGTTAAAGTTTTGTGGAGAAACCATGAAATTGAGGAAATGACCTGGGAGTTGGAATCGAAAATGAAAGCGAGGTATCCTCACCTTTTCGACATACCAGGTATGTACGTCAATTTCGAGGATGAAATTTCATGAGGAGGGGAGGTTGTAAGACCCCAACTTTTATGAATAAAGATTTAATTTTCTTTATATATTATTTCGAAATAGTAAGGTGTTGATTTGATAAATGTGAAAAGTTATGGGTGAAATGTGCAAATATTTTAAAATAAGCAAGTGGTTATAAAATATTCATTGTTGTCAGGGAATATTCGTTTGGTTGAGAAATATTCTTGTTGTCGGGGAATATTCGTACGACGGCGCAGCTATTTGTGGGCTCCACAACAGAATAATTGTCGGATATAGAAAGCGACATAAATAACCTTTTTATAAATAACGGTAAAACTGTTACGGTTAAACTGTTGAAATACTCGGTGATAAAAATATAGTAATACGCATTGTGCACAGTAGCATACGGTATTGCACAGTATTTTGAATTATTGGTTCTTACTTAAGAAGTCACTTACTCAATAATTGTTACAGTAAGTACTGTTCAATATTTTATATTATTGATTCAATAATTGCATGATATTTTATTGGTTCAATAATTGCTACGTTGATATTTTATATCAATAATTGCTACGTTGATATTTTATATCAATAATTGTTACGTTGCTATTTTATATGATTGATTCAATAATTGCTACCGTTAATATTTTTTTATTATTGATTCAATAATTGTCACTGCACAGTATTTCACATTATCAACTCAATAATTCATATTATTTGAATAATATTATTAGATAGCATTATTAACAATGTCTAAGGAAGTTCTATCTAGGAGGGGCTATTTAATTGTGCGCTAGTAAGAAGAAATCCTTATCGGAAGGCCCCCTCTTTTCTAGGAACGACCTGGTTGTCAATATTGTAGTTCTGTAATATTATTTGTGAATAATTAATTATTGATTTATATAATAAGAAAATATTTATTTTGTGGACATAAAAGAAAGAATTAGTGCTGATGTGTTTTTATAAGTATTTTGGTATGAAAAATCATCCGTTTATGAATTTCAGCTATTTTTGGTTGGGATTTTGAAAAAACTTCCTTCTACAAAGTTGTAGAGAATTAAATTTCCCATGAAAAGGACATATAATTTATATTTTTCTGATAAAAGGGCTATTTATTATGAATTATTGAAGTTTCAAAAATAAATATTTTTTAAATAAAATGGTGGGCCCCACTTTTGTCATTTGCTTGTTGAATGTTGAATTTTTTTTCAAAATCTCACGAGGTTGACTGGGAGAAGCCTCCGGGCGCAAAAGTCTACTTTGGCATTCTAAGTTTTTCCTATAAATAGGGTGCTTAGGTTAGAATTGAAAATCACACAAAAATCAGAAGTTTTCTCTCTCTATAATATCGAGCGTATTTTTGTGAGTATTTAGATATTTTGAGTGTTACTATTCAGTGCAAGTTTCATTCGGTATAATATCCGATATTCCAGCCAGAAGTACTATTCTTTTGAGGTAAAGGATGTTATTTTCTTTCGTAAACGATGTTATTCTTTTCAATATCATTATACCAAAATATTGTCATGAGTTTTATTATGAAATTCTTACTTTTTTTGTCGGGATTACTATTCACGTATACGGCACTATTCACGTTTACGGCACTATTCACGAAAAAAAATAAATTTTCTTCTATATGTCCAAGTTGCTTGATAAGGTTCCTATCTTTGATTGGATCCAAGTTTTGAGCTCTATTCTTGAATTTTGATCCACACATTATGGAGTATTTTTGAACTTGGATAAACTAAAATGCAAATCCTTAATCTTTGTCTTTTATTTCACTGGTTTCGTTATTTATATTATTTTTCATCATCCTCAGTCCTAAATGGTGATATAACTGAATATCTTTGGCCTGTAGAGAAAAGATGAATTATTACCTGATGAATATCTTTGGGCGTAGTGCAAAGATGACAGGTGTGGAGATAGCATGACCACTGGTGATACAAATGAATATCTTTGGCCCGTAGTGCAAAAATGAATATTTGATTCGAGATGTACATTGATTGATGTTACAGGGATAAAATATTGATGATGGACTTTTAAATCATAGAAGATAGTAGACTTCATTCTCTACTTAACTCTTCTAATGAATTGTTATTTTCGCTGTAAATATTGATCTAAAACTTGTTGTCCATAATATTTTATCTGAATTGTTGAAGACTAACGATAATTTATTTTCCATTATCTTAGTCATAATATTCTTTACTGGGCTAGTTGAGCTTACACTTTTCATCTATTGTCCTCTTTAGGAAATGAGAATGTCGCAGGAACTAGTCGGGGGACAGAGTGATGGTCCGAGTTAGAGCAGTAGTAGTCCTCACTATTTCTAATAAATAGTGTGATAATAATTATATTGAGGACTTAGTTTGAATGTTAATATTTTCTATATATTTGTATTGACACTCACAGTTGTGTGGTCGTATTTTACACGACCGTGTGATATAAAAGATTGTATTTGAATTATGTACCATGTATTTGGCGACTCAGAATGGATTGAGTTGACTGGACCTATTCTGGGGGCGTCACACTATGGTTACTAAACTCTTTCCTCCTTTAAGGATCTCTCTTCGATCATCACATTTTATGATCACTTTCCTCTATTAAATTCTTTCATTCTAAATATTTAATTTCCAAAATATTAGAATATCTTTTGGGAATCTTCAAAATTGTTTAATAATTGTGAAGTAGCTTGAACAAACAGGGAATAAAAGAAATTCCCATAGTTTCATAATGGTATGCTATGATAACAACTGTAGAGCCCCTAGAATATTTTAACAATCACAAAGACTGAAAATATCCCCTACAAGTACTCTAGGTGATCAATGTTGTCCGATTTATATAATGACAAATACGTGTAGACACTCAAAATTTTGCATTCCTTTTACTAACCTTGCAAGAGGGTAAAACCGTCTTTTTTCTCCCGGTCACTACACCTGGATGTCAAGTTCAACCCCGATCACTACACCGGGATGTTAAGTTAGACCCCGACAGCACCGGGATGTCAAGTAAAGCCCTGGTGACAATACCGGGATGTCAAGCAGCCCCGGCGACAACACTGGGATGTCAAGTTCAGCCCCGGTGACAATACCAGGATGTTAAGCAGCCTCGACGACAACCCCGAGATGTCAAGTTCAACCCCGGTCACTACACCGGGATGTCAGTCAAACCCCGGCAACACCGGGATGTCAAGTAAAGCCCCGGTGACAATATCGGGATGTCAGCAGCCCCGACAACAACCCCCGAGATGTCAAGTTCAACCCCGGTCACTACACCGGGATGTCAAGTCAAACCCCGACAACACTGGGATGTCAAGTGAAACCCCGGTGACAATACCGGGATGTCAAGCAGCCCCGATACAACATCGAGATATCAAGTAAAGCCCCGGTGATAATACCGAGATGTTAAGCAGCCCTGACGACAACCCCGTGATGTCAAGTTCAACCATGGTCACTACACCAGGATGTCAAATCAAACCCCAGCAACACCGGGATGTCAAGTAAAGCCCCGGTGACAATACCATGATGTCAAGCAGCCTCGGCAACTACCCCAGGATGTCAAGTACAACCCTGGTCACTACACCGAGATGTCAAGTCAAACCCCGGAAACACCGGGATGTCAAGTGAAGTCCGGTGGCAATACCGGGATGTCAAGCAGCCCCGGCGACAACACCGGGATGTTAAGTGAAACCCCGGTTGTCAAAGTCGGGAACAATTCGATTCGAGTTCGACGATTTGAATGTTTTATAGAGTCGCCATTTGGCAGATTTAAAATGGTTGTACTAACTCAATCGAGTTTTTTTTGAAAGGAGGCCCAATTGCTGGACATTGTCGAAACTGAATCTTTGAAACCAAAGTTCTAAGTTCGGGGGCTTGGTTAAGTGTGGGGAATGTGTTAAGCACCCCACAACTCCTGTGAAATATGGTACCGCATCTTTTCAATATTTTCCTTTTTATTTGCAATGTGTGTGTGAATGTTAGAAGAAATTGGGCCTACGCTTGATTGATTTTGAAAGTATGGACGTGCTTCGTTGAAACTACATATGAAGGATTTGATTTGATTTGCAAAAGTCTATTTTTTAGACAACATTATTAAGATTATGTTTTGAAAGCAAGTTGTTAAACACTTACGCTCACGTAGGAATTGAAGCATGTTGATTCTTCCATTTTATCTTTTCAGCCTTCTGGCTTAATTTGAATGGTGATTGTCGGGCTGCGAAGCATTCTCGACCACATAATATATACAAGTGTCGGTCTTCTCATGGGCATGACAGCCATCAGAGTGACTCTGACACGACAAACTATATTTTCACTATGTTGAGACCTTAAACCCGGATAACCGTTTTAAGGTCTTTTGGATGTACATTTTTATAGAAAAACTGGCAGGGTACATTTGTAAAGTAGAGTTTGTCCATCGTGGGAATTAGATTCTGATTAGTTTGATCATGAATCCCACGATTCTTAGGCTCACAGAGGGAAGCCAATAAAACCTGCACAACTCAAATATACACAGAAATATATATTTACATCTAACCGTTGCAATAACCAAGGATTCATCCATAAATCCTGGTAAGCGCGTAGCCAAAGCATCTCGTTCCCACTAGATAGAAATATAAGGGCCGCAAGATTGCTTCCTGAATGAGTAAAACTAGAAAAACTGCTAGATTTAAGTAAATCTCAGCCATTCTAGCTTCCCGGTTCTGTCTGAACCTATTTTGAACCGTTTGAAAGATAGAATTGGCAAAATTTAAAGATATCTAGTTCGCCCAAAGAGATGTCACCGCCGATTCATATCAAATGAATATTTAAAACTGCTATTTAATCACAATGAATAAAAGACATATATATAGTTATATAAATACGAAAGCTGTAAAGGGCGATGGGTTTTCACTCCGATGGCAGGACTGGAATGTAAATATATATATATATATATATATATTCATGAAAGCTGTAAAAAGCCACGAAGTAATCCAGGCATAACAGAATGGAAATATATATATAAAAGCTGTAAAAGGCGATGGGTTTTCACACCTGTGCCCGGACTGGAATGAAAATATATATATATATATATATTTAATAAAAACTGTAAAAAGCCACGAAATAATCCAGGCTAGACAGAATGTAAATATATATATAGAAAAGCTATAAAGGGCGACGGACATTTTATCCTTTGCCCAGACAGAAATATAAGTATATATATTTATAAAAGTAGTAAAAAGGCCACAGAATGATCCAGGCCAAACTGGAATATAAATGTTAATATATATAATTAATATATATTAAAGAAATAAAAAGGCCATGAAGTAGAAATCCAGGCCCAAATAAGTCAGAAAAATTTATATATATATATATATATATAGTTATATATATAAAAGCACTAAACTACCACAGATTTGACATCCGGGCTTGACAGAATTAAAAAGTTAGTATATATACAGTTAAATATATACATAAAAAATCTAAACCCGGACTGGGAAGATAACCTAATCCGGCGAAGTTGCTATAAACGTAGATATATATATATATATATATATATATATATATATATATATATATATATATATATATATATAAGCTGTTAAAAGCCGCAGATCGACGATCCGGGCGGTGAAAATGCCAAAAAATGTGTTTATGTACTAAAATGTACGAAAACGTAAGCAAAAACGACCACGTAACTGAGTTTCGGTCATAATCAAAAAGCGAAACTTAACGTGCAAGTGTATAAATGCGCAATGAAATAGTAGGAACTTTCTGATCGTAAAAATACTCACAATGGACTGCTACACTGGCTTTTTGCCAAATTGTAGGCTTTAAACGTCTGTTTTTACCGCTTAATTTTTGATATGTGGTAGTATATGAGTATACCTACGTGTTAGAGTAATAAAATTTGGGTTTGGAGTATAAGAGTATGGCTGAGAAATGAAACGGGCAGAGGTTCAGAGCGTTTTTGAATTATGAAATGAGCTGGGGGTGCACTCATATATATAGACCCGGTGGAAGCATTTCTACCCGCGACAGACGCGGGTCTACCTGCGGCTCCACGTGGCAGGTCCCGTTGCATCGAAGTACGTGCACTCCGAGCAATGTAAAGTCAGATTTGAAACTTTCTAACTTTTGATCGGAGCGTCCATTTGAGGCGTGCTATACCTTTCTAAAAAGCCCTTGTCGAGCGTGTCTCAATGACATGTGATTAAACCTTTTCCAGGTTCAAGAAGACGGGTTCATAACCAGGTCTTTATTTTCCCGCAGTTTGTTCGTTGAGCTGTCTTGCGCTATTTCCACTCGGGATCATTGTTACGGTTCTTTCTGACCTTGATGGCATCAATTCGGCTTAAGTTTGACTGAATCGACTTTAAGTTGGCAAAATGACCATTTAGCCTCTTTTAAGGTTGCCTTCAGTGATGGCATGGCCTTCGGCTGATTTCCCGGGGTTGTCTCCGAGGTTTGGATCCCAGCCGATTCTGTTTGTCCTCAGGGTTGTCTCTGAGGCTGACTTGGTTCTGCCAGGTTTGTCCATGGAGATGATGTGAGGCTTTGGGGTTGTTTCAGAAGTTGATTTGACCTCCTTGGTTGAGACCGGGGCTGACTTGTACTTCCCGGGTTGAAATCGGGGATGACATAAATCTCCCGGGTTGAGACCGGGGCTGACCTGTGTGACGCCCCCAAATCCACGTTCCTTACAAACCTCGGATTCGGTGCAGTCACGATACTACTAACGCGAAACTATTACATCTTTTAATCATTTGTAAAAGAATACAATTTGCTTTATTATAATTTAGAATATAAATTCTATTCATATCCAAGATCTCGTCTTTACATCATATTCGATGTTACTAAAATGCGGAATAATTTAAACTTTTCAATCTCTTTAGAATAAAATCTTTTATTGATTTCATAACTTTGATACCAATTACAAATCTTGAATCAACTATATAATATGATTCCTTCTTATTTGAGTTATCGTATTAACGTTTACAACTCAACTCGATATCCTCTATGTATTAACTAATACATCTTTATAGTACGACAAGCATTAACCCTCGTAAACAAATATCAAGTACAACTACTAGAACCTAAACATGGTTCAAGTAATAATCTAAACAGTATTTTTCATTGCGATACTATCTATCTTTATCAATCAAGAAGCATGAAATCTTTATCGTAAGTCCTTAACCTGCAAAAGTGGTTATTTGAAAGAGTGAGCTCGACAACTCAGAAATTCTAACAGTTTTCATGCATCACATAGCATACAACATCATACTCAGTTCATGCATTTATAAACAATATATATTTACTACGCATGTTACTTTTCACATAACAAGTATATCATCAAAGATCAACTTTCAATTTCATTTATATCTCATATACAGTTCATATATAAGTTCACATTATCACAGCATAATATAATTCAACTAACAGTTATTGAATTCATATATCAAATAGGAACTAAAAGACTTGCCTGATTCGTAGTTTAACAACTACGACTTAACTACTTAAGAATATCTGCACTTCGTGTACTCCTACACAGTTATATTAATCATAGAGATCACACTTATCAGTTATACACTTCCATACATTCTCAATATAATAATTAGTATTACATTATTTTTTATCTTGGCTCTTAGAACCTTGTTTCACTTTTCTATCATACGCTTAGTATGTTAGGTACGTATAGTTATATCTTAACCATACTTAATATCAATATTAACACACTTAACTATTTAAGTGTTCGACACATATTTAAAACTCATGAATCTATAATCCATATTGCTCTTACGTTTCTCAAACCTTATTGAAACCATTACATTCAAACTTTCTAAGTTTCACCTTTCAAAATCCTTGTCGTATTTAAACTAGTCATGCAAGACTACTATGTTCATCATATATTCATGTTTATAAGGTTACTAACTCAAGTTTGAAACCTAGAATGCTCATTCTATATCCACTTCAAAGTTAAATGATTTTCATGTAGGTGACCTTAAGCTAATCAAATTCATGACTCAAGGGTCAACTATAAAAGTCATATTACCACATAAAGAGGCCAAACAATACTAAATAGTTATGCTTGTGCGTATACTACATGTATTTACCTTAACCCACATTGGTTCATGCCTTAGAATTTCATTACTTGAATACGTGTACATAGGTGGTATTGACATTTCAACCAAATGATGCCTATATCCACATGTCTATAGGCATAATGAAATCCTAATATACATGCTTGCATGATCATAATGTAACTCACACGGTGTTTGATGCTATTACCCTTCACATTCTAAGTTTTCATAAAAATTACACTAAGTCAACAAAGGTAACTTAGTATATGCAAAGTACCTCGTAGGCATGACTCTCATGTATTAGAACACATATATAAGCCACTTATACATACTCAAATGATCAGAATGCGGACATCCTATATATATGTCCAAAAACTCTAAGTTTATCTTTTGAAATCAATGTAGTCTTCAATCATGTATGTTAATGTGTGCTCAACACTTTAAACATGCCTTTCATGTCAATATAGGCCACATGACCACGTTCACCAAATCAGAATATATACATGCCATGTATACGTCAAGGTTCAAATCCAAAACTATAAGTTTTATTTTAAAATCATACGTTTTCCTTCCATAGTACGTACTAACATGGCCATGAATGTACATGTAGTATCAAGAACACGTACTATAAGTTAATACCAACTTTCATGCATGTCTAGACCGTACAAATGCGCTTACAAGGTCAGAACACACATGTTTACACATGTATCAAAGTTCATATTGAAAACTATAAGTTTTATTTCAAAATCATAAGTTTTTCGTCAATCGTGTACACTATCATGATTATTCATGCTTTTGTCATATAATGTATTAATATTTATAGTTTAATCATGTTCACATGCTTGTTCCAAGTGAGGCCACATGCTAACACTTAACAGAACTGAAATAGAAATCAAAAACTGATTACAGTAACCTGCGCAGCTATCATGCATAAACCCGGCGCAGCTGCGCCGGGGTCTGACCAAAAACAGAACCTGAACTGCATCGGCAATTCCTAGCCCAACTCAGAAATTTTTATACGAAATTCATCTTAACTGAGTCACATTGTACTACTAACATAATTACTAACTTATATAACAAGTTGATAACAATCCTTAATCCAACTAACACGAATTCATGTATGATTAAGAATCTAGAATTTCAAAAATTAAGAATAATGTGTAGGAGGATTACCTTTGCTAAAGCTTGGATGAATTCCTATGAATTCTCAGTTTCCTCACTTCACTGATATATTCTCTCTACATGCTTAGCTAGCAGAAAAAAAACTCAGCAAAAAGAAAAGAAGAAGGAAAGCTGTATTTATAGAATTTCTAATACACAGTCCATGACTTTCTCCACCAATTCAAACCAACGGATAGCAAGATTGTATAATGGTTTAGGAATGGTAGGTGAGAGTTGGTAATTCTCATTATGATCTCCACTCCTCCCATGATCATTGGCTCTATATTGTTGAATTTGAGAAGAGGGTAGCTAGCTAGGGGGTTCACGTGAGGAAGAAATGAGATGGACACTCAATTTGGGCCAAGCCAATTACTCAGCAATTTGACAACTAGCAAGTGTATGTACTTAGGTTATATAAAATATGCACATTACATTTCATACACTTGGTATACTATAGTCACAATGTAGTCCCAATAAACAATTACTATTACCAAGTAGGGGTATACATATAATCCTTGTATAACTTATTAACACCGAATGTAATTTGATCGGATATTATCATATTACATTGTCTCCTTTATTATTAAATTTTATTAATTCAATAATTGTTTACAATATATCCATGATATATTATTTATTATATACTCATATACACATTGTCACACACATTTCATGTACCTCTTACAACTCAGTAAACTTTACTATATAGTTTATATTCATAAATAACATAGTCACATTGCACTTTACACTTCGTATAATATATAGTTAACTACCATATGTTATACTTTTAATATCGCATGCTTGCACATAGAAATTAACAAATTACTTATCTTATCAATTAATTAATAATAATATTAATTAATTCATTTCTCATTAATCAATGGAATTATAATTTCTACGCTAATTGATTAACACTTTATATGATTTATTATTACGTTAAATAAATATAAATTTTATTATATTTATAAATCATTTACTCATTAATCAACATATTATCATATAATTACTTGATAATATTATTATTATCCATAATAATAATATAATAGGATAATATACCTCATTCCTTATAAATATAATTTTTGATCATATTCATAATCAATCTCTTTATTATTATATTACCACTAGCCATAATAATAAATCAACATATTATTATAATAACAATTAATATAGATTAATTTTTCAATTAATAATTCTTCCATCATTGAATTAATTAATTCATCAACAAATCTATTATCGTACCACACAAGGCATATTTCACAAGCTCAATCTTAAGCTTATTATCACTACCACCATACTTAATATAATGTTTGTGTGACTCAAGCATTTAAATGCTAAACTACCTCAATTAATTATACTTATAATAAGTACAACCCTTATGCTTATAATAATTAATATATACTTTATTAATTATTCAACATAATAATATCCACTATAAAATAATAACTTAAGTTATTTAATATATAACTTAGTTTTCTTTCATAAATTAAATTCCCTTGAAAAATATATTAGAAATTATGTATTTTGCCATAACATAAATATTATATTTTTTTTTCCGAATAAAGACATTCATTATTAGAAAATAATTTACTTATTGTCTCATGATATTATTCTTAATATAATATCAAATAACTATATGTACGACACATGTACATATATTATATATATAAAATAGATAATAAGTTTATTTTCTATTATAATAAATTGTTTCCATCAATTTATTTACATATAGCAAATACGTTTTAATATATTTACTATATTAACCAATCACACCTCATACAAAAACATATAAGGTAATATTATTATTCAAAAATAATATTTTCTCCTTTTATTAAAATAATTCAATATTAGAAATTATTTTAATACCCTTTATTAGAAATATATAATAATTAGTTCTCTTTCTTTTCTATAAATTGTTCCCAAAATAATTTCTTCAAATATTCATTTAAAGATATAATGATTTCCATTTCTCTTTAATAACGTATATATATATTTATTAACGTTATTCGTACGTTAGACTTTCTCACATATTACCATTCGAAGTAACATATATAAAAAGTAGCAACTATAATTACATATTCAACACACATATTAATTCACTCCTTTACTTAATTAAATTAAACACTGCACCATATCATTTAGGTTCAATATTAACATTATATTATTCCATAATATAACTCCCAACTTAAATTAACTAATATTTATTCTTATTAGTTAATTCCCTTAACTAACTCATGCTTCACTATCCAAACCTATTCACGGATAGCTTAAGTGCTATTAATAACCTATATTATAAGCATACTAGTTATTAATACACATACACAAGAATATGGTGATTATACATTAAGGATATTTAATGTCACCAACTTACTATGATAAAATAATTCTATAAATTATTTAATATCGATAGGAAATCGTATCCACTTTTTGTTAATTCATCTCTACAAGTTATAATAAATATATAATAAGAATATATTTATAAATCACAAAAATCACATATTACATAGTTCATATTACCATATGTAACATAATACTTCCTACCTCATAACACACATATATATATATATATTTGAACCCAAGACATGCTTTAAGAATTTTATTTATTAAATTCTCATTTTATTAATTTCTTGAAAATTCGGGTTCTTACAACCTGTACCTCCCGGTTGAGACTGGGGCTGACCTGAACTTCCTGGGTTGAGATCGAGAATGACCTGTACTTCCCGGGATGAGACCGGGGATGACCTGTACCTCCTGAGTTGAGACTAGGGCTGACCTGATATCCCGGTATTGAGACAGGGGTTGACTTGTACTTCCTCGATTGAGACCAGGGCTGACTTGTACCTCCCGGGTTGAGAGCTGGGTTGACCTGTACTTCCCGGGTTGAGACCGGGGCTGACCTGTACCTCCTGAGTTGAGATTGGGGTTGACCTATACCTCCTGGGTTGAGACCGGGGCTGACCTGTACTTCCTGGGTTGAGATCGAGGATGACCTGGCATCCCGGTATTGAGACCGGGGTTGACCTGTACTTCCCTGGTTGAGACCGGGGCTGACCTGTACCTCCTAGGTTGAGACCGGGGATGACCTGTACTTCCTGGGTTGAGACAGGGACTGACCTGTACCTCCCGGGATGAGACTAGGGTTGAGTTGACTGTTTTGCCCTCCTGCAGGGTTAGTAACAGGAACACAAAATCTCGATTGTCTACAACAGAACTGAAGAAAATTTTGAGTGTCTTCAGATGCCCCTCTTTATCATGTTTATGCAATGTAATGAAATAAACATGATAAAGAATTCTAGACACTGGGAATATAATGAATGCAGATGTACTGCAATGCACGGCATGATATGTGAAGAATGTTAGATACCTTCGAGGGGAATGGGGCTATCACTGACTGCTCATGTCATTACTTGCTGGGGATAACCTTATCCTGGACAGCCCTTGGTGTTAGTGGGGTACCACTGGTAGGTTATCAGAGTTAGGCTATCACAGATTATTCTCGTCACTTTTTGCTGGGGATGACGTTATTCGTGATGGACCTGTCGACTCTAATGGGGATGACATTATTGATTCTACCTTGGTTTGAGATCAATGGTTTCCCCTGTCTGTCAATACTCTCCATAGTGCATATTTACCTTCGGCTGATGCTGTTGTACATTTTTGAAGGCTCCTCTGCTGGTGGTATATCTCTGTTGTCGATTTACCTCAGTGGGTGCTTCTGATGCCTATCTTGACGATAATTTACACCGATAGTTTGCAACAGGAGGTTGAATCACCAATCCTTCTCGGTGCTCCCTCTAAGGATTTATAACAAATTCCATCATCTGTCCTTTGTGGGGATAGATTGATATACTGTTTCCGCCACCGGATCGTTACCGATGCTTCACTGGAGTTTAGCCAACGGCTGAACTGTCACCGGTCTATACCCGACGCTTCGTTGGAGTTGAGCCAACGGCTGAACTGTCACCGGTCTGTACCCGATGCTTCGCTGGGGTTGAGCCAATGACTGAACTATCACCGGTCCATACCCGACGCTTCACTGGGGTTGAGCCAACGGCTAAACTATCATCGGTCTGTACCCGAAGCTTCGCTGGGGTTAAGCCAATGACTGAACTGTCACCGGTCTGTACCCGATGCTTCGCTGGGGTTGAGCCAACGGCTGAACTGTCACCGGTCTATACCCGACGCTTCGATGGGGTTGAGCCAACGGCTGAACTATCACCGGTCTGTACCCGATGCTTCGCTGGGTTTGAGCCAACGACTGAACTGTCACTGGCCTGTGCCCGATGCTTTACTGGGGTTGAGCCAACGGCTGACCTGTCATCGGTCTGTACCAGACGCTTCGCTGGAGTTGAGCCAATGGCTGAACTGTCACCGACTCGTATCCGATGCTTCGTTGGGGTTGAGCCAACGACTGAGATATCACCGGTCTGTACCCGATGCTTTGAAAGTGGTAGTTTTTGGCAGTTTTGTGCAGTTTTCATCATTGGTCCCCGAATATTGCTTCGGGATGACTACCAATGGCTTTCTTGAAGTTCCACCCTTTGTCAGGAATCCGTTGTTTAAGCGCAGGATTTCAGGACAAACCTCTCAATCGCGTAGCAGTTTTTTCTCAGATTTGACTTTTTAGCTCATGTAAACTCCGTTTCAACTCAAACTGGACCGAGCTGGAGGGGGTGGGGCCCACCCTTGGGAGTCGCAGGTAGATGCGCGGCTGTCGCGGGTGGGGTCGCTCCCTTCTGCGGATTTATATTGGGCAGAGGGGCTCTCATAATCTCATTTTTAGTTTTGAGTTTCAAACGGAATTCGATTTTCTTTTTCAGATCTACGGAGTTCAGGCAGTTTTTTTTAGATTTCGTCAGCTGCCACGTGTTCTGCACGTCGCAGGTGACGTTTTCATCCCTTCTTGTTCAGTTTTAACAAGTAGAATTGTGTAAATCACGTAGGGTGCTTTTGAACGCAATGTATCAAAAATGTATACTTATATGATTTGATAAAAAAAAATTGACTTCATAAGTATGTATATTTTACCGCGATGCACGTTTTGACATAAAAAAAATTAAATTCTGAGACAGTTAATTTTTGCTCTTTTTGATCAGTTTAGTCATCCTTTTTGAGGCCTAGTGAGCCTGGATTTTTAACTAAAAATGTCTATGGTAATTTGGCTACTATGTGAAGTTTATTCTTGATTCTTCTTTATAAATATGAACTATTTTTGTTTTGGGAAGGTGTGCTACTAAATGGCCACCTAGACATGCCTGTGTGCATGAGGACAATCCATTTTACAAAGGAGACTCTGGCAAATTTTTTTCAAAAGCCTGAGCATTTAATAAACATGCAGTTTTGACTCTACTGGGGATTTTGACTGACCCATGCATGTTTTAGGATTTAAAAATGCATAAAATACTGATTTAAATTAATAAGACACAAGTTTTAGGCTTACCTCACCCTTTTCTGAGGTGATTTGGAGACTTTGTCCAGGTTATGGATCGAGATAGACCCGGGAGTGCTAGCAGGGTCATTTCAGGAGTTAGACGGAGGAGAGTCTCTGATGTCCCTCAGCCACGGCCAGCCCGGTCGCCTCGTAAATTGGCTGAGTCAGTGATTCGTCCGATTCAGGCTGAGCCGCCTATTGACATAGATGATGATGAGGCTCCATTTGTTGCTCCTGCCCCAGCTCAGGCTCCACGTGTGGAGCTCCCAGGCATTGTAGTGCCACTTCAGGATCTGTTGGGAGATTTGAGTCGCCATCCATCGAGATTCCTTCACGCCAATGAGGTGTCTAAAGTTTCCTTCTTTCTAGATTTTTTTTCTTTCTTTTGCCATTCTCGGGGCACAGGTTTGATATGGGTTGGCTTTTGATGCAGGTTCCTGGCTTTACGCAGCCCAAAGGGAACTGGTTTAATGTGCATTCTCTTTACCACACTCTGCAACAGGATTACAGGGATATTTTTGACACCTGGGGTTTTCAGGCGTTCTTTTCTATCCCTCCACACCGTTGCCCCTGGGGTTATATGAGGGCTCTGTCTGAGTGCTGGTTCCACCAAACTCAGTCTCTCCACTTGCTGGATTGCGAGGTGATGATGACGCCTATGGATTAGAGGTTCATCACCAGGATAGAGTTTGAGGGTGAGCTAGTGCCTGTTGTGGCTGACACTACACCCACTGCCGTTTAGTCCCTTTTGGGAGTTCCTGCGACTGCCATCAAGGGTTGGACAGTCCGTTCTGGTTCCTTGAGCGTAGATACCTAGAGTGGGGCTTTGCTTGAGCCTCTGCCTGATGATCAGAGGGTTAGGGATCGTATCTTACGGCAACTATTCTTAGTGATCATCAAGGGTTGTTTCCTTGCAGACAACTCTGCGACGGTGTCATTTGCCCTGGTCAGTGCCACTCGACATGTGGAGTGCCTCAGTGACTTTAATTGGGGTACCTATACCTTTGTCTATTTTCTTTGGGGTATGCGCATGAGCTCAGTGGGTGTGACGGAGGCTTGGTTAGGGTTCTACCCATTCCTGCTGGTGAGTACATCTTTCTTGTACCTTTTTGATTTCTGCATTTACATTTGTCAGTCTTGGTCACTAGGGACTTTTGATATTTACATGGCCAGTTCTGGGCGTATGAGAGGCTTCCTTGCCTACGTCCCGCCACCACTTTAGGCCTGGAGACTTATCCTTGGGGACGGCATTGGCACCACTCCACTCTGACGAAGGTCCCTGTAGCTGAGGGATTCACCCATTCCCGCCTGCAGCTTGAGCTTTTGACAGCCGAATTGATCTCATGGGTACCGTATACCTCAGACTTTTTGACAGTCAGGTTTGAGGGTAGTTTCCCCACTGGTCGGGAGTTTGCATTATCCACCCGCAGAGTCCCATTTTTGACAAATGGAGGTTAGGAGCTTTATTTAGGAGAGCGTGCTATCAAGAGCATCTTGAGGCAGATCTATATTCCCTTTGTTCCTCCAGCTTGGCATCATTGGCCATTAGTTCAACCGCTTATAGACATCCCTATGGAGGGTGTAGATGGCTTTGCTCTGTCAGAGGGTCCATACAGCCAGGAGGCATTTAGCAGCTGGTGGAGTCCTTGCACTATTAGGGCTCAGACTCTTGCTACCCAGTTTATGGCAGATATGGTGCTTGGGTTTGTGATGATGATAGACTGGATAGCGTGCCTTCGAGAGCCTACCCACTTGGACCAGATTACAAGACTGGCAGTTGGAGAGAGCTCATTTTCTTATCAGGCATCTTGGTAGAGATCCATCAGAGGCATCTTCTTTTAACCCTTCTGGCTAAGGAGCGGGCCCCTCACCAGATCCATTTTCTAGCAGTTTTACAGGGGTTGATCCTCCCTTATACTGCCCTGACATTCCTGATGGCCGAGACTCTGTGACTCAGGAGGAGATGGAGCAGGTTAACAGTCTAAGTGTAGATATTTTGGATCTTTTTAGATAGCTTTTCTAGCTATATCTTTTGATAGGCCACTATTTGGCTATTGGGGGGCTGTGCCCCATTTTGATAGGCCACTGTTAGTAGTTGGGTAGTTGTGCCCCATATCCCTGTACTTTTTATTTTATATTTTATTAGCAGACATAGATGATGCTTGCAGTAGATAGTTTATTATAGATATGCATGATATTTCCTACCTATTGCATTATGTTTATCATTGTCATTATGCATGTATTATGTCATGGATATGCACTTAGACAGATGAGTTCAAATTTGACCCTTGGATGGTCTTATGATACGGTGATATAGATGTCGTCCTCTACAGTTAGCCGCATCGAGCATTTACCACCATCCGTGGTAGCAACGTCGTTGAGGTCGTGGTATGATAACCTGCCCTTCCCAGCTAAAGGGACAGTGGATCGGATGTTAGGGCATTTATTGGCCCTTGTGGACTTCTAGGTTCCATATGGATTCATAGACGACGTTCTATCCTATTGGATACCTGAGTGGCAGGTTTTTTGCTTCGGGCGGCATGAGCTGACTCTGACTTTGGAGAAGTACGAGCGGCTTACAGGTTTGGCTTTGGACTTGCCTTGCACTCGCACTGCTATTAGTGATATGAGGAGATCGTTCCTGCGGATGTCAGGTCTACGTCAGAGTGTAGTCACAGATGAGATTATTTTCGAACGTGTGATCTCTATTGACTTTTTGATCTATCATTTTGATAGACTGGATAGCTACGATCGACACGCTGATGACATTATTATCTCGGCAGAGGAGTGGCATTCAGCCCGGATAGAAGTCTTGCTAATTGTGTCATGGCTTACTTATACATGCCACTATACTTGGACCACTTAGATATTGGGTTGATGGTTACGGTTCATGCCCTTAGATAGGGTAGCACCATCCTGCCGATGATACTAGCCGAGATATTGAGGTCAGCTACCTATTGCAGTACCCATCTAGAGAGGTTTTTTAGAGGTAGCTCTGTCTTGTTGTATTTATAGCTCATGACCCATTTGCGCCAGATTGGCTTCTTCAGACATCAGGGGTACTGCTTCACCCATGAGATAGCTATGTCCTACTCCTTTCAGCCAGCGGAGTGTTCAGATGCAGAGACATGGTTAGCTATTTTGTCAGATATTGAGCATCCTTTTTTGATTCTGCCATGCTTAGGGATAGTCTTCCCTTATAGCTTCATTACCCATGCATCCGACATAGACTACTTGTCCTTGGCGAAATTGAGAGGGGTGACCACTTACCATCCGTTGGCAGTTATTGGTCAGTTTGATCAGTTCCAGAGCCTGCACCAGTTTGAGGGGTCCATTGATCAGCGAATGTCAGCTTCTTTTATGTCGTCATCCAACTTAATCAGGATTTATGAGTTTTGAACTCATAGGAAGAGGGTTGATTTCTCTACTAGCCATCCGGATTGCTCTCCAGAGTACACAGCGTGGTTGGAGGCTGATATAGCAGCAGCTGCACTCATCCAATTAGCTTTGATTGTGGATTCAGATGACGAGGAGCCTACGGAGGATCCTGACTCTCCTACAGAGGATGATTTGTTTATGGGTCTGATAGCAGCGTTGTTAGTGACTCGCCGATCATTCCTGCCGGGATAGATCCAGCTATGGCAGATTTATTAGCTAGGATGACTTTCGAGAAAGATCAGGCCAGGGCCTTGATGTTGACTGCCCTGTTTGATAGAGATATAGCTTTTGCTGCCAAAGACGAGGCTCAAGCTACACGGGATATAGCGTTGGTTGAGAGAGACAAGGCTCGATCCACCCGAGATGCAGTATTTGAGGAGATAGAGGAGGTTTTGATTGCTAGAGATGCTGCTTTTATGGAGAGGGACGAGGCCATAGCCACTTGAGATGTATAAATTGCTAACAACACAACCCTTAGGTCATATACAGACAGCCTAGTTGGAGAGATGAGTGCTTTCATCGACGGTCACAGCACCACTATGTAGATGGCTGTGGATGTGCTTGCTCGTATGGAAGCTAAGGGTATTGCACTTGCAACTACTCCTCCATCTTCAGAGAGAGATGCCATGTTGGCATTGCTATTCCGCTTGTCCATGGGGCCATAGACTAGCTTTATTTTTTCTGCACATACTAGATCAACCATTTTTGTCATGTATATGACACAGTGTATATCAAACAGTATTATATATCAAAGAAATATATTTTGATTCACTTCCCTATTTGGCTATGTATTGTCATTGCTGAGTGATTACCACTTCTTTCATGACTTGCTGCTGTTGATGTATCACGAGATTCTCCTTGATGGATTGACAGCGAGATGTTAGAGAATATCTCGGACGGGCTCGCTAACTAGGGAGGCTTGATAGGATTTAGGTTTTATATGGTTTCGGTATCTTGGGAGTGGTTTTATTGGTTTTTTTGTTTTTCTTTGAAGGTCATACCGCACCGTGAATGGCTGCCTACGTACTCACGGGCTGAGGGAGATCATGTCATTCGTAGTTCATTTTTTGTGGGAGAGAGGTTTGAGAAGTATTTATCATGGGTTTTGAGTTTCGTTTGATGAGTTTTTGAATTTTTTATTTGATTTGACCACACCATAAGTTGCTGCCTACGTACTCCCGGGTTGAGGGAGATCAGGTCATTTGTAGTTCAGTTTTTGTGTTAAAAATTGAAACTAATTTGCTCGATTCGCCGGACCAAGATGATGGCTGGCATGGGTTTCAGACATAGTACCTTTTCACGGTGTCTGAATTGATAGTTGGGGAAATTCGTTCCCGTCCATTTCTTGTAATCTGATAACTCCTCATGTCAACACCTCCTTGACAATGAAAAGGCCTTCCTAATTAAGGACGAACTTGCCTTTAGCTTCGTCTTGATTGGCCAGTACTTTCTTTAATACCTGGTAGCTGTTGTTTGCACTACTAAATTTACCTTACTCTTTATTCAACTAACTCAAGAATTAGTATAGTAATAAGCAATGATCGATCCCACAGAGAGTGAATTGTCTTATATCTATCCAAGTATTTCCAATGAATTAGGAGTTTTAGTTTGAAACATATAATTAACTAAAGTGAATAATAACTAAAATATCAATGAGTGAAAGTATTCAAATCTTCAGTTCAGTATCCCCTTTTCACAATTATGATTTAACCAAGTGTTTATAATATTTATCTTCCGATGAGATTAATAACCCTAGATAACCGCGATCGCAAATTACTCGAAATTCTCCTTAAGTGTAGATCTATTGCGACGATCACCAACAAGAGATTCTAACTAACATACAACCTAGAACTATCAGTCTAGATTTAATATGATAGAATCATGAAGAATGAGAGTTAGATTATTCCAAGCAATAATTACACAACCAGAAACTATTTAACTTGTGTTTTGAATATCTTAACAATATTTCAAAGCTTGACCACAATAAAATACTGTTAATTGCTGCGTGGATTAGACATACATCGTTTGCTTAATATATGACTTAATATAGCATACATGAAATTTTATGTAGATAGACAGAATAAATCTCATGAAAGAATAAATAATATATTGATCACACGAGTAATTGATAGTAAGGTTCACCTCCCTTCATAATTAAATTGGAAGAATTAGCTTATGACTCCAAGCAATTCTAGATCTAAGTTGATGTATGAAAGATGAAAATACAAGAAAAGAGAGAACCCCTTAAACCTAGGAATCAACTCCTCTTTATAGCCTAGACAAACCCTAGTTAAATTAGGCAAGTTTTAAATCCTTTTCCTATTCAACTTTGTATTTAAAACATAAAAAATCTGGTCAGCCCGTCTGATCGGCGCGCCTCGCACTCGGTCCCTTCATAAGGCAGCGCACCTCGCGCCATCCTGGCCTTTCGAGTCCCAGCTGCTAGACCCATATATAAAATAAGAGATAAATAAATCGAAATCTTTCACGCCATGCTGGTGCGCCCCGCGCCTTCTTGGTGGACTCTCTTCTTTAGCTTTTTGATTTCTCTTACTTTGTCAATTTGTATATTCCTCTCCTTTCCAAGTTGCTGACCGTGGGCCCATGTAGCATTCTTTTGCAAGCTAGGAATTCGTGAGCTGCTTATTAATTTGTGAGTTGCTCCTCAATCTCTAGCCCACGTGCTTGCTTGATATAATGTTGATTGCTAGGAATCTTTTTCCCATTAAAACTATTAAAACCGTGGCCCCCACATGAATGGCTTAGGAAATTCATGAGCTACTAGGACTTTGTAATGCATAAATCTGAACATATAATTAAAAGGCCCACTTGATAATTATCTTACATGCCAAATCCAACCGTGGGCTAGGCTGCTTTAATTTCCTTTGCAAGCTCTAATTCCTCCTGAAATCAATAAATATCTTAATAAGTCTACATACACTATAAAACATGTAATAAACTAAATATAAAGGAATAAAAATAAATGAATATTATGTACTTATCAAATTTTCCCACACTTAGCCTTTACACGTCCTAGTGTAAACCAAAGATTTGATTTCTAAAAAAATTCTATTCAACCATAATGCCTAAGATTTCAAGATCAAATCATGATTAGCAATACTAAACTCACAAAAACATAATCAATACTTCATCAATCAAATCAAGATAACCACCTTGCCTCTCACCAATTATCAATACTAAACCCACAAAAATATAATCAATACTTCATCAATTAAATCAAGATAACCACCTTGCCTCTCACCAATGAATTTTATTAAGTCCAATTGCAACCACATAAGCACTCTTCTACGATCCATACACTTACTCAACTTAGTTACCATAAAGCAAAAATCGTGCACACTACTCAAAAACTCGAAACATACTTTTTTGCTTTGTTTTTTTTACCATAACCTTTTCATTTTTTCTTTGTTTCTGGTGAATGCATTTTATGCTCCGTTTCACCTTCCTCAATCTTTCTTTGGTAAGTGAGTGCATTTTATGCTCCATCTCATTTATTCACACGTGTTTATGGGAGAGTGCGTTTTACGCTCCATCTCATCCCACCACATGGTTTCTCTTTTGCTTCTTTTTCAACAATTTTTTTCAAACAATTTCTTTGATTTTCAACTTTTCTGATATTATTATTTTTTATATGGTCCTGCAAAAAACATAAGCAATTCAATAGTTCTAAAATATGAGATTAGTGCACATAGACAACTCCACGGATAACTAAGCCAAATAAGCATATATCACATATTCAAGTACTCATGCGATACAAATTCAATTCAAATCAGTTACTATGGATCATGACTTTGTTTTTCTCAATTAGTAACCAATTAAGCATTAAACAGTTTTTAAAATTTAGCATTGATTTTCAATCTTTGATTTTAACCTTCGAACACATAGGCAAATAGAATTATGGAAATCAAATTTTTCAAAAGTTTTGAAAGCATAAAATTTTCCTATTTCCTATCAACATCGGCAGATCAAATATCCCTAAATAATCATAAAAACCTAATCTTTCCCCCCACACTCAAACCTGACATTGTCCCCAATATGAGAAAATCATGCAAATAAGAAAGAACTACTACTAACAAATTAAAAAGAAAAGGGATAGAAAGATCTAATCTAAATTCTTGGATTGCCTCCCAAGCAGCTGCCCTTGTTTATTGTCATTGGCTTGACATCTTTCCTCTCATTCTATGTAATCGGACTTGTGAACTTTAAGTGGATTGGTAACAGTTTCAGTTTTAAATTAGGAACATTGTGTACTTCATGATCCTGCTCCGTTCCAGCCACCAAATTCTCCTTGTATAATTGTATTCTATCAAAAGATTCATGCACTGAATAATCCACAAAATCAATAACAAAAATAGATTTAACATTAGTAAGATACCTTTTAGCCTCATATGCGTTGAACTGGAACTTTGCATTGTCTAAATCCATGGTAAAGGTACGATGGTGTGTATCATTTCTTATTTCTGTTGGTTGTATTGATGGAGATGAATCCATGTCTTTCTTATAAAGATCTGCAGAAATTGTCAAATCATTCTCCTCTTCCTCTTGTTCCTTCTCCTTATCAAATTCTATATCTCTATCTGTTCCTGAAGTAAGCACTGAATCCTCCTGCTCCTCTTCGTCACATCTCATTGCACTTAAGTTCTCAACAAAATGAGGAGTTAACTTCCCTAAGCCTTGAGATTCCATACTGCTAACTGTGGTAGCAAGCTGACTCATCTTATTCTCCAACCTATGAATAGAAGTCCTTGTCTCTTGCTGGAACTGTTGCGTCTGATTCATAAAATCTTTGAACACATCCTCCATAGACGTTCCAAAATTAGTAGGTACTTTGTAGCTCAAGTTGGGATGATCTCTCTATCCGTGATTGTGAGTTTCTGCCCAAGGATCATATTAATGCGGATGATGTCCTAAGAATGTTCCCACAGCATTGACATATTGCTCCGTTTCACCCTCATACAATATTGGACAAGCATCACTGGTATGTCATGACTTTGAGCAAATTCCACACTCTTTTGCAACTTGCATATTCCCTGTAGACATTTGACGAACCAAAACAGTTTCTTCATAAATCTGTTGTTCAATATTACTTGTACTTACCCTATTTACCCTTTGAGGTGTATGATCCATCCTAGTTCCATACTGCTGCGAGTTAGCTGCCATGTTTGCAATTAAGTTCCTTGCAACTTCTGGAGTCTTGTCTACCAGTGCTCCTCCACTTGCTGCATCAATCATGCTTCTATCCATTGGTAGCCCCCTCATAGAAGTACTAAATCAGGTGATAGTCATAGATTCTGTGAGGTGGACAGCTGGAACACAACTTCTTGAACCTTTCCCAATACTCATAGAGATTCTCTCCGTTGAATTTCCTGATCCCACATATCTCCTTTCGTAAGTTAGGGACTCTCAAAGCGGGAAAGTACTTCTCCAAGAATAACCTTTGCATATCAGTCCATGATCGTATTGATCCTGAAGGAAGATAGTATAACCAGTCTTTAGCCACATCTACTAATGAGAAAGGAAAAAGTCTAAGCTTGATCTGCTTCTCTGGCACTCCTTGTGATTTCATTGTGGAACATACCACATGAAACTCCTTTGGATGCTTGTATGGATTTTCACCTATAAGACCACGAAAAATAGGCAAAAGACGAGTTAGTCCATAGTTAAGTTCAAAAGCAACATCTAAAGTAGGATATTCAATACACAAAGATGGTTGATCAAGATCAGAAGTAGCCCGTTCTTTAAAAGTTCGGTTGTTGTTCGGCACCGCCATCTTTTCCTTTTCAAGTGTTGGAACAAGAGCTTCTTTTGTATCTACAGTTTTCTCTATCTCTTGATCAAAATTGAAGTTAAAAGAGTGAGAGGATTGAGTCATAAAAATAAAAATAATTTTTTTTTGAAAATAATTGAATAAATAAAAACAAATAACACTCCCCAGCAACAGCGCCAAAATTTGGTAGCTGTCGTTTATACTACTAAATTTACCTTACTCTTTATTCAACTAACTCAAGAATTAGTATAGTAATAAGCAAGGGTCGATCCCACAGAGAGTGAATTGTCTTATATCTATCCAAGTATTTCCAATGAATTGGGAGTTCTAGTTTGAAACATATAATTAACTAATGTGAATAATAACTAAAATATCAATGAGTGAAAGTATTCAATTCTTCAGTTCAGTATCCTCTTTTCATAATTATGATTTAACTAAGCGTTTATAATATTTATCTTCCAATGAGACTAATAACCCTAGATAACCGCAATCGCAAATTACCCGAAACTCTCCTTAAGTGTAGATCTAATGCGACGATCACCAACAAGAGATTCTAACTAACATACAACCTAGAACTATCAGTCTAGATTTAATATGACATAAGTATGAAGAATGAGAATTATATTATTCCAAGCAATAATTACACAATCAGGAACTATTTAACTTGTCTTCTGAATATCTTCACAATATTTCAAAGCTTGACCACAATAAAATACTGTTAATTGCTACGTGGATTAGACATACATCGTTTGCTTAATATATGACTTAATCTAGCATATATGAAAGTTTATGTTGATAGACAGAATAAATCTCATGAAAGAATAAATAATATATTGATCAAACTAGTAATTGATAGTAAGGTTCACCTCCCTTCAGAATTGAATTGGAAGAATTAGCTCATGACTCCAAGCAATCCTAGATCTAAGTTGATGTATGAAAGATGAAAATACAAGAGAAGAGAGATCCCCTTAAACCTAGGAATCAACTCCTCTTTATAGCCTAAACAAACCCTAGTTAAATTAGGCAAGTTTTAAATCCTTTTCCTATTCAACTTTGTACTTAAACATAACAAATTTGGTCAGCCTGTCCGACCGGCACGCCCTGCGCCATCCTGGCCATTCGAGTCCCAGCTGCTAGACCCCTAGCACGCCCCGCGCCATGCTGGTTCTCCCCCCGCCTTCCTGGTGGACTCTCTTCTTTAGCTTTTTGATTTCCCTTGCATTGTCAATTTGCATGTTCCTCTCCTTTCCAAGCTACTGATCGTGGGCCCTTGTAGCATTCCTTTGCAAGCTATGAATTCGTGAGCTACTTATCAATTTGTGAGTTGCTCCTCAATCTCTGGCCCACGTGCTTGCTTTATATAATGTTGATTAAGAGGAATCCTTTTCCCATTGAAACTATTAAAACTGTGGCCCCCACATGAATGGCTTAGGAAATTCGTGAGCTGCTAGGACTTTGTAATGCATAAATCTGAACATATAATTAAAAGGCCCACTTGATAATTATCTTGCATGCCAAATCCAACCATGGGCTAGGATACTTTAATTTCCTTTGCAAGCTCTAATTCCTCCTGAAATCAATAAATATCTTAATAAGTCCACATACACTATAAAACATGTAATAAACTAAATATAAAGGAGTAAAAATAAATGAATATTATGTACTGATCAATTCTAAGCCATTCTCTTTGAATTACCGTATTCAGACTTTCTTGTTGTATGATCGAGCAATCCTTTGCTGATATAAATGCCCGTGGAAAATGGCTGTAGCCCTCTTTTCATTTATCAGGGACAGCTGGTGGTGCTGCTCTTACAACCACTGGTCTTCGTCCATCTGAGCATCTATTAATACTCACAAGGACTTCATCTCTACTTCTATAGGAAGGACTGCTTCTATGTCGTAGACTAATCAATAGGGGGTATCTCCAGTAGAGGTATGTATTGACGTCCTGTATGCTAACAGGGTTAGAGGCAATAGGTCAGGCCATTCTTTGTGATTGGCAGACATTTTTTGCATGATCTTTTTGATATTCTTGTTGGCCGCTTCGACAGCACCATTCATCTTGGGCCGATAGATGACGGATTTGAGATGCTTGATGTGGAACTTACTGCATAATTCTCTCATCATCTGATTGTTTAAGTTCTTGGCGTTGTCTAATATGATCACCTCCGGTTGTCCATATCGACAGACGACGTTGTTTTTGATGAAACCAATGATTACCTCTTTGGTAACTTTGGGAAAAGAGACCGCTTCAACCCACTTGGTGAAGTAATCGATCATGGTGAAGATGAAGCGATGTTCGTTGCTGGATTTGGGTTCAACTGTCCCAATCACATCCATTCCCCACATAAGGAAAGGCCATGGCGAACTCATGTTGTGTAGCTCATTTAGAGGAGCGTGTATGGCATTTCCATGAACTTAGCATTGGTAGCACCTCTTGACGTGGTCATCACAGTCAGCTTTGAGAGAGATCTAGTAATGCCCTGTTCTTAATATTTTCTTGGCGAGCAGATGACCGCTCATGTGTGGACCGCAGATTCCACCGTGGACTTCCTCCATCAATCTTTGGGCTTTCTCTTTATCGAGGCATCATAACCGGCCTATTCCAGCATCCCTTTTGTAGAGTGTGTCTCCGCTCAGATAGAATTGTATAGCCATCTTATGAATTCGCTTTCGTTCTGATTGGCTTACCCTAGCGGGTGTAGATCTATCTCAGAGATGCTCCTTGATGTCTTGATACCAAGGCTGTTTGATAAAAGGTATTTCATCTGATACTTATCCAATGTAATTCCCTTATGTCAGGGTCTTTTGGTTTGTGATTTTAATGTCAGGAATCCCACTCCTATCGGATATACGGATCAAGGAAGCCAAAGTTGCCAATGCATCGGCGAAGTCATTCCTACCCCAAGGAATGTGGATGAAAGTTATGTCTTCAAACTCCATGGATATTTTGAAGATCTGCCGATGATAGGGAAACAAATGCAGTTCTTTGGTGTGATATGCCCCGGTGGTTTGTCTGATAACCAACTCAGAATCTCTAAAGACTAGTAGATGTTGGATACCTATGGATTGGGCTAGTTTCAAACCCATTATGCAGCCTTCATACTCAGCCGTGTTGTTGGTGTTGACAAACTGCAGCTTGGTGGCCACAGGATATTGTTCTCCTGTACAAAAGATAAGGAATGCCCCAGCTTCGGCACCTTCCATGTTTACTGCTCCATCGAAATACATCTTCTATGATTGGACTGTATTCTCTTGTCGGATTTGCTGAATTGTCATGGTCCCATCATCTGGGAAGTAAGTTTTCAGAGGTTCAAACCCTCCTGATGGTGCTTCGGCTAGTTGATCTGCAATATCCTGACCTTTAATGGACTTCTGAGTCACGTAGACAATGTCGAATTGTTGGAGGATCAACTGCCATTTGGACAGTCTACAATTTAACATTGGCTTGTTGAATACATATTTTAGCGGATTCATACGGGATATGAGATAGGTCGTGTGCCCATGCAGATAATGTTGTAACCTCATGGCGGCCCATGCTAACGCACAACATGTCTTTTCAATTAGAGTGTACTTCTGTTCATCGCTGCTGAATCTTTTGCTGATGTAGTAGATTGCTCTCTCCTTGCTACTATCATCTTTATGTCCCATAATGTAACCCATTTCATTGGCATTGATGGATAGGTACATAAACATGGGAACTTCATCCCTCAGGGGTACCAAGACAGGCGCTTCGATTAGCTGCTTTTTGATGACAAGGAAGGCTTTTTGGCAATCCTCATTCCATTTCATGGAGGAATTCTTCCTTAGTAGCTTGAAGATGGGTTCATAAGTTGCTGTGAGCTGGGAAATGAACCTGCTTATGAAATTGATTCTCCCAAGGAACCCACGTATCTCCTTCTCTGTTCAGGGTACGGGCATTTTAGTGATGGCTTTAATCTTGGCAGGATCCAGCTCAATGCCTCTATTACTCACTAGGAATCCCAACAACTTGGCTGATTTGACGCTAAAAGCACATTTGGCTGGATTCAACTTGAGGTTGTACTTACGCAACCTGTTGAATAGCTTCCTAAGATGGTCGATGTGATCGTCCTCCTTCCGGGATTTAACAATGATGTCATCCACATAGACCTCTATCTTCTTATGCATCATGTCATGAAATAGGGCCATTATGGCTTGCTAATATGTGGCATCTGCATTAATAAGGCTGAAGGACAAACGTCTGTAGCAGAAGGATCCCCAGGGAGTGATGAAAGCTGTCTTCTCCCTGTCTTCCTCAGCAACCATAATTTGATGGTAACCAACAAAGCAATCCATAAAGGAATACATATTGTACTGTGCCGTTTTGTCTATCAGGATGTGGATGAAAGGTACCGGGAAATTGTCCTTGAGACAGGCTTTATTCAAATCCCTGTAATCCACGCATACTCGTACTTTCCCTCCGGGCTTAGGTACGGGGACTATGTTTGACAGCCACTCCGGGTATGTTGATACCATGATAATGCCGACTTTGAATTGTTTAACAACCTATTCTTTGACTTTCAGACTCCATTCAAGTTTCAATCGCCTGAGCTTTTGCTTAACTGTCTTGAATCCATCTTTGATGGGCATTCAATGGATGACAATATCAATAGACAAGCTAATCATGTCTTCATATGACTATACAAACACATCCTGGAACTGTGTTAGGAGCTTAATCAAGTTGACTTTTTGATCTTGTGTGAGGTCTATACCTGTCTTGATTTCTTTAAAGTTTTCTGAGGCTCTGATATTTACAGTGATGGTTTGGTCAAGGTTTGGTTTGGGTTTATCTTCGACCCATTCTTTGATTTCCTCGGGCAACTCATAGTCATCTTCCTCCTCTCGATCAATCTCCATCAAGTCGAAGTTCAGTTCTACATCAAAGTTATAGTCACTGTGACAGGTTGGCATCTCATCAGCAGAGATAAACACATCCAATTCTGGAATCCTGAAAATAAAATACTTTCACTTTAATATATACAACTATTTAAACATACAAAGCATTTGGCAAAGCATAACAAAAGTTACTGCTATAGCTGTGCAACTAAAATAAGTAGTAAATGAAAGCATGTTACAGGGCAGATGGTCTTTTTGCCCTTTTACCCTTTTTAAATGAGACAAGGGATGCTACTCCATATGTCTAGGGTTAAATCCTCATTAATCGAGAGAATACCAGATTTGTGGTCGTCTATCTCCTCTCTGATGATGACTAAGACATCCTTTAGATCAGAGCCGAGGTTTTTCTTCGAACTGTCCCCCTTCTCTTTCTTGATGCGAGGAATTTGGATCTGATCCTCTTCATCACTGTCGGGGAGATCATCGTTCATACCCTCGTAGTGTATGAGAACACGCATGTTAGCAAATGGGTCTCGTCCTTCATACAAGAACTTTTCTTTTCCCTTTTTGCTATCCCCCACAGGCTTTAGGGTCTTTCTCTCACATACCGGTATGATTAGAGGAAACAGCATGGCTAATACCATAGTAGGGATCTTCCTCATAGGCTTCCCAAATCCAGCATCAGTGAGGTTTGGCAATAGTATGGTGGAGGCATGAACCTTAGGATGCTTGTGTGGGTTCCGGTGGTTTGACCCAGATGAATAACCCAATCCGGCTTTCCCTGACTGGCTCGAGATTTGTACGGGACTCTTGATACCTTAATAATTCTTTCCTAACCCTTTTCCAAGGTGGAAACCCAAAGATACCATCTCCTGGCCCATTGTCATCACTTCGGGGGAGACTTTTGGTTTCAGGGCTGGTGCCCCAATTGGTAGGTATTGAGTATTGCTTACCTCCAATGCTTGAAAACTCGCAGGTTCAACCCCCTGCATCCAGGCTGATCACCGGCATATCTCCCTGTATGCAGGCAGGATATTCTGGTTTGGCATTCACCGTGATTAGGTTGCCATTGATAATGTACTTAAGCTACTGATGGAGGGTGGATGGAACTGTTCCTGCCATATGGATCCACGGCCTTCCCAGCAACAAGTTATATCCGATGGTGATGTTGAGCACCTGGAAGGATACATAGAAAGTGTGGGGACCTATCTCTAGTGGAAGCTCAATCTCTCCCACAGCTTCTCGACGAGACCCATCGAAAGCCCAGATAACCACATGACTGGTTCTGATCCAGTTTGGATTGATCTTCATTCTTTCTAAGGTATCATAGGGACAGATGTTCAGGGACGATCCTCCATCTATCAGCACACCTCCGATCACATACCCGGATGACATTACTGCTATATGCAAGGACTTGCGATGACCCGTCCCCTCTACGGGTATATCATCGTCAGTGAAAGATATCACATTGCTGTTGAACATGTGTTCTATCACGTGACAGAATTTCTCAACATCCATTATCTTTGGCAGGTGGGACTCCTCCAATACTTTCACCAGAATGTTGCGATGATCCACCGATGATAAGACCAGATCTAGGATGGACATCTGCTTGGGTGCATCTTTTGGACTTTGCACCACTTTTGTTTCATTGTGTCCCATTGTGCTGAGGAACTCTTCGATTTTCTCTTCAACCACCTTTTCTTTGGCCTTGATGACTGGTTTGATCACCCGCAGAGGCAAGTACAATGGATTCTCCTTTGCTACGATGGCAATGTTGTTTAAGGTGGAAACTTCATCATTCCCATAGTTCCATGGGACTCTCTTCAGACTGATAACTGGATACTGGGGTCTGAAAGGTAATATCAAAGGTTTGGGTGCCGCCAACTTCACTGGATTTTGTGTTTCTTGGACCCCTTTCCTTGACAGTACTAAGGGTGTTCCGGGTAACTCCTTCTCACAGGAGCTAACAGCCACTGTATCCTGACTCCACGCAATGGGAATAAAGAGAGTTTTTTTCATTTGGGAGGCCATAATCCTGATTCGCCCTGATTAGTTCACCATTTTCAATAATATTCTGAATCAAGTGACGAAGTCCCCAGCAATCCTCAGTATCATGACCAAGTGCATTGGAGTGATATTGACAGATCCTGTCAGGCTTGAATTTTTTGGATCAAGGGTTTACTAGGGATAACAGATCTGTAACCATTCCTTCATTGATTAACATTTGGAGGATCTTCTTCATCGGCTGGTTCAGATTGGTGAAATTTCTCTGGAAGGCAAACTCCTTATCTTCTTGAAACTTCTCCTCCTTGGCCACCTTATCGGCCCAGGGTTCATGCTCATGAAACCGGTAATGGTCCCTCATAGCAATAGGACTAATATTCGATATAGGAGGACTTGTTTCCTGTTGGTTGGTCTGATTTATCAGCTTCCTGGTTATCTGATGTTGGTATACAACCAGTTCTGCCAATTGTCCAATCTGTTCCTTGATAGACTTGATCTCTTATTCTATTAGGAATTGCCTTTCTGAGAATTCCCAACTGTCTGGGCTATTGTTGCTGGATTGAATTAACTCTCCAACATATCAGAGGTATTTGGATCCTTCTCCATTTTGCATGTTAATCATGTTGACACCCTCCTCTTTGTGCTGAAGGAGAGGATTATCCTGTACGTTCGGTTGCTCAAGTTTGGTCACCACAATATCTCCATTTTCTATCAAGTCCTGGATTTTGTGCTTGAGAGACCAAAAATCTTGTGTATCATGGCCTGGAGATCCGGAATGGTAGGCACACTTCTTACTTGGGTCAAAATTCCATCCACCGGTATTGGTTGGTGGAAGGAGTTGCACAATCTTTTTTTGTGCCGTCAACAATTTTAGCACATTCTCGAGTAAATCCCCTAAGAGGGTAAATGTTCTTCGACGCCCGGACTCCACATTTTTCTGGAATGGCGGGTTTGGAGGTTGGGCTGAAGCTTGAAAAGAGGAATAGTTCCTCCTTTGAATGGGCATACTGCTTAACTCGCTTCTCTTATTATTTCCTTGCAATACTAAGGACACTTCTTTGTCTTTCTTCTTGTGTGTCCTTCTGGGATTATTCTCATAACTCCTAGATTGAATATGCTAGGCAACAGCTTCTAAGGCGGTCAGATCCTTTATCTTCCCAGAATTCAGCCCCATTTATGCCATTTCACCATGCTTGATCATCTCCGAAAATGGCTTTCTTAAACCTTCTAGGACCCTTTCATAATACGGAGCTTCTTGAATGTCGATGAAGGTTATGACTATCTCAGACTCAGTCATAGGTGGAGTGACTTGTGCCGCCATTCGTCTCCACCATTGAGCATATTCTCTGAATGACACGGTGCTCTGTTTCTTGATTTTGGTTATTTGATATCTGTCTGGAGCCAGTTGAGACTGGAAACTGTATTAATTGAGGAAGGCATGTGCAAGCTCTTCCCAGATGTGAATTTTAGAGTTGTCCAATCGGGCATACCAGGTTTTAGCCTCTCCGGTCAGACTTTTCTGAAATAATTGGATTCGGAGTTTCTCGTCCTCTACATAGGATCCGAGCTCTCCAATGAATATTTTCAAGTGAGTGTAGGGGTCCCCCAATCTATCGTATTTCTCAAAATCGGGGACTAGAAATTTTTTGGGGTAACAAGCCCCAGGAAAGATACATAAGTCTGAATAATTGACACTGCCAAATGCCTCAGTCCCTTTGATAGACCGAATAGTTTCTTCCAACTGTTGGACTTTCTTCAGAATATCACCAGCTTCCTGATCTTTGTTGAGGATGGTGATTTCAGGGGTTTTGTTGGTAACCCTATTTCTGAGGATCAGGAATCTGAGTGTCTATCTTTCCGGTCTCTTGACTGCCACTGGGTGTTCCTGGTTCTGTATGACCCTGTGCTTGTTTCCCTTTAAGAGCTTTACTTTGTTCTCATAAGAAATTGGCCAATTCGGCAATCTGGTTCTTCAGTCCTTCAAACTTTTCCCTAGAGATGGGGGTAGATTCAGGCTAAGCACTGGAAGCCATGTTCGGAGATGGACTTAGTGCTTTATTAGATTTAGATCTAATGACCGGACCAATTTTTTCACCTACAACAAACATAGGTGTGTTAATTTTCTGAGGTAGGCATGGATAGGATGCTTGCTATGATGTGTTTTTGAGGTTTTTTAATCTTTTCCTGCAAAACAGAGGTCTGATAATTATTTTGCATAACAACCAAACTGTAGTCTCATATAAGATGGGCATGTAAGTTAATTAAACCTTCCTTGCATGCATGTATATATACTCTAGAATGTGACCCATTGATCCCTTTTCATCTCCTGCACATAATAACATAAAACCCAATAAAATGATCTGAAAATTACTTGAAAATAACAAAAACCAAGCTATAACGAACACTGATTCGCAGGTATGAAACCCACTCATCAAGGTCAGTTGTTTTGATGACAGGATGTACAAAATAGGGAATGTACATTATGATATTTACATTGGAATAGAAAACTTTACAATGAATTGAAAGAGGAAGGCATGAAGAAGCTTCCCATTAGATTTGGTTACTCAGAGGCTGACCTATCTTAGGCTACTCTCGCGGATTTTCGGCATGAAGGTCCCCAGATCATCGTAATCTACTAGAGGGGAAATTAATCCGATCTTTCGACTGGAGCGGATCTGAGTGGTGCTTTTTCATGAGCCCCGAAGACTTAGCCGTCCTCGAAGACATTACTCTATCACCGACGGGTTTGTCTCCTGGTGGAGGAATCACACAACATACATTCACATACATCGTGTCGCACCGTATGCATATGATGACATTAGTGCGAAACACTAATATAAAACAGTAAAGCATTCATTCACATTCATTCAATGTAAAGACGCAGTATTCACGCATTCATTCAATGTAAAGAAACTCAGCATTCACACATACGCAGATATGATAGGGAAATTTTGAAAAGATTTGAGCGCAGCCTAAGCCCTCTACTGTCCCCAGCAGAGTCGCCACCTGTCGACGTCGAGAAAAAATTCAATTCGAGTTAGACTCGAATCTTTCTCTCTTCCTAAGTTTTGTCTACCCTTATTTTATCTTTTTGTGAAAATGTTTTAAAGGGGTTTTTTAGGAAAAGGCCAACATGTATCATGTCGACGATTTGAACGTTGTACAGAGTCGCCATTTGGTAGATTTGAAATGGTTGTACTAACTCAATCGAGTTTTGTTTGAAAAGAGGCCCAATTGCTGGACATTGTCGAAACTGAATCTTTGAAACCGAAGTTCTAAGTTCGGGGGCTTAGTTAAGTGTGGGGAAGGTGTTAGGCACCCCACAACTTCCGTGAAACACGGTACCGCATCTTTTCAATATTTCCCTTTTTATTTGCAATGTGTGTGTGAATGCTGAAAGAAATTGGGCCTACACTTGATTGATTTTGAAAGTATGGACGTGCTTTGTTTAACCTACATACGAAGGGTTTGATTTCATTTGCAAAAGTCTCTTTTTTAGACAAGATTATTAAGATGATGTTTTGAAAGCAGGTTGTCAAACCCTTACGCTCACGTATGAATTGAAGCATGTTGATACTTCCATTTTATCTTTTCAGCCTTCTGGCTCAATTTGAATGGTGATTGTCGGGCAGCGAGCATCCTCGACCACAGAATATATACAAGTGTTGGTCTTCTCATAGGCAGGACAGCCATCAGAGTGACTCTGACACGATAAACCATATTTTCACTATGTTGAGACCTTAAACCCGAATAACCATTTTAACGTCTTTTAGATGTAGATTTTTATAGAAAAATTGGCAGGGTAAATTTGTAAAGTGTAGTTTGTCCATCGTGAGAATCAGATTCTGATCAGTTTTATTATGAATCCCACGATTCCTAGGCTCACAGAGGGAAGCCAATAAAACCTGCACAGCTCAAATATGCACAGAAATGTATATTTACATCTAACTGTTGCAATAACCAAGGATTCATCAGTAAATCCTGGTAAGCGCGTAGCCAAAGCATCTCGTTCCCACTAGATAGCGATCTAAGGGCCGCGAGATTGCTTCCTGAATGAATAAAACTAGAAAAACTGCTAGATTTAAGTAAATCTCAGCCATTCTAGCTTTCCGGTTCTGTCTGAACCTATTTTGAACCGTTTGAAAGATAGAATTGGTGAGATTTAAAGAAATCTAGTTCGCCCAAAGAGATGTCAGCGCCGATTCATATCAAATGAATATTTAAAGCTACAATTTAATCACAATGAATAAAAGACATATTTATAGTTATATATATACGAAAGCTGTAAAGGGCGATGGGTTTTAACTCCGATGCCCGGACTGGAATGTAAAATATATATATATATATATATATATATATATATATATATATATTCATGAAAGCTGTAAAAATCCACGAAGTAATCCAGGCTTAACAGAATGGAAATATATATATATATAAGTTGTAAAAACTGTAAAGGGCGATGGGTTTTCACACCTGTGCCCGGACTGGAATGAATATATATATATATATATATATATATATATATATATTTAATAAAAGCTGTAAAAAGTCACGGAGTAATCTAGGCTAGACAGAATGTAAATAAATATATACAAAAGCTGTAAAGGGCGACGAACATTTTATCATTTGCTCGGACATAAATATAAGTATATATATTTATAAAAGAAGTAAAAAAGCCACAGAATGATCTAGGACAAACTGGAATGTAAATGTTAATATATATAATTAATATATATATTAAAGAAATAAAAAGGCCATGAAGTAGAAATCCAGGCCCAAATAAATCAGAAAAATTTATATATATATATATATATATATATATATATATAGTTATATATATAAAAGCAATAAACTACCACAGATTTGACATCCGGGCTTGACAGAATTAAAAAGTTAGTATATATACAGTTAAATATATACATAAAAAATCCAAACCCGGACTGGGAAGATAACCCAATCCGGCGAAGTTGCTATAAACGCAAGTATATATATATATATATATATATATATATATATATATATATATATATATATAGAAGCTGTTAAAAGCCGCAGATCGACGATCCGGGCAGTGGAAATGCCAAAAAACGTGTTTATGTACTAAAATGTACGAAGACGTAAGCAAAAACGACCACGGAACTGAGTTCCGGGCATAATCAGAAAGCGAAACTTAACGTGCAAGTGTTTAAATGCGCAATGAAGTAGTAGGAACTTTCTGATCGTAAAAATACTCACAATGGACTGCTACACGGGCTTTTTGCCAAATTGTAGGCTCTAAACGTCCATTTGTACCGCTCAGTTTTTGATATGTGGTAGTATATGAGTATACCTACGGGTTAGAGTAATAAAATTTGGGTTTGGAGTATAAGATTATGGCTGAGAAATGAAACGAGCAGAGGTTCAGAGTGTTTTTGAATTATAAAATGAGCTGGGGGTGCACTCATATATATAGACCCGGTGGAAGCGGTCCTACCCGCGGCAGCCATGGGTCTACCTATGGCTCCACGTGGCAGGGCCCACATGGCGGGTCTCGTTGCATCGAAGTACATGCACTCCGAACAATGCGAGGTCAGATTTGAAACTTTCTAACTTTTGATTGGAGCGTCCGTTTGAGGTGTGTTATACCTTTCCAGAAAGCCCTCGCCGAGCATGTCGCAATGACATGAGATTAAACCTTTTTGAGTTTAAGAAGATGGGTTCATAACCAGGTCTTCTTTTCCCCGCAGTTTGTCCGTTGAGCTGTCTTGCGCTGTTTCCACTTGGGATCATTGTTATGGTTCTTTCTGACCTTGGTGGCATCAATTCAGCTCGAGTTTGAGTGAATCGGCTTTAAGTTGGCAAAATAACCATTTTGCCCCTCCCGGGGTTGCCTTCAGTGATGACATGGCCTTCGACTAATTTCCCGGGGTTGTCTCCAAGGTTTGGATCCCATCCGATTCTGTTTGTCCTCAGGGTTGTCTCTGAGGCTAACTTGATTCTTCCAGGTTTGTCTATGGAGATGATGTGAGGCTTTGGGGTTTTCTGAGAATTTGATTTGACCTCACGGGTTGAGACGAGGGCTGACCTGTACTTCCTGGGTTGAGATCGAGGATGACCTGTACCTCTCGGGTTGAGATCGGGGCTGACCTGTACCTCCTAGGTTGAGATCGAGGCTGACCTGTACTTCCTGGGTTGAGACCGGGGATAACCTGTACTTCCCGGGATGAGATCGGGGATGATCTGTACTTCCCGGGATGAGACCAGGGATGACCTGTACCTTCCGGGTTGAGACCGAGGCTGATTTGGCATCCCGATATTGAGATCGGGGTTGACCTATACCTCCCGGGTTGAGACCGGGACTGACCTGTACTTCTCAGGTTGAGACCAGGGATGACCTGACATCCTGGTATTGAGATCGGGGTTGACCTGTACTTCCCGGGTTGAGACTGGGGCTGACCTGTACTTCCCGGGTTGAGACCGGGGATAACTTGTACTTCCCGGGGTTGAGACCGGGGCTGACCTGTTCCTCCCGGGATGAGACCGGGCCTGTGTTGACTGTTTTGCCCTTTTGCAAGGTTAGTAACAGGAACACAAAATCTCGATTGTATGCAACTGAATTGATGAAAATTCCGAGTGTCTACACCGGTGACAATACCGGGATGTCAAGCAGCCCCAGCGACAACGCTGGGATGTCAAGTTCAGCTCCGGTGACAATACCGGGATGTCAAGCAGCCCTGACGACAACACCGAGAGATCAATTCAACCTTCGGAGACAACCCCGAAGCATTACATCATCCCCAGAGATAACCCTGGGAAAACAAATCAGCCTCGGAGACAACCTTGAGGACAAACAGAATCGACTGGGATCAAAACCTCGTTGACAACCCCGAGAAAATAGTTGAAGATCGTGCTAGTACAGGAGACAATCCCTGGAGGGGCAAAATGGTTATTTTACCAACTTGAAGCCAATTCGGTCAAAATCAAGCCGATTTGATGCAATGAAGGTCAGAAAGGGCCATAACATTGATCCCGAGTGAGAACAGCACAATACAGCTCAACGAATAAACTGCGAAGAAACGAAGATCTGGTTATGAACCCATCTTCTTGGACTCAGAAAAGGTTAAGTCACATATCATTGTGACGCTCTCGGCGAGGGCTTTCTGAAAAGGTATAGCACGCCTCAAACGGACGCTCCGATCAAAAGTTAAAACTTTCGAACCTGACATTGCGTTGCTCGGAGCGCACGTACTTCCAGACGACGAGACCCACCAGGTGGGGCCCACCCTAGGGAGCCGCAGGTAGACCTGCGGCTGCCGAGGGTAGACCCGCTACCATTGGGTATTTAAATACAAGCCTCCCCCTTGCCAAAAAAAGAAGAAAAAAAATTAGAAAATGCTCTGAAACTCGCCCATTTCGTTTCCTAGCCCGACTTCTTGTACTCCAAGCCTTGTTTTTATTACTCTAACACGTAGGTATACTCATATAATACAACATACCAAAAATTAACTGGTGGAAACGTCCATTTGAAGCCTACTAAGTGGCAAAAAGCATGTGTAGCAGTCCATTGTAACTATTTTTACGATCAGAACTCGTTTTCTACTTTATTACGTCTATTTGCACTTGCACGTAAAGTTTCATGTCCTGGGTTTGCCCGGAACTCAGTTCCATGGCCGTTTTTGCTTACTTTTTAATACATTTTGGTACATATATACGTTTTTTTGTATTTGCACAGCCTGGATTGACGATCCGTGGCTTTTACTAGCTTTTATGTATATATATACATATATGTACTAACTTTCACGACTTGGATTGCTGATTCGCGGCCGTTTTAAATTAATTATGTATATATTTGACTATATATATACTAACTTTTCATTATGTCAAGCCCGGATTGCAAATCCGTGGCAATTACTGCTTTTATATATATAACTATATATAATTTTTTGACTTCGTTTGGCCTGGATTGCTAATTCGTGGCCTTTATTGCTTTAATATATATATACTAACTGTATATATTAACATTTATATTTTAGTTTGGCCTGGATTGGAAATTTGTGGCCTTTTTACAACTATTCTATACATATATTTACATTCCGTTGAGCCTGGATCATTTTATGGCTCTTTATAGCTTTTATATATATATTTACATTCTGTCAAGCCTGGTGTTGGGTAAAATCTAGTTACGCACAACACGCAAGCATACGTGGTCAACAAGTAATAAAGTGAAAGTAAAGTATCGTTCCCACGAGGAATTATTTAATAAAAATCACCAAATATTAACCCGTAACCAACTTAATCTTATTTAAACGTATGAATTAATATTTTGAATTAACAATATATAATTAAACTAATTCTAACTACCCCTAGAATGAAATTAGAATATGAAGACTTGAGACTACAATTTCACCTATTGTTTCATTTAAATCAATACACTTCCCATTAAATCACATTAATTATCTCGGATTGTTAATCAAGAACACTAAGGTAAAATATGACCATCTCTCGATGTACCATACCCATATCAACTTAAATCCACAGATGATAAAACTAAGTAGAACACCCTAATTAACTAATCCACTATATCTCTATGTGAATTACAATTAAAGAGAGTTTAAGCCCAAGTTCTTATCAGATTACTTGTGGTGTAAAGGTATATCTCTATCCTAAACACAAATCATGAATTCCAACGCCATGCAAAAAATACAATCACATGCTATTATGATCAGATCAAACCCATAATGTGTCTCTCGATTTCATATGGATTATCACGGTAATTGATAGCTAGGCAATTAAGCAGATATTCACAAACCATAATAGACAATCTAATAACAATAAACAAGACTAACAAGGAAGCATATCAAAGTAAACTACGCAGCAAGATCCATTATAATCTCAAAATAGAGTTTAGCTCATGATTAAGTCAAAATCCATAATCCATAATTGTTTATACATTGAAAGATAAAAAGATAGAACTAAAGAGAAGTTAGGAATTGAGGTATGCAAATATGAATTTCTCTTGCTCGACTCTGAATCTCCAATGATCTTCAATTGCTTCAATCTTCCACTCTAATCTAATCTAGGGTTTTAATCTAATCTAGTGGAATATATCCCTCCAAATCTTTGTGTATTCTTCTCTTTTTATAGCCTTATGATGATCCTTCTCTAAATCAACTCTTCAAAATCCTTTTTGGCTTAGAATTCTTTATAGCAGCAAAATTTCCAAGTCTGGCTGTGCCCAAGTGCCTAGGCCTTTGAATTTATATTGATTCAAACGCCTAGGCACTTGACTGAGACCCCATATTTACAAAAATACCATTCTAATGCTTTTTAATGAATTTTAATTCTTTTCTCTTCCAAAATGACCAATTTGACCCTCCAGCTCCATCTTACAAGAAATAAACACAAAAATAAATAAGATGATACTAAAAACACTTAAGGATAGAACGAATTAAGTTTAATAATACTGAATTCGTAGGTATGAAACTCACTCATCAAATACCCCCAAACTTAAACATTTTCTTGTCCTCAACCACTGAACTACTTAAGCAATGAATCAACATGAATTTTAACAATGGCCTCAAAGGATTTCTTATAATGATAACTCCATATTTATTTTTTTGAAAACATGCAAAGCCTAAAGTTTCAACTTACTCATCAATTCCACCACTGTTCATGATTCTTTACATTCGTGTGTACATCCAAACGTTCCACTAGTCATAACTCAAATATCACCAAATACTCATGTAAGATTTTCAATATCAACTCTTGGAACTTAATTTTCACATCAATTCCACTACTAAAGGCAAGACATAAATTTAGAGGATCAAACGGATATTTAAACATTTAAGCACACATGAACCCTTCCCAAATATTTAAAAAAACAATCTTTTTCTCTTTTTAGTGAGTGCGTTTTACGCTCCATCTCACTTCCCATTGAACGAGTGCGTTTTACGCTCCATCTCATGCCTATATTTATGGGTGAGTGCGTTTTACGCTCCATCTCAACCCACCACATGAATCATTATTTCTACTCGGGATGGCTCCAATTTCTTTTCAACACCCCAAGATTTTCCCCAAACTTATGTTAATGCCTAAATTTCGCTTTGAATGATGCTTTAATAAGATTTCTCGAGTTTCAAAGATACCTTTCACAAGCATTTAACCAATAAATTTTTTTATACGCCCAACTAGCTAAACAGATGGATATGTGTTTATAAGTTCAAAAGACTCACAGGTAATGTAAAAACCAACTTGTAAGTCGAAATCTAGGCTAACCATGCTCATCAATTCTTCAAAAGTTAAAAACTCACTAACCACCCACTTATCATTGCCCAAAATCAAAAAATTCCATCAAAACATTGCCAAAGTAACATGATAAATACCCCTAAACTTAAAATAGACATTGTGCTCAATGGCTAAGATATGAAAAAGTAAAGTAGAGGACTTCCCTGAAAATACAGCATCTTCCTCCTTGTCCGCTAAGTTTGGAGAATATGTTAAGCATATTGGAGCAAATTGGGCACCACCACACTTGAATTCGACTTGAAAAACCTATAAACCCACAATAGAAGCAATCTTATTAAATCCCAACTAAATTCAAAATTACTAATATAATACCTAATAAAATCAAAAAATCAAAATTAACATTGGGTTGCCTCCCAATAAGCGCTTGTTTTATAGTCTCAGCCAGACTTCTTCAACTCTCTATCCAATTCCCCTTCAAAAATTGAGGAACTCTCCATCCATTAGTAGTAATGTATCTTTTGAGAGCTTCCCAACAGTAAGGACCATTGAATCACAGCCACCTAGTATGATCTTTTTAAATAAATTATTTTTTAACACCTTAAAGTAGTTAGGTGTTTGCCTAAAAGTGTCTGTGAAGAGATTGTGGCATTGAAGCTTGTCAAAAACAACGGGTTCTTCTTCTATCTTTCCTTTCTCATCCCACCATGGCTCCAAAGTTGTACTAGCTCTACTATCACAGATAGCCTTGCCTATGACATGACTACCAATTGGACACGGCTTTACAAATCTGACCGGATCCTTGAATTTTGGTGGAGAGGGCACTTGGGGAACTAACAGAATTGGTTCGTCTTCTTTAGAATTCACAGTTAAATCTTCGTCGACATTGTTTTCCTTTTCCCCACTTGTCTCCTCTCTCTCAATAGCTAGATCATTTGGCACATCCAGTTGCAGATTTGGTTTGGGCTCTCCATCAGTTTCAAAATCCATGTCATAAAGCCAAGTGTTTGGAGGACAGTTGTTTAAGGCTTTGGTCATTTGCTCTATCTGATTCTCAAGATTTCAAATTGACCTCTCTTGATTAATCTTCTTCTCCTCATTCGAAGCTATGAACTTGGACAACAATTCCCCTAATCTTGAATTATCTATTTCAGTTTCGGAATCCATGTATTAAGGACCATTGGTTGAGGTAGTGATGAGTTGATCCATCTGGTTCTAAAAATTTTGGCTCAATATTTCCTGACTCATCCTCATCTCCTCTTGGTTTGCTATGAGTTTTGACATGAATTCCTCCAGATTTAACTTTTCTTCTTGTGGCAATGGAGGTGGACACGAGAATTCCAGTGTGTATATTGGATTTGGAGCATAGTATTGGTCTTTATAATTGTAGCTCCATGAAGAATTCGGGTGATACCTCCAATCTTGGTAATAGTTAGGCTAAGCATAGTTGTTGAGGTAATCACTACCATATTGTCTCAGTCCAAAACTGACGGTGCATTGATGACTCAGATGGTTTCCAGCATAATAATTACAAACTATTGTTATCCTTCGAATACGTTGGGCTGCAAGAACATCCAACCTCTTTGAAAGTGTCTCAATCTGTGCTAACAATGCAGAAAGTGCATTAAGTCCATCAATCCTTGTTTCCCTTAGTTGAGTCATTCTCGTATATGGCCATTGATAAGCAAAGTCATCCATGGTACCTGAAAAAAGAGAAATATAGGAAGAGAATTAAAATAAAATAAAATAATGTTTAAATTAAGACTAATTTGATTGAAATTAATATTGGCAAATAATTATTAAAATAATTCCCCGGTAACGGCGCCAAAAAACTTGTTGGGTAAAATCTAGTTACGCACAACACGCAAGTATACGTGGTCAACAAGTAATAAAGTGAAAGTAGAGTATCATTCCCACGATGAATTATTTAATAAAAATCACCAAATACTAACCCGTAACCAACTTAATCTTATTTAAACGAATGAATTAATATTATGAATTAACAATATATAATTAAACTAATTCTAACTACCCCTAGAATGAAATTAGAATATGAAGACTTGAGACTACAATTTCACCTATTATTTCATTTAAATCAATACACTTCCCGTTAAATCACATTAATTATCTCGGATTGTTAATCAAGAACACTAAGGTAAAATCATCTCTCGATGTACCATACCCATATCAACTTAAATCCATAGATGATAAAATTAAGTAGAACACCCTAATTAGTGAATCCACTATATCTCAATGTGAATTACAATTAAAGAGAGTTTAAGCCCAAGTTCTTATCAGATTACATGTGGTGTAAAGGTATATCTCTATCCTAAACACAAATCATAAATTCCAACGCCATGCAAAAAACACAATCACATGCTATTAGGATCAGGTCCAAACCCATAATTCGTCTTTCGATTTCATATGGATTATCATGGTAATTGATAGCTAGGCAATTAAGCAAATATTCACAAACCATAATAGACAATCTAATAACAATGAACAAGACTAACAAGGAAACATATCAAAGTAAACTACGCAACAAGATCCATTATAATCTCAAAATAGATTTTAGCTCATGGTTAAGTCAAAATCCATAATCCACAATTGTTTATACATTGAAAGATAAAAAAGATAGAAGTAAAGCGAAGTTAGGAATTGAGCTATGCAAATCTGAATTTCTCTTGCTCCACTGTAAATCTCCAATGATCTTTAATTGCTTCAATCTTCCACTCTAATCTAATCTAGGGTTTTAATCTAATCTAATCTAATGGAATATATCCCACTAAATCTTTGTGTATTCTTCTCCTTTTATATCCCTCTGATGATCCTTCTCTAAATCAACTCTTCAGAATCCTTTTTGGCTTAGAATTCTTCATAGCAGCAAAATTTCCAAGTCTAGCCGTGCCCAAGCGCCTATGCCCTTGAATTTGTACTGATTCAAGCGCCTAGGCGCTTGAAATCAAAATGTGCTAGCAAGGTCAAGCGCCAAGGCCCTTGAATTTATACTGATTCAAGCGCCTAAGCACTTAACTGAGACCCCATATTTAAAAAAATGCCATTCCAATGAATTTTAATTCTTTTCTCTTCTAAAATAACTAATTTGACCCTCCAGCTCCATCCTACAAGAAATAAACACAAAAGCAAATAAGATGATACCAAAAACACTTAAGGATAGCACTAATTAAGTTTAATAATACTGAATTCGTAGGTATGAAACCCATTCATCCCCTGGATCACTCCATGCACAATTGAACTACACAACCACGAAAAAGGAACTACTTGCAGTTGTGTATACATTTGACAAGTTTCTCTAGTACTTGGTGGGAACAAAGGTGGTGGTTTACACAGATCACTCGGCTATTCGTCATTTAGTAGAGAAGAAGGACGCAAAGCCGAGGCTTATTCGTTGGGTTCTGTTACTCGAGGAATTTGACTTAGAAATTAAGGATAGAAAGGGGACAGAAAACCAGGTTGCTGACCATCTTTCACGATTGGAGAATCCCATGCAGGATGAGGCAGATAAAGTAGCAATCAAGGAGTCTTTCCCTGATGAGCAGCTATTCTGGATACATGATGTATTTTTGTGGTACGCAGATTTTGCCAATTATTTGGTCAGCAACATCCTCCCACCATACTTAACTCGCCATCAAAAGAGGAAATTTCTACATGATGTAAAGTGGTATATGTGGGATGAACCATATCTGTTCTACCAGTGTGCAGATAAAAGTTCCGGCGATGTATACCAGAAAGTGAAGTGGAGAGCATCCTACAGGCATGTCACACATCACCATACGGGGGACACTATGGGAGTGAGAGCACAGCAACAAAAGTTCTTCAATCAGGGTTCTTCTGGCCCACATTATTCAGAGACGCACATCAATGCGTGAAGAACTGCGACAGATGTCAGAGAGTGGGGAATATTTTAAAGCAAAATGAAATGCCACTAAACATGATCTTGGAAGTCGATATTTTCGATGTATGGGGAATCGACTTCATGGGACCATTTCCGTCTTCATTCAGCAATCTGTACATCCTGTTGGTGGTAGATTGCGTCTCCAAATGGGTTAAGGCTATTGCATTACCGACAAAAGATGCAAAAGTTATTTTAAGGTTCTTGAAAAAGAATATATTCACCCGTTTTGACACCACAAGAGCAATCATTAGTGATGAAGGGACCCATTTTTGCAACAAATATTTCACTGCTCTCTTGGAAAAGTATGGGGTCAAGCATCGGATTGCCACAGCCTACCACCCTCAAACGAGTGGACAAGCGGAGGTGTCTAACTGGGAAGTCAAGCGCATATTGGAAAAAATGGTCAATCTGAATCGAAAGGATGAATTTCGCCTGCAGGTGTATGAAAATTCTAAGTTGTACAAAGAAACGGTTAAGAAGTGGCATGATCAAAAAATATTGGAGCGAAAGTTTGAACTGGGTCAATCAGTACTGCTATTCAACTCTCGGTTGAAATTATTTCTCGAAAAGCTGAAATCCAGATGGTCAGGTCCTTTTACAATAAAGACAGTGTTCCCACATGGCGCCGTTGAATTATACAACAAGGAGTCGACTGAGTCATTCAAAGTCAACGGTCAACGGTTAAAGCATTACTGGGGCAGAGACGTAGATCGCCAAGCCACCGCGATCGACCTGGCCGAGCCAAACTGAAAATAGGAAGTAGTCAGGCTGAAAGACTAAAAATCAAGCGCTCGATGGGAGGCAATCCATCCTTTATGTTAATTTATATTATACATAAGTAGATTAATTTGAGTCATTTCATAATTTAGTATTAATTGAGTTTTAAGAATGCATGTCTAACAATTCAAAGTTTGTTTGTGCAGGGATGGGCCAAGTACAACACACATTCATGCCAAGATTCAAGAGGAATTCAATAAAGGAACAAGGGAAGGCTATTCAAGGAGTTCAGCAGGAAGTAGAATGAAGAAATGTCAAATTCAAAAAATCTGCATTCCCCCCGCCCCGACGGGGGTTTTAAGTTCATTTTCACCCGCACTGGCGGGCTTACTATATGGATTCCCTGCATACCCCCCGCCCCGACAGGCTTCAAGGCCAAATAAAGCCGCCTCGGCGGGACCCCAGTCCAAACTCCTTGCACACCCCCCGCCTCGTCGGGGGTCTCAAGCATAAACATGCCCGCCCCGGCTGGCTATCGGCAATTCTGTTTTTTAAAATACTTGTTAGGCAAAGACTTAAGCCATTCTACACACTTAACAACCTCCTTGGCTGCCGAGTATCAACCCAAACAACCCATATCTTCGATTCAAAAGCATCTACCCAGTACAAATACATTTATAATCGGATTCTACACAAGGCAATCGGATTACAGGCTTTAAAACTCCATCAAATTCTCATCACCCATCAACAAAGCCAGGTATCCATTGCAAGTTTCTCTTAAGGTCTAAGTTTGGGGGTTTCACTTGTGTATTACTTTAGCCAACTGAAATTCTGGGACACTGTGGGAGTATACATAATTGTTTGATGTGAATTGATTGAAAGAAAAATTTGGGGGAAATTGAAGAGCTAATCATCACCAACAAAACCCTAGAGGTCCCTCGCCCACCAAGTGTTTGACAGAACACCTCAACCAAAATCTTCAACAAAAGTGTTGTTTTGCTAAATCAAACGCCATGCCTCCACGAGCACCAAAGAGACCGAAGGGGGAGAGCTCGTCAGCACCACCTAGAGCCTTTGATTGGACCAAATTCTGAAGTGAAATCGCCGCCAACCGGTTTGACTACTTAGCATCAAAGAAGCTCACCCCTGAGCAGGGACTCAGGCCTGACCCGACTGATGGGGAGATGGCTCTCCAAATTGAAGAGCAGGGATGGGAAACGTTCACCGATTAGCCCGACGCAACGGTGGTGGCTGTCGTGAAAGAATTTTATGCCAACGCCGAGGATGCACAGCCATCGCTGATTACTACAATGTGCAACGACCAAACATGTGTCAATATCAGCAGTTAATCGATAGGGGCTCGGACTATGATGAGATCCTAGCACGAATTTGCAAATCGGGCACTGCATGGTTTAGAGGAAAGAAATGGGGAATACTAATCATGAGCTCCAGCCTAAACTAATATGGAAAAGTCTGGTATTCCTTCTTGTGCGCTAAACTCCTACCCTCGATGCATATCAGTGAGATTACAAAGGAGAAAATTTCTTTATTGTATACTATCCTCAAGGACAAAGACATCGACATAAGCCTAATCATTAATTTCTCAATTCGTCGGTGTCTGAGAGGATTGTTCTCGAGCGGACTGCCACACCCATCTTTGATCACGGGACTGTGTCGTTGTGCAGGTGTCAGGTGGATGGCCAAGGAGCTGACTCAGCAGCCTCTCCAGTTGCTTGATACGAGGATGTTAGCTCGGTTTGACAGATGGCCAGTAGCACCACCACACCCCCACGAGCTAGGTTTCATCTTCCCATCCGTCGAGGCGGCACAAAGAGTCGCGGCCATGGCTAGGGAGGAGCCGACTGAGGAGGCTGGCGAGGGGGACCCAGCAATGCAAAAAGAGGGCACCTCTGCTTCTCAGACTCCAGCTACTTAGCAGCAACTAGATGAGCATCGTTGATTGGCTAACAGGTTGGCGGCGCGGCAAGATCACATGTTCAACACACAGAATCACTTTAATGTTGCGGTCGCTGATGCGTTGGCTAGACTCAACACATCGGCTGAGCCATTCCAGTTCCTGGTGCCACAGCCAATGCCTGTGTATCCACCACCATCCTACTCTGATATGGAGGAGGACACTTGATGCCTCAGGGAAGTCCTCAACACTTTAATTGCTTTATATTTTGATCAATGAGGATATTGCTCTATTGAAGTTTAGGGGTGTATTTTGTATTTCATAAAATTGTTAAGACTTGCATTTAGTTATTAGTTTTAGGATAGTATAGTTAGAGTTTTTATGCTTATAAAATATTGAAATAAAAATGAAAATAAATCATAAAACACCAAAAAGAATTGTTAATTAGGATTGTTTGAGTCAGTATGTCAGTGGTGAGAGATAGCATTAGCCGGTGATGAGACTGGATTTACATAAGAACATAAACAGTAATGAGAACTAGGACATTGATGTACTTTGAGACCTTTACATGAGTCCTTACCTATTTACTACCTTTGCAATCGGTTAGCACGATAGGCAACAATTTGGTCAACTTAATTTGAATAGTCACATAATTGTTGTCTAGAACATAAAGTTGAGTTTAATGACAGAAATTAAATAAACTGGTAGAGTGACTAAGATTGGACTGAAACCTAAGTTTGGGGGAAGATATGGGAGCCATCTGAAAATTTTTTTTGAAAAATGTGTAAAAAGAAGGAAAAAATAGAAATGTATGAATAAACACCATGACTAGTTTAGTTTCGTGGCCTTTGGTACTCGAGTAAGTACGCCCTAGGGGATATCTTTACACCCAGCGCCCTAAAGCCATCTGGTTTGGGAGTCATTGGTCGAAAGCTCACTACATGGGTATCACTAAAGAGCCTAAAGAAATTAGACATTGCACAGTCATGAGTAAATTAAAGATACGGGAAAACGAGCAAAATGCCCCATTGAATAAATAAAGATAGAAAATCTCCCATATTGACTTCTGACTTGGTTGATGTTGAATTGAATCCACTTTACCTTGATTACACAATTTCTTGAGTTAGAATTATGATTTCATTCTAAGACGCATATTATATGATATATTTGATCTGTAGTTGAGTTTATTGTTGTTATGCACACACACACAGCAGAGGTGTTGACAGGTATAGATTCATTGACTAGTCTGATGTGCAGATATGTTTCTAATTGGATCTATTGTTTATATCTTTGTGAATTCTCTGAGGAAATACTAGTTACCTTCTTTCTATCTGACAGTTGCATTAGCAGGCATTGTATTAATATTGCATATGCATTGTTTTGCTTGAGGGCAAGCAAAGTCTCAAGTTTGGGGGTATTTGATAAGTTGATTTTATACCAACTTATTGTTATCCGTTATAGCTTGATTTTTTCTTACTTTAAGTTATTTTAGTATCATTTTACCTGGTTTTGTGCTATGAATTGCAGGATAAGGATTGATGAGAAACTAGGGAGAAAGGAGCAAAAATTATAGATTTTTAGAGAATTGGACCCCCGCTGGGGCAGGCATCTCCAAGCCAAAACCCCCCGCTAGAGCGGGGGTACAAAATTGAGCAAGCTGAAAATTGGCATGCAGCCAGGGCGGGCGTACCAAGGGTTAAAATGCCGCCGGGGCGGGCATACGGCAGAGTAGACTATCAGTTTCCTGTTTAGACTCGAATTGTGCAGACAATAAGGGTTGATTGGTGTTGCGGCTGGACCAGTATAAAAGGAAAAATATAAGGCTGCTATAGACACACTGAGACAGATCAAGAAGGCCTAATTCAAATATTGAACTTGCACAGAGGATTGAAGCACCAATTGGACGAGAAGAACGCAAGATCAGAGTGGAGAGCGGTGATACAATTCTAGTATCTACTTTCTCTTTATCTTTTCATCTTGTAATCAGAATGTTTTCTATGATGTGGATTGTTGGATTTTACTTATCTATGATAAACTAATTTCCTTTTTAAGGCTACAATGGATCTTTTATTGTAATAGATGATTAAATATTCTTGAATTCAGTTTATGGATGTTATTCCCAGATTATTTGCTATGTGTGTGCTTAATCTATATAATTGCCTGATCAATAATTATTTGTTATCCTTTATGAACTTGAGAAAGGACATATAGGATTAGAACTAGCCATAGTGACATATGTTCGTGACTACTGCGTAGATGGAATTCATAATTCATGTTTAGGATAGAGATATGCCTTTACGCCATATCTAATCTGATAGAGAACTTGATATTAAACTCTCTTTAATTGTAATTCACATAGAGATATAGTGAATTAGTTAATTAGGGTGTCTTGCTTAAATTTATCATCTGTGGATGTGAGTGAGTATGGATATTATGCATCGAAAGGTGATTTTATCTGCATTAGTGTTCTTGATTAATAATATGGGGTAATTGAAATAAACTGGAGAAAAGGATATTATCTAAAGTGAAATAATAAGTGAAGTTGTAGGCTTAATTCTCTCAAACTTGTGAAAATCTTGATTTAGTGTTGCGATTGGTTTAAGTAGTGATTTAGTTATAAAAACATCTTTTAATTGTTAGTTTGACAAAGCTGAGATATTAAAAAGTTGGTACTTGTTTGATTAAATAGAAATTACTGTCTCTGTGGGATCGATATCTGATTTATCATTATATTACTTGTTGACCACGTACACTTGAGTGTTGCGCATAGAAAATACCTAACAATCAGATCCGAATTCCTCACATCAAGAAAGGGAAGGGTGGCAGTTCAAAGAAGAATCTCGGCCCTGATCTGAAGGATGTCACAGTCGTCATCAGAGAAAAGACAGACGAGAGCAAGGCATTTATCCTCCCTATCCCTAAGGATCTGACATTGGATAACTGGAGCAGCGTCCCTTACCTCATTTAAAAAGGGTAAAAGGACAGAGAGTCTGTATGCCCTGTAACATGGTTTCATTTACTGCTTATTTTAGTTGCACAGCTATAGTAGTAACTTTTCTCATACTTTGATAAATGCTTTGTCTGTTTAAATAGTTTCATATATTAATGTGAAAGTATTTTGTTTCCAGGACTTCAGAATTGGATTTGTTTGTCTCTGCTAATGAGATGCCAACCTGTCACAGTGACTACAACTTTGATGTAGAACTGAATTTTGACTTGATGGAGATCGATCAAGAGGAGGTAGATGACTATGAGGTGCCTGAGGAAATCAAACAATGGGTCGAAGACAAACCCAAACCAAACCTCGACCAAACCACCATTGTCAATATCGGAACCTCAGAAAACCTCAAAGAAATCTAGATAGGCGTAGACCTCACACCAGACCAAAGAACCGACCTGATTAAAATCTTAACACAATTCCAAGATGTGTTTGCATGGTCACACGAAGATATGATCGGCTTGTCCACTGATATTGTCATCCATCGAATGCCCATTAAAGATGGATTCAAGCCAGTCAAGTAAAAGCGTAGGCGATTGAAACTCGAATGGAGTCTGAAAGTCAAAGAAGAGGTGGTCAAACAATTCAAAGCCGGCATCATCATGGTATCAACATACCTAGAGTGGCTGTCAAACATAGTCCCCGTGCCTAAGCCTGGAGGGAAGGTACGAGTATGCGTGGATTACCGGGATTTGAACAAAGCTTATCTCAAGGATAACTTCCCAGTACCTTTTATCCACATCCTGATAGACAATACGGCGTAGTACCGCATGTATTCTTTTGTGGATTGCTTTGTCGGTTACCATCAAATCATGCTCGCTGAAGAGGACAGGGAGAAGATAGCCAATCACTTCATGGGGAACCTTCTATTATAAACATTTATCCTTCGGCCTCATCAATGCCGGTGCCACATATCAGAGAGCCATGATGGCCCTATTTCACGACATGATGCATAAGGAGATAGAGGTTTATGTGGATGACATCATCATTAAATCCCGGAAGGAGGATGATCACATCAGCCATTTAAGGAAGCTGTTCAACAGGTTGCGTAAGTACAACCTCAAGTTGAATCCGGCCAAATGTGCCTTTGGTGTCAAATCGTGCAAGTTGTTGGGATTTCTGGTAAGCAATAGAGGTATTTAGCTGGATCCCGCCAAGATTAAAGCCATCACTAAGATGCCCGTACCCTGAATAGAAAATGAAATACATGGGTTCTTGGGGAGGATCAATTTCATAAGCCGGTTCATTTCCCAGCTCAAAGTAACTTGAGAACACATCTTCAAGCTACTAAGGAAGAATTCCTCCATGAAATGGAATGAGGATTTCCAAAAAGCTTTCCTTGCCAACAAAAAGCAGCTGATCGAAGCACCTGTCTTGGTACCCCTGAGGGATGAAGTTCCTCTATTTATGTACCTGTCCGTCAATGCCAACACAATGGGCTGTATGCTGGGACATAAAGATGATAGTAGCAAGGAGAGAGCTACTACTACATCAGCAAAAGATTCAGCAGTGGCAAACAGAAGTACACTCTGATTGAGAAGACTTGTTGTGCATTGGCATGGGCCGCCATGAGGCTACAGCACTATCTGCATGGGCACACGACCTATCTCATATCCCGTATGGATCCACTGAAGTACGTGTTCAGCAAACAATATTAAATTGTCAATCGTCCAAATGGCAGTTGATCCTCCAACAGTTCGACATTATCTACGTGACTTAGAAGTCCATCAAAGGTCAGGGCATTGTAGATCAACTAGCCGAAGCACCGTCCGGAGGTTTTGAGCCTTTGGAAACTTATTTCTCGGATGACAGAATCATGATAATTCAACAAATACCTCCAGAGAATACAGTCCAACACTAGAAAATGTATTTTAATAGAGCGGTGAACCTAGAAGGTGTCGGAGCTGGGGCAGTTCTTGTCTCGGGTACAGGAGAACAGTATATTATGGCTACCAAGTTACAGTTTGTCAACACCAACAACACAGCGGAGTATGAAGGCATCATAATAGGGTTGAAGCTAGCCCAATCCATGGGTATCTAGCGTCTATTAGTCTTTGGAGATTCTGAGTTGGTTATCAGACAAACCACCGGGGCGTATCATATCAAAGAATTGCATCTACTACCCTATCACTGAGAGGTTATCAACATATCCATGGATTTTGAAGAAATAACCTTCCTCCACATCCCTCGAGGTAGGAACGACTTTGTGGATGCATTGGCAACATTGGCTTCCCTGATCAATATATCGGGTAAAAGGGGAATTCCTGACATCAAATTCACAAACCAAAAGGCCCCGACATATGGGAATTACATTAGATAAGTATCCAATGAAATACCTCCTATCGAACAGCCTTGGTACCAAGACATCAAGGAATATTTCTGAGATGGATCTACATCTGCAGGGGCAAGCCAAGCCAGAAAGAAGCAGATTCACAAGATGGCTATGAAGTTTTATCTTAGCGAAGATGCACTCTATAAAAGGGATGCTGGAATAGGCCTTTTAAGATGCCTCGATAAAGAGCAAGCCTAGAGATTGATGGATGAAGTACACGATAGAGTCTGTGGTCCACACATGAGCTGTCATCTGCTGACCAAGAAGATATTAAGGACAGGGCATTATTGGATCTCTCTCAAAGAAGACTGTGATGATCACGTCAAGAAATGTTACCAATGCCAAGTCCATAGAAATGCCATACACGCTCCTCCAAATGAGCTGCACAATATGAGTTCGCCATGGCCTTTCTCCATATGGGGAATAGACGTGATCGGGCCAATAGAACCCAAAACTAGCAATGGTCATCGATTCATCTTCACCATGATTGATTACTTCACCAAGTGGGTTAAAGCTGCCTCTTTTCCCAAAGTCACCAAGGAGGTAATCATTGGTTTCATCAAAAACAATGTCGTCTGTCGATATGGACAGCCGGAGGTGATCGTCTCAGATAACGCCAAGAACCTAAACAATTAGATGATGAGAGATTTATGCAGCAAGTTTCATATCAAGCATCTCAATTCCATCATCTACCGGCCCAAGATGAATGGTGCTGTCAAAGCGGCCAATAAGAACATCAAGAAGATCATACAAAAAATATCAGCCAATCATAAATAATGGCCTGACATGTTGCCTCTGACTCTGTTAGTATACAAGACGTCCATTCGTACCTCTACTGAGGTTACCCCCTATTCATTGGTCTATGGCATGGAAGCAGTATTGCCCATAGAAGTAGAAATGGAATCTCTGCAAGGGTTAATAGACGCTCAGATGGAAGAAGACCAGTGGTTGCTAGAATGGTACCACCAACTGTCCCTGATAGATGAGAAGAGGGCTACAGCCATTTTCCATGGGTAGTTATATCAGCAAAGGATTGCTCGACCATACAACAAGAAATCTGAATCCGACAATTTAAAGAAAATGATTTGGTATTGAAGAAAGTTCTGTCCAATCAAGATGAAGCCAAAGGAAAGTTCGCCCCGAATTGGGAAGGTCCTTTCATTGTCAAAGAAGTGTTGACAGAAGGAGCCATCAGATTGCAAGAGATGGACGGGAGCGAATTTCCCCAACTGATTAACTCAGACGCCGTGAAAAGGTACTATGTCTAAAACACATGCCTACCATAATCCTGGTCCTGCGAATTGATCAAATCAGTTTGAGTTTTCACTAGAAGATTGAACTACGAATGACCTGATCTCCCTCCACCCGGGAGTACTTAAGCAGCCATTCCTGGTGCAGTCAAACCAAACAAAAATTTCAAAAACCCTCCAAACCAAATAAAAAGTTCAAAAAACCCATCAGACCAAACTCAAAAGAGACACTTCTCAAACCTCTCACACAGAACTTGAACTATGACTGACTTGATCCCCCTCAACCCGGGAGTACGTAGACAATCATTCCTGGTGCGGTCTGATCTTCAAAGAAAAAAAACTCAATAAGAACCAGTCCCAAGACACCGAAACCCTATAAAACCCAAATACTATCAAGTCTCCCTGGTCAACAGACGCTGCTGAGATATTCTCTAACATCTCACTGTCCATCCATCAAGGAGAAGCTCATGATACACCAACAACAGCCAGTTATGAAAGAAGTGGTAATCACTCTGCAATGACAATACATATCCAACAGGGAAGTGAATCAAAATATATTTCTCTGATATGTAATATTGTTTAATATATACATGGTGTCCTGTACATAACAAAAATGGTTGATCTAGTAGGTGCAGAAAAAATAAAGCTAGTCTATGAACCCATGGACAAGCGGGATAACAGTGCCAACGTGGCATCCCTCTCTGAAGATGGAGGAGCAGCTGCAAGCTCAATACCCTCAGTCTTCATAAGAGCAAGAACATCCAAAGCCATCTGCATAGTGCTGCTGTGACCATCTATGAAAGTGCTAATATCTGCAACCAAGTTGTGGGTATACGATCTAAGTGTCGTACTATCTGCAATATATATATCCCAGGTAGCTATGGCCTCATCCCTCTCTACATAAGCAGCATCCCGGTCAACTAAGTCCTCCTCAATCTCCTCAAAGGCTGCATCTCTGACAGATCGAACCTCATCTCTCTCCTCAAAAGATGCATCTCGGGTAGATCGAGCCTCGTCTCTCTCAACCAATGCTACATCCCGAGTAGCTCGAGCCTTGTCTCTCGCAGTAAAAGCTGTGTCTCTACTAGAAAGGGCTGTCAATATCAATTCCCTAGCCTGATCTCTCTAAAAAGTCATCCGAGCTAGTAAATTAGCAATAGCTAGATCTGTCCCTGAGGGAATGCTCGGAGGGTCGCTAACTAAAGCCTCTGTCAAACCAGTAAACAACTCATCCTCCGTGGGAGAATCGAGATCCTCCATAGGCTCCTTCTTGTCTGAATCAACACTCGAAACTGGCTGGATAACTACAGCTGCTGCTATATCAGCCTCCAACCATGCCGAATACTCTGGAGAACGGTCCGGATGGCTAGTAGAGAACTCAACCCTCTCTCTATGAGTCCAACACTCGTAAATCCTGATCAGGTCAGCTGACGACAATAATGAAGCTGATATCCGCTGATCAACGGCCCCCTCAAACTAGTGAAGGCTCTGGAACTGATCAAATTGACCCATAACTTCCAACGGATGATAAGTGATCACCCCCCTCAAGCCCGCCAGAGGCAGGTAATCCATGCTAACTGCATGGGTGATGAAGCTGTAAGGGGAGACAAGCCCTGAGCATGGTAAGATCAAAAAGAGATGCTCAATATCTGATAAAAAGGCCGACCATGTCGCTGCATCTGAACACTTAGCTGGCTGGAAGGAGTAGGACATGGCTATCTCATGGGTAAAGTAGTACCCATGGTGTCTAAAGGTGCCAATCAGACGCAAATGTGTCATGAGCCATACATACAGCAGAACGGAGCTACCTCTAAAAAACCCCTCGGGATGGGTGCTGTAAAATGTAGCTGATCTCAAGGTCTCAGCTAGTATCATCGGCAAAATCGTACTACCCTTTCTAAGGGCACGGACCACTACCATCAAGCCAATATCCAAATGGTCCAAATATAGTGGCATGTATATATAAGCCGTGACGCACATCAACAAGACGTCTACACGGGTAAGCTGCCACTAATCTGGAGAAATGATAAAATCTCCAGAGTGTCGCTCGTAGCTATCTAGATGACCAAAGCGATCGATCAAAAAGTCAATGGATATCACATGTCCTGAAATGATCTCCTTAGTAACAACTCGGCACCTCAGACCAGACATAGTCATAAATGGTCTCCTCATGTCACTGATGGCTGTCCGAGCCCAAGGCAGATCCAGTGTCAAACCTGTAAAGCGCTCATACTCCTCTAAGGTAGGAGTCAACTCATGGAGGCTAAAACAGAAAACCTGCCGCTCAGGTATCCAGCATGATAAGATGCCATCCACAAATCCATACGAAACCTGGAAAGCTAGAAGGGCTAGAGAATGCCCTAGCTTCTGGTCTACTGTCCCTCTGGCTGTGATGGGCAGACTATCATACCAAGACCGCAATAAAGATGCTACCAAATATGGTGGTGAATGCTCAATACGGCTGACCGTAGATGACGACATTTGTATCCTCATATTATAAGACCATCCATGGGTCAAATCTGAACTCACCTGTCTAAATGCATATTCATGACATAATACATGCATAATGATAATGATAAATATGATGCAATACATAAAAAATATCATGCATATCTAGAATAAACTATCTACTGCAAGCATCATCTCTGTCTGCTAATAAAATATAAAATAAAAAGTACAGGGAAATGGGGCACAGCCGCCCAACTACTAACAGAGGCCTATCAAAAGATATAGCGAGAAATGGGGCACAGCCACCCAATAGCTAAACAGAGGCCTATCAAAAGATATAGCGAGAAAAGCTATCCGAAGAGATCAAGAATATCTGTCTTCAGGCTATTAACCTGCTCCAGCTCCTCTTAAGTCACAAAGTCTCGGCCAGTGGGAATGTCCGTTCGGTACAAGGGAGGATCAGCACCTGTAAAGCTGCTAGAAAATGGACCTGTGGAAGGGCCAGCTCCAGAGCTGGAATGAGCAAAAGAATCTGCCTCAGATGGATCCCGGCCACGGTGCCTGATGAAAAAATGAGCCCTCTCCAACTGCTGGATCAGTCCTGTAATTTGGTCCAAATGAGTCGGATCTCGGAGGCAAGCTATCCAGTCTGTCATCATCACAGACCCGGGCACCATGTCTACCATAAACTGGGTAGCACGAGTCTGAGCCTTAATAGTACGAGGACTCCACCAGCTGTGAAATGCCTCCTGGCTGTAAGGACCCTCTAACAGGGTGAAGCCATCTATGCCCACCAGTGAAATGTCTGTGAGTGGCTGAGCTAATGGCCAATGATGCCAAGCAGGAGGAACAAAGGGAATGTGGATATCTCCCACGGTGCTCCGAATAGCCCGCTCTCCTAAATAGAGCTCCTAACCTCCCTCTGTCAAAATATAACTCGGCGAGTGGATATTGCAAACTCCCAGCCAGTGGAAAAGCCGTCCTCAAACCCGACTGTCAAAAAGTCTGAGGTATACGAGACCCACGGGATCGACTCGACCGTCAATAGCTCTAGTTGCACGCGGGAATGGGTGAATCCCTCGGTTATAGGGAACTTCGTTAATGTGGAGTGAAGCCAGTGTCGTCCCCTCGGATAAGTCTCCAAGCCCAAAGTATTGGCAGGACGTAGGCAAGGGAGCCTCTCATATGTCCAAAACTGGCCATGCAATTATTAAAAGTCCTCATGGATCAAGACTGACAAACATAATTTAAAATATTATAACCAAGTAAATTAAGAGAACAAACCTTGGGTTAAGTCAACTTCCACCTTAGAAACATACACTGATCATTAACTCTAGTATACACAATTAATACTTGGAATATTCATCTTTAGAATCACTTCCATGTCTTTCCTTAATTTTAGTTAGATAGAAACAAGCGATCTAAATAACCCTGACCACTAAACAACTTTAGACAAGTGCTAAAAGTTTAATCTAGTAGAAGCTTTAAGAATTATAAAAATCGATGAAGCTAAACAACACAAGCATAAGCGGTTGCATTTAATTTAGTTGAATATTCTCCCTAAGATATAATAATCTCGTGATCTGCAGTTAATTATTAATCTTAGTTACTTCGTAAATTAGAGTGACCAAACAATTACTGATTCGATATCTAATTTAGCAGTAGATTTTAATGGATAATACACTAGTATGCATCCTAGCAAATAAACAAATCAATCATGTAATTCAAGCATAGAAGAATAAACAATACTCACAATATTAATTGAACAATTAAAATCAATTAGATCTCACAGTGTATTTAATCCAAGGCTTCCATCTTCTTAATCCAAGAACAAGAGTTTAGCCGCACATGGCTATTAAAAACACCAACGAGAGAAAGAAAATATATTATTTAATCCCCCCCAGATATCAGCTCTAAACCCCTTATTTATAACACAAGAAAACACAACTCTAACATGCCCTAGCATTCCAAGTCCAAGTCGCTAAAGGAATTCGGCAGGCAGATCTAGCGCCTACCCGCTTGGGCGGGTCTTCCTTATGTGAATCTCCCGCTAGGGCGAGTATCTTCACTGTCCAGCAGCTAAGACCATTGCATGACTTAACCCCACTTCCTTATGTATGACGCGAAATAACGTGAGCTGCTACATTCCTTTAGTTTGCTGCAACCGTGGGCCCCCATATGTCATCTCTTTATTTGCTCCATTTCCCTTTCCAAGCGTGGGCTACTAAATTTGTGAGCTTGGCTAATTTTGTGGCCCACCATTGCAGCTGCTGCCCATTTCTTTTCCAAGCTAATTTGTGGCTTTGTTTATTAAACCGTGGGCCCACTAACACTAGCCCACCTGATCTGCTTTAATTATTTGGCTTTAAAAAGGCTGGGCTGCTACATTAACTTGTAATGCATGAAAGGTTTTGTGCCTGGTTTGTTCCTTTGAGCCAATTTTGCTTCCTTGGTTCAATTGTACCTAAAATAACAAATATAAGATAAATGAATATACTTAGGTACAAAAGAGAAATAAAAGATTAAATATTAAGGGAATAAAATACAACATATTTCATTCCTATCACCCACTCTGGGCATCCACGCTTAAGGGACCAGAATGGACCGTCCGACCTTTGATGGCCGTCGCAAGAACTCCTAAAAGGGACCGAACGGCAGTAGGTGAAATGTCAGCCATAACCGGCACTAGCTCACCTACAAACTCTATCCCGGTGATGAACCTCCAGTCCATAGGCATCATCATCACCTCAAAATCCAACAAATGGAGAGACTGGGTCTGGTGGAACCAGCGCTCAGACAAAGCCTTCAGATAACCCCAGGGGCAATGGCGGGGAGGGATAGAAAAGAACGCCTGAAACCCCCAGGTGTCAACAATGGCTCGATACTCCGGATACAGAGTATGATATTAGGAATGGACATTGAACCAGTTCCCCCTGGGTTGTGTAAAGCCAAGAACCTGCATCAAAAAGCCAATCCAGATCAAACCTATGCCCTGAAAATGGCAAAAGAAAAAAAAGAAAATCCAGAAGAAAAACTTCAGTCACCTAGTTGGCGTGAAGGTATCTCAATGGATGGCTCCTCAAATCTTCTAAAAACTCCTGAAGTGGCACTACAATGACTGGAAGATCCCCACGTAGAGCCTGAGTTGGGGCAGGATCAACAAATGGGACATCCTCATCGTCCACATCAACCGGGGGCTCAGCCCGGATAGGACGAATCACAGACTCAGCCAAACAGCGAGGCGGTCGGCCTGGACGTGGCTAAGGAACATCAGAAACTCTCCTCTGCCTCACTCCTGAGGTGACCCTGCTAGCACTACCGGGTCTATCTAGCTCCATAACCTGGACAAAGTCTCCAAATCACCTCAGAAAGGGTGAGGTAAGCCTTAAACCTGTGGCTTATTAAATTAAATCATTGCTTTATGCATTTTTAAGTCCCAAAACATTCTTTCGTTAACAAAAATCCCTAGTGGAGTCAAAATTGCATGGTCATTAAATGCTCAGGCTTTTGAAAAAATTTTGTCAGAGTCTCCTTTGTAAAATGGACTATCTGCATGCACACAGGCATAACTAGGTGGCCATATAGTAGCACACCTACCCAAGAACAAAAACAGTTCATATTTATAAAAAATAAAATCAAAAGTAAAGTCCCCATGGCAGCTAAATTACCACAGGCATTTTTAGTTGAAAATCTAGGCTCACTTGGTCTCAAAAAGGATGAGTAAACTGACCAAAAAGGGCGTCAATTGACTGTTTCAGAATTTAAAATTTTCTACATCAAAATGTTCAGCACAGTAAAATATGCATATTTACTAAGTATGAAAATTTTTATCAAATCATATAGGCACATCTATTTGATACATTGTGTTTAAAAGCATACTACGTGCTTTATAACATTCTATTGGTCAAAACTGGAAAAAAAAAGGATGTAAACGTTACCAGAGAAGTGCAGAACGCTTGTACGGTGACGAAATCTGAAAAAAACTGCCCAAACTCCGTAGATCTTAGAAAGAAAATTGGATTTCCTTTAGGATTCAAAACTGAAAATGAATCTGAGAAACCAAGGATGCTCAACTTAAATATACAGGAAGGAGCAGCTCCATTTGCGGCTGCCACACCCCTAACTGCGGCTCCCTAAAGTGGGTCCCACCCCCTCCGGCTCGGTCCAGTTCGAGTGGAAATGGAGTTTACAAAAGCTGAAAAGTCAAATCCAAAAATATACTGCTACGCGATTGAGCGGATTAGCCTAAAATCCTGTGTATGAGAGGCGAATTCCTGACGGAGAGGCGAATTCCTGACGGAGAGAAGAACTTCATGTAAATAGTTGGTTATCATCCCAAAGCAATATCTGGGGACCAATGATGAAAACTGCTGAAAAACTATGAAAAACTGCTGAAAACTGCCGCTATCAAAGCGTTGGGAAGGTCCGACGGTATGAACGGCAGGTTCTGAATGTATCAGGGAATCCAGGTTGATCCAAGGGTGTGATTTGTCAGAAAGAATACCCCCACATTGAATTTGGTTAGAATGAATGGCAGTTCAGCTGTTGGCGACAACTCTAACAAAGCGTTAGGAACAATCCAGTGGTATCAGCCGTTGAAGGCTACTTCAGCGAAGGTCAGAGGATCTGACACTATCAGCCGTTGACGACAACTCCAACGAAGCATCGGGAATGATCCGATGGTATCATCCATTGAAGGCTACTTCAGCGAAGGCCAGAGGGTCTAGCACTATCAGCAGTTGGCGACAACTCCAGCGAAGCATCAGGAATGAGCCGGTGATGAAAATAACGTATAAGTTTATCCCCATAGAGGACAGATGATGGAATCTGTTATACAAATCCCAAGAAGGAGTATCGAGAAGGATCGGTGATTCAACCGACCATTGTAAACTACCGTTCGAGTAGGCACCAAGAAGGTTCGGTAATGGTCAGACCCTGCAAACTACCGTTCGAGTCAGAATTGAGTCAAGGTCAATAGACCAGTGGAAACTATCAGTCGAATAGGCATCCACAGGAACATAGGCATCAATTCAATGATAATTCAAATCGTTGGCAATAACTCCAATATAGCATCGGGAAAGGTCCGATGATGTCAACCGGTGGGAGCTATCATCAGGATAGGAACCGGGAATCTCCAATGGGATAAATAATAAAAGAATATCCCCAGCGGAGAAGGAAGTCAGAAAGCTTATCTGAAGGCAAAGAGTGTTGATTACCACCCCAACGTCGAGTTCAGAAATGTCCAACGGCATCAGCCAAGAGAAAATCTTCCCCAAAAGACTATCATGGATAACGTCATCCCCATCAGAAAATGGTGTAAACAGACGGTGATAGCCTACCACCACAAGGGTATCTAACATTCGTAACATAACACATCATGCATTGCATAACATTTACATATGTCATATTTCTAGTGTCTAACATTCTTTATCCTATTCATCCCACTACATTGCATAAACATGATAAAGAGGGGCATCTGTAGACACTCAAAATTTTGCATTCCTATTACCAACCCTGCATGAGGGTAAAACCATCTTTTTCCTCTCGGTCACTACACTGGGATGTTAAGTTCAACCCCTGTCACTACACCGGGATGTCAAGTCAGACCCCAGAAACACCGGGATGTCAAGCAGCCCCAACGACAACCCTTGGATGTCAAGTTCAGCCCCGGTGATAATACCGTAAAGTCAAGCAGCCCCGGCGACAACCCCGGGATGTCAATTTCAACCCTGATCACTACACCGGGATGTCAAGTCAGACCCCAACAACTCCGGGATGTCAAGTAAAGCCCCGGTGATAATATCGGGATGTCAAGTAGCCCAGGCAACAACCCCGGGATGTCAAGTTCAACCCCGATCACTACACCAGGATGTCAAGTCAAACCCCGGCAACACTGGGATGTCAGGAGAAGCCCCGATGACAATATCGGGATGTCAAGCAGCCCCGACAAAAATCCCAGGATGTCAAGTTCAACCCCGGTCACTATATCGGGATGTCAAGTCAAACCCCGGCAACACTGGGATGTCAAATAAATCCTCGGTTACAATACCGAGATGTCAAGCAGCCCCGACAACAACCCCGGGATGTCAAGTTCAACCTCGGTCACTACACCAGGATGTCAGTCAAACCCCGACAACAACGTGATGTCAAGTGAAGCCCCGGTGACAATACCAGGATGTCAAGCAGCCCCAGCGACATCACCGGGATGTCAAGTGAAGCCTCGGTGAAAATATCGAGATGTCAAGCAACCCCGGCGACAACCCCGAGATGTCAAATTCAGCCCCAGTGACAATACCGGAATGTCAAGCAGCCCCGACGCTAACACTGGAATATCAATTCAACCTTCAGAGACAACCCTGAAGCATTACATCATCCCCAGAGACAACCCTAGGAAACCAAGTCAGCCTTAGAGATAACCCTGAGGACAAACAGAATCGACTGGGATCAAAACCTCTGAGATAACCCCGGGAAAATAGTTAAAAATTGTGCCAGTACAGGAGACAACCCCCGGAGGGGCAAAATGGTCATTTTATCAACTTGAAGCCAATCCTATCAAAATCAAGCCTAGTTGATCCAATGAAGGTCAGAAAGATCCATAACATTAATCCCGAGTGAGAACATCATAATATAGCTCAACGGACAAACTGCGAAGAAACGAAGATCCGGTTATGAACCCATCTTCATGGACTCGGAGAAGGTTAAGTCCCATGTCATTGTGACACTCTCGGCGAGGGCTTTCTGGAAAGGTATAGCATGCCTCAAAAGGACGCTCCGATCAAAAGTTAAAAAGTTTTAAACCCGACATCGCGTTACTCGGAGTGCACATACTTCGAGACGATGGGAGACCCGCGGCTACCGCGGGTAGACCCGCTACCATCGGGTCTTTAAATACAAGCTTCCCCTTGCCAAACAAAGAAGAAAAAAATAGAAAACGCTCTGAAACTCCACTCATTTTGTTTCCTAGCCCGACTTCTTATACTCCAAACCTCGTTTTTATTACTCTGACACGTACTAATCCTCATATACTACAACATAACAAAAATTAACCAGTGGAAATGTTCATTTGAAGCTTACTAAGTGGATAAAAGCCCGTGTAGCAGTTCATTGTAAGTATTTTTATGATCAGAACTCGTTTTCTACTTCATTACGTCTATTTGCACTTGCACGTAAAGTTTCATCTCCTAGGTTTACCTGGAACTCAGTTCCATGGTCGTTTTTCCTTACTTTTTAATACATTTTAGTACATATATATGTTTTTCTGTATTTGTACAGTCTGGATTGACGATCCGTGGCTTTTACTTACTTTTTTGTATATATATGCATATATGTACTAACTTTCAGACTTGAATTGCTGATTCGTGGCCTTTTTAAATTAATTATATAAATATTTGACTATATATATACTAACTTTTCATTCTATCAAGCTCGGATTGCAAATCCGTGGCAGCTACTGCTTTTATATATATAATTATATATATAATTTTTTCTAACTTCGTTTGGCCTGTATTGCTAATTCGTGGCCCTTATTGCTTTAATATATATATACTAACTGTATATATTAACATTTCTATTTTAGTTTGGCCTGGATTGGAATTCTATGGCCTTTTTACAGCTTTTTTATATATATATTTACATTCCGTTGAGCCTGTATCATTTCGTGGCTCTTCACAGCTTTTATATATATTTTTACATTCTGTCAAGCCTGGATCACTCCATGGCTCTTTTACAGCTTTTATAAATATATATATATATATATATATATATATATATATGTCGACGTTGGAAAATTTAAGAATCCCGCGGGTCGGTTCATAACCCGAGTTTCCTCAAATCGATCTTCCTAAGTTCTCTCTACCCCCACTCTTTTATTTTAGGAAAAAGGTTTTGAAGGGTATTTTAGGAAAGAGGCCATCATGTGTTTATGTCAACGATTTGAACGTTTAGAGTCGCCAGTTGGTAGATTGGAAAATGGTTGTACCAACTCAACCGAGTTTGATTTGAAAAGAGGCCCAATTGCTGGACACTGTCAAAACTTGATCTTTGAAATTGGAGTTTTGAGTTCGGGGGCTTGGTTAAGTGTGAGAAAGGTGTTAGGCACCCCACGACTCCCATGTAAATACGGTACTGCATCTTTTCATTATTTCCCTTAAAACTGTGAATGCGTGAGTGAATGCTATTTGAAAATTGGGCCTATTGATTTGATTGATTTGAAAGTAATGCTTTGCTTCGTTGAACCTATATACGAAGGGTTTGATTTGATTTTGAAAATCAGTCTTTGATTTGATTTGCAAAAGCATTTTGATTAGATTTGCAAAATCTTTGAAATTGAATTGACAGTGATGTTTTGAAAGCTGTTTATCAAACCCCTACGCTGACATAGGGATTGAAGCCTTTTGATACTTCCAAAATTTTTCTTTTATATCCTTAAGGCTGCATGCAAATGGTGATTTGCCGGGCTGCGAAGCATCCTCGACCACAAAAATATACTAGTGTCGGTCTCCTCATGGGTATGAAAACCATTGGAGGGACGCTAACACGACAATTGACATTTTTCATTATATTGAGAACTTAAATCCGGATAACCATTTTAAGGTCTGTGTATGTACATTTTACATAAAAACTGGCAAGGTACATCTGTAAACTGGAGTTTGTCCATCGTGGGAATCAGATTCCGATCGATTTGATCGTGAATCCCACGATTCCTAGGCTCACATATGAGTAGCCAATAAACCTGTACAGTTCAAATTTGCACAGAAATGGACATATATACATCTTCACGTCGCAATGGAACCAAAGATTCATAAATAAATCCTAGTTGTGAATGGCCAAAGCGTCTCGTTCCCACTAGATAGAGATCTAAGGGACGCGAGTTTTCCTTCAAAACTGAAACTATAAAAATAACTAGATTTAAAGAAATCTCAGCCCTTATAGCTTCCAGGTTCTGTCGGGACCTGTCTGAACCGTTGAAAGTTAGAATTGGCGAGATTTGGATAAATCTAGTCTACCTGAAGATATGTCAGTGCAGATTCATATACAAATGAATGTTAAATGCAGCAGTTGAATAAATTGAGTAAAGTAATATATATATATAATTATATATAATTATATATATACAAAAGCTGTAAAAGGGTGATGGGTTTTCACTCGTAAGCCCGGACTGGAATTGAAATATATATATATATATATATATATATATATATATAAAACTATAAATAGTCAGAAAATAATCCAGGCTGTGACAGAAAATATATAAATATATAGAAAAACAGTAAAAAGGGCGATGGGTTTTCACGTCGATGCCCGTACTTGAATTGAAATTGACAGAAAAGTAATCAACCAGTGACTGGGGAGAGCACCCAATATGGCGAAGTGTGCAAAAGCAGTAAAATGGCCACGAAGTAATCCAGGCTTGACTGAAAATATATAAATATATATATATAAATATATATATATATATATATATATAGAAATGTAGTCAACTAGGACTGATATGAGTACCAGTGATGGTGAAATTCGTTTATATATGCGTAAATATATATAAAAGCGGTAAACTATCATGGATTTGACATCCGGGCTAGACAGAATTAAAATGTTAGTACATTTACAGTTAAATATATACAAAAAAGGGCCAAACCCGGACTGGGAAGACAACCCAGTCCGGCGGAGTTGCCAAAAATGTGTGTGCTAGTGCATTGAAGCTGCTGGAGCTGACGGATCGTCAATCAGATTTGTAAAAATGCAAAAAAAATGCGTTTATGTACAGAAACGTACCAAATTTTGACAAAATGGCCACGTAACTAAGTTTCAGGCATATTTAGAAGATGAAACTTCATGTGTAAGTGGAAAATAGTGCAAAGCAGTAGTATTTACTTTCTAATCGTAAAAATACTTACACTGGACTGCAATACGGGCTTTTTGTCAAATCGTAGGCTTTAAACGTCCAAATCTACTTGTGGTTTTTTGATATGTGGTAGTATATGGGTTTGTCTACGTGTTGGAGTAAAAATATTTGGGTTTGGAAGGGATGTAAAAGTCAAAAAATTAGACGGGCAGAGCTTCGCTGCATTTCTGAATTATGAAATATGAGGGGGTGTACACTTATTTATAGGCCAAAGAGCCTCCACTCTACCTGCTGCTACCGCAGGTAGAGGTGCGGCTCCCCAAGGTGGGGCCCACATGCCCGACTTTGTCATCTCGAGATGCGCGTATGCCAGGTAATGTAATGTTAGGTTCGAAACTTCATAACTTTTGATCGAAACGTCCGTTTAAGGCGTGCTATAGCTTTCCAAAAAGTCCTCACCGAGAGTGTTACAATGACATAGGATTTAATCCTTTTTAAGATCAAAAATATGGATTTATGACCGAGTCTTCGTTTCCCCACAGTTTGTCCGTCGAGCCGTCTTGCGCTGTTTGCACTCGGGATCATCGTTGTGGTTAATTCTGACTTTGGCAGCATTGATTCGGCTTGAGTTTGACTAAATTGGACGAGAGTTGGTAAAATGACCATTTTGCCCCTCCCAAGGTTGCCTCTAGTGTCGGCATGGCCTCTGGTTAACTTCCGGGAGCTGTTTCCAAGACTTAGATCCTATTCGAGTCTGTTTGCCCCCAGTGTTGCCTCTATGGCTGACGTTGTTGTTCCATGTTTTCTTTTGGAGTTATTGTGATGCTTCAGGTTTATGTCTGAAGTCGATCTGACTTCCCGGGCTAATATCGGGGCTGACTTGTACCTCCCGGTTTACTGTCGGGGCTGACCTTGACTTTTCGGGTTGCTGCCGGGGCTAGATTGGTTAATCGATATTGAGACCAGATTTGAGTTTCTTGACCGATATTGGGGGTCGAATTTAAGTTGACCGATATTGGGGATCGGATTTGAGTTGATCGATGTTGGGGATCGAATTTAAGTTGACCGATATTGGGGATCAGATTTCAGTTGAAGGACCGGTATTGGTGATCGGATTTGACTTGAAGAGACGGCCTTGCCCTCCTGCAGTGTTAGTAACAGAGACACAAAATTTTGAGTGTCTACTGATGCACCTCTTTATCATGTTTATGTAATATAATGGAATGAACAGGATAAAGATTGCTAGACACTTGAAATATGACAAGATATTAATGATACAAATCACAATGCAATGAATGTTAACAGGTTTTCGCAAATCGCATTTCGTACTTTGTATATCGCATCAAAAATCGCATCGTAATCCCATCACATCGCATATCGCATCGCAGATCGCATCGCAAATCGCATCGCAAATCGTTTACCTTTACCGATGCCTGTATTGGGGCTGATCTCAATGGTTGACTTTCATCAATGTTGCTGATGTCTATGCTGGTGTTGACTTGAACGGTTTGATTTCCATCGGTGTTGTCGATGCTTTATTTGATGAAGATAAACTGAAATGTTTCCCACATTTCTGCTGGGGATGGCGTTCTTTATGATATCCTTTCCTGGTATCTTGGTTTTAAGACCAATGGTTTCCCCAATCTGTCGATACTATCAGGGGACAGATTCTCTCTTGGCTGATGCTGTTGTACATTTCTGAAGGCTCCTCTACTGGGGATATATCTCTTTTTGTCGAGTTACCTTAGTGGGTGCTCCCGATATCTATTCTGATGATAACTTACACCGGTAATTTGCAACAGTGCCTACCCTGATGGTAGGGCCAATGGTTGATCATTGGACTGTCCCGATGCCTACTCGAGCGGTAGCAGACTTTTTCATCGAGTTTGTGTGTTTAATGTGTACGCATATTTAACTCTACTGGGTATGCATGCCTAACTTTTTAATGGAGATGTGCGCTGACGTAGCGCTTGTTGCACATGTGCAGACCAGACATGATATGATGATCTTAATTTGTCCTAGGTTGATGCATATGCTTAATTGAATTGATGTAGAACCATACCTCACCCTTTCTGAGGTGATTTGGAGTTTTTTTTTCAGGCATGGATTTTAATAGGCTTATCAGCTCTAACTCCCATATGGCTCCTTTTGTCATTTGCAGAGCAGATTTGGATGTTCCCCTTTCATATATCGTCTCTGATGAGTATCTCGTAGGGGCTGCTATTTTCTGGATCTGGATTTGGTGCTGGTCCCTCTAGTGGTCCAAACACTGATGGCTTTATTAAGAGATATATTGATATCTTCGCTGAAGTAGCGTTCCACGGTCTACATCACCGGATCCTTCTCAACGCCCCTTCTAAGTATTTGTATAACAGATTCCATTATCTGCCCTCTGTGGGGATGGATTGATATACTATTTCCGCCATCGGACCGTTCCTGATGTTTTGCTAGGATTGTGCCAACGGCTGATAGTGTCAAACAATCTAACCTTCACTGAAGTGCCCTTCAATGGCTGAACGTCATCGAACCATTTCCGATGCTTCGCTGGGTTGTGCCAACGGCTGATCATTGAGTATGAAAAGGGGCAAGCTCTTTATTTATGACCCTGTTGGGTTAAATGCTGGCTTGGCTGATGACCCAGGTGATGCTGACGTTTTGGAGGATGTAGCCTGTTCTTTCATTGCTTAGATTTGATCTTTAGTGTAGAAGCCTCGACTGATGAGGACTTAGCGCAGGTTGACATGTTTGATGATGCAAATTTTATTTGCCAGGTCTTTTGTCATTGAGCATCTGTTCTTCCCGGTTTAAGGACTCTGTTGAGGATGTTTCCCTCTTTGTGGAGGGACAGCTGATGTCGCCTTGATTTCTTTTAGGAACTCTCCCTTTTCTTTTGATGAGGAACTTGGTCCCTCCATAGATCCTTTTCATTTCTTGGAATCGACAATGCCCCAGCCCTTTCATAGGTTGTTACTGGGGTTCACAGAAAAAACTCGCTTTGTTGACCATGTCCATGGTGAGCAATATCCTGCACATTCAGACAAATAACAATATGTGCCGACAGCTAGATGGCTCGGGCTGTCGGGGATAGTATGATCTTGTGACTGAGGCTTTTGAAGTTAAATTTTATGAAATTGAATGCTTGTATTTAATGCGCTCTTATCTTATCGCTAAAGATCTTGAAATTGAGCATGAAAATGAATTTTTTCTAAGGAAATCAAAATTTTTGCTTGACAACTTATGAAATCGTAAGAAAACTTTTAAGCGTCCATGGTCATTTTTCATAGGTATGATCAGATTCAAGAGACTTATCTCCCTTCATCAAGGACACCTCATCTTCGCTCTAGACACTGCCCTTCACAAGATTAATATCATATGACATGTGCACTATGTGTGACGCAACCCTTAGCAGGGGTTTCTCTTTTATGACTCTAGATGGTCTCATTTTTACTTTGCAAAATTTTATGATTTCCTTGCTAAACTTTGTCTCATTTTCTTAGGCTTTTCAGGGTTACCCATGTAACGAGTTTTGGGTCGGTGGCTCCCAAACCAAATGGCTTTAGGGCACTAGGTGTTAAGACACCCCTTAGGGTTTACTGGCTCGAGTAACAAAGGCCACACTTCGAGACAAGTCAGGCGGTCTACTCTTTTTGATCCTCGCCTGAACTTGCACAAGATTTGTTTTCTTAGGCTCGAAATTACTCGTGTAGCGAGCGTTGGGCCGGTGACTCCCAAACCAGACGGCTTTAGGGCACCAGGTGTAGAGACACCCCTCGGGCTTAATTACTCGAGTAACCTAGGCCATGATTCAAATCTGCTCAGGTTTTTCCTTCTTCTTATTGTAATGCTCGTTTTCTTAGGCACTGAGTTACCCATGTAATGAGCGTTGAGCTGGTGGCTCCCAAACCAGATGGCTCACCAGGTGTAAAGACACCCTTCAGGCTTAATAACTCAAATAACCCAAGCCACGATTCGAGACATTAGGCTGGCTACTAATTATCATCCTTGTCGTCATAGTTTCATACCCCACCACTAAGAGTCAGGTCAATCGCAAAGTGCAGATATGCACATGAGGTCAAGTTTGCTCTAAAAAGTTCTTTGAACTAGGATGCCATGCCTAATCAAAAGGTTGAATAGTCTTAATCCTCTGATCGTTCCCGTGATTCTCGCTCCACAAATGCTTATCGAAATTAATCCAATTCATAACAAGTTAAGCAAAAATCTGTTTTTCCTTTTTAAAACCTTTTTCCAAGATTCTAACGCAAGATTTATCTATACTTAACATGTATACCATTGCCAACGCATATAACTGGAAAATTGAAAGCAAGAAAAGAGATGAAAAAGTCATACCTTATCAGTGGGTCACAGTATTCTAAGAAAATTATGATTGGAAAAGACAGATTGATCATACCAGATTGCCAATGATAGAAGCTTGGATGATGACAGACCATGTTAATGGTGCCGACTGGTGCATGTTGATTGGATGGTTGACAAATGCCCCAGTGTTGAATTCTCACAATTTCTAAAATTGGTCCAGTCTTGTTGTAACGGTCCCAACATCGGGTTGCCGTTGACTTTGAACTTGCCCCAGTCTTGCTTGTCATCTGGGAGGATTGCTTGGTTGTATGTTTAACTGATGGGCTAATAAGATGCCGAGATCGCAAAAGTCTTTAATCGCATGACCCCCATAGTGAACAGGTAGTGGATTTTAATGCTTGGATGCCCCAGTCATTATTTCTGATTTGTAGGAGCAATTGGCTTTGATGACCTTTCTCCTGGTTTAATGAAGGTTTTAGATTTAGGGTGTCAGCTTTTCAAAGGTCCTTGCGGATGTTTATGCTTGATATATCATTTGTGGTTGTTTCAACTTTAATGATTGATGTCGAGATGCCTTCGGTCTCCAATGAATTAGACTTAAGGGCTTGTAATGGTTGGCTGCCTTGTCTGGCAAAGATTTAGCTTTTGCTGAGAGGGATAGACTCAGGACCACTCTGGATACAGGCTTGATTGAGCGGGAGGAGCTTCGCTCTGCCTGGGATACCGCTGTTGTAGAGTGAGATGAGATCCGCTCGGACAAAGATGTAGCATATGTTGAGATAGAGGAGACTTTGATTGCTCGGGATGCAGCTGTTGCGGAGAGGGATGAGGCTATAGCTTCCCGTGATTTCCACATTGCTAATAGTACTGCTCTTCAATCATATACTCATGGTCTGGTCACCAAGATGAGTGCATATGTTGATGACCACAGTGCCACGATGCAGATGGTCTGGATGTTTTGAGTCGTATGGAGGCTGAGTGGACTGCATTTACAGCTTCTTCCCCATCATCTGAGAGAGATGCCATGCTGGCATTGCAGACCCACTTATCCTTGGGTCCATAGACTAGCTTTATTTCTCTTGCACAGACTAGATCAGCCATTTTTGTCATGTACAGGGCATTACGTACATTAAAAAATTTTATAGACCAGAGAAATATAGTTTTGATTCACTTCCCTGATTGGAGATATATTATCCTTGCTGAGTGATTATCACTTCTTTCATGACTCGCAGTCATAGATGTATCTTGAGCTTCTCCTTGATGGACTGATAGTTAAGATGTCAGGGAGTATCTCAGATGGGCCTGTTGACCAGGATGCTTGATAGGATTTAGGTTTTATTTGTCTTTGGTATCTTGGAACTGGTCTTTTATATTTTTTTTTCTTGAAGGTCAAACCGCGTCGTAGATGGCTGCCTACGTACTCCCGGGTTGAGGGAGATCAGGTCATTCGTAGTTCCTGGATTTGTGTGAGAGGCTTGAGAAGGGTCTCTTTTGGGGTTTGAGTTTGGTTTGATAGGTTTTTGAATTTTTTGTTTGGTTTGACCGCACCAAGATGGTTGCCTACGTACTCCCAGGTTGAGGGAGATCAGGTCTTTCATAGTTCACGTTTTACATGAAAGGCTCGATTTTTGATTTTTTTAATTTTTAATTTTTTTTTTGCTCTTTTGATTTTGATTTTGATTTTTTTTTTTTGGATTTTGTATGCATGAAAAATAAAGGGCATAGTGCTAAGGAAAAGATAACGTCCCAGCATCCTCTAGAACTCGCAACTTTCCTCTGGATCTACGTCCTCCTAGCTAGCTGAGGCCTGGTAGTCCAGTAGTCCGTGATTATGTCGCCTTCGAGGCTTGTGATAGAGTTTCCCTCTTGGCTCTGAACATCTTCAATCCCTGCCATAAATTGATCGCCTCCTGAATCAGCATATCCCTTAAGGAGGCTTATACTGGATTCGTCGCAGAAAGTGATGAACTCCAGATTCCTTGAGGGGTTGGCTTCTTTGAGAATTTCGCCACCTTTTTCTTCGTCTGCTCCTTCACCTTTCTCATAGCCTTGAGAGGATTTGAGTATGAAATCCCCCTCGCACTGATGTTGTATCTCTCGCAATGAACTTTCCTTTTGGGCTCTTTCCATAAGGGGAATGATTAGTATCTCCACCTCATCTTCCAAGAGGATAAGGTCAGGAATGTAGTTGTTGGCTTTGGGCAACAAGATATTTGATGATGGTGGATGAACTTCATTGGGAGATTCTTTTGTTTCCTAGGTCACTCCCAGCATTAGGATCGGTCCACCTTATGTTCTGCCAGTATTGGTGCTTACAGCCGTCACCTCCTTTGAACTGCCCGTTCCGAGTGGACATCTTGAGCTCGTTATTTTCATTTCGCCTTTTTTGGTCATGGGGACTTTTATCTGCAATTCTCCATTTTCAATGAGATCCTGGATTTTGTGTTTCAGAGCCCAACATTCCTCGGTCGCATGTCCTGGTGCTCTGGAATGATAAGCACATCTCTTGTTGAGATCATATTGCCTTCCTTTGGGATCCATAAGTGGAGCGAGCTCAGTGATCTTTTTCTGCAAAATCAATAGGGCTAATACATTTTTCGACGAGTCCCCCAAAGGTGTGAATACCCTTCTTTTCCTACTCTCCCCGACTTTCGGTGCCATAGGATTTCGAGGGTTTGCCAGTGTTTAGCATGTCGATTGATATTTCTTATTTGGGAATTCGCATTCCTCTAGACAATTTTTCCTTTGTCAAGATCTTCTGGAAATTTATCATTCCACCTTTCTCGTCTATTCAGCATGCTTTGATCTTCTTTAGTTAGCTGGCTGATATTGGAGGGAGATATACTTATATTCTGAATAACCTCCTCTTTCTCTTGGCTTTCTGATAGTTGAGTGAAAACCTGCCTCGTATCCTGATGTTGGCGCACTACTAGATTAGCCAGCAGAGTTACTTGATGTTGGATTGTATCCAATTTTTGTATTATCGTCAGACCCTCCTCTGTATTTTCCAACTTGAGGGCATTTATTATGTTCCTTTGGGGGTATTCCTCTATCCTTTGTATGTATTTATGATTTGGATACATTTCATCGCTTCCTGACCCGATCATGTTTACTTCCTCTGTATCATGTTGCATCAGAAGGTTGGGGTTGGCATTTAGATGGTCATGTTGTTGGACCACAATATCGTCGTTTTCGATCAGGTTTTGGATTTTATGCTTCAAAGACCAAAAATCTTGTGTATCGTGTCTTGGAGATCCTGAATGATAAGCACATCTCTGGCTAGGATCGTATCTTTTGCTTTTTGGATCCAGAGGTGGAGCCAGTTCAGTAATTTTCTTGTGATCTATTAACATCACCACCATGTTTTCAAGAGAATCGCCTAATGGAGTGAACACCCGATTTTCCGTTCTTTCAAATTTTCTCTTTCTGTCCTGGTAATGGTTGAATGCAGTTTGTTGTGACGAGAGATTGCCTTCCCTATTCCAAATGGGGGGACTATAGTTGGGTCTCCTAGACTGCCCCTGTACAATGAGGGATACTTCTTCATCGCCTTTCCTGGGTATCCTCATAGGATCACTCGCATAGTTGCCAGACTGTATATGATCGGCGACTACTTTCAACGCTGTGAGATCTTTAATCTTGCCTGCTTTCAGGCCCATCTCTGTCATTTTGCCGTGTTTGATCATCTCTAAGAACGGCTTTTCTATTCCAGCTAGGATCCTTTCATAGTAAGGTGCCTCTTGGATGTCTATGAAGGTTATCATCATTTCAGCTTCTGTCATAGGCCGGCTAACTTGTGCTGCCAGACGTCTCCATCTTTGGGCATATTCACGGAAAGACTAGTTGCTCTACTTTTTGACTTTGGTCAATTGATATCGATCCGGAGCCATCTGAGACTGGAAGCTGTATTGAGTTAGGAAGGCATGAGCTAGCTCTTCCCAACTGTGGATTTTTTCATTATCAAGTCGGCATACCATGTCCTAGCCTCTCCAATGAGACTCTTTTGGAAAAGCTGCATTCTGAGGTTTTCATCTTCAGCATAAGACCCTAGCTCGCCAAAGTATACTTTCAAGTGCATATAGGGATCGCCTGCCCCATTGTACTTTTTAAACTATGGGAGTTGGAATTTTTCAGGATATCTAGCCCCTGGGAATATGCAGAGATCTGAATAAGTGACACTTCCAAGGTTTCCAGTCCCTTTGATTATTCAAATGGCTTCTTCCATTTATTGGACTTTCCTTCGGATATCGCCAGTTTCCCGATCTTCTCTGAGATTTGTGATTTCAGGGGTTTTGTTGGTTCTTTGACTAGATCGGGGTTCGGGGATCTGCATTTCCCCCTTTTCGTCAGTACTTTGATTACCACCCTGTGAAGAGGACTTTGTTTTCTGGCCATGAGTGCTTTTACTTTGTTCTCTTAGAAGGATAACCAGCTCTGCTATTTGATTCTTAAGTCCCTCAAACTCTTTTGAGATACGGAACCCGACTCGCATTGGCTACTTTCAGCCATATCGGTGGATAGGCTTTGTGCCTTTTCAGATTATGATCTAGTAGTGAGACCACTTTTTCACCTACAACAAAACGTAGGCGTGTCAATTTCCTGATGTAGATAGGGATAGGATACATGATGTATTTTTTAATCTTATCCTGTAAAAAACCGAGGTTAGTTGTTTTGATGACAGGATGACATGGTATTTGACAGGGAAAGTAAATCTTTCATTATTGATATTTACATTGTGCTCCTCAGTAATTGGAGACTTGACATGGAATTGAAAGAGGAAGTTATGAAGAAGCTTCCCTGTGGATTTGGTTAATCAGAGGCTGACCTATCTTAGGTTGCTCTCGCGGTTTTTGTTTTGGCATGAAGGCTCCAAATCATCGCAATCTACTAGAAGGGAAGTTAATCCGATCGTTCAACTGGAGCGAATCTGAGTGGTGTATTTTCATAAGGCACCCCCAGAGACTTAATCGTCCCCAGAGTCATTACTTAACACCGACCAGGTTATCCTCCTTGTGAGAGGGACACACAACATACATTCTCATACATCGTGCCTTACCGTTTATAAATTCATTCAATGTAAAGATGCAGCATTCACTCATTCATTGACTGTGGAGACGCAAGATTTCTTCACGCATTCCATAGTTTTGAAAGAGAAATGTTTGAAAAGATTAGAAAGCGGCCTAAGCCCTCTATTGTCCCCAGCAGAGTCTCCACCTGTCGACGTAGGAAAATTTAAGAACCCCGTGGGTCGGTTCGTAACCCGAGTTTCCTCAAATTGATCTTCCTAAGTTCTCTCTAGCCTCACTCTTTTTATTTCAGAAAAAGGTTTTGAAGGGTTTTTTAGGAAAGAGGCCAACATGTGTTTATGTCAACGATTTGAACGTTTAGAGTCGCCAGTTGGTAGATTGGAAAATGGTTGTACCAACTCAACCGAGTTTGATTTGAAAAGAAGCCCAATTGCTGGACACTGTCAAAACTTGATCTTTGAAATCGGAGTTTTGAGTTTGGGGGCTTGGTTAAGTGTGGGGAAGGTGTTAAGCAACCCACGACTCCCGTGTAAACACGGTACCGCATCTTTTCAATATTTCCCTTAAAACTGTGAATGCGTGAGTGAATGCTATTTGAAAATTGGGCCTATTAATTTGATTGATTTAAAAGTAATGCTTTGCTTCGTTGAACCTATATACTAAGGGTTGATTTGATTTTGAAAATCAGTCTTTGATTTGATTTGCAAAAGCATTTTGATTAGATTTGCAAAATCTTTGAAATTGAATTGACCGAGATGTTTTGAAAGCTGTTTATCAAACCCCTACGCTGACATAGGGATTGAAGCCTTTTGATACTTCCAAATTTTATCTTTTATAGCCTTAAGGATTCATGCAAATAGTGATTTGTCGGGCTGGGAAGCATCCTCGACCACAGAAATATACTAGTGTCGGTCTCCTCATGGGTATGAAAACCATCGGAGAGACGCTGACACGACAATTGACATTTTTCATTATATTGAGACCTTAAATCCGAATAACCGTTTTAAGGTCCGTGTATGTACATTTTAAAGAAAAACTGGCAGGGTACATCTGTAAACTAGAGTTTGTCCATCGTGGGAATCAGATTCCGATTGATTTGATCGTGAATCCCACGATTCCTAGGCTCACATATGAGTAGCCAATAAACCTGCACAGTTCAAATTTGCACAGAAATGGACATATATGCATCATCATGTCGCAATGGAACCAAGGATTCATTAATAAATCCTGGCTGCGAATGGCCAAAGCGTCTCGTTCCCACTAGATAGCGATCTAAGGGATGTGAGTTTGCTTTCAAAGCTGAAATTATAAAAATAACTAGATTTAAAGAAATCTCAGCCCCTATAGCTTCCAGGTTCTGTCGGGACCTGTTTGAACCGTTGAAAGCTAGAATTGGCGAGATTTGGATAAATCTAGTCTGCCTGCAGATATGTCAGTGCAGATTCATATACAAATGAATGTTAAATGCAGCAGTTGAATAAATTGAGTAAAGAAATATATATATATAATTATATATATACAAAAGCTGTAAAAGGGCGATGGGTTTTCATTCGTAAGCTCGGACTAGAATTGAAATATATATATATATATATATATATATATATATATATTTAAAAAAACTGTAAATAGCCACGAAATAATCCAGGCTGAGACAGAAAACATATAAATTTATAGAAAAATAGTAAAAAGGGCGATGGGTTTTCACGCCGATGCCCGTACTTGAATTAAAATTGACAGAAAAGTAGTAAAACAGTGACTGGGGAGAGCACCCAGTATGGCGAAGTGTGCAAAAGTAGTAAAATGGCCACGAAGTAATCCAGACCTGACTGAAAATATATAAATATATATATATATTGACAGAAATGTAGTCAACCAGAACTGATATGAGTACCAGTGATTGTGAAATTCGCTTATACATGCGTAAATATATATAAAAGCTGTAAACTACCACGGATTTGACATCCGGGCTTGACAGAATTGAAATGCTAGTACATTTGCAGTTAAATATATACAAAAAAGAGCCAAACCCGGACTGGGAAGACAACCCAGTCCGGCGGAGTTGCCAAAAATGTGTGTGCTAGTGCATTGAAGCTGCTGGAGCTGACGGATCGTCAATCCAATTTGTAGAAATGCAAAAAACTGCGTTTATGTACAAAAACGTACCAAATTTTGATGAAAATGGCCACGGAACTAAGTTCCGGGCATATTTAGAAGATGAAACTTCATGTGTAAGTGGGAAACAGTGCAAAGTAGTAGTATTGACTTTCTGATCGTAAAAATACTTACAATGGACTGCAATATGGGTTTTTTGCCAAATCGTAGGCTTTAAACGTCCAAATCTACTGGTGGTTTTTTGATATGTGGTAGTATATGGGTTTGTCTACGTGTTGGAGTAAAAATATTTGGGTTTGGAAGGGATGTAAAAGTCAAAAAATCAGACGGGCAAAACTTCACTACGTTTTTGAATTATGAAATATGAGGGGGGGTGCACACTTATTTATAGGCCAGGGAGCCTCCACTCTACCTACTACTACCGCAGGTAGAGGTGCGGCTCCCCAAGATGGGGCCCACATGCCCGGCTTTGTCGTCTCGAGGTGCGTGTATACCGGGTAATGCGATGTCAGGTTCGAAACTTCATAACTTTTGATCGGAGCATCCGTTTGAGGCGTGCTATAGCTTTCCAGAAAGCCCTCGCTGAGAGTGTTGCAATGACATAGGATTTAACCCTTTTTAATCCCAAAAATATGGATCCATGATCGGGTCTTCGTTTCCCCGCAGTTTATCCGTCGAGCCGTCTTGCGCTGTTTGCACTCGAGATCATCGTTGTGATTCATTCTGACTTTGGCAGCATCGATTCGGCTTGAGTTTGACCAAATCAGCTGAGAGTTGTTAAAATGACCGTTTTTCCCCTCCCGGGGTTGCCTCTAGTGTCAGCATGGCCTCTAGTTGACTTCCGGGAGCTGTTTCCAAGACTTAGATCTCATTCGAGTCTGTTTGTCCCCAGTGTTGCCTCTGTGGCTGACGTAGTCGTTCCATGTTTTCTTCTGGAGTTGTTATGATGCTTCATGTTTATGTCTGAAGTCGATCTGACTTCCTAGGCTGATACCGGGGCTGACCTGTACCTCCCGGGTTACTGCCGGGGCTGACCTTGACTTTTCGGGTTGCTGCCGGGGGCTAAATTGGTTGACCGATATTGAGACCGGATTTGAGTTTCTTGACCGATATTGGGGGTCGGATTTAAGTTGACCGATATTGGGGATCGGATTTCAGTTGAAGGACCGGTATTGGTGACCGAATTTGACTTGAAGAGACGGCCTTGCCCTCTTGCAGTGCTAGTAATAGGGACACAAAATTTCGAGTGTCCACAATATATATATATATATATATATATATATATATATATATATATATATATATATATATATATATATATATATATATATATATCTTTACTAGTCTGTCAAGCCTGGATTACTCCGTGGCTCTTTTTACAGTATTTATATATATATATATATATATATATATATATATATATATTTACATTTCTGTCCGGGCCTGGGATTAGAAATTCGTCACCCTTTACAGCTTTTTCATATATATATATATATTTACATTTTTGTCCGGGCCTGGGATTGGAAATTCGTCGCCCTTTACAGCTTTCGTATATATATAATTATATATATATATATATATATATATATTATTCATTATGATTAAATATCTGTTCATTTCTCATTTGATATAAATTTGTTTTAATATAAATTTTGGCGAATTAGATTTATTTAAATCTAGCCTTTTCTACCTTTTAAACGGTTCAAAATAGGTACAACCGGAACCGAGAAGCTAAAATGGCTAAGATTTAATTAAATCTAGTTTTCTTTCTAGTTTTATTAAATATTAATGCAACTTCGCGGCCCTTAGATTCCTATCTAGTGGGAACGAAAAGCTTTGGTTACGCGCAGGCCAGGATTTGACTGATGAATCCTTGGTTTTGCGACTCCTAGATGTAAATCTACATTTTCTGTAAATATCCGTGCTGTGCAGGTTTTCTTAGTCTCCTTCTGTGAGCCTAGGAATTGTGGGATTCATGATTAAACTGATCAGAATCTGATTCCCACAATGGACAAACTCCTCATTACAAATGTACCCTGCCAGTTTTTCTGTAAAATGTACATCCAAAAGACCTTAAAACAGTTATCCGGGTTTAAGGTATCAAACATAATGAAATAATGGTTTGTCGTGCTAGAGTCACTCCGATGGCTGTCATGCCCATGAGAAGATAAGCACTTATATATGTTGTGGTCGAGGATGCTTCGCAGCTCGATAATCGCCATTCTAATCGAGCCAAAAGCTGAAAAGAATAAAATAGAAGTATCAAAAGGCTTCTATTTCTATATGAGCGTAGGGGTTTGAAAACCACCTTTCAAAACATCATTTTCATATCTTGTCTAAAAATGGACTTTTGCAAATCAAATCAAACTCTTCGTATATAGGTTCAACGAAGCACGGCACTACTTTCAAAACAATCAAGCGTAGGCTCAATTACTTCCAGCATCCACACACACACATTGCAAATAAAAAGAGAAATATTGAAAAGATGTGGTACTGTGTTTTCACGGGAGTTGGGGGGTTCCTAACACCTTTCCCCCACTTAAACAAGCCCCCAAACTTAGAATTCCGGTTTCAAAGACTAAGTTTAGACAGTGTCCAGTAATTGGGCATATTTTCAAACAAAACTCGATTGAGTTGGTACAACCATTTCAAATCTACCAACTAGCGACTCTGTAAACCATTCAAATCGTAGACATGATACATGTTAGCCTTTTCCTAAAAAATTTCACCCTTCATAAAACAGATAAGGTAATAAGGGTAGAAAACAAAAGACTTAGGAAGAGAGAAAGATTCGGTCCAGCGCGACAGGATTTTTCCCAACGTCGACAATACGCTTAAGTGCACACGGTCAATCAAGTAATAAAGAAGTAAGAAGAATGTCGAACCCACAAGGAATAATTACTAATTAATATTCTAATTACCAAGTTTTTATCAATTCAAATTTACTTAAACAGTCACTCTAGTTAATTTGTGAAATTTTCTAAAATAAAAGAAATATACTAATTAACTAACAAAGATTGATCACCAGATGATTGAAACATAGGAGTACAATTTCCCCAATTGCTTCTCAATAATCTATGTACCATATTTCTCTTTATTTAATCCAATGAAGTGCTAACTAGGATTGCCTATCAATTTATTAGCATTTTTGAATGAATAATAAAAAGACTTATATCAATTATTTTGCTACTTTTGTGCAAGACACTTAAAACAGATTCATTAAGCACAAACTCCTAACAAAGTTACACATGGCATATAAGTACTTTCATCCTATACACTATTATGTTATCCTTAAAAAGAATCAACAAATTCATGCGCTATTATATTCAGATCTAATCTAAGACTTTCTCTTTCAATTCCATCAAAGATATCAGGTCAATTATTGGCCAAAAAATTATTAAATTAAGCACATAATATAATAATTAATTCAATTAGGATCAATAAGGAGAAATAATAGTAATTGAATTATTAAGTTGCAAAAGGTTCCATTGTACCCCTAATTGGGAAATTAGTTCATCATCTCAATAAAAACTAGAAGATTAAAATTAAATAGCATCATAAGTGCAGATAATGAAATTAGAAGAAGAAGACACTCTGTCGATGAAATCTCCAATCTCCACCTTGTGTTCTCTCCAATGGAAATCTCCAAGTCTCCAATACAAGTGGATCTCAATTAATATCAGTCAAAAGATCTCTCAAACTAAGTAAACAACTAATACTTATAGTCCTAGCCAAACCATATTACATAAGGAAAGTCTAAATCCTTAATTAAGTCAACTTCTAATAAAAAAGGAAACAAATCAGCACAGAATCCATCAGATCGGTGTGCCCCACGCCCAGTCCCTTCACTAAGAGGCGCACCTCGTGCTATATAGGCAGTGCTCGATCCTAGTATAGCGCGGCCCGCACCAATTCCTTTGCAATCCAAGAGCGCCCCGCGCCGACTATGCAGAACGACCAATATGATCATCTTTTTAGCAACTTTAATAGTCCATGTTCCATTCCTGCAAATCACCATAAAAACCATCAAAACTAACATGCTACACTCAAAAACGCATAATATATCAAGCTAAAAGTAATCAATTCATAGGTTTTCAACCTACTCATCAAATTCCCCCAAACTTGAACATTGTTTGTCCTCAAGCAAAACACTAAGAACAAGATTTAATCTCTAGCAATAAACTGTTAGGAATATGCATGAGAATGTTATTCCTATTTATATAATATTTGATTATGATCTTAATGAATGAATGTGCAAATATGTCTGCATTGATGAAAGCTGTAAAGTCCTTAATAGATGATAGACATATGTACAAGGACTTAGACTAAAAATGATCAAATATGTTAGGTTGATCCTACATGAACAAACAGTTTTGTAAAGCCCTTCAAAAGATTAAGATGCACAAGAACTATAGATAGAAAGATCAAGCTTGTTAGGTTGATCTTATAAAGTGTAATAGATAGGCTTGTCTGATCGTCGAGCACTGCATCAGCCTTCGTAGTCTGCCAGGAGAGACAAGGAAGAATCGGAGTCTATCAAGGCAGAATCATAGTCTGTAAGGATAGTCACTCTCGAAGTTCGTAGTCTGCCAGGAGAGACAAGGCAGGATCGTGGTGTGTTGAGGAGGACTTTCTCAAAGCCGTAGTCTATCGAGGAAGTCATGTTCAGAATCGTGGAGAAAGTCTGTCGAAGCGCCCATCAAGCGCATGCCGAGTCAAGTTAAGAATCGTAGGCCTCACTCGAAGAAAGAGAAGAAGACTCAAGTTCTGAAGATGAGGAGCCAGAAGATTATCATATTCCTTTTCCTGCTCGTGTCAAGAAAAGAATAGTGGTGGAAGTGTATGATGAACCAAGAAACTTACTTCCAGGAAAATGGGTAGACTATAGAAATGAAAGGATAAACGTAGTAAGGATGTCCTCAGAGGATTTGATGAACAATCTTGATGATATGGAGCTGGACATTTCAACCATGCTGTATAATTCAGAGACTAAGAATCATCTGATAAGGTGGTTTTATCCTTCTATGCCATGGGTGAAGGCATCCACAACAGGGGATAGAAGCTACTTCAAATGGTGCTTCTCTCATTTTCCCAACTTAGAGCTGGTGGCACAAAAATTTCCAAGGATAAAGAAGTATGCAACACAACTGATCAAAGACCAATCCCACTTTAAGGTCTACAGGCAAGCTAGCAACATCTACATCCCCTATGATCATCGAGCCGACTTAGATGGTAGGATGATTATCACAAAGTCCACAATCGTGGAGCCTCTGAACTGTACCATTGAAGGTGATCAATCTTAGCATGAGAAGTCTCTATCTGCCATAGCAATGCTATCTAACATACCTTCATCCTCCAATAGTGACTAGTACTCAACTATCTATAAGATTCTCACAACTTTTGAAAGCCTCTCCAAAGATGAAAATCGTGGAGTCCAGTCAGCTGTTTAGTAGGAGATTGTCCAACCAAATACCCAAACTCTCCAAGAGCAAGAGTTATTGAAAAACTCTAAAGAGTTGGTTGAGAAATTCTCTTTTATTGCTGCAGAAGCTAAGGTTATGTCAGGAGGAGAAGAAAATGAGCTTCACAACAAGCTTCAGGCCACTCTATCAGAAATATCTCTCAAGCTTCATCAGAGAGATCAAGTTTATCAAAAGTTTATAAGCGATAAGAAGGAAAAAGCCCTGCAAGTTCAGAAGTAAAATGCAGATCATATACAATCCCTCTCTAACAAGATAGATTCTCTAAATCAGTCTCTCTCCCTACAGCTGGAGCTCAGCCAACAAGAACTCAAGATTGAGATTGGCAACTCATCTCACCTGGTGGAGCAGCTTATGTCAAATGTCCAGCAGCTCTCATAAATGATTAATGACAAAAAGGGGGAGAAAAAGAGGCATTCAAGGAGGCACTAAAAGAAGAGAATGAAGTCTTAGGAGAGGAGCAGAAGCAGAAGCAGTAAGAAGAAGAACAACAACAAAGCAGCAGCAGCAGAGTCATCATCTGAGGGGGAGCCGAACGAAGATTACTTCATAACAACAAAGTCTGAGGGGGAGCAAGTTGAAGAAGAAGGTAAAGAAGAAGAGCATGCATCTGAGCCAGAGCAAGAGCAAGATGAAGATGAAGCAATGGAGCATGCATCTGAGCAGGAGGAGAATGAAGAAGAAAAGAAAGATGAGTAGCTGAACAGAATGCATCCTAGAGACATACAAGAAGCAGACATTGAACAAAGAGAAGGTATATTTCTAACTATAATAGGTATGTTCTGGATCCAGGATGTAGAGTGTCTTATCATATGTAATATTTGAAATTCTTATCAATGACATTCATAATTATCTATTTTAGCAATACAGCTGCTCACTGTATTTTAAGAATTCATTCAACTCATACATATGCACTTATTATTTTTGTCATAATCAAATAGGGGGAGATTGTTAGGAATATGCATGAGAATGCTAATCTTATTTATATAAAATTTGATTATGATCTTAATGAATGAATATACAAATATGTCTGCATTGATGAAAGCTATAAAGTTCTTAATGATAGACATATGTACAAGGACTTTGACTGAAAATGATCAAATATGTTAGGTTAATCCTACATGAACAAACAGTTTTGTAAAGTCCTTCAAAAGATTAAGATACACAAGAACTATAGATAAAAAGATCAAGCTTGTTAGGTTGATCTTATAAAGTGTAATAGATAGACTTGTCTGGTCGTCGAGCACTGCATCAGCCTTCGTAGTCTGCCAGGAGAGACAATGAAGAATCGGAGTCTAACAAGGCAGAATCGTAGTCTGTAAGGATAGTCACTCTCGAAGTTCGTAGTCTGCCAGGAGAGACAAGGCAGGATCGTGGTGTATAGAGGAGGACTTTCTCGAAGCCGTAGTCTATCGAGGAAGTCATGTTCAGAATCGTGGAGAAAGCCTGTCGAAGCGCCCATCAAGCGCATGCCGAGCCAAGTCAAGAATCATAGGCCTCACTCGAAGTCGTGGAGCCTGTAGATTATATCAGAGGCAAAAATCATAGATGAGTAGATCAGTCAAGGGACCGCAAGTGTTAAGGCAGAAGTCGTAGTCTGTCATATGATCTGATGTCGGAGTCATAGTGTCTGCAGAACCAAAGCAAGATTGTAGTCTGCAGAATAAAGGCTCAGATAAAGTCATTCAAGTGCTCACAACGACAAGGAAGAATCGTAGAGACATCACGATTCTCAACAAATGAGCACTTCCGAAGTATCCAATGATCGAAGCCTCAGGTCAGAGCAGTCGAGATGTAATCTACCTTAAGAAAACCAAAGAACACTCAACGAATGGCCTGCAAGCAAACAGAAGATCAAAGCACCAACTCAATCAGCATCCTAATTGAGAAGTGAAGCCATTCAGGAGAAGTCTTCCACAAGCAAACATTTAGAAGACAATAAATGAAGTGACTAACTAAACAAAGTCAGTAAGTGCAGTGTCTGTCAAGCCAACAGAAGACAACGATCATGGTGATGACTATGATCGTAGTGTTTAGCTAACGAGCAGCAAGAACTGATGAAGCACATACAGTGGAATTGGCCAACCTATAGAACAGATGAAAAGGATTGTCAGTGGCTCAGCCTCACCATGAAGAGTGAATGGGAGATCACAGGGCAGAATGCAGAGAGAGAGCTGAGCATGACTAATCAGAAGAGTCTTCCAAACCAGAAGGGCCAAAGCATTCAGACAAGATTATCAGTTCCTGGTGCAAGCCAAGGCAAGCAGAAGCATTGAAGTACTGCACGAGTAAAGGAGGAGGAGTTCTTCATTGTCAATCCAGAGAACACTCTCAGGATCGTAGTGTTGTCTCAACTAGTCAATGAGCAACATTCATCAGACAAACTACGATCTAGTTCATGATCATCTACATCAGAATCATGGAGTTCGATCATCTGATTATTGAAGCCTTGGCAATGTCTCAATATAAAGACTGATATTCGAACGTTGCTGATTGAGAGCATCGATGTAGAAGGACAACTCATGTGGTTCTAATCGAGGAATCAGAAAGGAGAAATAAAGGTGACTACCAGCCTGACACATGAAAGTGATATCTCTGAAGTGGTAGGTGAAATAGTAGACTGTTGTGTCAGAAAAGTCAAAAAAGTGTTGTCACGTTAAGTCAACAGTCTACACCTAATAACTCAAGATCTTTGAGGCAATTCAAATAGCTTCCAATGGCTATATTCCAACAGGAAGCTTATGGAGGAGTATTTAACAGCTGAAGCTTCAAAGATGAAGGGTTGTTGACTCTACGAGTTCTACAGAGCTTAGTAGTATATGTCTCAATGGCAATGAGACTACCAGAGTAGAAGTGAAGCAGATTTGAAGAAGAGCTTTAACTGATGAAGGCTTCACTCAACACAGATGAGAATGCCAAACAGATTGGCATCTAAGCTGAGAGCTGAGGAGGCCAAGAAGACAAGGAGAAGAGTGGCAGATCAAAAAGCAAATCCAAAGGGCCACTCGATGATTCACCATGAACAACCTGAGCTGAAAAGAAACAGATGCAGAACCAAATCTGCACACAGGTCAACCTATGTTCAAGGGATGCTAAGTACTAGATGGAGTCTACCAGAAGTGCAAAGACTTAGCAGACCCCAAGTGGTGAATATGTGAAAAGCTGTAATCAGATGAAGACAAGCATCACCAACAAAGATCAGCTACACCAAGGAAGAGATGATAGACTGCTAAGTACTCAAAGATGTCGAGCTTCATGAACATCTTAGCAGTCCATCATAAGTGATCCAGTCTAGAAGCAGAATGCAAAAGGATCACACCAAACTGCTAAGTACCAAGAGATGATCAAGCTTCAAGTTATCTTAAAAACTCAGTACCAACACCAATAATAACAACAACAACAACAAGTCAGGGCCTGAGGGATCTTTGTCCGACGGACTATATCAAAGTCAAGCCTGTTGGGTTTGCTGAGTACCGGAGGGTACAAGAGATTCTAAGTCTGCTGGACTTAGTCTACAGTTCCAAGTCTACTGGACTTGAAGAGTTCTTAATGAACTGAAGTTCTAAGGCTACTGGCTTTGAAGGAATCTTTGTGATTCAAGAGTTACCCATTTCCTTAGTGGAATTCCTGCTTGTTGAAGCAGAAGAGTGGATTAGGAGCTTGAGTTTCTAAACCACTTAAAATCCCTTGTGTTATTTACTTTCAGTCATTTACCTTATGTACCTTAAACTGCTATAACTGTAATAACCACTTACAACTAAACTAACTCTAAAACAATGCTTATTAAGATATCTAAGAAGGGGATCTTCAACTTATTCCATTGTGCTTGAAATGATTCTTATGTTTGTCACATGCAAATTACTTAGCATTACAAAATAAAATGGAAAAGATTTGAAATTAAAAAGGATCTATTCAACCCCCCTTCAAGATCTATTGTGTGCCCTCTAGGAACTAACAATTGGTATCAGAGCAGGTTCTCATGTTATACCCTAAAGCTAACGCTTTGAGTCTGTTCCTAGGCACAAACAATGCTCTAAACTTAGTTTAGTAGTAAGTCACTTGTGAATATAGATGAGCTCACACGTTGGAAACTATGTGTACAGGTAAATATGCATATTCACTTGAAGCTGCTCAGATTGGTCCATGTTCTTAAAAGCTATGGCAATAAAACCAATCCTTATCCACAGTCAATCAGTAGTCTGCAGACCAATGATGGGAAGTTAAGAGGCATCAAGAGCAAAGAATATGACATCCTCCATTCTGAAAGATGAAAGGCCTATACATGAAATGGAATGCTCATCTAAAGGAGAAAGAAGAATCCTTTTAATATGTATTTGGCAAATTACATGGATCTGAACCTTGAGGTTCAAGGGTGTCAAAGAATTCAAGTTGCCAAGACTTTCCTCTGTTTGCAACTCCAAGTCTGTGCATGATTGATCTAAGGTCAACTGGAGCAACAAACTGTCAGCACTGAATATAAAGTCATGCACATCAATGCCTAACATCATTATAGCAAAACAAATGATTGTTAAGAAACTGACAGTGTAAAGGTATGGTTCCTCATTAATATTCATGTACATCATATTGAATCACCTTATGTACTATAATAGTATTCTATCAAGAGATCATGTTCTTCCTAAAAAGGGAAAAAGAGATAGTACATTAAGATTAGGAACCTATTACTAACAAACTTTCTCTCCACCCATGTTTTAGGTTGAAGATAACATTTAGAAAGAAGTCTGGAATATACAATAAGCTAATCATAAACAAATTAAGCTTAAGTGGATTAATCCTTGCTGAAGGGTTGGTATATGTGTAAATATATACAAACCAATATTTTGTGTTTTTGATAAAATGTAGAGTATGATCAATGCTAAGAGATGTATCTTGAAGGTTCTTAGAAACTGATCATCTCCATGAATTGACGAGATACAAATAAGTAATAGAGTTGATTCTTACTCTGTGAACATTCAAAATCCGTGAACATAACAAAGCAACTGGTGAAACAATCAAAGAAAAAGAGTGTCATATCACAATGCTTAATCATACACACACTCACCATCATGCATTATAAATGTCATATCAAAATTTGATATATGCATGAATATGATTGTTAATGCTAATAAGATATAAATCCAAGAATATGAGGAATTGGGATTTTGAGAAAACTAACCTAGCAGGACCCAAGCAACCATGGGTACCAAAATAGAAATTTACTTAACCTGCAGGTACCTGGTCTATCTGACCACACTAAGGAATACTAAAGAAGATGGCTTCAATCACAGAGATTCAACCGGCTGCCAGTTCAAAACTTGTCACTAATGCTCTTAATCAAGGTTATCAAATGCCAAAGCCTGCTCCTGAAGACTTGTTGAGTCCCCATGAATGAAGTTCACATGTTTGGTGATCTTCATATGGAAGCTGGCTATTCATGACAAGATGTAAGAGACCTTCCATGCTTATCAAAGCATATTATCCCAAGAGAATCATCAACGAAGTGTATATCAAGGGATCATCAATCAGTGAATATAAAGTATGCTTCATAGAAACATAGCTCCACTAGTGCAGAAGATAGTGAAGCCTGAATGAGAAAGACTACGTTCATAGTCTAGCCAACAATCGTGGAGTGACCAATTCTGAAGAAACCACTCTAGGATCTAATGTAGCTTAGTCAACTATGATGATTCCAACCAAAAGGAGATATGTAAGGCCACCTTACTTATGCATGTAAAGAAGAATAGTCCATCCTTCTTTGAAAAGATAGCATCAACTATAGGGGAGCAGTGATCTGCTAAGAGCAGTAGCACTAATGGTGTCAAAGGAGCACAATGCAGCAAATCCATCAAATCTTCCAATCATTGATGATAGATACTTAATGGCAAAGGAAGAACAGCTGAAGATATAGAGATGGTGAAGCTCAAGGAGTAAAATGAAGAAGTAGGACTCCTGCCAAAAGATCTGAGATAAGCTCAGAGGATAGATCAACCATGGTGCATGTCTATTAACCACTCCACGAATATCAAGTTCACATCTGACAAGTTCATAAAAACAAAAGCTAACCCAAAACAGAAACATCCCAGTTACAGAGTCCCAAAACTCTGCGACTGATGAACCAATTGAATATCCATCCCCAGTCGTATCATTCCAAAACGTGCTACTGACAACCATATCAACCAACCACTCAAATCGTGGAGTACCTACGATCAATCACCTGATCGTAGTGTAAGAGCATGATGACACCACAATTACAGCCTATACAAATACCAACATCAAGGAATATCCAGAGTTGGTAAGTGAATTCCCCAGCAGAGAATCCCAATGTGATGTCTTTGTTGCCACCATGTCTATGAAGCTCTTTGTCTGATAAGCGCCTCAGGGACAAACCTGTCCCTTAGTTTTGGACTAAGGAGTTGGCCCTTCCTGAGCAACCTTAACCCAGAAGAAGTGCAGATATTAATTGCATCACAAGATCTCTACTGAAGCAAGCAGTAACTCCTCAGAAGAATACAAGCTACAAATAAGTCTTGCCACTCTCTTGAAGACTAATGAAGAAGTTGTCTATTGAAGCATGGCTACAAACTACGATCATCGAAGTAGACACAGAGTCTGTAAATCAGTCGAAGAAATCGTGGAGTACTAAAACAAGTCTTAAGGCTACTCCACGAACTGAAGAAGTTAATAGTCAACTAAAGGAAAGTCAAATCTGATAAATTGATATGTTAGAAGAAGTTACAGATTGTGACTTATCAGACTCTTACAACTGTCCCACTAAAATATGGAGGGAACAGTTACAAGAGGGAAAATTCAAACCAGTGGCAGTTATATTTTTAAGAGTTCATCAGAAGCTGCAAGTCTGTCTAATCCATACACTCTCTAACTCAAACTGAAAACCTAAACACCTTCAAACATTCAAATCCTCTCAAACAGCTATCCATCCACAAATCGCCTCTTGATATCTCATACTATCCTCATAAAGTCATAAACCCAGAAAATTCTAACTCTCCAAATGGAAGACTGGTGTGTAATCACTGGTATTCAACTCGGCACCAAGCAATTCGAGAAATCAGAGAAGAAGTTTAGAGACATTATAGGACTTGTGAAGAAGGATGGGTTCTCTTAATGCCTTGAGTCGGACACTCGTATCTATGTTGACTTAGTTAACGAGTTCTACTCGAATGCAACAACAAGATCTGAACTTCTGTCAACAAAGGTCAAAGGTCAAAATCTGAAGTTAAAACCTACAGACATCAATCAATGCTTAGGTTTCCCTGACCTGGGTCTAAAGAGCCTTGAAGAAGTCGACACTGAAGAAGCTAAAAGGATTATGTGTTGTAAGAGAAACCCTAGTTTGAAGGATATAAAGAAAAAGGAGTTCCCTAAAGAGTTTGAGTTCCTTGCTGAGATTGTGGGAAAATGTATACTAATCAAGGATACTGCACATAACACTGTGAGCGATCAACAGTTGAGAATCATGTCTGCCATAGTACTAAAGAAGCAAATCAACTTTGGAGCTATTCTGTTCGACCTAATGTCCAATTGGCTGGACAAGGCAAAAAAAAGAAGTCAACAGATAAACCGCTCATAAAGGTTTTCCATGGGAGATTCTTGAGCATCATTCTGAAGAGGAAGCTGAAGAATAAGATTAAGGATGATGAGGGTGAACCCTTAAATATTCACAAAGTGTTGTCTCCCAAGTTGTTTGACAACTGGAAGAAAAATCCAATGGAGAACAAGAAATTGATGATATATGGCAGCAGCAGCAAGAGCACTGCAAAGAAGAAGAAGGCAAGCAAAATAGTGGATGAGCCATCTCTCTCTGAAGAATTAGAAATTCTAGAGCCCTCCTCGAAGAACCATCCAAGAGGAAAGCTAAAGTAGTGAGGAAGTCATTCAAAGCCCCCCAAAGGAGTCTTCCTGCTGAGAAAGAGGAAGCAAAGTCCAAAGAATAAGAAGCAACTGAAAGTTCTATGGTTAACTCCTCAAGTAACCAATCTGCTGATAAGGAGGAATCAAGATCAGAAGTAGAAAGGGATGAAGCACCTGGATCCCTTATTGCAGTACCTCAAAGAAGCTTGTCTGATGATTCAAAGGCCTCAAAATCTGAAGAAGAAGAAAAGTCTAAACCTCGTGTCACTGAACCCCCAAGGAGTTCTTCTGATGAGGAAGAAGCTTTAGAATCTGAAGAAGAAGAAGAATCTGAAACTCCAGTGGTTGAACCTCCAAGAAGAAGGAAGAGCAACAGACTGATTTCTAAATCAGTTTCAAAGAAGAAAGGAGAATCTTCTTCAAAGATAATTGAACTTAATGATGATGATGATGATGAGCCTGAAGCTAAGACAGAAAATGTTAAGGGTAAAAGAAAGAAGGTGTCTGATAGTTCAAACAGCAATGAAAGCAGTGAAAAATTGGAGACTGCAGAGTAGGAAGTGAGCAACAAGTCTACAAAGTCTAACTCTGCTGAAGATGATGGGAATGATGATCAAATGAAGGAAACTACCGATGAGTCGGTTGAAGGGAGCTTGCACCAGTCTGACTTTAGGTCAGGACATGAAGAAAGAGGAGAAGACTCCAGTTCTGAAGATGAGCAGCCAGAAGATTATCATATTCCTTTTCCTGCTCGTGTCAAGAAAAGAATAGTGGTGGAAGTGTATGATGAACCAAGAAACTTACTTCCAGGAAAATGGGTAGACTATAGAAATGAAAGGATAAATGTAGTAAGGATTTCCTCAGAGGATTTGATGAACAATCTTGATGATATAGAGCTGGACATTTCAACCATGCTGTATAATTCAGAGACTAAGAATCATCTGATAAGGTGGTTTTATCCTTCTATGCCATGGGTGAAGGCATCCACAATAGGGGATAGAAGCTACTTCAAATGGTGCTTCTCTCATTTTCCCAACTTCGAGCTGGTGGCACAAAACTTTCCAAGGATAAAGAAGTATGCAACACAACTGATCAAAGACCAATCCCACTTTAAGGTATACAGGAAAGCTAGCAATATCTACATCCCCTATGATCATCGAGCCGACTTAGATGGTAGGATGATTATCACAAAGTCCACAATCGTGGAGCCTCTGAACTCTACCATTGAAGATGATCAAGCATAGCATGAGAAGTCTCTATCTGCCATAGCAATTCTATCTGACATACCTTCATCCTCCAATAGTGACTAGTACTCAACTATCTATAAGATTCTCACAACTTTTGAAAGCCTCTCCAAAGATGAGAATCGTGGAGTCCAGCCAGCTGTTCAGCATGAGATTGTCCAACCAAATACCCAAACTCTCCAAGAGCAAGAGTTATTGAAAAACTCTGAAGAGTTGGTTGAGAAATTCTCTCTTATTGCTGCAGAAGCTAAGGTCATGTCAAGAGGAGAAGAAAATGAGCTTCACAACAAGCTTCAGGCCACTCTATCAGAAATATCTCTCAAGCTTCATCAGAGAGATCAAGTTTATCAGAAGTTTATCAGCGATAAGAAGGAAGAAGCCCTGCAAGTTTAGAAGCAAAATGCAGATCATATACAATCTCTCTCTGATAAGATAGATTCTCTAAATCAGTCTCTCTCCCTACAGCTGAAGCTCAGCCAACAAGAACTTAAGATTGAGATTGGCAACTCATCTCACCTGGTGGAGCAGCTTATGTAAAATGTCCAGCAGCTCTCACAAATGATTAATGACAAAAAGGGGGAGAAAAAGAGGCATTCAAGGAGGCACTCAAAGAAGAGAATGAAGTCTGAGGAGAGGAGCAGAAGCAGAAGCAGTAAGAAGAAGAAGAAGAAGAATAAAGCAGCAGTAGAGTCATCATCTGAGGGGGAGCCAAAAGAAGATGACTTCATAAAAATAAAGTCTGAGGGGGAGCAAGTTGAAGAAGAAGAGCATGCATCTGAGCCAGAGCAAGAGCAAGATGAAGATGAAGCAATGGAGCATGCATCTGAGTAGGAGGAGAATGAAGAAGAAAAGAAAGATGAGTAGCTAAATAGAATGCATCCTGAAGACATACAAGAAGCAGACATTGAACAAAGAGAAGGTACATTTCTAACTATAATAGGTATGTTCTGGATCCAGGATGTAGAGTGTCTTATCATATGTAATATTTGAAATTCTTATCAATGACATTCATAATTATCTAATTTAGCAATACAGCTGCTCACTGTATTTTATGAATTCATTCATCTCATACATATGCACTTATTATTTTTGTCATAATAAAATAGGGGGAGATTGTTAGGAATATGCATGAGAATGCTATTCTTATTTATATAAAATTTGATTTAGATCTTAATGAATGAATATGCAAATATGTCTACATTGATGAAAGTTGTAAAGTTCATAATAGATGATAGACATATGTACAAGGACTTTGACTGAAAATGATCAAATATGTTAGGTTGATCCTACATGAACAAACAGTTTTGTAAAGTCCTTCAAATTATTAAGATGCACAAGAACTATAGATAGAAAGATCAAGCTTGTTAGGTTGATCTTATAAAGTGTAATAGATAGGCTTGTCTGATCGTCAAGCACTGCATCAGCCTTCGTAGTCTGCCAGGAGAGACAAGGAAGAATCAGAGTCTATCAAGGCAGAATCGTAGTCTGTAAGGATAGTCACTCTCAAAGTTCGTAGTCTGCCAGGAGAGACAAGGCACGATCGTGGTGTGTCGAGGAGGACTTTCTCGAAGCCGTAGTCTATTGAGGAAGTCATGTTCAGAATCGTGGAGAAAGCCTGTCGAAGCGCCCATCAAGCGCATGCCGAGCCAAGTCAAGAATTGTAGGCCTCACTCGAAGTAGTGGAGTCTGCAGATTATATCAGAGGCAAAAATCATAGATGAGCAGATCACTCAAGGGACAGCAAGTGTTAAGGCAGAAGTTATAGTCTGTCATATGATCTGATCTCCGAGTCATAGTGTCTGCAGAACCAAAGCAAGATCGTAGTCTGCAGAATAAAGGCTCAAACAAAGTCATTCAAGTGCTCACAATGGCAAGGAAGAATCGTAGAGACATCATAATTCTCAACAAATGAGCACTTCCAAAGTATCCAAAGATAGAAGCCTCTGGTCAGAGCAGTCGAGATGTAATCTACCTTAAGAAAACCAGAGAACACTCAACGAATGGCCTGCAAGCAAACAAAAGATCAAAGTACCAACTCAATCGGCATCCTAATTGAGAAGTGAAGCTATTCAGGAGAAGTCTTCCACAAGAAAACATTTAGATGACAATAAATGAAGTGACTGACTAAAGAAAGTCAGCAAGTGCAGTGTCTGTCAAGCCAATAGAAGACAACGATCATGGTGATGACTATGATCGTAGTGTTTAGCTAACGAGTAGCAAGAACTGATGAAGCACATACAGTGGAATTGGCCAACCTATAGAACAGACGAAAAGGATTGTCAGTGGCTCAGCCTCACCATGAAGAGTGAACGGGAGATCACAAGGTAGAATATAGAGAGAGACCTGAGCATGACTAATCAGAAAAGTCTTGCAAACCAGAAGGGCCAAAGCATTCAGACAAGTTTATCAGTTCCTGGTGGAAGTCAAGGCAAGTAGAAACATTGAAGTACTGCACGAGTAAAGGAGGAGGAGTTCTTCATTGTCAATCTAGAGAACACTCTCAGAATCGTAGTGTTGTCTCAACTAGTCAATGAGCAACATTCATTAGACAAACTACGATCTAGTTCATGATCATCTACATCAGAATCGGGGAGTTCGTGTAGGGATTTCGACACATAAACCCAGCGAAAATTAAAAATTTTCTGAAACCCTAAAACAGGATCCATGCGAAAAACATATTAATTCAGAGGTTTAGATTTGTTTTACCGATTATTCAAGCCTGAATGGAGACGATGGAGATTATGGAACAGCTTCAAATCTTCAACGCAATCCAAAGGAACTGCGTCTCTACGGTATCCACACAAACGTCCCGCGAATCGTCACACGATCTGCAGCAAGGAAAGCTGCAGTACTAGCCGCCAAGGATCTAGACTTTCAAAATTATTCTCTCTAGTCTCTCTCTAAGAGCGGCTAGGGTTTTGATATCGATAATACCCTAAACGACTAATATATCATATATATATAGCAGTTAAAGGAATTAATCAAAACCTAATCCAATTAGAAAAATAAAATTCGAATTTATATATATATATATATATATATATATATATTATATCTTAATTAAGTCTTACTTAATTAATATACATATATATATATACAAATTATCCTATTAATTTAAATTCGTAATTTAAATACTATCAATCATATTGATATATTTAAATCTATACAATTTAAATTAATTCCCTTTTAATTACGTTCTAAGTGTGTGACCCTATAGGTTATTATTATGTTGGCAATAATTTTAAAATTATATTATAAAATTATAAACAGTGAGCGGCATCTAGTAATGCATCACTACTACCCAAATAATAATAAGATCGGTGATTCGATACAACCTTTTTGTGACCAATGTTTCAATGTAATTTAATCCTTTTTAACCTTGACATCCTAGATTAAACTCGAAGCATGGAATGTGTCATCCTCTTCATAATTTAATCTGAGTTTTCTTGATCGATGAGTAGACTATATGAAACAAATCACTATTTGAGCATGGCCATGCATTTCATAGTCCTACTCAATCAAGAGGCCTATGGATATCACCCCTAATATATAGGAGGGTTAAATTCCATCTAGATCACTCATATTCCTCACACGATTCATGATGTACCCAATAATCACCTTTATCGTCCACCCTATTAAAGGTGGACTTTGATGATATCAAAGTACATAAATTCTCGTGTAATAATATAGTGATTTCAGGTCGGAGGATCATTACATCATTTTCACTATGAGAATTGCTTATGACACTTTGCATAATGCTCCACGTAGAATTCTCATGGTAGGTCTATCCAGTACATTGTTCTCTAACATGTACCTATGCATTGACTCAATATCTCATATATTTATGACCAATGAGATTTGGCCATCAGTCAATCCACATACTAGTCTCAATGTATCATTGTTGTCCCATTAACAATGACACTCGACTAGGGACATTTAAGAGTAATGATACTAATTGTAATTATATGATCTCATGTTCAAGTCATATACTTGAAGCCATATAATTTGTATCACTATTCTAAGGACTTTTATTATGTTAACATTTATATAACGCATTAAATAAAACCATAATAAAATAATTCATTTATTCAATCAAATATAATATCAAAAAATGTTAAGCAATTACATCAAAGAATTAGCCTCTAGGGCATAAACTCTAACAGTCTCCCACTTGTACTAGAGCCAATCACTCATGTATCTAATACCCATGGAACTAGTGTGACCTTCGTACTTATGCTACGACAAAGCTTTGGTCAATGGATCTGCAACATTATCATCTGTTGGCACTCTGCTTATATATACATCTCCTCTATCAATTATTTCACGGATAAGATGGTACCGCCTAAGTATATGCTTGGATCGTTGGTGAGATCTGGGTTCCTTAGCCTGTGCAATGGCTCCATTATTATCACAGTATAGTTCAACCGGATCAACAATAGTTGGAACAACACCAAGTTCAGTGACGAACTTTTTAATCCATACAGCCTCCTTGGCCACACTAGAAGCAGCAATATACTTAGCTTCTATCGTAGAATCGGCTACTGTCTCTTGCTTCGAACCTTTCCAGCTAACAGCACCACCATTAAGGTAAAACACAAAACCTGACTGAGACTTATAGTCATCTGTGTCAGTCTGGAAACTAGCATCTGTGTAACCTTTACTGCCAGTTCGTCTTCACCTCCATATACCAAGAATGAATCCTTAGTCCTTTTCAGGTACTTGAGGATATTCTTGACTGCTGTCCAGTGACCTTCACCTGGATTCGACTGGTATCTGCTCGTCATGCTTAAAGCATACGAGACATCCAGACGAGTATATATCATTGCATACATGATAGATCCAATTGCCGAAGCATAAGGGATCTTTCTCATACGCTCCTCATCATCATGTGATTTAGGACATTAGGCCTCAGAGATCTTAACACCATGAGACATGGGTAAGTGTCCTCTTTTTGCCTCTTGCATACTGAACCGTTTCAGCACTTTATCAATATATGTACTTTGACTTAGGCCGAGCATTTTTCTCGATCTATCTCGATAGATCTTGATACCTAAAATATAGGTTGCATCGCCCAAATCTTTCATGGAGAAACATTTTCCTAACCATATTTTTATAGCCTATAAGAAAAGAATGTCATTCCCAATAATTAATATGTCAACAACATATAATACCAGGAATACAATGTGACTCCCACTAACCTTCTTATATACACAAGGTTCATCTTCATTTTTTATAAAGCCAAACTCTTTGACTGCTTCATCAAATCGAAGATTCCAACTCCGAGAGGCTTGCTTCAATCCATAAATGGATCGCTGCAGCTTACATACCTTACCAGCATCCTTTGGATTGGCAAAACCCTCAGGTTGTGTCATATACACATCCTAAGGAGATTTTCGTTAAGGAAAGCAGTTTTTACATCCATCTGCCAGATTTCGTAATCATAAAAGGCTGCAATAGCAAGTAAGATCCTGATGGATTTAACCATTGCCACTGGAGAGAAGGTTTCATCATAGTCAACACCTTGAACTTGTTTGAAACCTTTTGCTACTAGTCGACCTTTATAGGTTTGTACATTACCATCCATGTCAATTTTCTTCTTGAAAACCCACTTGCACCCGATTGGTTTTACCCCTTCGGGTGGATCAACCAAAGTCCATACTTGGTTAGTATACATAGAGTCCATCTCAGATTTCATGGCTTCAAGCCATCTCTCAGAATCTGGTCCATTCATAGCTTCTTGGTAGGAAGCAAGCTCATCATGATCTATGAGCATCCCATCGCCGTTTTGAGTCACAAGAAATCCATGATATCTCTCGGGCTCTTGGCGTGTCCTACCAGATCTATGAATGCCTCGTGTAATTTGAGCAGGTTTACTTTCCACAATATCTTGTGGTTCCTGCTCATGTTCCAACTCAGGTTCAATGATATTTTGTGGTTCTCGAACTTCTTCGAGTTCTACTTTCCTCCCACTGTTTCCTTTAGAGACAAATTCTCTTTCTAGAAAAATACCAGTTCGAGCAACAAATACTTTGTTCTCAGAAGGTTTGTAGAAATAATACCCTTTTGTTTCCTTTGGGTATCCCACAAAATTACATTTGTCAGATTTGGGTCCGAGCTTGTCAGAAGCCAGACGTTTTACAAACGCCTCGCAACCCCAAATCTTCATGAACGACATACTAGGACGTTTCCCAGTCCACATCTCATATAGTGTCTTATGAACCGTCTTTATAGGAACACGGTTAAGTGTGAATGTAGCTGTCTCTAGGGTATGACCCCAGAAGCTTATTGAAAGATCTACATAACTCATCATCGATCGTACCATGTCCAACAAGGTACGATTTCTCCTCTCAGACACACCATTCCATTGTGGTGTTCCAGGTGGAGTGAGCTGTGATATAATACCACACTCCTTTAGAAGGTCATCAAAGTTTTGGCTTAAGTATTCACCTCCTCGATCGGATCGAAGGGCTTTTATGCTTTTTCCAAATTGGTTTTGAACTTCATTCTTGAATTTCTTGAACTTTTCAAAGGATTCGAATTTGTGTCTCATAAGATACACATATCCATATCTACTGAAGTCGTCAGTAAATGTAATGAAGTAATAAAACCCACCTCTTGCTAACAAACTCATGGGTCCGCATACATCACTATGTATAAGTCCCAATACATCGCTAGCCTGTTCACTGTGTCCAGTGAAAGGGGCTTTAGTCATCTTGCCTAATAAACAAGACTCGCATTTCTCATATGATTCAAAATCAAATGAATCCAAAAACCCATCTTTATGGAGTTTGGATATGCGTTTCTCATTTATATGGCCTAAACGACAGTGCCAAAGATATGTCGGATTTGAATCATTTGATTTAAATCATTTTGTATTTATGTTATAGATAGGCATTTCTAAATTAAGAATATAAAGATCATTAAACAATTGTGCAACACCATAACATATTTCATTTAAGTAAAATGAACAACTGTTGTTCTTTATTAAAAATGAAAAACCTTTCTTATCCAAACAAGAAACAGAAATAATGTTTTTGCTCATAGCAGGCACATAATAACAATCCTCTAATTCTAATACTAGCCTAGTGGGAAAAAATAAATGATAAGCTCCTACGGCTAGTGCAGCAACTTTTGCTCTATTCCCAACTCGTAGGTCAACCTTGCCTTTCGCCAAAGTCCTACTCCTTCGGAGTTCCTGCACATTAACACAAATGTGAGAACCACATCCAGTATCCAATACCCATGATGTAGAAGTGGACAAATTGACTTCTATAACATATATACCTGAATCAGAAGTCATACTACCTTTCTTTTTCTTCAGTTCTTCCAAATAAGCATGACAATTCCTCTTCCAGTGTCCAGATTTTCCACAGAAGTGACAATCACCTTCTTTAGCCACCCCACCCTTAGGTTTTAAAGCCTGTTTGGTTTTGGGATTGGGTTTGGCAGATTTAGATCCTATCTTCTTCTTTCCTTTCCCCATTCCCTTAGCATCCCCCTTTTGCACTATCATTATGGGAGCAGGTCCTGCCTTTTTCATGTTCTCGGCAGTTCTTAACATGCTCAACAACTCAGTAAGTGGTTTCTCAATTTCATTCATGAGGTAATTCATAACAAATTGAGAGTAGCTGTTGTTCAAAGATTGCAAAACAAGATCAGTTTGGGCTTCTGGAGTAATCGGAAAACCCAACCTACCAAGGTACTCAATATACCCAATCATTTTCAGCACATGTGGACCAACTGGATCACGTTCACCCATCTTGCAGTGATACAACGCCTTACTTGTATCATACCTCTCCTGTCGAGCATGCCCTTCGAACAATTTCTTGAGATGCTCGATCATCTCATAAGCATCCATTAACTCATGTTGCTTCTGAAGCTGAGAATTCATAGTTGCTAGCATGAGACAACTCACGTCCAGAGCATCATCTTGATGCTTCTTGTAAGCATTATGCTCTACACGTGGTGCAGTGTTAGCTAGTGCTGCAGGAATGGGCCCATCAAGGACATATAGCTTGCACTCCTGTTTAAGGACAATCCTCAAGTTCCTATACCAGTCTAGGAAATTAATTCCACTCAGTTTTTCCTTCTCAAGGACTGATCGTAGTGAAAGACTATTTGTGTTGTTGTTTGCCATTGATATCTACAATTTATAAGTGCAAAAATAATAAGTCAAATTGCAGAATTTTGATATTATGTAATTGATAATAGTACATTCAAAATATACCTCCCACTATTTTATTCAAATTAATAGCCCTCACCATTAATTAGGAAAGCATTTTTAATTAAATCTTTCTAGTGAGCTAAGATCCATATTTCATTATGCCTTAAGTTAGCTTTGGCTATTCTCTCAAAACATAATTATTTAGGTAGACAACCCTTTGTCAATTATATCATATATAACTCTTAGATAGTTTGGTGAACAACATTTGTTTCTAGTCCATCTAATGGTACCTACCAAACTCTATGCCTCTAAGTCCACAATCCTATTGTGATAACTTAGTTAAGTCTGGCCCAATGATTTTAACAGTTTGGATATCACAATTATCCTATCGCATCTTACCAAGATAAATGGGGTACTTTGCTTTGGCAAACCTATATCCATCGGTCAAGGTCTTGATGAGTGTTATTCATTGGAAGGCATCTGATTTAGACTTAATAATTTTATGAGGGATTTTAATAATTAATTTAGATCTCTCCAATTTTAATCTTATTAAACATGCATATTATTTATCATATCATATTGTATACAAGCATAAATAAAGTGCAAAATTAAATGTGTCACAGTTATGGCCCCAACCCTATGTCAATCTTTTCAAGCTAATGAAAAGATTGAAGGTCAGTCTAAGGTGGTAAAAGGTCTTCAAAATAGTAGCTTCCTTGGACCTTCCTCATGCATGTGTCTCCTCTACATCATCATCTTGTCATCTTGATAGGTTACAATTGTACATTACATGACATAAAGAAACCTCGAGTTACATTCGAGGGGATTTAGATGAGAAGAGAATATTACATCAGAATTTATAGAAAGGCACAACATGCAAGCCGTATTTCAAAACCAAAAACCACTAACCTATGGGTCAAAAGGGCCATAACTGTGCACCATGCATATCACAATAAGCACATGACACAATTTATATAATTAAAGAAAACTATATACAAAATATTGGGGTCACGACCATCGTGCGCTACGACGGGGGGGGTCCAAGGGGGGGGTCTCCCCCCCCCCCCCCTTGCGGTTCGAACTACAATCTGTATTATAGAATTTTTTTCATACGAATCTCTGAAATAATTCCAGAATCATATACAATCCGCCAACACATTCATAATAACAGTACACCCAGAACATATCATATATGTCCAGTTTCGATTAATCATATTAAATCGAATCTTCATGTTTCTAATCCAATTAGAACAGAAGTTGAATTGTTATTCCACCTTCTAGGATACGATTATCAGAACATCATATACATGCATATATATTACAGATTTCTAGAATACGCATACATGAAAAATATCATATATTTAATTTCAGATCGGTAAACATGCATCATCATATATCATATATAACGAATACAATTAAAACACGTAATCTGAATTAATCGTTTCGCAAGTAGCTTTGATACCACTGTAGGGATTTCGGCACATAAACGCAGCGGAAATTAAAAATTTTTTGAAACCCTAAAACAGGATCCATGCGAAAAACATATTAATTCAGATGTTTATATTTGTTTTACCGATTATTCAAGCCTGAACGGAGACGATGGAGATTATGGAACAACTTTGAATCTTCAACGCAATCCAAAGGAACTGCGTCTCTACGGTATCCACACGAACGTCCCGCGAATCGTCACACGATCTGCAGCAAGGAAAGCTGCGGTACTAGCCACCAAGGATCTGGACTTTCGAAATTTTTCTCTCTAGTCTCTCTCTAAGAGCGGCTAGGGTTTTGATATCGATAATACCCTAAACGACTGATATATCATATATATATAGCAGTTAAAGGAATTAATCAAAACCTAATCCAATTAGAAAAATATAATCTGAATTTATATATATATTATATCTTAATTAACTCTTACTTAATTAATATACATATATATATATAAATTATCCTATTAATTTAAATTCATAATTTAAATACTATCAATCATATTGATATATTTAAATCTATACAATTTAAATTAATTCTCTTTTAATTACGTTCTAAGTGTGTGACCCTATAGGTTATTATTATGTTGGCAATAATTTTAAAATCCTATTTTAAAATTATAAACAGTGAGCGGCATCTAGTAATGCATCACTGCTACCCAAATAATAATAAGATCGGTGATTCGATACAACCTTTTCGTGACCAATGTTTCAATGTAATTTAATCCTTTTTAACCTTGACATCCTAGATTAAACTCGAAGCATGGAATGTGTCATCCTCTTCATAATTTAATCTGAGTTTTCTTGATCGATGAGTAGACTATATGAAACAAATCACTATTTGAGCATGGCCATGCATTTCATAGTCCTACTCAATCAAGAGGCCTATGGATATCACCCCTAATATATAGGAGGGTTAAATTCCATCTAGATCACTCATATTCCTCACACGATTCATGATGTACCCAATAATCACCTTTATCGTCCACCCTATTAAAGGTGGCCTTTGATGATATCAAAGTACATAAATTCTCGTGTAATAATATAGTGATTTCAGGTCGGAGGATCATTACATCATTGTCACTATGAGAATTGCTTATGACACTTTGCATAATGCTCCACGTAGAATTCTCACGGTGGGTCTGTCCAGTACATTGTTCTCTAACATGTACCTATGCATTGACTCAATATCTCATATATTTATGACCAATGAGATTTGGCCATCAGTCAATCCACATACTAGTCTCAATGTATCATTGTTGTCCCATTACCAATGACACTCGACTAGGGACATTTAAGAGTAATGATACTAATTGTAATTATATGATCTCATGTTCAAGTCACATACTTGAAGCTATATAATTTGTATCACTATTCTAAGGACTTTTATTATGTTAACATTTATATAACGCAGTAAATAAAACCATAATAAAATAATTCATTTATTCAATCAAATATAATATCAAAAAATGTTAAGCAATTACATCAAAGAATTAGCCTCTAGGGCATAAACTCTAACAGTTCGATCATCTGATTATTGAAGCCTTGGCAATGTCTCAATATAAAGACTGACATTCGAACGTTGTTGATTGAGAGCATCGATGCAGAAGGACAACTCATGTTGTTTTAATCGAGGAATCAGAAAGAAGAAATAAAGGTGACTACCAGCCTGACACATGAAAGTGATATCTCTAAAGTGGTAGGTGAAATAGTAGACTGCTGTGTCAGAAAAGTCAAAAAGGTGTTGTCATGTCAAGTCAGCAGTCTACACCAAATAACTCAAGATCTTTGAGGCAATTCAAATAGCTTCCAATGGCTATATTCCAACGGGAAGCTTATGGAGGAGTATTTAACAGCTGAAGCTTCAAAGATGAAGGGTTGTTGACTCTACGAGTTCTACAAAGCTTAATAGTATATGTCTCAGTGGCAATGAGACTACCAGAGTAGGAGTGAAGCAGATTTGAAGAAGAGCTTTAACTGATGAAGGCTTCACTCAACACAGATGAGAATGCCAAACAGATTGGCATCTAACCTGAGAGCTGAGAAGGCCAAGAAGACAAGGAGAAGAGTGGCAGATCAGAAAGCAAATCCAAAGGGCCACTCGACGATTCACCATGAATAACCTAAGCTGAAGAGAAACAGATGCAGAACCAAATCTGCACACAAGTCAACCTATGTTCAAGGGATGCTAAGTACTAGATGGAGTCTACCAGAAGTGCAAAGACTTAGCAGACCCCAAGTGGTGAATATGGGCAAAGCTGTAATCAGATGAAGACAAGCATCACCAACAAAGATCAGCTGCACCAAGGAAGAGATGATAGACTGCTAAGTACTCAAAGATGTCGAGCTTCATGAACATCTTAGCAGTCCATCATAAGTGATCCAGTCTCGATGCAGAATGCAAAAAGATCACACCAAGTTGCTAAGTACCAAGAGATGATCAAGCTTTAAGTCATCTTAGCAGCTCAGCACCAACACCAACAACAACATCAACAACAACAACAAGAAGCTATGGCCTGAGGGGTCCTTGTCCGAGGGACTAAATCAAAGTCAAGCCTACTGGGTTTGCTGAGTACCGGAGAGTACAAGAGATTCTAAGTCTGCTGGACTTAGTCTACAGTTCCAAGTCTGCTGGACTTAAAGAGTTCTTAGTGAACATAAATTCCAAGGCTGCTGGCTTTGAAGGAATCTTTGTGATTCAAGAGTTACCCATTTCCTTAGTGGAATTCCTGCTTGTTGAAGCAGAAGAGTGGATTAGGAGCTTAAGTCTCTAGACCACTTAAAATCCCTTGTGTTATTTACTTTCAGTCATTTACCTTATGTACCTTAAACTGCTACAACTGTTATAACTGTAATAACCACTTACAATTAAACTAACTCTAGAACAATACTTATTAAGATATCTAAGAAGGGGATCTTCAACTTATTCCGCTGTGCTTGAAATGATTCTTATGTTTGTCACATGCTAATTACTTAGCAATACAAAATAAAATGGAAAAGATTTGAAATTACAAAGGATCTATTCAACCCCCCTTCTAGATCTATTGTGTGCCCTCTAGAAACTAACATGGACTACTCAAGCAATGAATCAATATGAATTTGAACAATGGCCTCAAAGGTTACAACAAATGATAACCCAAAGAAAATTTCAAAATAATTTTATATCTAAAATTTCAACAAATTTGTTAGTTCCACATCTACTCATGATCCTTTAAATGCATGTGTGCATCTAAATGTTCAAACCAGTCATGATTTAGAAAATACCCATAAAAGATTTTCAAAATCAACTCTAAAAACCTTCTTATCATATCAATCTCCTCTAATAAAGACAAAAAAATAAAATTTAGAGAACCAAAATGATATTTTATACATTTAAGCGCACTTGACCCCTTCCCAAGTAATTAAAAAACATTTTTTTCCCATTATTTCTCTTTTTTTTTCTTTTTTTAATGAGTGCGTGTTACACTCCATCTCGTTTTCTCTCGCACGAGTGCGTTTTACGCTCCATCTCATTTTCTCACGCACGAGTGCATTTTACGCTCCATCTCATGCATGTGTTTATGGGTGAGTGTGTTTTACACTCCATGACCCACCACATGATTCAAATTTTCAACTCGGGAAGGTTCCATTTTTTTCAAAAACACTCTAAAATTTTCCCCAAACTTATGTGAGTGCCTAATTATCACTTTAAATGATGCTCAAATAAGTTTTCTTAAGTTGCAATGATATCTTTCATAAGCATTTAGCCAAAAAAAAAATTGTAACCCCAACTAGCTAAACAGATGGATATGTGCATAGGAGTTCAAAAGATTCGCAATCAGTGTAAAAACCAACTAATAAGTTAAAATATAGACTAAGCATGCTGATCAATTCTCCAAGAGCTAAAAACTCATTAACCACCCACTTATCATTGGTCAAAATCAATTTCCACCAAAACATTGCCCAAGTAATAACCAAACATAATAAATACCCCCAAACTTAAAATCGACATTGTACTCAATGGCTAAGATAGGAAAAAGTAAAGTAGAGGACTTCCCTAAAAATATAAAAAATTTCCTCCTTGTCTGTTAAGTCTGAAGAATAGGCTAGGCACATTGGAATGAATCGGGCACCACACTTGAATTGGACATGACTAACCTGTGAACACAATATAAGCAAGTTTATTAAATCCTAATAAATAAAAATTTATTAACTAATATGAAACCTAATATAATAAAAAAACTAAAACTAAAAATTAAACTTGGGTTGCCTCCCGATAAGCGCTTGTTTTAGAGTCATCAACCCGACTTTCTTCATTAGCTCAGTTCTTAACATGGATCAAAATTGAGCTTAAAAATCTGTTTCACCATCTGACACTTGGATTTGTACTTACACCGCTTGACTTTCTTGCAAGATTGAGATCCCCCAAATTTGAACTAATTCATCTCGTTCAATTGCATTGAACTTGTCCCATCTACTTCATCCTTGACGACATCTACAGCTATTTGGACCCGAAAACATTCTTCATGACCATTGGGAATCTCTATTTCCTTAAAAACGTTAAATGTCACTTATTCATCTTGGACTCTCATAGTTAGCTAGCCTTTTTGCACATCAATAAGAGTTCTACCCGTAGCTAGAAATGGTCGCCCAAGGATGATAGGTATATCTCTATCCTCTTCATAATCTAGAACAATAAAATCTACTGGGAATATGAACTTATCCACTTTAACTAGAACGTCCTCAACAATTCTCTTTGGATAAGTATATGACCTATCTGCCAATTTTAACATGACATTTGTGGGCTTCGCTTCCTTCAAACACAACTTTTTATTCACTGAGAGCGGCATCAAGTTGATACTGACTCCCAAATCACAAAGGGCCTTTCCCATAAACTAATTGTCGATCGAGCATGGTATTGTAAAGCTACCTGGGTCTTTGAGTTTCGGTGGTAGTTTTTTCTGCAATATAGCACTACACTCCTCAGTCAATGCTATTATCTCAAAATCTTTCTCTTATTGGACAGGATTTGCTTCATGAACTTAACATAACATGGCATATACTATAATGCCTCCGCAAATGGGATGTTAATGTGTAGTTTCTTGAACACCTCCAAAAACTTTATAAACTGCTTAGCCTCCTTTTTCATGTAAAGTATGTTAGGTATTTTCCATGCACAACACGTAAGTGTACGTGGTCAACAAGTAATATAATGATAAATCAGATATCGATCCCACAGAGACAGTCATTTTTATTTAATAAAACAAGTACCAACTTTTTAATATCTCAGCTTTATCAAACTAACAATTAAAAGATGTTTTTATAACTAAATCACTACTTAAACCAATCGCAACACTAAATCAAGATTTTCACAAGTTTGAGAGAATTAAGCCTACAACTTTACTTATTATTTCACTTCAGATAATATCCTTTTCTCCAGTTTATTTTAATTACCCCAGATTATTAATCAAGAACACTAACGCAGATAAAATCATCTCTCGATGCATAATATCCATACTCACTCACATCCACAGATGATAGATTTAAGCAAGACACCCTAATTAACTAATTCACTATATCTCTATGTGAATTACAATTAAAGAGAGTTTAATATCAAGTTCTCTATCAGATTACATATGGAGTAAAGGCATATCTATATCCTAAACACGAATCATGAATTCCATCTACGCAGAAGTCACGAACATATGTCACTATGGCTATTCTAATCCTATATGTCCTTTCTCAAGTTCATAAAGGATAACAAATAATTATTTATCGGGCAATTATATAGATTAATCACACACATAGCAAATAAACTAGGAATAACATCTATAAACTGAATTCAAGAATAATTAATCATCCATTACAATAAAAGATCCATTGTAGGCTTAAAAAGGAAATTATTTCATCATAGATAAGTAAAATCCAACAATCCACATCATAGAAAACATTCTGATTACAAGATGAAAAGATAAAGAGAAAGTAGACGCTAGAATTGTATCACCGCTCTCCACTCCGATCTTGCGTTCTTCGTGTCCAATTGATGCTTCAATCCTCTGTGCAAGTTCAATACTTGAATTAGGGCTTCTTGATCTGTCTCAGTGTGTCTATAGCAGCCTTATATTTTTCCTTTTATACTGGTCCAGCCGTAACACCAATCAACCCATATTGTCTGCACAATCCAAGTCTAAACAGGAAACTGATAGTTTTCTCTGCCGTATGCCCGCCCCGACGGCATTTTAACCCTTGGTACGCCCACCTCGGTGGCATTTTAACCCTTAGTATGCCCGCCCCGGCGGCATGCCAATTTTTAGCTTGCTCAATTTGTACCCCTGCCCCAGCGGGGGGTTTTGGCTTAGAGATGCCCGCCCCAACGGGGGTCCAATTCTCTAAAAATTTGCAATTTTTGCTCCTTTCTCCCTGGTTTCTCATCAATCCTTATCCTGCAATTCATAGCACAAAACCAGGTAAAATGATACTAAAATAACTTGAAGTAAGCAAAAATCAAGCTATAACGGATAACAATAAGTTGGTATAAAACCAACTTATCAAATACCCCCAAACTTGAGACTTTGCTTGCCCTCAAGTAAAATAATGCATATACAATTATAATACAATGCCTACTAATGCATCTGTCAGATAGCAAGAAGGTAACCAGTATTACCTCAGAGAATTCACAAAGATATAAACAATAGATCCAACTAGAAACATATCTGCACATCAGACCAATCAATGAATCTATACCTGTCAACACCTCTGCTGTGTGTGTGTGCTTAACAACAATAAACTTAACTACAGATCAAATATATTACATAATACGCGTCTTAGAATGAAATCACAATTCTAACTCAAGAAATCGCGTAATCAAGGTAAAGTGGATTCAATTCAACATCAACCAAGTCAAAAGACAATATAGGAGATTTTCTATCTTTATTTATTCACAGGGGCATTTTGCTTGTTTTCCTGTATCTTTAATTTACTCATAACTTTGCAATGTCTAATTTCCTTAAGCTCTTCAGTGATACCCATGTAGCGAGCTTTCGACCAACGACTCCCAAACCAGATGGCTTTAGGGCGCTGGGTGTAAAGACATCCCCTAGGGCGTACTTACTCAAGTACCAAAGGCCACGAAACTAAACTAGTCATGGTGTTTATTCATAGATTTCTATTTTTTCTATCTTTTCACACATTTTTCAAAAAAATATCAGATAGCTCTCATATCTTCCCCCAAACTTAGGTTTCAGTCCAATCTTAGTCACTTTACCAATTTATTTAATTTCTGTCATTAAACTCAACTTTCTATTCCAGACAACAATTATGTGACTATTCGAACTAAGTTGACCAAATTGTTGCCTATCGTGCTAACCGATTGCAAAGGTATTAAACAGGTAAAGACTCATGTAAAGGTCTAAAAGTACATCAACGTCCTAGTTCTCATTACTGTTTATGTTCTTATGTAAATCCAGTCTCATCACCGGCTAATGCTATCTCTCACCACTGACATACTGACTTAAACAATCCTAATTAACAACTCTTTTTGGTGTTTTATGATTTTTTTCATTTTTTTAAAAAAATTCTATAAGCATAAAAACTCTAACTATACTATCCTAAAACTAATAACTAAATGCAAGTCTTAACAATTTTATGAAATATAAAATACACCCCCAAACTTCAACAAAGCAATGTCCTCATTGATCAAAATATAAAGCAATTAAAGTGTTGAGGACTTCCCTGCGGCATCAAGTGTCCTCCTCCATATCAGAGTAGGATGGTGGTAGATACACAGGAATTGGTTGTGGCATCGGGAACTGGAATGGCTCAGCCGATGTGTTGAGTCTAGTCAATGCATCAGCGACCGCAGCATTGAAGTGATTCTGCGTGTTGAACATGTGATCTTGCCGCGCTGCCAACCTGTCAGCCAATTGACGATGCTCATCTAGTTACTGCTGAGTAGCTGGAGTCTGAGAAGCAGAAGTGCCCTCGTTTTGCATTGGTGGGTCCCCCTCGCCAACCTCCTCAATCGGCTCCTCCCTAGCCATGGTCGCGGCTCTTTGTGCAGCCTCAGCGGATGAGAAGATGAAACCTAGCCCGCAGGGGTGTGGTGGTGCTACCAGCCATCTGTTAAACCGAGCTATCATCCTCGTATCAAGCAACTAGAGAGGCTGCTGAGTCAGCTACTTGGTCGTCCACCTGGCACCTGCACGGCGACACAGTCTCGTGATCAAAGATAGGTGTGGCAGCCCGCTCGAGAACAATCCTCTCAGACACCGACGGATTGAGAAATTGATGACTAGGCTTATGTCGATGTCTTTGTCCTTGAGGATAGCATACAATAAAGAAATTTTCTCCTTTGTAATCTCACTGGTATGCGTCGAGGGTAGGAGTTTAGCGCACAAGAAGGAATACCAGACTTTTCCATATTGGTTTAGGCTGAAGCTCATGATTAGTATTCCCCCTTTCTTTCCTCTAAACCATGCAGTGCCCGATTTGCAAATCCGTGCTAGGATCTCATCATAGTCCGGGCCCCTATCGATTAACTGCTGATATTGACACATGTTTGGTCGTTGCACATTGTAGTAATGAACGATGGACGTGGGACTAAAATCCACCATTTTGCCCCCGACGAACGCCTGGAATGGCTGTGCATCCTCGACGTTCGCATAAAATTCTTTCACGACCGCCACCACCGCTGCGTCGGGCTGATCGGTGAACGTTTCCCAACCCTGCTCTTCAATTTGGAGAGCCATCTCCCCATCAGTCGGGTCGGGACTAAGTCCCCGTTCAGGGGTGAGCTTCTTTGATGCTAAGTAGTCAAATCGGTCAGCGGCGATTTCACTTTGAAATTTGGCCCAATCAAAGGCTCTAGGTGGTGCTAATGAGCTCTCCTTCTTTGGTCTCTTCGGTGCTCGTGGAGGCATGGCGTTTGATTTAGCAAAACAACACTTTTGTTGAAGCCTTTGGTTGAGGTGTTCTGTCAAACACTTGGTGGGCGAGGGACCTCTAGGGTTTTGTTGGTGATGATTAGCTCTTCAATTTCCCCCAAATTTTTCTTTCAATTAATTCACATCAAGCAATTATGTATACTCCCACAGTGTCCCAGAATTTCAGTTGGCTAATGTAATACACAAGTGAAACCCCCAAACTTAGACCTTAAGAGAAACTTGCAATGGATACCTGGCTTTGTTGATGGGTGATGAGAATTTGATGGAGTTTTGAAGCCTATAATCCGATTGCCTTGTGTAAAATCTGATTATAAATGTATTTGTACTGGGTAGATGCTTTTGAATCAGAGAGATGGGTTGTTCGGGTTGATACTCAGCAGCCAAGGAGGTTGTTAAGTGTGTAGAATGTCTTAAGTCTTTGTCGAACAAGTATTTTAAAAAATAAAATTGCCGATAGCCAGCCGGGGCGGGCATGTTTATGCTTGAGACCCCCGCTGGGGCGGGGGTTGTGCAGGGAGTTTGGACTGGGGACCCGCTGGGGCGGCTTTATTTGGCCTTGAATCCCGCCGGGGCGGGGGGTATGCAAGAAATCCATATAGCAAGCCCGCCGGGGTGGGTGAAACTGAACTTGAAACCCCCGCCGGGGCGGGGGGTATGCAAATTTTTTGACTTTGACATTTCTTCATCCTACTTCCTGCTAAACTCCTTGAATAGCCTTCCCTTGTTCCCTTATTGAATTCCTCTTAAATTTTGGCTTGAATGTGTGTTGTACTTGGCCCATCCCTGTACAAACAAACTTTGAATTGTTAGACATGCATTCTTAAGACTCAATTAATACTAAATTATAAAATAACTCTAATTAATCTACTTATGTATAATATAAATTAACATAAAGGATGGGTTGCCTCCCATCGAGCGCTTGATTTTCAGTCTTTCAGCCTGACTACTTCCTATTTTTAGTTTAGCTAGGCCAGGTCGATCGTGGTGGCCTGGCTATCGACGTCTCCGCCCCAGTAATGCGTTAACCGTTGATCATTGACTTTGAATGACTCGATCGACTCCTTATTGTATAATTCAACGGCGCCATGTGGGAACACTGTCTTTATTATAAAAGGACCTGACCATATAGATTTCGGCTTTCTGGGAAATAATTTTAACCGAGAGTTGAATAGCAGTACTGATTGACCCGGTTCAAACTTTCGGTTCAATATTTTCTGATCATGCCACTTCTTAACCTTTTCTTTGTACAACTTCGAATTTTCATACGCCTGCGAGAGAAATTCATCTAGTTCGTTGAGTTGCAAAAACTGCTTCTGTTGTTGATAGATCTAAATTCAACTTCTTGATTGCCTAATAAGCTCTATGCTCGAGTTCTACTAGAAGGTGGCATGCCTTCCCGTAAACTAGCTGATAGGGAGACATGCCTATTGGAGTCTTGTAGGCAATCCGATATGCCCACAAAGCATCATCTAACTTTACTGACCAATCCTTTCTATTCGGATTAACCACTTTTTCCAATATGCGCTTAACTTCCTAGTTAGACACCTCCGCTTGTCCACTCGTTTGAGGGTGGTAGGTTGTGGCAATCCGGTGCTTGACCCCATACTTCGCCAAGAGAGCAGTGAAGTATTTGTTGCAAAAATGGCTCCCTTTATCACTAATGATTGCTCTTGGGGTGCCGAAATGGGTGAATATATTCTTTTGTAAGAACTTTAAAACCACTTTTGCATCGTTTATCGATAATACAACAGCCTCAACCCATTTGTAGACGTAATCTACCGCCAACAGGATGTACAAATTGCTTAATGAAGACGGAAATGGTCCCATGAAGTCGATTCCCCATACATCAAAAATCTCGACTTCCAAGATCATGTTTAGTGGCATTTTGTTTTGCTTTGAAATATTCCCCACTCTCTGACATCTGTCGCAGCTCTTCACGTATTGATGTGCGTCTCTGAATAATGTGGGCCAGAAGAACCCTGATTGAAGAACTTTTGCTGCTGTGCGCTCACTCCCATAGTGTCCCCGTATAGTGATGCGTGACATGCCTGTAGGATGCTCTCCACTTCACTTTTCGGTATACATCGTCGGATCATTTTATCAGCACACTGGCAGAACAGATATGGTTCATCCCACATATACCACTTTACATCATGTAAAAATTTTCTCTTTTGGTGGCGAGTTAAGTCTGGTTGGAGGATGTTGCTGACTAAATAATTGGCAAAATCTGCGTACCACGAAAACTCGCCGGTATCAAGAATAGCTACTCATCAGGAAAAGACTCATTGATTGTTACTTTATCTGCCTCATCCTGCTTGGGATTCTCCAATCGTGAAAGATGGTCAGCCACCTGGTTTTCTGTCCCCTTTCTATCCTTAATTTCTAAGTAAAATTCCTGGAGTAACAGAACCCAATGGATAGGCCTCGGCTTTGCGTCCTTCTTCTCTACTAAATACCGAATAGCCGAGTGATATGTGTAAACCACCACCTTTGTTCCCACCAAGTATGAGCGGAACTTGTCAAATGCATACACAACTGCAAGTAGTTCCTTTTTCGTGGTTGTGTAGTTCAATTGTGCATCTGTCAGAGTCTTGCTCACATAGTAAATGGCATGAAAGATTTTATCCTGTCTTTGTCCAAGTACTGCGTCAACCGCATAATCACTAGCATCACACATAAGTTCGAATGGCTTGGTCCAATCAGGTGCTATGATTACTGGGGCTATGGTTAACTTCTTCTTCAACTGCTCAAAGGCCACTCGACAGTCTTCATCAAACTTGAATGGGACATCCTTTTCTAATAGACTGCAGAGTGGCTTTGTAATTTTCAAAAAATCCTTGATAAACCGTCTGTAGAATCCGGCGTGTCCGAGAAAACTTCTAATACCTTTTACTGATGTCAGAGGTGGCAGATTTTCAATTGTTTCTAGTTTTTCTCAGTCGACTTCCAACCCTTTTCCAGAAACTTTGTGGCCAAGAATTATCCCCTCTTGGACCATAAAGTGGAACTTCTCCCAGTTGAGTACTAGGTTCGTTTCCATACACCTCTTTAAGACCAATACTAGATTCTCGAGGCACCTATCAAAAGATTCCCCAAATACGGAGAAATCATCCATAAAAACCCCAACACTACGCTCCACCATGTCTGAGAAGATCTCCATCATGCAACGCTAAAAAGTTGTCGGTGCGTTACACAGGCTGAATGACATCCTTCCGAAGACAAAGGTGCCATAGGGACATGTGAACGTCGTCTTCTCTTGATCCTCCGGTGCGATCACGATCTGGTTGTACCTGGAATACCCATCCAATAAGCAATAGTACTCATGTCCGGCTAATCTGTCCAACATCTAATCAATGAAAGGTAAGAGGAAATGGTCCTTTCTAGTTGCCTTGTTAGTCTTCTATAATCCATGCAGACCCTCCAGCCGGTCACTGTTCTTGTCGGTATCAATTCATTATTCTCGTTCTTCACTACTGTCATACCACCCTTTTTCGTTACACATTGGACTGGGCTCACCCAAGCACTGTCTGAAATTTGGTAGATGATTCCTGCATCCAACCATTTCAAGATCTCTTTCTTCACAACCTCTTTCATTATAGGGTTGAGCCACCTCTATTGTTCTACTGTCGGCTTGCTATCCTCCTCCATCAGTATCTTGTGCATACAGAATAATGGGCTGATTCCTTTAATGTCGTTGATTATCCAGTCAATAGTAGATTTATATTCCCTCGGTACTCTTAACAACTTACTTTCCTGCATTTGGTTAAAGGCAGATGCAATAATAATAGGTAAAGTAGATGAATTGCCTAAATACGCATACTTGAGGTGATTAGGTTAGGGCTTTAGTTCAAGTTTAGGTGGTTACTGGAAAGATAGCTTCATCTTCTCTGATGAAGCTTCTGCTGTTTCCAAAGGCTCAAATGGTAATATGAACCTATTCGCTCTCGGGTAAGCCTCTAACAGTTGTAAATATTCTATTATTTCTGCATCCCCTTCATCATAATATTCCATCAATGCTAATTCTCGTGGGTCGGTATTAAGTATCCGAAGTTGCTCATCGTCCACCACTGTGTCAATCATATCCACCCAGTAACACTCCTCGTCTTCCTTAGGAAAATTCATGGCCTTTAATACGTTGAAGGTGACTTCTTGATCTTGCACCCTCATGGTCAACTCCCCTTTTTGAACTTCAATTAGAGTCCTGCCAGTAGCCAAGAATGGTCTCCCAAGGATTATTGGAATGTTCTTATCTTCTTCATAGTCGAGGATAATGAAGTCCGCTGGAAAGAGTAATTTGTCCACTTTTACCAAGATGTCCCCGATAATTCCCCGTGGATAAGTTACTGATCTGTCTGCCAACTGTAGGGAGATGTTGGTAGGTTTAGGTGTTGGTAACCCTAGCTGAGTATAAACTAATAATGGAATGAGGTTTATATTGGCACCTAAATCACATAGGCATTTGTTAAAGGCCAAATTCCCTATAGTGCATGGAATGGTGAAACTACCCGGATCCTTCAACTTTGGTGGAAGCTTCTTTTGCAGAATTGCACTGCATTCCTCTGTTAGTGCTACAGTTTTGAAGTCCTCTAGTTTCTTTTTCCTCGACAGAATATCCTTCATGAACTTTGCATAACTGGGCATCTGCTCTAATGCCTCTGCAAACGGAATGTTTATGTGCAGCTTCTTGAATACTTCCAGAAATTTAGTAAATTGTTGTTCTAATTTCTGCTTACGGATCCGTTGTTGAAATGGCGGTGGAGGGTAAACTACTGGTGTGGCCACTTGTTCCTTTTTTGCAGATTTTTCACATGTTATTCCTTCCACTGTTTGTTCCTTACTAGTCTCGACTTGCTCTTCGGTTGTCGGCTTATCCAAATCATGCTCAGCTAACTGTTTCCCACTCTAGAGTGTAACAACTTGACATTACTTATGTCCTCCCTTCGGATTCTTTTCTGTGTCACTTGGCAAAGCTCCTTGGGGCCGACTATTCATTGCACTCGCCATCTATCCCATTTGAATTGCTAGATTCTTCATTTTCGCCAATAGAGATTTCGTCTTCGCTGCTTGAGCTCTCCTCGCCACTTCAATTTCTGTTCTGACTCTGGCTATAGCCTCTTCCCAACCTAGCTTTTTCTCCTACTGTGGTGCTGCCTGTTGCTGCTGATTTTGAAAACCAAGAGGATATGCTTGTCGTGGAGCCTGTTGCTGGTTCGGAGTCTGGTTGTTTCTCCATGAAAAGTTTGGATGGTTCCTATTCCCCTAATTGTATGTATTCTGGTATGTGTTGGTTGGCCTGTTGTAGTTAGCCACATAATGAACTGAAGTTGGGTTAATGGCACACTGTTCTGTCGGATGTTCCCCTGCACAAAGTTCACATATGATTGCTACCTGCTGCACGTTTCCCCTTGACATGGTGTCCATACTCTTTTGTAATGCTGCTAGTTGTGCCAATATTGTTGTCGTATTATCCACTGGCAGAACACCTGCTACGGTGGGCTGAGTTAATCTTTCAGTCGGCCACTAATAACCATTTGAAGCCATTGTGTCAATCAATGCCCATGTCTCCTCAAATTTCTTCGTCATAAAAGCTCCACCTGAGGCTGCATCGATGCTAGTCCATATCTGACTCGATACCTGTGACGCCCCCAAATCCGGGTCCCAAGAACCTTGGACTTTGTACGTTACGGTACTTCATTATTATACATATTCTATCATCTAATGCGGAACTAATAAACATATATTGTTTATTTCACATAATTCTATAATATTTTCCCAGGTTTATTAACCTTAACTGAATACATACCTTTAAAATTACAAAAGGTTTACATAAGATAACTAAATAGTTATTCGTACATAACAATATTGTACTATTATACTTTTGCTCTTGTTTCTATCCTTCTTCAAGCCTTCGTATTAATCTGAAATTTATTACCATGATATAGCAAGGGTGAGCAACAAGTTTGCCTAGCAAGTTTAAGTTCAAATGAAGATATATCATAATTGAGAGAAAGAATGAACTTTCAAATTTTCAACAATATAATAATTATGAAAGAGCATGAATCATAACTTTGGTAATTAAATGACTGAATCAATAACGTTTAATGTCAACAAGGACCAAGAACAACTTTACTGGACCTTAGGGTAATGAAGGTGATCAGCCTTTCATACCTGATGAACATATGCAACATGCACTAAGTCTTCAAAATGAATTTGAGTTAACAAATTTTAAACATGCTTGATCTAGCTGACACAACTAGCATAGATCCAATTTCATAAACATTTCATTAATAAAAGAACTTTAATATAATTCGCAGTTCAATAATAGTAGAACAGAAATTCAATTGCACAAAGTGCGAATCTCAATAATCAGTATAGATGTGAATAATCAACAATAATTATTCACTAACATGCTTCGAAAATAATAACTCGAGTTTGAGTTAGGGAACTTGCCTGTTCGACGAGCTACGGCTTACTAGCTTTAATTAAAACTCTTTGAATGACCTAACATTGATAATGTAGATCAATCAATTAGTACTGCGTATAATTGTCAATCTATACGCTTACTTTTATTATTATTTAACAAATAATTCAATCACAAGGTACATATATATAATGTACTATCATTAATCCTATAAGATATTTAATTGATCTTAGGTTAATGATTTAATAATTAATAAGGCTTTTCTTAGGTGATAAACACTTATTAGATCTTTAAACAATTTATTATAATTGTTTAATTAAGGAGTTATTTAAATTTTCTTTAATTGTTAACTCCCTCTCCATTTGATTACCATTTAATAGTAATTAAATAGTAATTAATTAATTACCTTTAGTTATTATTTAATAATAAATAATAATCAATTATAGCTCCTCATTATTTAATGTTAATTAAATAATAAATAATTAAATTATCATTTATCTTTAATAATAATTAATTAATTCCTTATCCTTGACTAATAAATAATTAATTTATTCACTTCATTAGTTTTTAATTATTTCTTATTATTATTTAAAGAATAATTAATTAACATTCGTCCTTATGTATTATTAAATAATAAATAATTAATCCTATAAACTTTTATGTCAATGTAAGTAAGTAATTACTTTATTATTACTTGATCTTACTTAAATATTCTTTAATTATTATATAATATTATTTAAATAATAATTAATTAATTATTTAACTCTAATTATTATTTAATCTTAATTAAATAATAACTAGTTATTTTATTAACACTAACTCTACTTAATTATTACTTAATATTATTTAAATAATAATTAAATAGTTAATTATATTTCACTTTATATGTAATTAGATTACTAGCCCATTAGTGGCTTTAAAAGTTATTTATTATAATAACTCATTTTCCATTCACTTCATATTATCACTATAATTTTCGCTCAAATTTTAGATTTGGGATCCTTCACGGAAATGCTTGTAGAACGAAGTCTACAATTCGAATTTAAGTTCTGTCAAAGGTGTTGGATTCGTATCTTCCTGAACTATAGTTTTCATTTATCAAACATTAAATTCTGATCTGTTTAGGTCCCGGAAATCAGGGTTAAAGTGACTGATCAACAAGGATGTTTACAACAGTTGGTTCGTTTTTTAGATTTGAGGTACTTTACGGAAATGCTTGTAACTCGAGATCTACATCTCGGATTTAAGTCCAACTGGTATCCTTGGATTCGTATTTTCACGAACTATATTTTTCATATATCAAACACCAAATTTGAGTCTGTTATGATTACCGAAAATAGCCTAGAAGTGACTGATCGGTAGCATGATTACAACAGTTGGGTAGTTTGGGATTAAATTCATAACTTGCTCATTTTTAAACATATTTGAGTGATTCCAAAGGGGTTTTTCCCTCAACTCATGTCTCTAGCATATAAAGAAAGAAAATCTCAAATATCACTTGTAGATTTCAACATGCACATGTTATAGCACACTAGTTGAATAAAAAGTTTTCCAAAAATCCATCTAACTTTATTTTTCCAAACTTTTTCATATGAACACATACAAATCCACAAGTTTAACTTATTAAACTCAAGATCTAGCATTCTAATTTGATATTAACCATATACAACATGCATCTTAAGATTCTAACATAAAATTACCTAGTCCATGCATGCATAAGCTTTTTCTCTACACATTTTGTATAAATCTCTCTTTTCTCTCTTTTGATCAAACTTTCAACTTTAAAAATGTTTTGATCCTCATATAAAACACTTATACCCACATAGATGAAGAGTTTTTAAAGATCAAATATAAGGCTCTTTATTTCATCAAAATCTAACAAAATAAGTAATCTAAACTTGAGATTTTTGAGAATCATTACCTAGTTCTTCTTGTTATTCTTCTTATTCTTCCAAAGTAGCTTAGATACTTAACATGCATGAAGCTCAAAGCTCTCCTTTTCTCCTTGTAGTGACCGAAAATGGCTCTCCCTCTCTCTCTATATATTTTCTTTTTCTCTAGCTAAGGAGCTTGGAAGTGTAAGGAATAAAATGAAATAAGTGGAGTAAGTATGATTAAGAGTGTAAGTATTCCCTCCTCCACTACTTCTCTCTCTTAATCATTCTAATGGTTACTTGTACACTTAACCATAAGTGTTGGACATGCTAAGAGAGTGACACATGGCTTAGTTGGTAGATTTAGTAGATTTTAACCAAGATTTTGGACAAGCTTAGAAATTCTCTTTTCTCTCCCCAAATTGCCCTCATAATTTTGGCCATGATGGCCTTATTTGGCCCATTTAGTTTATTTTTTTATTTCTCATTTAGCTTACTAGAAGTCCAATAAGTCCTCTCTTAATTGGGCTAAGAGTTTGGGCTTTGATTAATTCATTTACCTAATAACTTTCAAGTCCACCTCCAATGAAATGAGTGGGCTTGATTATTAGTCCAATTGGGCTAGTCCACTAGTATTACTAGGACTACTACATATTTATCAAATGACTAACAAGTCTCCTCACTTAATGGACCAAGGTTTGGGCCATTTAATATAATATTTTGGACAATCCAACATTAATTACTTGGACTTGATTTCTAATTAGCTTAACCACTAACTACAATCAACTTGGGCTCCCTTAGTTTATTTATTTGGGATACTAACATACTTGATAATCTAGTATTGGGCTAACTAATAATTTAGTTACCCTTAATTAAACTATCTACAAGTTCAATGCTTAATTAAACTAATGGGCTTATTTAAACTATTTATTCTCTTTAGTCCATGAAATAAATTATCATTTTGACTCTTATACATTATTATTAATATAAACACATTCTCATATACCAATAATATCAATTAACTTACATAACCCAATTAGACTTGCTATAATTAGATTTCAGAATAAATAGTAACTTGAGATTATAAATAAATCCCTTACATTGGTATATATATCTATTTATTCAATACGACACATATTCCACTTCTAACTCCAATTTTGACTTTTCTCCATAAAAGTCAACTGTTGACTTTGACCAAAAAGTCAACCATTATATATTTTGTGTTTACTGTCTTTTCTGACTAAACTTGACGTTCTGGATGCAGCCGAGCAGTCCGTACTTCAAAATTTTATCTCTAACTCAAATTTTGAGTTTTAACTTCCTCCATTTTTATTGCTAATTATATTAGCTAATAACTTTCTACTTATTCCTCTTCTTATTTATCAGTCAAGGCCAACATTCAAACTATGTTAATTACTGACATAGTTTTATCTCGATTCTCATATCCTTAACTTAATTCATCATTCCTCTTGCTAAAATATATAGCACCTTACTAAGTATATATATATATATATATATATATATATATTTCTATACATATACTAATTTTCGTTTAACCTCATAGTATCTCCTCATGTGAATTTTTATTACCTTAATAAAATTTCCACATGCATCATTATAACATTTCTTAGACCATTCAGTTCACATCGAATTCATAGGTATCGTAATACCTTATCTTTGATATTTCTTCAAGTATATATTAATTCATTTCTAAGATTTTGAAATTTTGTAACCCATATTTTCTCTATTTACATTCGAATAGCAAACCATATAGGTTTTACTTGAAAATTTTAAATAAATTCTCAAATTCTCATCTAGGTTTTATTCTTTAACCTTTATTCTAATCATTCAAGATTTTATAATTTTTTTGGGGGGTTGTCACATTCACCCCTTCTTCTAAGAATTTCGTCCCCGAAATTACAGTCTACTAATCACCACTCCTTTTATTCACCAAAACTAGGTTTTAATATAACCTTTATCTGATTCCATGCTCAATTTAATGAGTACATACTGCTTCCTTCTATGAGGAGCTCTGCTATCATCACATTCTTCCATGACTTCTCTCTAAGGAGTTAAAACTTTTCATATCAGGCTAAGGGGTCATATAGACCATGAACCTTGAGGTTTAGGGGTATTACTACTTGCTACCTGTTTTAATTACGAAAAAGGTATTCCATCTCTAAAAAGGTTAACGGTACTTCACCACAGTACTTCATACCGTAAACATTCTCTACTAGGTATGTTTACAATCACGAAGAAGGTAAACTACTTTGGCGGGTACAGTTCATCGTACCTTAGTTTCGTCGGAACGACTATATGCGTTCTTAATCACTTTTAGGTATGTTTACAATCACGAAAAAGTTAAACTACCTAGGCGGGTATAGTCCATCGTACCTTAGTTTCGTCGGAACGACTATATGCGTTCGTAATCACTTTTAGGTATGTTTACAATCATGAAGAAGGTAAACTACCTAGGCGGGTACAGTTTATCGTACCTTAGTTTAGTCGGAACGACTATATACGTTCTTAATCACTTTTAGGTATGTTTACAATCACGAAGAAGGTAGACTACCTAGGCGGGTACAGCCCATCGTACCTTAGTTTTTTTTTAAAACGACTATATGCGTTCTTAAATTGGAATATATTATCCAACCCATATACCCCCCCCCCCTTATTTGGGGTTGTTCACCTCAGACTTAACATAAGATTCTTCACCAAAACAATTTGGTTTAGGATAAATTCTCAAAGAGATACTTGAATCTTCATAAACATTTGTCTAGCTGAATCAATTAGCGTAGACGTATACCAATAATTCGAATATCAATCGAAACATGTGTCTGACCAAATTTAATTGGCACTTAACTTTTCTTTTAAAATTCAAAAAATTATTTTATGACGTCATGATATCGCACTGTATTTACAGTCCGTTTAAGGATTTCGACATTTTATGACTTTGTCATACTACATCGTACCATATTGGTCTGACGATCCTTAGATCACATCCAACACTAGGTAATTCTGCATTGATAACTCCATCATTTTTATCATTTCTGCATCAGGTTCCATGATGCATTGAAGATATATGAAATACATTTTGACATCTGAAATTATTTTTGTCTAGCCGAAACAATTAGCGTAGACTCTTCTTTAAACCGTTCAAAAACCATTGAAAATAATTTTTGATATTATCATGTCGCAACTGGTAACGATGTGTTAGTGGTACGAAGCCCACTTCTACACAATTGTAACCATGTGTTACTGATAACAAAAATTCATTTTATTTCGAAAGGCACATAAGTACGAATTTAGCTTGATATCAAAAATTTAAAGTCTAGCACAGCTAGAAGATTTGGAATACCTATGCTTTCACCATCAACTTTAATTTCTCTAATGATCAATTGCTTAATAATTCTATCTATTAAAAATCCTCAATTCTCCATCCACAACTTTCCTATACCCCGATATAGTTCATCAAACTTACCACACGTTATGAGTTCAGGAACTTACCACAATAATATGAGTTTAGGAACTTATTCTAGCAATACGTAGTTCAAGAACCAATCAGAAACTGTCCATACGCTTAGGGGTTCAAAAATATATCATACAATTGTAAGTCACGAACTTACCATAAGTATGAGTTTTAAGAACTCGTACCTATTCTTATATTATCTACCTATCCGTCATACACATGAGAAAAGAATCACCTTCTCAGCATACATATAGCGAATAGCGCGACATTAACATTTCAATGATTATCAGTGTAAGAAGCTAAGTGGTTGTTGAACCTAACACAATTCCCTGCCCATACAAGGAATTGGTCAACTCAGCCACTAATCAATACAGGAAGCTAAGCGGTTTGTTAGTCCAAGGACAACTCCCTGCCCATACAAGGAATTGTTCAACTCAACCACTATATCAATATAGGAAGCTAAGTGGTTCTAAAATCAAACATAAATTCCCCGCCCATACAAGAAATCATACAACTTAGCTGCTAACATGAGTCCTCAATTGAAATCCCACATAATCTTAGTCTCCCCTTTGCTCAATACGAATTTCATTTAATCTGTATCATCCTTTTCAACTCTTTTGAATTTAACTCGTACTATTTCATAGTACCATATTCGTATAGCAATTCTGCTATAAAGTCTTCAATCCATAGATTGATCATCTGTCCTCATAGGACCTCATCAGATCACGTTGTGATCGTATCTTACAATCGTGTTATATTACAATTCTTTTCTATCTCATGATCATTTTATTTTACGATCTTCTTTTTCCTTAATCATATTATATTATGATTTTACACTTTTCATCTTATAGACTTTGTCTATTTATTATCACTTTTCATCTTTACTATTGGAGTCAGGTAACTCCAGATTCTTATCTTATAATTCTTCAAGATTCTTCTTTAAATCTTATTTATCATCTTCTTATCTTAATGATGAATTTCCTGAATTCATCTCTTATCACTTCAACTCTATTTGAGTTTATTCATCATCCTCATCTCTGCAGTTATAGCCTAAGGAAATCCTACCTAAGGTTTATAACCTACAGCTCTGATACCAACCTGTGACGCCCCCAAATCTGGGTCCTAAGAACCTCGGACTTGGTACATTACGGTACTTCATTATCATACATATTCTATCATCTAATGCGGAACTAATAAATATATATTGTTTATTTCATATGATTCTATAATATTTTCCCAAATTTATTAACCTTAACTGAATACATACCTTTAAAATTATAAAAGGTTTACATAAGATAACTAAATAGTTATTCGTACATAATAATATTGTACTATTGTACTTTTGCTCTTGTTTTTGTCCTTCTTCAGGCCTTCGTATTAATCTAAAATTTATTATAATAGCAAGGGTGTGCAACAAGTTTGTCCAGCAAGTTTAAGTTCAAATGAAGATATATCATGATTGAGAGAAAGAATGAACTTTCAAATTTTTAACAATATAATAATTGTGAAAGAGCATGAATCATAACTTTGGTTATTGAATGACTACATCAATAACGTTTAATGTCAACAAGGACCATTAACAACTTTACTGAACCTTAGGGTAATGAAGGTGATCAGCCTTTCATACCTGATGAACATATGCAACATGCACTAAATCTTCAAAACGAATTTGAGTTAACAAATTTTAAACATGCTTGATCTAGCTAACACAACTAGCATAGATCCAATTTCATAAACAGTTCATAAATAAAAAAACTATAATATAATTCGCAGTTCAATAATAATAGAACAGAAATTCAATTGCACAAAGTGTGAATCTCAATAATCAGTATTGATGTGAATAATCAACAATAATTATTCACTAACATGCTTCGAAATAATAATTCGAGTTTGAGATAGGGAACTTGCCTATTCGACGAGCTACGGCTTAATTGCTTTAATTAAAACTTTTTGAATGACCTAACATTGATAATGTAGATCTATCAATTAGTACTGCGTATAATTGTCCATTTATACGCTTACTTGTCCTATTATTTAACAAATAATTCAATCACAAGGTACATATATATAATGTACTATCATTAATCCTATAAGATATTTAATTGATCTTAGGTTAATGATTTAATAATTAATAAGGCTTTTCTTAAGTGATAAACACTTATTAGACCTTTAAATAATTTATTATAATTGTTTAATTAAGGAGTTGTTTAAATTTTCTTTAATTGTTAACTCCCTCTTCGTTTGATTAATATTTAATATTAATTAAATAGTACTTAATTAATTATCTTTAGTTATTATTTAATAATAAATAAAAACCAATTATAGTTTCTCATTATTTAATGCTAATTAAATAATAGATAATTATATTATTATTTATCTTTAATAATAATTAATTAATTCCTTATCCTTGACTAATAAATAATTGATTTATTCACTTCATTAGTCTTAAATTATTCCTTATTATTATTTAAAGAATAATTAATTAACATTCATCCTTATTTATTATTAAATAATAAATAATTAATCCTATAAACTTTTATGTCAATGTAAGTAAGTAATTACTTTATTATTACTTAATCTTACTTAAATATTCTTTAATCATTATTTAATATTATTTAAATAATAATTAATTAATTATTTAACTCTAATTATTATTTAATCTTAATTAAATAATAACTAGTTATTTTATTAACACTAACTCTACTTAATTATTACTTAATATTATTTAAATAATAATTAAATAGTTAATTATATTTCACTTTATATGTAATTAGATTACTAGCCCATTAGTGGCTTTAAAAGTTATTTATTATAATAACTCATTTTCCATTCACTTCATATTATCACTATAATTTTTGCCCAAATTTCAGATTTGGAGTCCTTCACGGAAACGCTTGTAGAACGAAATCTACAACTCGGATTTAAGTTCCAACAGAGGCGTTGGATTCGTATCTTCCTGATCTACAGTTTTTATTTATCAAACATCAAATTCTGATCTATTTAGGTCTCGGAAATTAGGGTTAAAGTGACTAATCAGCAAGGATATTTACAACAGTTGGTTCATTTTTTAGATTTGGGCTCCTTTACGGAAATGCTTGTAACTCGAGATCTACATCTCGGATTTAAATCCAATTGGTATCGTTGGATTTGTATTTTCCCGAACTATATTTTCCATATATCAAACACCAAATTTGATTCTATTTTGGTTACCAAAAATAGCCCAGAAATGACTGATCAGTAGCATGATTACAATAGTTGGGTAGTTTGGGATTAAATTCATAACTTGCTCATTTTTAAAAATATTTGAGTGATTCCAAAGGATTTTTGCCCTTAAATCATGTATCTAGCATATCAAGAAAGAAAATCTCAAATATCATCTGTAGATTTCAACATGCACATGTTATAGCACACTAGTTGAATAGAATATTTCCCAAAAATCCATCTAACTTCCTTTTTTCAAACTTTTTCATATGAACGCATACAAATCCAAAATTTTAACTTATTAAACTCAAGATCTAGCATTCTAACATGATATTAATCATATAAAACATGCATCTCAAGATTCTAACATAAAATTACCTAGTCCATGCATGCATAAGCTTTTTCTCTACCCATTTTGTACAAATCTCTCTTTTGATCTAACTTTCAACTTTAAAAATATTTTGATCCTCATATAAAATATTTATACCCACATAGATGAAGAGTTTTTAAAGATCAAACATAAGGCTCCTTATTTCATCAAAATCTAACAAAATAAGTAATCTAAACTTAAGATTTTTGAGAATCATTACCTAGTTCTTCCTGCTATTCTTCTTATTCTTCCAAAGTAGCTTTAGATACTTAACATGCATGAAGCTCAAAGCTCTCCTTTTCTCCTTGTAGTGGCCAAAAATGGCTCTCCCTCTCTCTCTATATATATTTTCTTTTTCTCTAGCTAAGGAGCTTGGAAGTGTAAGGAATAAAATGAAGTAAGTGGAGTAAGTATGATTAAGAGTGTAAGTATTTCCTCCTCCACTACTTCTCTCTCTTAATCATTCTAATGGTTGCTTGTACACTTAACCATAAGTGTTGGACATGCTAAGAGAGTGACACATGGCTTAGTTGGTAGATTTAGTAGATTTTAACCAAGATTTTGGACAAGCTTAGAAATTCTCTTTTCTCTCCCCAAATTGCCCTCATAATTTTGGCCATGATGGCCTTATTTGGCCCATTTGGTTTATTTTTTTATTCCTCATTTAGCTTACTAGAAGTCCAATAAGTCCTCTCTTAAATAGGCTAAGAGTTTAGGCTTTGATTAATTCATTTACCTAATAACATTCAAGTCCACCTCCAATGAAATAAGTGGGCTTGATTATTAGTCCAATTGGGCTAGTCCACTAGTATTACTAGGACTATTACATATTTATCAAAGGACTAACAAGTCTCCTCACTTAATGGACCAAGGTTTGGGCCATTTAATATAATATTTTGGGTAATCCAACATTAATTACTTTGGCTTGATTTCTAATTAGTTTAACTACTAACTACAATCAGCTTGGGGTCCCTTAGTTTATTTATTTGGGATACTAACATACTTGATAATCTAGTATTGGGCTAACTAATAATTTAGTTACCTTTAATTAAACTATCCACAAGTCCAATGCTTAATTAAACTAATAGGCTTGTTTAAACTATTTATTCTCCTTAGTCCAAGAAATAAATTATCATTTGGATTCTTATACATTATTATTAATATAAATACATTCTCATATATCAATAATATCAATTAACTTACATAACCCAATTAGACTTGCTATAATTAGGTTTCAGAATAAATAGTAACTTGAGATTATAAAATAAATCTCTTACATTGGTATATATATATCTATTTATTCAATACGACACATATTCCACTTCTAACCCCAATTTTGACTTTTTTCCATAAAAGTCGACTGTTGACTTTGACCAAAAAGTCAACTCTTATATATTTTGTGTTTACTGTCTTTTTTGACTAAACTTGACGTTCTGGATGCAGCCAAGCAGTCCATACTACAAAATTTTATCTCTAACTCAAATTTTGAGTTTTAACTTCCTCCATTTTTATTGCTAATTATATTAGCTAATAACTTTTTACTTATTCCTCTTCTTATTTGCCAGTCAAGGCCAACATTCAAACTATGTTAATTACTGACATAGTTTTATCTCAATTCTTATATCCTTAACTTAATTCATCATTCCTCTTGCTAAAATATATAGCACCTTACTAAGTATATATATATATATATATATATATATATATATATACTCATCTTCGTTTAACCTCATAGTATCTCCTCATGTGAATTTTTCTTCCCTTAATAAAATTTCCACATGCATCATTATAACATTTCTTAGACCATTCAGTTCACATCGAATTTATAGGTATCGTAATACATTATCCTAGATATTTCTTCAAGTACATATTAATTCATTTCTAGGATTTTAAAATTTTGTAACCCATATTTTCTCTATTCACGTTCGAATAACAAACCATATAGGTTTTACTTGAAAATTTTAAATAAATTCTCAAATTCTCTTCTAGGTTTTATTCTTTAACCTTTGTTCTAATCATTTAAGATTTTATAAATTAATCTTTTGGGTTGTCACAATACCCCATTGTAAAAAATACTAAGCTGCATCCAGTGCGGGAGTCCGTGATGTGGGCACTTTCTCAGCAGTTCCTTATACCGTTCCCATGCTTCATACAATGGCTCACCTTGCATTTATGCAAACGAAGATATCTCTGTCCTCATCTTATGTGTCTTCGATGGCGGGAAGAACTTGGCCAAAAATTTCTGAACCAGATCATTCCATGTAGTGATTGACCCCGGTGGTTCGGAATGGAGCCAACCCTTCGCCTTGTCTCTGAGTGTGACCGGGAATAACCTCAATCTGAGCGCATCGTCTGACACTCCGTTGCACTTGAAGGTGTCACAGACTTCTATAAAGCTGAAGATGTGTTCGTTCGGGTCGTCATTTGGAAGACCCCCAAACTGGTACATATTCTGCACCATCTGTATTGTTCTAGGCTTGATCTCAAAATTGTTTTCATTGATTGCCGGCCTAGCTATACTCGAGTGAATTTTTGAGATCTTTGGTATAGCATAATCCTTCATTGGTTTGTCTTCCTGTTCAGCCATGTTTGTTCTGGGTGTTTCAAATTCTACTCTATTCTTTGCAATTCACTTAGTTAGCTTCTGAAATCGTTTGTCAATGTCGTACTCAAACGGCAACAACTCTAGTTTCTTCGATCTAGTTGCATGCACTAATCGAATATACCTGAGATAATCAAACAAACACAATATAAGAATATATATATATATATATATATATATATGTTTAATTAAAACTGATCTACTTAAACTGATATTGTAAGTACTAAACGTAATTACTATCCCCGGCAACGGCGCCAAACACTTATTAGGTATTTTCTACGCGCAACACGCAAGTGTACGTGGTCAACAAGTAATATAATGATAAATCAGATATCGATCCCACAGAGACAGTAATTTCTATTTAATCAAACAAGTACCAACTTTTTAATATCTCAGCTTTATCAAACTAACAATTAAAAGATGTTTTTATAACTAAATCACTACTTAAACCAATCGCAACACTAAATCAAGATTTTCACAAGTTTGAGAGAATTAAGCCTACAACTTCACTTATTATTTCTCTTCCGATAATATCCTTTTCTCTAGTTTATTTCAATTACCCCAGATTATTAATCAAGAACACTAACGCAGATAAAATCACCTCTCGATGCATAATATCCATACTCACTCACATTCACAGATGATAGATTTAAGCAAGACACCCTAATTAACTAATTCACTATATCTCTATGTGAATTACAATTAAAGAGAGTTTAATATCAAGTTCTTTATCATATTACATATGGCGTAAAGGCATATCTTTATCCTAATCACGAATCATGAATTTCATCTACGCAGAAGTCACGAACATATTTCACTATGGCTAGTTCTAATCCTATATGTCCTTTCTCAAGTTCATAAAGGATAACAAATAATTGTTGATCCGGCAATTAGATAGATTAAGTACACACATAGCAAATAATCTGGGAATAACATCCATAAACTGAATTCAAGAATAATTAATCATCCATTACAATAAAAGATCCATTGTAGGCTTAAAAAGGAAATTAGTTCATCATAGATAAGTAAAATCCAACAATCCACATCATAGAAAACATTCTGATTACAAGATGAAAAGATAAAGAGAAAGTAGACACTAGAATTGTATCACCTTTCCACTCCAATCTTGCGTTCTTCGTGTCCAATTGATGCTTCAATCCTCTGTGCAAGTTCAATACTTGAATTAGGGCTTCTTGATCTGTCTCAGTGTGTTTATAGCAGCCTTATATTTTTCCTTTTATACTAGTCCAGCCGCAACACCAATCAACCCTTATTGTCTGCACAATCCGAGTCTAAACAGGAAACTGATAGTTTTCTCTGCCGTATGCCCGCCCCAGCGGCATTTTAACCCTTGGTATGCCCGCCCCCGCGACATTTTAACCCTTGGTACACCCGCCCCGGCGGCATGCCAATTTTCAGCTTGCTCAATTTTGTACCCCTGCCCCAGCGGGGGGTTTTGGCTTGGAGATGCCCGCCCCAACGGGGGTCTAATTCTCTAAAAATCTGCAATTTTTGCTCCTTTCTCCCTGGTTTCTCATCAATCCTTATCCTGCAATTCATAGCATAAAACCGGGTAAATGATGCTAAAATAACTTGAAGTAAGCAAAAATCAAGCTATAACGGATAACAATAAGTTGGTATAAAACCAACTTATCAGAGTCTTTGTGGGAAGGGAACCGGTGGTATATATGAGCTTGGCTTAGTCGCTTCAATCTTTTCCACCACTTTATCCTTGTTTTTCTTCTTTTCCTCTTCCCCTTGAAATTCTTGTTCCGCTTTTCTATCCTTGCTTTTGCAGTTGTTTCGCGTCTTCCTTAGTGGACTCGTCTAGTTCTTTCCCATTACTCAAGGTAATGGCCTTACAGTGTTCTGTTACATTCCTCGGATTTGTCTCTGTGTCGCTTGGCAATGTTCCTTGAGGACGATTGTTCATTACTAATGCCAACTGTCCGATCTGATTCTCAATGTTTCGCAAGGTGACCTCATGAGTGCTTTTCCAGATTTTATTATCCTTGATATACTTGATCAACAACTCCTCAAGTTCAGGATTCCTTTCTTGCTGTGGAGGTTGTTGCTGTCTAGCTTGAAATCTAGGGAGTGATGCTTGTCTTGGAGCTTGATGTTGAGTTTGAGGTTGGTTTTGATTGTAGCTCCATGCAAAGTTTGGGTGATTGCTCCACCCTGGATTATAACTATTTGAATTTGCCCCATACTATTGTTACTTGTTCAAGTTTCCCATAAACTGCACCGATTCGGTGTTGATGGCATATTATTCCGACAGATGATTTCCCACGCACAATTCGCAAATTACTTCCACTTGTTGCACATTCTGAATACCCAAAGTATCAATCTTCCTTGTTAACGTAGAAATCTGAGCTGTTACTTGTGCCGACAAAGCTGATACTGCATCCAATTCTAGAACTCCTGCTACCTTCGGTTGAGTCAACCTAGCTGTAAGCCACTGATAATTATTGGCTGCCATGTTCTCTAACAATTCATAAGATTCCTCACAACTCTTTGTCATTAATGTTCCACCAGCTGCAACATCTATGTTTGTCCTTATTTGACCGTTGAAACTATTGTAAAAGGTCTGCACTTAAAGCCATACAGGGAGCCCATGAATTGGACATTTTCGAAGTAGATCCTTGAATCTCTCCTAGGCATCATACAATGACTCGGAGTCAAACTAACTGAATGAGAAAATATCGTTCCGCGTTTTGGCTGTCTTTGCTGGTAAGAAGAATTTGGCCAGAAATTTTTGTGTCGAATCACTCCATGTTGTGATTGATCCCTGCGGTAGTGAATATAACCAACTTCTTGCTTTATCCTTTAGCGTGAACGGGAACAGTCTCAATCTGATTCCATCTTCAAACACCCCATTATATCGAAAAGTATCACAAATCTCCACGAAGCAAATAAGATGGTCATTGGGGTCATCATTCGGTGCTCCCCCAAACTGAACTGAGTTTTGGATCATATAAATCGTGCCTAATTTAATCTCAAAACTGGTAGCTGTAATTGCAGGTCATGAGATACTTGACTACATTTCCGTAACCTTCGGCATAGCATAATCCCAAAACGATTTATGTTCTTCTGCAGCCATATCAACTTGATTCTCCATTGTAACCTGAGAATTTAGTCTCCTCCGGAATGTACGTTCAATTTCACTGTCGTAAGGAACTAAATCAAGACCCTTGGATCGTGTTTGCATAAATCACTGAATTTACCCCGGTGCACACACAATATTCGGATCACTGCTTAGACAGACCTGAACAGATGAAAGCCTGAAAAAGCAAGTAAACAATAAAAATAAAACTCTGTTTAAATAGACTAAACTAATAAAAACTAATAATAAAATAATAATTAGAACTGTTCCCCGGCAACGAAGCCAAAAATTTGTTGTCCGATTTATATAATGACAAATACGGGCAAGTGCACACGGTCAATTAAGAAGACCCGCATAGAACAGTTACTAATTAATATTCTAGTTATCAAGTTTTTATCAATTCAAATTCACTTAAATAGTACTATAGTTGATTTGTGAAATTGTCTAAAACAAAAGAAATAAACTAATTAACTAACAAAGATTGATCACCAGATGATTGAAACATAGGAGTACAATTTCCCCAATTGCTTCGCAATAATCTCCGTACCATATTTCTCTTTATTTAATCCAATGAAGTGCCAGCTAGGATTGCCTATCAATTTATTAGCATTTTTCAATGAATAATAAAAAGACCTATTTCAGTTATATTGCTACTTTCGTGCAAGACACTTAAAATAAATTCATTAAGCACAAACTCCTAACAAAGTTACACATGGTATATACGTGCTTTCGTCTCATACACTATTATGTTATCCTTAACAAGAATCAACAAATTCATGCGTTATTATATTCAAATTTAAACTAAGACTTCCTCTTTCAATTCCATCAAAGATATCATGTTAATTGTTAGCTAAACAATTATTAAATTAAGAACATAATATAATATTCAATTCAATTAGGATCAATAAGGAGAAATAATAGTAATTAAATTATTGAGTTGCAAAAGGTTCCATTGTACCCCTAATTGGGAAATTAGTTCATCATCATAATAAAAACTAGAAGATTAAAATTAAATAGCATCATAAGTGCAAATAATGAAATTAGGAGGAGAAGAAACTTTGTCGATGAAATCTCCAATCTCCACGCTCCAATCTCCACCTTGTGTGCTCTCTAATGGAAATCTCCAAGTCTCCAGTACAAGTGGATCTCAATGAATATAAGTCAAAGATCTCTCAAACTAAGTAAATAACTAATACTTATAGTCCTAGCAAAACCCTATTACATAAGGAAAGTCCAAATCCTTAATTAAGTCAACTTCTAATAAAAAAGAAAACAAATCAGCACAGAATCCGTCAAACCGGCGCGCCCCGTGCCCGGTCCCTTCACTAAGAGGCGAGCTCCGCGCTATATAGGCAATGCTCGATCCTAGCATGGCGCGACCCGCGCCAATTCCTTTGCAATCCAAGCGCGCCCCGCGCCGAGTATGCAGAACGTCCAATATGATCATCTTTTCAGCAACTGTAATCGTCCATGTTCCATTCCTGCAAATCACCATAAAAACCATCAAAAGTAACATGCTACACACAAAAACGCACAATATATCAAGCTAAAAGTAATCAATTCATAGGTTTTCAACCTACTCATAAATCAGCCTATCGTACAACATTCTACTGAAACGACTATATGGGTTTATTTATCACCTAACAGAGTCAATCGGTATTATCAACCACAAATTTCCCTAATATTAGGGTTGTTCTTCTCAAACTTAATACAATATTTCGCACCAAAATAATTTAGTTTGGCATAATTCTCAAAGAACGCTTGAATTTCATAAACAGATTGTAACATTCGTCTAGCCGAATCAAATAACTTAGACTTTCATCAACAGTTCAGACATCAATCGAAATATTTTAGCCAGCTCAACTGGCAAACTTTTCTTTAAATAGTTCAAAATATTAAAAATCATTTTATGACTTTGTCATACTACAACATACCATAGTGGGTTGACGATTCTATGATCACATCCAACACTAGGTTAAACTGCATTGATTACTTCATCATTTGTCATATCTACACCATGTTCAATGATGTATTGATGATTATGAAAAATACTTTTGATATTTTCAAATCATTTTGTCTAGTCGAAACAATTAGCATAGACATATAAATAATAAAACTTTTAAAACTTATTTGTTCAATAATTTTATCAAATACTTTTCAAAATGTAAATATCAGCATGAAGTCAATAATTTTTGAAATCTAGCATAGCTAGAAGATTTGGAATATCCATATTTTCCTTTATCAACTTCAATCTTCTCCATTGCTCCACTATTTAATAATTCTATCTATTTCTAACATCACCAATGCTTCTCATATTGAGAATTCTCAATTCTCAATTCACAACCTTTTTATACCCGCAGTATAGTTCCTTACCACACGTTATGAGTTTAGAAACTTGTCACAATAATATGAATTTAGGAACTTGCCCTAGCAATACGCAGTCCAAGAACAAATCAGGGACTGTCTTTATGCTAAGGGGCTTAAAAGCATACCATATGATTATGAGTCACAAACTTACCATAAGCATGAGTTTCAAGAACTCTCACCTAATTTTAATATTCTCTAACTATCAAATATACACCTGAGAAAAGAATCACCTTCTCACCATATATATATTAATAGCGCGATCCCAACATTTCAACGATTATCAATGTGATAAAAACTAAGTGGTCGTTAAACCAAGCATAAAACCCCTACCCATACAAAGGTTTGTACAACTCAGCTATCACACGATTCCTCAATTAAAATCCCATACAATCCTAGTTTTCTCTTTACTCAATATGAATGTTCTTAATCCGTATTTTATCCTTTACAACTCTTCCTAAGTTTACCTCGTACTATTTCATAGTACATTCTCTTTATAGCGTCAGGCTATAACTTTTCAATCGTTTAACAGAACATTTGTCATTTCATATCTCAATCTAATCACGTCGTCATCTTATTTTACAATCGTTTTACATTACGATCTTCCTTACCCTACTATCATTTCATCCTACGATCTTCTTTACTCTTCTATTTAATCATATTATATTATAATTTTATTTACGTTTTTCATCTTATGGATATCGTCTATTTATCATCACTTTTCATCTTTATTACTGGAGTCAGGTAACTCTTGATTCTTTTATAACTCTTCAAGATTCTTCTTTGAATTTTCTCATATATATCTTAATCCATTCCTTATTAATTCTAAATTTATTTCTTATTGTTCAAACTCTATCCGAGTTTATTCTTTTTCATATCCACCTTTCTTCTCTAAGGTTAGTCTGAGGTACGTTTACCTAAGGTTTATAACCTATCAGCTCTGATACTAACTATAAAAGCTCCCAACCCCCGGGTCTGCATTCAAGCCAGAGTTGGTGCTTCACGGTACTACCCATTCAACATAATCTTAAGACATGAATGTAATTATAATATTATTACAACATATCACCTCTATAAGTAAGGTTTTTATCTAACTCAATCAAAATTACATAAGTTAGTTATAGTATAACAGAATTGACAGGTGGGACTGGTGTTGATGTAGAATTGTGTAGCATTGCTTCGGTGCTCCTCAATCCCAGCTTATTGGCTTTTAGTATCAACTTATTTCCTTTGCACAATCTGTATCAGTTCTGATATGCAGATATTTGCTTAATGAGTGTTTCATCTCTCTATGCTGCTTTACATTGAGGGTCAAAATACAAATAGGTGAAATTGTAAAGCTCTCATGTCCAATTATCATATTAGCATAGAAGAGCTCTTCCTTTGTGATTTTTTCCTTTAGTCATTACAACACTTGAAACTAGCTTGGTTTGTGTACATGTTCCTGCAATATCCTTTGTATGCACAATGTGTAATGGCATTATTGTGTACACATTGTGCATTTGCAGCACTAGTAGAAGAACTAGAAGTGCTATCTTTATTAATAACGACCAATTGTCAACTAATTTAACTATCATCTTGATTTAGACTTTCCCTTTTGTTGTTGTTGACTTCCCCTGCCTTTCATTTATAGCACAAACACAATGTAAACAAAACTTTATAGAAGAATTCTATGGTGTTAGAGTATTCACAACAATTTCCCTAATCAACTCTCTATCCCCAATTTTAAAGAATACATCAACAAATTATTATCCAACAATTTCCTTATCTTTATTTGACTATCTATTTTAATCTCTATATAGGATTTTACTCTCCAGTATGAGGGAGTCAAAAGACCGTTCTCTATATATATAAAATGACATTTCACACCCTGATTTAAGTGGACAACTCATCAATCATACACATCTTGACATTTTTTTACTACTTCATTTTTAAATTATAAAATTAATATTGACTTATTTTTTAAAAATTAATTTCAAATGTATTCAAATTTAAAATTGATATAAATTTATTTAATTTATGTCAATATAATTATAAATATTATAAAAGTACTATTAATTATAAATTTTATTATTTTTAAAATTTAAATGAATCATATTAAATTTAAAAATATCATAAATTAATTTTTTAAAAGTTAATATTGATCTTATGTACATTTGCAATTATAATCCATTCAATACTCACTTCATAAATTACTTAAAATTTAAAATAAAATAAAAATTATTTTATAGTGAAATACAATTGATAAATTATACTCTCTTTTATAAATTATAAGATTATTATTAATTTGATGTTTTGACTGTTAAAACTTTCAAATTTTATTATTTAAAGAATTAATATAAGGAATCTGTTGGATCCATAGTGAAAAAATTGAATTCCTATTTTGCAGAATAACCCAATAGCACTACAGAGTAAGGATAGAGATAAAAAACTGTTGTGAATACTCTTAGAATGTTCTCAAGTGATAGATTCTATTGTGTTTATAATGAAGTAACCGTCCCTCCCTCCCTCCCTCCCTCCCTCTCATTATTCTTCTTCTTACTTAAAACTCCCTCTCATTATTCTTCTTCTTACTTAAAACTCCCAAACATAGTGTGATTGTTATATAAAAATGAATAGTTTTTGTTTATCTAACACCATTGGGTTCGGCCTGTTTGATTAAAGTGTGGGTTGGGCCGTGTTTGGCAACAACAAATAGCTCATACTAGTTTATGCTATCATTTCCAATCCATTCTCTAGTTAAAATTCAAACTTAATTCATTAGCGTGTGGTTTGGTATTTAGTAGTTTTTCTAGTTAAAATTTATGTTTTGTAAGAAAATACATTACTTATTATCCTTGAGTTCCAAAATATATAATTATTATTAACTTTTTAAAATCAACTCAAAATTGACATAAATTCTTTAATTAATACAATGATGAATATTATAGCGTATCAAAAAAATATTGATCGTAAAATTTAGTGTTTCACAATTTTTAGTGAATTATCTCAATTTTAAGTTTGAAAATATTTTAAATTTAATTTTTAAAAATCAATAATAATTTTATAATTTGAAACGAAAGAAACATTATTTTAGATCATATATATCTTTTTTAAATTACAAAAATTAAAATCAGGCTCAACCGATAATTGAACCCAGTGAATCGATATTGTTCTTATTCATTGAAGAACAATTCAAATAAAAGAACGCAGACAAAAGTTACAAGCAACCATCGGGGAAAAAAAGAGAAAAAAATACTCCATCCGTCCTATAATAAACATTATAATTTGACTTCCATAGTCAAATTGACCATTTTTAAAATTATTTATTAAAAATATTTATATATAATTTTCAAATTCCAAAACTTACACTAATAATAAATTTGTCTTAGTTTATTATGATTATTATCACTTGGCTTATATTTTTTTTTTAAGATTTATTAATTTTAAAAATGGTGAATTTGATCATGAAAATCAAATTAAGACGTTTATCCGATACAGTACTAGTATTAAACGGGAAAGTTAAAAGCAACAACCGGGGACAAAAAAGAAAAACAAAACAAGCAAGAAATACAAATATTACATGGGAAATGAGCAGAACTTCTGTCAGAAAGAATAAAATGATCCAACAAATAAATGGAGTCGAAAACAAACATTTCAAGATGCGAGATTCACTCCTGATGCAAGATTTGAGATTCGATAATACATTACACTCGTGTAAAACCAGGACTTCATATACCTTCTTAGTTTCTTACATCTGCCTGACAGAAAAGTACACTCATGTGGTTTGCACAATAACAATGGACTGAAACATTCTACTTTCCACAGGGCTCTTGTTCTGTTTTTGAGATACTGACCTTGTGAGTTCAATGGGTTGAATGTAGCTCCAGCTATCCAGCAACCCACCTCCAAACGCCGCCAGAACTTTGTCTCTGGACAGCTGCAGCAACCTCTATATCACGGTCAAATTTAGCTTTTTGTCTTTGAAGCTCTTGAACCTCTTCCTCTATGGACTGCATTGACACCAGCGTCAGTTGTAGCTCCATAATTTGTGCCTGAAGACAACATTACCAGTAAAGGAAAGAAGATGGGAAAAAATATATCTGATTGGTCAATAAAAATCGATTTCAATGCTACTTTTTTTCTTCTTAGTTTAGTCAATTTCTCATGAAAGGTAAAAGGGGGGAAGGAACCGTGTGTTGATTGTCCGCTAAATGTAAGCTTTCTTCTTCTGTATATAAAAAGGGAATAAATAAATCAATCAAATTCCGGGATAACCCTTATATGAGGCTATAAGGGAAGGGTCCCAACGACGCATATAGCCCGCGACCTTCTAGATGGCCCAGCGTGGGCTAGAAGGGACTTTATTTTCTAGTCATCCTAGTGGAAATGAAAGGTGGGCCTATGCTTTTTTGAATCCAATCGTAAATCTTATGTCAGTCATACATTTACCCTTTTTTCTCTTGGCCAAATATACATCTTTATTAATAAAGCAAGAGGAAAAAATAACCTTAGGCCCTTTTATTTTCCCTTTTTACCCTTCTCTTCTAATCTCTTCCGTCAATTGTTCTCCTTATTTTCTCTCCCGTTATCTCTATTTTCTGTTCTCTCCTAAATTCTCTGCATCTCCCCACCCTCAAGATAAAAATAACAACATAATTATTAGTAATATAGGATTTATTTGACAAAAAAGTAACAAAAATTATAATTTAAACTAGTTGTTGTCACACGCATAGTGTGAGAAAACTTTTGCAGTTGTTTTGGTGTTAAAAGAGAACATGAGATAATGGAAGACAGAAAGATGAAAATTTTGAGTAGATTAAGGGTAAAGTGGGATGGTATATACCTATATATATATATAGGTAGTGATCCATAACAAATGTTTGCTATCAACACTATTCCAGCAAACAGATCTTACACCGTTAATCCACAGATCCAACGGCCCAAAATGGGTATTTTTTTATTGTTTGCCGCTAGAAAGGGTGGTGGCAAGAGGAATTTTTTTTTGCCTGCCAAAGTAGAGGCAGGCTACTCTTAGTAGAGGCAAGGAAAAATGTCCTAAATACCCCCTCATTAGTTAGATTTAAATAGTTTCAATACATTAATTCGTAATGTAATTTATATTAATTAAATCAAAATTGTATTGCAATATGGAGTTTAAATTTTAAATAATCAAATGTCACAATAATTGACAATGTTAAATTTTATTGCTTAAGATATTATTTATAAAAATATTTTATACAAATAAATACATTAAATATAATTAATAATATTAAATTTTATTACTTAAGAAAATATTTATGCAAATAAATACATTGAATATAATTGACAATTTTAAATTTTATTACTTAAGAAATTATTTATAAAAATAAATACGTAAAATATAGTTGACAATGTTAAATTTTATTACTTAAGAAATTATATATATAAATATTTTATACATTGAAGCTATTTAAATCTAACTAAAGTGGGGGTATTTAGGACATTTCTCCTTGAGTAGAAGCAGGTAAAAAAAATTCATAGCAACCATTTGCTATGGATATATAGGTGATAAACAATAAAGATTAATTTCTAAACTTGAACTCTATGTCACATTCCAAAAAAAGAAATTAATCCCATAGTTTAGATATAAAAAAATTAAAAAGAAAAATTGTTAAAAGAAAACTTTTATGAAAATTTAATAAACGAAAAACCTCCAGTTTAGCACATCTTGAACTCTCAGCAACCAGTTGACTTTGAACTGAATGGAGTTCCTGCAGTAAACAGTAAAAATAGTAAGTCTCATTTTTACCAAAAAAAAAAATCAAAGTCGCAAGTATTACTTATAACTTGATTGATAATAATAAATAATACCAAAGATTATATGGAAAATATTTAAATTTTTCTACCAACAATTAATTGAAATGTTTTACTATTAATTGAACACACCTTGGACAGCTCAATATAAGTAGTATTATTTTCCTCAAGCTTAGCCTGGAGAGCAGAATTTTCTGCTTGAATTTCCGCAAGTGAGGATTCCAACAGCTTTTTATCTTCTTTGACGGCATTGATTTCAACTGAAAGATCCCCATTGAAATTTGACCCTTGCTTCTCAGTGAAGGCCAATTTTTCAGATTTGGTTAAGGCATATGCAGCAGTAACTGAAGCTGCAGCTGCAGCAGCTGCTGGTGATTGGAAAATCTTGGCATGCGAAGAGTCGCTAGGTTTAGGTTTCATAACAAATACCTACAATTTCAAGGGAAAATGATATTGGAGAATATATTTGAACCATGTACTGAAAAGAAAAATCATTACTAGAACAAGAGCCCAAAATTGTAACACACGTCAGAAGAAGCATAGATCTGACAAAATCATCCATAACTAACTGAAGGAGAAACAAGCACATTGAGATTCAAGAAAAAAATCAATTGCAGTCAATACTCAGAAAAAAGCAGTCAATGGAAATTACCAAATAAAACATCACTGACTGATTCATCAAAAGAAAGTTTTTGTGAAGCAGAATGCAATTGTTTTTTCATCCCAAGCAAACTTGAGGTGCAGCTTTCACTGGGTTTTCCCACTATCATTATAGAATAATGTGCTAAAGTTTAATTACTTCATCGATCAAAAGCATTGTACAAGTTGCCTTCACAAATTGAACAATGGAGATCTGTGTTTAAATAGAAATGAAACTTCTTGTGTATACCCTTAATCCCTCATTTCCAACCTGCTGTTATGAGTGACATCCAAAACATTAAAGTAATTTTTCCAATGGTGTTTGTATACCAGATACTATTATTGAACTAGCGAACCGCGTATTACTACTTAAAACTTACGTACCCAAACATGGTTCTCTTACAAACCAATACTCTAACTTGTTTGCATATTAGTACTTATGTACCCTGTTAGAGTATATTATTAATTATTAGGCAAGGAGTTATTCGTAGTTGTTTTTGAATCTTTTATTTTGTTATGTAACAATTTGTAAGTCATCATATAAGACTTTCAACTTGAGAGGGTATTAGAATATATTATTATTATTATTATTATTATTATTATTACTTGGTAACCTCTTACAAACCAATGCTCTAAATTGTTCGCATATTAGTACTTATGTACCCTATTAGAGTATATTATTATTAGGCAAGGAATCTTTCGTAGTTGTTTTTGAATCTTTTATTTTGTTATGTAACAAGTTGTAAGTCGTTATATAAGACTTCCAACTTGAGGGGGAGTATTAGAATATATTATTATTTAAGTAAATTTTTATTATTATTACTTGGTGACCACCAAGTAGTAGTGGTAATAGTAGTAGAAATAATAATAATAATAACAACATACCCCAAACATGGTTCTCTTACAAACCAATGCTCTAAACGTACAGCGTACCTGTATTGGTTCCACAAACTGAAACGAACTTAAACACTAGTTTGAGCAATGTAGCGTACCTGATACCCGTATCGGTTCCACGAAAACAATCTAACCATGTTTCAGATAACAATGTGTCTACTAAAGAGAATCCATATGGTTCTACATTGCTTTGAGTTGTATCTATATACTTGTCCAGATGCAACAATACTAAAACCAAAACAGGTAATCTGTCTCATTCATACTAGATTAAGTTACCAAAACATGGTTCTCTTACAAACCAATGCTCTAAATGTACAGCGTACCTATATTGGTTCCACAAACCAAAATGAACTTAAACACTAGTTTGAGCAATGTAACGTACCGGATACTCGTATCGGTTCCACGAAACGATCGAACCATGTTTCAGATAACAAAGTCTACTAAAGAGTCTTCATATGGTTCTACATTGCTTTTGAGTTGTATATATATAATTGTCCAGATGCAACAATACTAAAACCAAACAGGTAATCTGTCTCATTCATACTGGATTAAGTTATCACATCATTATTCAGTTCACATGATGTTGCAACCTCCACATTGGTCTGGAAATAAGAACTTTTTTTCTTCTTTTTAACTTTTTTCCCCAAATATTAAGGTTTGTATATGATACACTTAGACAGTAATTTTTTTTCTAATAATAAATTGTATTCTTTAAAGTTTAATACCAAAAATTCAATGAAAAGAATTGCCTCTGTGGTCTAATTTGACATTAATATTTCAGAAAAATATAATAATAATAAATCAACAACAAAAGTAGGACCCTCAGTTCCAAACGGAGGTAGTCCCAGTTTTGCATTAAAAAGTATGCAAAGCCCAGAAGACCCGGCTTGAGCGCCACTAGCTTAATAGAAGCACTGTAGCAGTAATCTCAATATCCATTGGGAGAGCACCAGAAATGTAAGAGCAAGGACATTAATCAGACAGCAGTTTATGCTACTCCATCTGGTCTGACAATATAATTTATAGGAAAAACAAGGTAACTGGAAGAATCATAAATGATTAGGTGCAAGAAAATCATTGAAAAGGATTTTCAAAACATAAATTATTGTTGTAAAGATTCCAATAAATGGAGCCAAGCCTTAAACAAGCCTGAACTCTGTTGTTTGAATCAAGAACGAGATGATCCGAGATCAAGGTGAGCTCCAATCGAGCTAAACTAGATTTAACTAATATTAAAATTATTTATTTTAGATGTATATATTTTATATATAACTAATTATTTTAATCAATTAAATATTAGACAAGACGAATTTAAGCGAGCTCGAATAAGCAGGTCTCGAGCCAAACATGGCAAAGCTTAAGCTCAGCTCATTCACCTAATCAGTCAATATACGTTGTGAAGTGGCAGGGGATCTTTGGAGCAAGTTTCAATTCAAGATACGCTAGCATGCATTGGATCATGCCAATTCAGGCATAGGTGTGCAGGCATGGAAGCAGGTTAAAAAGAGGCACGAGCTTCCACCCATAGTTTGATCATTGATGTGGACCTTTTGGAGAAAAAGGAATAGGGTAGCTTTGAGGATAAGGAGCATTCGGTTCTTAAGCAACAGGTTTTGCTTTCAAGTTCACTAATTAAATATTTTATCTGTAAATTTTGGAGCCAGGGAAGGGTTTTGTGAGTCTGTCTTTTATTTTTACAGATTGTGTGGACATAGTTAGCTTCCAACTTCAACAAAAAGAAAAGGGTTTGTGCCACATCATTCAGTGCTCTTTAAATTACATTCATTTTGTCAAAAGAAATGACGTGCTAGATTTGAACAACAACAATCACCAAGTCGTCATCATGCAATATACTTCATGCATTTCAAATAAAGAAAACTAAACTAGGTCTCTCTTCAATAGTTGAGCAATACATGCTCATACAGTGACTTTTCAGCATCTTAGCTATGTCCTCACGCACATAATTTCAAACAAAAACCATCCTTTTGAGTTTTGATCGACAAAACACCAAAGCTATTCACAGAAAATGTAAGCTTACAAAATACCTCATTGTTATACTTCCCATTGTAGCCACCAAATGCAACCAAAATCTTCTCGTCATGTATAACTGTTGAAGAGACACTTAGCCCCTGTTATGAATGAGTAAATATTATATACATTGAACACATACAACTACGTATTTATGTGTATGACATGGCAGAAACATAAAAGTCTCGGACATTTATTTCCTTCACACAGTGGGGATTATCTTTTTTCAGTCCTCTCCACTATGAACCTGCAGCCTTTTATGATATTTCCCCTAGGATGACAGGAAATCTCAAACTGGTGTTGAAACATAACTGTCTATATTATAAAGGGTCCACTTAATATCAATGAAATGACAGTCATAAAACTTCTTGCTTGACACATCAAATTATCTTCAGTCTATTCAATAATAATTTCACAACTACTCAAATATGTATACTCTTACAAAATCACCCTTACTCTGAAAAATAGCCGACCAAAAGAGAAGGCACTGAATACATACCTCACTGGCCAGTGGATCTCTTCCCTTTACACTGGTCAATACTGACAAGACAAGCTTAGACATATTTAGCACAAGTGTTTCTGGAGAACCTGCACCAAAACAAAATATCCATATAAGTTCTAATAAAGTCAAGAAGAACATAATAGATCAAATGGCAGGGTTAAATTAAACCATCACAAGTATTCAAGTACCACTTCTATTATCTCCACCACCAACTAAATACCACTTCTCGTCAATGGCAATACCAGCATGACCAGCCCTAGGATTCACCAAATCACCCTGAATTTGTGGTTGGGACCATTCCATCTGCAATACAGAAACTTTATCATGATAAAAGAAAGTTCGATCATGTTTCACTTTTTCTACTTGCTAGGTAATATAATTAGTATAAACTTTAGTTGCTTGCCAAGAACTGGTTTTGCTGAACAAGTGATCCAGCATAGTTACTCAAGACGGATACTGGTAGAATATCTTTACCAATGCACCATTTCTCTGTGCGTCCTACGTGGACAAGGACAGAAGCTTTGAAACACTAAAGCACCGAACAGCAATATCTAAGAAAAGGTATATCGAGCAATAGTCATATCTATAGTCAGAATCTGTTAGGATCAAAGCTTGATCCTAACTCTATTTGCATAGGAAGAGAAGATTTCAGATTTAGAGATAGAGGGAGAGACAATGGGCCGAAAAAAGGAAGGGGTTTAGAAAGCCTCCCAAACATGAGCTCTTAATCAAGTTTTCATTTATCAAAAGCTTATAATGAATTACATGCTTGTTCGCTAGTTATCCTACTAGAACCATACACTATCACGGCCTCTAACGTGCTCCTTTGTTATCCTACACCATTACCTTCACGTGGCCCATGTGAAGTCATAATATCTGTCACTGCTATCAAGAAAATAACATAATGCACTAGGTTTAGGTCTAACAATTCCCTCCCCTTCAAGCATCCATATCCTCATGGATTCAGTAAAAAATCTGGGTAATTTTGCTGTGAAGTCCCTTCATCCTCCCAAGTAGCTTCATCAATATTGCACTTTTTCCACTATATTAGGTACTGTTTGACGTCTTGGTTTTGCCTTTAAATGACTTTGCTCCAAAACTCCGAGAGGCCCCGTAGTAAGGTTCCATCTTCTGTAACATAAGGAAGAAGTGGGCTGACATCGGTAGGGCCCAGGTGCTTCTATAGTTGTGATGCATTGAAAGTAGAGCAAATTCTGGATCTAAAAGTAGTTAATCTATTGAGAAGATTATCCTAAATTTGTTCAACTGTTACACAAGTATTACATATAACTACGCAATGCATTTGATTCTGGCTTGACAATACAAACCCCCGTTATCATAATTGATCAAAAATAGAACAAAAGTAATTTCCACTCTGAAGCTATTAGGAACCAAAATCAGAAAAGATGATACTTACAGTCTCCAAGTCCAACACATGGAGATCATTGAAAAAGACTGAATGCGAACAGCCACCAAAAATTAGAAGGTAGTGCCCTGCATGCACTGTAGCTGTGTGATCAAATCTGGGAGCTGGAGGTGTCTGCCTATCAAAGCACAAAAAAGTGAGATTTCAAGCACACATAACTGGTGGCCTGTAAAGTCGAATCGATACTTACGCAGTCACTACGACACTCCAAGTCATTGTCTCCAGATCAAGAACATGAACATCATTCAGCAATCTTCTTTTTCTGTCCTCTCCACCAAACATTATAATTCTGGAACCAACCAATGTTATTGACTGCCCAGTGCGAACTACCTAAAATATTAGACTATAAGTAGACAAACCAGTACTCTAATGAATCATAGAAAACATCCAAACATTTAAAGTGATTTTTTTTTGCAAAAACTCAATCTCCAAACTGATTTTGTCTTCAATGAATAATAAAACTTGTAAAATAGAAAAATTATATTTTGGACAATAACTAAGCAAAAATATAAATGTATAGTTTTTCCATTCAGAGAAGTCAGACAGTTACCGGAATGTTTCCTGAGGTCTCAATAACACCACAGAGGTGTGATTCAAGATCGATGAATCGCACTACAATAAGTCATTTACAAGGCATAAGATTCAAAAGTAGATAAAAGAGTTGTCCAGGATAAAAATGGCTCTTAACAAAACAAACCTGTTACATAATCAGATACATCCTTCGAGTGACCAGCAAGAAGAATAAGCCGGTTTTTCCACTTAAACTGCCAACAAATTTGTGTATAATATATCAACCCACTAAATATAAAATTATGCAAACCCAATTGTCCAATAAAATTAAATAATACATGTTAAATGACAGTGCTGACTAAATATCTAACCATACTGTGACCAGATATAGCTGGAAAAACTTCCTCTGGGCTACTGTCTTTTATCTTATCAGCATTTGATTCTACTTTCAATTTTAGTGCAGACCAGGTCAGGTTCTTAAGATCAAACACCTGTAAGAAGTAGCCAAAAATCCCATTAGGAAAAAAGGCTTTGATAAGAAAAGGTATCCGGGTAAGATCAGTACCTGAAAATCGGATAAGTACCGACCATTACGACTTCCACCAACAATGTACAACTTTTCATCAACCATGGTTGCAGCATGCTACGTACAAGGAGAAATTATTCACAGTAAACAGATGGGCAAAAGTAATAAGAAGATGTAGATAATGACTACAATATTAAAAAGACGATACAATATAAGCCTGAAAATTGCAAGAAAGAAAATGCAGTTCAACTTGTTTTGGCTCAGAGCTCCAAGGAAGAAAAGGAGAAGACAACAAGTGCAATAATCAACAAGAGATCCCTCTGGGTAACAAATACTTCGGTTAGTCTCTAGTATGGAGAAAACCTTGTAGCGAGCCGATGGCCGCGGACCAGATACAGGGAGTGCTACCCACTGGTCATAGCCCAAATCTATATGCCAATTTTGAGACTCTGTTTCCATTCCAGTTTTCTTATAGGCCACTGAGCTTTATTCAGTAACAATTACCTGAAACAATAGAAATAAAATGCAAACGAATAATCAGTAGTTGTTGAAAGCAGACTAACACATTGCGAATTCAAATACAGAAAAGGGCTGGAAAATAAAACAAACACTTTAAGAGTACAAGGTCGTTAGAGCATCTATAACAATTAGCATTGAATAAACTAGTTAATGGGGAAATGGGTTTTCGGACGGAGATAATTTTCACACAAAACAATTCTCACAAATCTCAATCAATTCTAATAATTCAATGTATCAAAAATAATAGAGTACATCACTATTTATAATAATCCTAAACAACTTTCCTAACCTAAATTAGACTCTATAAGATGATTTTGAAAATTATAAATTAAGGAAACTAATTAAAATACAACTCCTATTTCATGAGCTTCCAAAACCTTATATTATTCTAACCAAGTCTCACGGCAGGCTCATCCTGCATAACTAGTGCATAACAATATGGTAATTTGGATCGAAGATGATACAATGGGCAAGCTGAAAATGCAAGGATACGGGGATGTTATGATCTATGATAAAGCATTAATGTAGGATGACCCAAAGGCCCTGTAGGAATCACTCATTCAGAAAAGCATAATGGTTAGTATTCTCGACTACAATAAGATAAGGCTATATAAGTTCCATGCTACCATCTTTGAGAATGGACCCATGACTCACCCACTCAAGGTATCCACTTTTATTGAACAATTTTTATTGTGTAAGAATTTTGATCAAACACATTTCCATCTATCCAAGAGCTTATAGCAAACCAAATAGCTCCTTTGAACATCTTGTTGAGTCGTGATACAAGCATTTTAAGAAATACGAATTCGGAAGACTAACCCACAAAAAGGAAGAGAGAGAGAGAGAGAGAAACATAGGAGGCGAATCTATAGCACCCCAGTCCCACTTCAAAATATATGGGATAATTTGATATGTATATAAGATCCCAAGTTACTCCCACTAGTATGTTCTTGGGTTATCTTAACTCACCATAAGCTCATCTAGAAGATCAAGAGACTATTGGTAATAGATTGAGACCCTATACACATATCAAATTATCCCACATGTTTCGATATGGGGCCGTGAGGTGCTACAATTTTCCCCACTCCAAACCCTAACATCCAGCATCAGTCTCTCTAATCATTGTGGAAAAATACTAGCGCCCTTCGCGCCCCAACCTTCGGTCCCTATCCATTGTGAAATCATATAAGTCTCAAATTGGAACATGTGTAATAATTTGATATGCATATAAGGTCTCAAGCTACTATTAATAATACATTCAATCATTATCTTTTGAGTGAGTATATATAGGTTAAAATGACCCAAGAAGATACTGTTGAGACAGTAAATTGGACCTTAATACATTATGATTTAATTCAGACTTGAAAATTTTGACAAGTGTTGTTACTTGTGGTATCAAAGCTGACTCGTGAAAGATTAGGTCGGAACATTTAATCGGATTGCCATAGGTGGGGATATGAAGGCCGATGGTATTATCCCACAATGGACAAAGGATGTGCCGCAAGTGGAGACACAAAGGTCGCTGATATTATTCTAGAATGGCTAGAGAGACGAATTTTGGATTATGCGTGGCTATGTTATCGGGCTAGACAAGAACGCCAAGAACTTAAATTAAATGGGGGAGATTATAATACCCCACAGTCCCACATCAAAACATTTAAGTAGGGAGATAGTAATTTCCCATATCCCACATCAATTTGATATGTATATAAAGTTCTAAACTACTATCAATTATACTTTCAGTTATGACATTTTGGGTGAGCTTGTTACTGGCTAAGAAGACACAAGAAGATACTATTAAGACTGTGGATTAGGCCATGGTAATTTATAATTAGATCGAACTTGGGATTTAACCCAAGTTGGTACAGAACCAATAATCACTTAAGCTCTTTACTAAATAGTTCTAATCTTTGTGTCTTCCATTCAAAATGTAAACTTTTATTCTTCCACTACATTTACTGAGCTAGAGCTACCAATAAAGATTAAAAACACTACTACATGATTAACCGCATTAGGAAAAAAAAGAGTCATAAAAAACATTAAATTAGTTCACTCCAATTTTAACATGAATAGTTAGTGTTTCAGTGTTTTGCTATCAATCAGAATCAACAGACATTACATTCGATCTAAATGTAATAAACACAACAACTAAGAAATGGTAAACATAAGCACATGTAAAACTCAATTGCTCAACTCAAATTGAAATTCAAAGAATTTTGGGTACCTAAATACTTCCAAAATTTGGGTCCAAACAGCAGAGTGGAGAGAGAATATGCCGAGTCCGATTTCGAAATTCTCAATCTCGGCAAAGGGAGGAGATTTGTGTGAAATTGAGTTTGATCAGATGTAACCGAAAATACCACAAACGTCGTTGGTTTGTCTTGGGATACAAATAAAGTCTACTCTAGTCTCTAATTCTTCAAATGACTTTTTAAAGTCAATATATGATATTTTTCAAGAAAAATTGTGATATTTTAACAAAATCAATATAAGTTATTTACCTTTAAATAATATAATTTAAAATTAATATTAAAACATTTAATATTTTAAAATTTAATCTTTCTCTTTCATAATAAGAAAAAAAATTCTCATTTGCAAAAATTAAAAATAAACAAATAAATATATCCATAAAATTAGTCTTCTTTTTGTTATAATAGTGTGAAATGTTCTCCAATTAAAAAAATAATTTATTATTATGTAATTACTATTAAATTAAATAATTATTAAATTTAGGGTAACATGGAAGAAATATATATTTTAAAGTTTATAAAATTTACAAATTAAACTCTTTTGTGAAATCGAGAGAGTACTAATTAAAAGAATATTATTTTAAAAATTAAATAAATGCACACTAATTTCAAAATTAAAAAAATGATATAATTTTCTCTAATTAGAAAATGGAATATTGATTTCAACTTTTTTATTTTTATTTTATTTTTTTGAAAGCCCCATTTTTTTGGAGAATACAATATAATTTTATAATTCAAGTATATCATAATAAAGGAGGAAGAAATAAAATCACAAACAATGAATGATCGCTACCAAGTTACCAAAGTCAAGAAACTGAGCAATGAATCGTTCAGGGAGTATGCGCAGCGGTGGAGGCGAATGGCAGCCCAAGTTAACTCACCAATGGATGAAAGTGAGATGGTGACAACTTTCATTAACATATAAGAAGCTCCTTTCTACGAGAGAGTCCTTGCAGGATTAGGCAAATTCTTATCTGAAATGATCAAACATGGAGAAATGACGGAAATGGGTTTGAAGTCTGATAAAATCAAAGATCTCACTACTTTGAAAGCAGTAGCAGAGCACATACAGTCGGGAAACTATGCAATCGCTCCCAAGAGAGTATCTAAAAGGAAGAAAGAAGATGTCTCTTTGATACTGCAAGGACAAGCTGTCAATAAGAGCTACAGTTCGCTTATCCCGAAACAGAACACTCATCCTGTGAATTCCCGAAATCATACAGCAGTGAAGGTTGGGGAGAACAAGCGAAGAAGGATATTCACTCCCTTGGGGGACTCTTTGGAGGATATATTGGCACTATTGATCGCCCAGAAGAAGATCATTGAGCTTTCTCCACCTTCTGATCCAAACGGAAGGCAATTTCATCCCAACAAGAAATGTGCTTATCATTCCAACTCACCGGGGCATGAAACTCAGGAATGTTGGACTTTAAAACACAAGATTCAGAACTTGATTGAGAGTGGAGAAAACGTAGTCAAATGCCAGAGCAGCCGAATGTCAACAACAACCCTTTACCTCAGCATAATGCGGAAGGAGTCAACATGATTAGTGCAGGAGGTAGGGAAAACCGCAAATACCTAAGAAAGCTGGGGGGGAAGCACCCTCTATGAATGACTCTGTAATATGGGGATACCCCGAAGAGAAGTATATGGTGGAGCAAGACTTGACTTCAATTAAGGCATAAGTAGACCAATTGGCAGATCTGATCATATACCAACATCAGTTGACCCGACAGCTAATAGACCAAATACTACAAAGGCAAACCAACACCATACCTGTCCAGGATGTCCCAATTCCAAGAAGGGGTTGGATTCACATTCAAGAGCAGAACAAATGGACAAAAAAGAGGGCTAAGGAAGCTAGGATTCATCATCGACGAGAATTTGCGGCCAAACGAAAATTCACCCCTTGATGTTGGGTTTGTACGAAATCGTAACGCAATTAAATTGCAAAATTTAGCGGAAGCATGGTATATTAGAGTTTAAAAATTTCTACAAAATCATTACTCGGATCATCCTTTATTCAAATTATTAATTTAAAATGATAAATAAGAAGTTATGGAATCATACCCTTGTAGAATAAAGCTTTCACAGGTATAAGTTCAACTCCTTGTTTTTCGTGATCTCCTTGAATTTTCGGGTTAGATTCCTTCCTTTGATCAACGTTAGTCGCCCAAGTGTTTAGCCTCTAGAGGTGATCCACCAAGGAAGAGAAATTATCAAGAAGGAGGATGGTTGGCTAAACCCTAGGTTTCTATCCTCTATAGAAAAGGAATACTCTCCAACAATTGGAATTGCATCAACTGATATCTAACATAAGACTCCTCTTATATAGATATTGGTCAACCCTTCTAATCCTATTAGACATAGGTTTTCATTTAATTAATTAAACTCCTTTAATTAATTAGGCTTCCCAACATATTGAAATTTAATTAATTAAAATTATTTAATTAATTTGCCTCCTAATCTTATTAGGAATAAATGAGAGTACTAATATTAAATTAATTCCTAAACTTCTTTAGAAATTAAAATAATAATAATTGTAATAATATTAATAAGACTCCTCTTATTAATTTATATTTAATATTTCTAAAGTATTAAATAATAAACATTAAGCTATTTAATTTATCTATCACCATAGATTAAATTAATTACACTTAATGCATTATTACGATTATGCCATCACCTTCTTAAATAATTATTCTTTCTTTTATGGTGTGACCCTTTAAGTTCTCCATATTAAACCGGTTGTGAATAAATTAATTAGAACAATTCTAATCTTATTTAAATAAATAAATTAAACTAATAATCTATTTAAATAAATAATATTTATTCTACAATAGGGATAAGCCTCCCTAGCGATCAACGACTTTCTAGATAATATAGATTTCAACATCAATCATAAAAGAACCTGTGAGTAAGTAGTTACCGTACAATTCAATTCTTCCACCATACAATGTCCCAATTAAATATAAGACATGGAATTACTGTCAAGTCTTATTTTATTTAATTATATGTATTTCGATTAGAAAATGCACAACTCTAAATAATGCAAATTACAAACTCCTTTCTAATTTCATTCTGCCTTGGCTAAGGACTACTGGGTTGTCATTTAATGAATCACATAGAATATATCTCTTCTTTTACTAGAAGTGGTAGATTCTTTATTGACCATTCATTATCTCCATATGTAACTTATTATACCCAAGCATTCCCTTTGATATACCCTAAGGGTCTTAAGGAATAAGTCAAAGTATAATTTATTACACACAAGATACTATGACTCAAGTCCAAGGATCACTTGTATTACTATCACATTAGGAATTTCTATTGACAAGGCAAGTAAAACTCCATTAGGTATTCCATAGCGAGTCACGTTCAGTGAAATTATTCTCTAAAAAGCACCTATATACTTATTTTAGTGTCTCCACACAAATGATCATGAGATCGATCATCCTCATCCAATGAGCAAGCAACATATGTACCAATCTATCCGAATTTACTAATTCCCTTTTTAGTAATCCAACGATTGGGAACTATTTTAGTTTTAAGCTTTCTAAAAATTTAGATCTCATTAGCATAATCAACATCATGATTCTAAAAGCAATGCTTAAAACTATGGGTTATTTACATATTATAAAAATAACATCATGTAGATAATTAAATACCTTTAATAAATTAATACTTTTATTAATAAATAAATAAGATCGTCTACAAAGTATATGCTTTATCATCATACATGATTGACTTGTATGCATATTACTTTCACTTGGGACAGTCTAGGGAAGAAATTTTGCGCTTGATGATCGATGAAGGAAAGATCACAGAATTCATGCCACCCCCAGATTCGCGATCAAAGTTTTTCGATCTTTGTAGGTCATGCCTCTATCATTCGAATGCCCCTGGACATGCCACTGAGGAATGTTGGGCTCTACGACACTTAATTCTTCAGAATCTGATTGAATCAGGAGAGCTAGAGCTGATGAGCCAAACTGAGATCTTCCCTGAAGAAGAGATAATATACCCTTGAGGGGCAGGAAGTTCGGAGGAAATGGTAGCTGTTATCCTTTGCATAGAAGGAGTGTCTGGCGGACCTATAACCATTAAAGGATTATCTAGACAGGGAGACCGGATTACTATGGAAATACCTGCTCCAAAGCCACTGATGTTTGCACCTTGGCCTCAATCCCAGTCTTTAGTCTGAAGAGGGTACCGTGGAATTATGGAGAAGGCATAAAATTGACACCCGATTGTATAACTATAGTACCTAAGGAGAATCCACTTTACCTCCTGGGGCGTTCATTGAAACCAGCAACCAAGATATTGGGGAAGGTATTAACGCGAAAGGTCGCAAAATTTTTCCATAAGATGGGTGTAGATACTCGAAATTTTACATTCATGTTACTAACACTATAGGAGGGCAAAACTATCTTTTACCTTCTAGAGACAACCCTGGAAGTCCAAATCACTAAGCCAATCCCCGGCGACAACCCCGAGAGATCAAAGCCAAACCCCGGCGATAACCCCGGGAGATTAAATCCCACCCCGGCGACAACACCAGCAGATCAAGTCCAACCCCGAAGACAACCCTGGCGACAACCCCAGGAGATCAAATTCAACCCCGGTGACAACCTCGGGAGACCAAGCCCAACCCCGGTTACAACCTCGGGAGATCAAGTCAAACCCCGACAATAACTCCGGGAGATCAAATCCAACCCCGGCAACAACCCCAGGAGACCAAGCCAACCTTTGGAGACAACCCCAAAGTATCAAATCAACCCCGACGACAACCCTGGGATATCAAATTAACCCTGGGAGATGACCTTGAGGAAGAACAGAGTCGGCTGGGATCAAACTTCGAAGACAACCCCGAGAAACAGTCGAAAACCCTGTCAATCTTGGAGACAACCCCCGGAGGGGCAAAACGGTTATTTTGGCAACTTAACATCAAATCAAGTCAAATCAATGCCATGAAGGTCATGCAGAACCATAACGTCAATCCCGAGTGAAAAATAGCACAAGACAGCTCAACAAACGGACTGCGAAGATCTGTTCATGGACCCATCTTCTTGGATTCGAAAAATTTCAAATCCTATGTCATTGTGTAGCTCTTGGAAAGGGCTTTCCGAAAAGGTATAACACGCCTCTATCGGATTCCCGGATTGAAAGTTATAAAGGTTTTAAGTAGACAACGCGTTGGTCGAAGTGCACGTACTTTGAGACAACGGGACCCACGGGACCGGGGCCACCGGGGTCAGCCGTAGGTGGACCCGCGGCTCCCTAGTCTATAAATAAGACCCCCTACCAGCCATAAAAAGAAAGAAAAAAAGAGAAAAAGAGAGGAAATTCTGCCTATTTCAGCATTTAATCCTACCTACAGTGCTCCAACATCGATATTTCTCTTCCTAAACACTTGTATACATATATATATTAACATATCAAGTTTTAATCGGTGGAAACAGAGTTTTCAAGCTTCAAAAGTGATTTAAAGCCTCTAACGCTATACATTGTGAGATTTCTTGCGATATGAAGCTTTTTACTGCTTTAACATATATATCTATATAAACATATATATATATATATATATAGCTTCTAGTTTCGCTTGGATTTCAAATCTGTAGCCTTTCTGGCTTCAATCTATGTATATATAAGTATATATATACATTTATAATTGCTATTTCGGCCTGAATTGCAAATCTGTGGCTTTTATCGCTTTAATATATATATATATATATATATATATATTTATAAGTATTATTTAGTCTGGATTGTTAAACTGTAGCATTTTCGGCTTTAATATATATATAACTGTATATATAGATATTTACATTAACTCAGACATGCCTGTATTGTAAATCTGTAGCTTTTTCTGCTTTAATATATATATAACTATATATATATATATATATATTTCTATTAACTCCGTTAGCCTGGATTGCTAATCCGTGACTTTTTACTACTTTAAATATATATATATATATATATAATTATATATATATATATATATATATTTATACTAACTCGTTTGGTATGGATTGCTAATCTGTGGCCTTTTTAGCTTCAATATATATATAAGCATATATATATATATATATATATATATATTTACATTGACCAGTCACGCCTAGATTGGAAATCCGTGGCTCTTTCCAGCTTTAATATATATATATATATATATATATATATTATTTATTCAAATGTAATTAAATATCAGTTTTAACTGTTCATTTGATATAACTCTGTACTGATGTAAAGTTTGTGGTCTAGATTTATCTAAATCTAGCCATATCGAACTTTCAATTGGTTCAAAAGCTGTAAAGCTGGAACCGTTAAGCTAGAATGGTTAAGATTTATTTAAATCTATTTTTCTTTATAGTTTTGTAAATATTAAAGAAACTACGCGACCCTAGATCCGTATCTTGAAGGAACGGGAAGCTTTGGCTACGCGCATGTAAGGATTTAACTGATGAATCATTTGTTTTGCGACGTCTAGATATTAATTTGCATTTTATTCCAATATATCTGTTGTGCAAGCTTTTTGATGACATTTTGTGAGCCTAGGAATCACGGGATCTACGATTAACCACATGGATCTAGATCCGATTCCCACGATGGACAAATTTAAACTGTAAATACGGCTTGCCTGTCTTTTTGTAAATGTAAATTAGAGGGACCTTAAAACGGTTATCCGGATTTAAGGTCTCAGCCTAGTAAATAGTGGTTTGTAGTGCTCGGGTCACTTCGATGGCTTTCATGATAGTAGTGTGCATACAAGCCAATCATGTATGATGATAAAGCACGTACTTTGTAAACAATCTTATTTATTTATTAATAAAATATTCATTTATTAAAGGCATTTAATTATCTACATGTTGCTGTTTTATAATATGTAAATAACCCATAGTTTTAAGCAATACTTTTAGAATCATGATGATGATCATGCTAATGAGATCTAAATTCTTAGAAAGTTTTAAAACTAAAATAGTTCCCAATCGTGGGATTACTAAAAAGGGGATTAGTAAATTCGGATAGATTGGTACATATGTTGCTTGCTCATTGGATGAGGATGATTGATCTCATGATCATTTGTGTGGAGACACTAAAGCAAGTATGTAGGTGCTTATTGGAGAATAAGTTCACTGAACGTGATTCGCTATGGAATACCTAATGGAGTTTTACTCGCATGTCAATAGGAATTCCTAATGTGATAGTAGTACAAGTGATCCTTGGACTTGAGATCATCATAGTATCTTGTATGTAACAAATTATACTTTGACTTATTCCTTAAGACCTTTTAAGGCATATATAGGGTATGCTTGGGTATAATGAGTTACATATGGAGATAATGAATGATCAATAAAGAATCTACCACCTCTAGTAAAAGAGGAGATATGTCCTATGTGATTCGTTAAATGACAACCCAGGAATCCTTGGCCAAGGTGAAATGAAATTAGAAAGGAGTTTTTAATTTGCATTATTTGGAGTTGTGCATTTTCTAATCGAAATACATATAATTAAATAAAATAAGACTTGACAGTAAATCCATGTCTTATATTTAATTGGGACATTGTATGGTGGAAGGATTGAATTGTATGGTAACTATTAACTCACAGGTTCTTTTATGATTAATGTTGAAATCTATATTATCTGGAAAGTCGTTGATCGCTAGGGAGGCTTATCCCTATTGTAGAATAAATATTATTTATTTAAATAGATTATTAGTTTAATTTATTTATTTAAATAAGATTAAAATTGTTTTAATTGATTTATTCACAACCGGTTTAATATGGAGAACCTAAAGGGTCACACCATAAAAGGAAGAATAATTATTTAAGAAGGTAATGGCATAATCGTAATAATGCATTAAGTATAATTAATTTAATCTATGGTGATAGAATAAATTAAATAGCTTCATGTTTATTATTTAATATTTTGGAAATATTAAATATAAATTAATAAGAGGAGTCTTATTAATATTATTACAATTATTATTATTTTAATTTCTAAAGGAGTTTAGTAATTAATTTAATATTTAGTACTCTCATTTATTCCTAATAAGATTAGGAGACAAATTAATTAAATGAATTTAATTAATTATTCCCATGTGGTGGGAAGCCTAAATTAATTAAAGGAGTTTAATTAATTAAAAGAAATCCCATGTCTAATAGGATTAGAAGGGTTGACCAATGTCTATATAAGAGAAGTCTTATAATAGATATTTGATTGATGCAATTCCAATTGTTGGAGAGTACTCCTTTTCTATAGAGGATAGAAAACTAAGGTTAAGCCAAACACCCTCCTTCTTGATAATTCATCTTCCTTGGTGGATCACCTCTAGAGGCCAAACACTTGGGTGGCTAACGTTGATCAAAGGAAGGAATCTAACCCGGAAATTCAAGGAGATCACGAAGAACAAGGAGTTGAACTAGTACCTGTGGAAGCTTCGTTCTACAAGGGTATGATTCCATAACTTCTTATTTATCGTTTTAAATTAATAATTTGCATAAAGGATGATCCGGGTAATGGTTTTGTAGAAATTTTTTAAACTCTGATATATCATGCTTCCGCTAATTTTTGCAATTTGATTGCGTCACGATTTCGTACAAACCCAACAGTGGCATCAGAGCCAAACCTTTATGCAATTATTAATTATTTTTATTTCATATATGTATGTGTATGTATTTAGAATAATTTATTGGGCATAATTAATTGTATAAAATTATTAATTAAAAAAAAAAAACCGAAAAACATCTTTTTAATTTCGAACTGAAAAAAAATGGCGAAAGTTTTTTTTTTTTTTTGGAGTGAATTATCTAGCAGCTGGATCCGTAAGTCACGTTTTTTTAGTTGAAAAGGTGAACTGTTTTTCGTGGGTCAGGTTATATATATATAATCTGGGTCCTTCAAAAGGTAATGCATGAATTGTTTTTTTTTAATAGAACAAGGATTTCATAGTAACCTGGAGCATTAATAGGTGGTCAGGTTATATATATATATATAATATTATATTATATATAGTGGAAACCTGCAAATTGTTTCAAAAAGGCGTTCCATGATTTTTTTTTTAAAAGGATGGTTATTATATATATAATATATATACGGTTATATATATATATATATAATAATTTTAATAATTTTATAATTAAAATAAGAATTTATTTTAATTTTGAAATTGAATTTCATGCAATTTAAAATTGCCCATTAAATGATACTCATATATATATGGAATATTTTAATTCATGAGATGGATATTTATTTATTGATATATATGGTAATATGTATGATAATAAATAGGGATTGATTATGGACTATTTGACCAATGTGATTGGATTTTATTTTAGTTGAACGCTTGAATGAATGAGTTTTATTAAATGGGGTCTGCGTACCTCGTCTTCTCTAATTTTTTTTTTCTCTTGATGTAAAATTCTATCTCCCTCCTATGTACTTCCCCTTGACTGTTGATCAAGGTTTCTATTTAAATTAAATAGTTTAATGTAATAGAAATAGTTAGAATTATCTTGAAGAAATTGGAGACCAAGGAGCAAGGAGCGCGTGAAGACCCGTTTGTATGGAGCCCGGGTTTAAATGTAATAGTTACGTTTAAATTTAAATTCTTGCACCCCTAGGTTTGACCTTTTGGTTCACTTGGTGGCTCTAGTGAACCAAACTAGAATAAAAGTCCATAATCAATCCGGGTAGAATATAGTATTCTATATTGCATGCTAAATATTATATATATTATATTTTATGCAAACATGCTTCGCATGTTTAATAAAATGACGCGTATTTTATATATATATGTGCATGCGCGCTAAACAAGATGAGACAAATAATAACAAACCCCTCAAAGAAACAAGATTAAGTCCGAAGCGTTCAGTGATATTTGGAATATCGAACGTCGCCTTCTAGCATGATAAATTAATAGAGTATTAAATATTTAATATGAGCTTGTTGTGCTATCCACAAGGCGAGTATTGCGTATTTAAGATGTTAATTAATCACATTTGATGCTTATCAAGAAAATTGAACGATCTAGTCTTGTTGTGCTATCCACAAGGACGAACATTTTTCTTTTTTGAATTTATGGAAGTGCTAGGCTGGACTTAACTTAAATCATTTTAGTTCGGATGTGCACACACTTGACCCCATTATGATTTAAGAGGCAAAATAAAAGGAATTATATAGTGTTGTAATTGACAAGAGTTGTCTACCTATTTATTTGTATATCGCTTGTTGTGCTATCCACAAGGTTATATACATTTGAAATGGGATCCTTATTCTCACTAGCAAATCTTTAATTAGATGTTGCCGAACTATATAAGTGAGGGTAATATAGTTTGATGAAAATAGTGGGAGATACCAATTTAAAATAAAGACCTAAATTTATTTTGGTATACAAAATTAATAAAATGAATGTTTGCTAAAATGTTATTTTTCACATGCAGAATTTTAAAAATGTCAAAATCACTAATTTCACTGCGAAGCATACTTGATGCTAATAAGCTTACCGGGCCGAATTATACGGACTGGCTAAGAAATCTGAGAATAGTTCTCACTGCTGAAAAGATTTCTTATGTCCTAAACTCACATGTCCCTGGAACTGTTCCAGAAACAACCTCTGAGGAAGAGATTGCCACCATTGTAAAGTGGCAAGATGATGCATCTGTAGCTCAATGCATCATGCTCGCATCCATGAATAACGAGCTTCAGCGTCAGCAAGAAAACATGGATGCTCCTACTATGTTGATTCACCTCAAGGAGTTGTATGGTGAACAAAGTAGGACTGCTAGATATGAGATATCTAAGGAGCTCTTCCGATCTCGGATGACCAAGGGCAAGGTGAACATAAAGGAACAAAAGAAATCTGATCCAGCTAGCAAAGGAATGTGCTTCCATTGCAACGAGCCGGGTCATTGGAAGAAAAACTGCAAGAAGTTTCTGGCAGACAAGAAGCTTGGAGAAGCTTCGACTTCCAATCAAGGTTTGTTCATGATTGAAATTAATTTTTCAGAAAGTCAAAATTCTACTTGGGTATTGGATACCGGCTGTGGTTCTCACATATGTAATAATGTGAAGGGACTGGTCAGAAGTAGAAAGCTGAACAATGATGAGGTGATCCTACGAGTAGGGAATGGAGCAAAGGTTGCTGCATTAGCTGTAGGAACTTATTATTTAGCAATGCCTTCGGGCAAGTCCATTTATCTTAATAATTGTTATTATGTTTCAAATATTATTAAAAACATTATTTCAATTTCTGTATTGGATATGGAAGGATTTAACGTTGTTATAAAGAACAATAGTTGTTCTATTTATAAAGACGATGTTTTATATGGTATTGAAAATTTGCGAAATGGACTTTATACACTTGACTTACAAGAAAATATTTTTCAAATTGAACAAACTAAGAAAAGGAAAAGAGATGATATTAATTATACTTACATGTGGCACTGTAGACTCAGTCATATCAATAAAACAAGATTATCCAAGTTGCATAAAGATGGGCTCCTTGAGTTATCTGATTATGAATCATATCCAACTTCAACTTGTGAATCTTATTTCATGGGTAAAATGACTAAATCTCCTTTTAGTGGAAAAGGAGAAAGAGTTACAGAGTTGTTGGCATTGATTCACACAGACGTTTGTGGACCTATGACAACAAGTGCACGGGGTGGGTATTCTTATTTTATTACTTTCACTGATGATCACTCAAGATTAGGATATATGTATTTAATGAAATACAAGTCAGAATCATTTGAAAAGTTCAAAGAGTTCAGAAGTGAAGTAGACGGGCAAGAGTATAAAGATACTTCGATCAGATCGAGGTGGAGAATACTTAAGCGGTGAGTTTCTCTATTGTCTCAAAGAAAATGGTATAATCTCACAATGGACTCCTCCAGGTACACCACAGTTAAATGGAGTATCTGAAAGGAGAAATCGAACACTGTTAGACATGGTTCGATCCATGATGAGTTTTACCGACCTTCCAATTTCCTTCTGGGGATATGCCCTAGAAACGGCTGCATACCTACTTAACAAGGTACCTACCAAATCCGCCCCAAAGACTCCATATGAGATGTGGAAGGGGAGGAAACCAAATCTTAAGCATGTTAAGACTTGGGGTTGTCCAGCTTATGTCAAAAAGTTTGAACAAGATAAGCTACAGACTAAATCCGAAAAGTGTAGATTTGCGGGATACCCTAAAGAAACTATAGGGTATTATTTCTATCATCTAACTGATCAAAAGGTGTTTGTTGCGAAACATGCTGCCTTCTTGGAAAAGGAGTTTATCCATGAAGGGGTCAGTGGGAGTAAGATATATCTTGAAGAAGTTCAAGAACCACAAATTACCACGGATCAAAGTCAGGTACCTGACCAAGTAGAAGAACCTACTATACCACACCCTGTTCGTAAATCTGGGAGAGTACCGAAGATACCTGAGAGGTATGAATTCGTTATAGAGGATGACGATGAGGTACACATCATGAATGATGATGATCCATTGAATTACGAACAGGCCATGAGTAATAAAGACTCAGGGAAATGGCTTGAAGCCATGAAATCCGAAATGGACTCCATGTATGAAAACAAAGTATGGACTTTGGTTTCACCACCTGAAGGCATTAAGCCTATTGGGTGTAAATGGGTCTTTAAAAGAAAGACTGGAGCGGACGGCAAGGTGGAGACCTATAAGGCCCGACTGGTTGCAAAAGGTTTCAAACAAAGACAAGGAGTTGATTATGATGAAACCTTTTCACCAGTAGCTATGCTCAAGTCCATTCGGATTTTGCTTGCGATTGCAGCTTATAACGACTATGAGATCTGGCAGATGGACGTGAAAACGGCCTTCCTCAATGGGAAACTTGAGGAGGATGTGTATATGACACAGCCAGAGGGATTTGTTTCAAAGGTTGGAATAAATCAAGTCTGTAAGCTGCAACGATCCATTTATGGATTGAAGCAAGCTTCTCGTAGATGGAACATTCGTTTTGATGAGACAATCAAAGAGTTTGATTTTATCAAAAATGACGATGAACCATGTGTGTACAAGAAGGTTAGTGGGAGCGCAATTTCATTCCTTGTATTATATGTTGATGATATATTACTGATAGGGAATGACATTCCTATGCTACAATCGATTAAAATCTGGTTATCTAAACACTTCTCCATGAAGGACTTGGAAGAAGCATCCTATATTTTGGGGATAAAGATATATAGAGATAGATCTAAAAGGATGCTTGGTTTATCCCAAGGAACGTACATTGATGCAATGCTAAAGAGATTTAGCATGGAAGATTCCAAAAGAGGTCTCATGCTGATGAGCCATGGAATACATCTCTCCAAGAAACAGGCCCCAAAGACACCTGAGGAGAGAGACCGTATGAGTAAGATCCCTTATGCTTCTGCAATAGGATCTATCATGTACGGTATGATATGTACTAGACTGGATGTTGCTCATGCACTTAGTGTAACGAGCAGATACCAGTCGAATCCTGGAGAAGAGCACTGGAAGGCAGTGAAGAATATCCTAAAGTACTTGAGAAGGACTAAAGATATTTTTCTTGTCTACGGTGGGTCTGAATTAAAACTCGAGGGCTTCACAGACTCAAGTTTTTCAAACGGACCAAGATGACAGTAAATCTGTTTCGGGGTATGTTTTTACCTTGAACGGAGGCGTAGTGAGTTGGAAGAGTTCCAAGCAGCAAACAGTTGCTGATTCAGTGACAGAGGCAGAGTATATAACTGTAAGTGAAGCTGCAAGTTGATGTTTTAGATGAAAAGTTCATAACAGAACTAGGAATAGTTCCTAAGTCTCATCTTGAATCTAAACATGTGTTGCGGCACTTTGATTAAAGAAATCATTGAAAGAGGAGAGTGTAGACTCTCAAGACAACATTGCAGATCCATTAACTAAAGCTTTAACACAACAGCAGTTTGATCGTCACTTAGAGAAGTTGGGTATGAGATACCATGGCGATTGGCTTTAGTGCAAGTGGGAGATTGATAGTAGTGTGCATACAAGCCAATCATGTATGATGATAAAGCACGTACTTTGTAAACAATCTTATTTATTTATTAATAAAATATTCATTTATTAAAGGCATTTAATTATCTACATGTTGCTGTTTTATAATATGTAAATAACCCATAGTTTTAAGCAATGCTTTTAGAATCATGATGATGATCATGCTAATGAGATCTAAATTCTTAGAAAGTTTTAAAACTAAAATAGTTCCCAATCGTGGGATTACTAAAAAGGGGATTAGTAAATTCGGATAGATTGGTACATATGTTGCTTGCTCATTGGATGAGGATGATTGATCTCATGATCATTTGTGTGGAGACACTAAAGCAAGTATGTAGGTGCTTATTGGAGAATAAGTTCACTGAACGTGATTCGCTATGGAATACCTAATGGAGTTTTACTCGCATGTCAATAGGAATTCCTAATGTGATAGTAGTACAAGTGATCCTTGGACTTGAGATCATCATAGTATCTTGTATGTAACAAATTATACTTTGACTTATTCCTTAAGACCTTTTAAGGCATATATAGGGTATGCTTGGGTATAATGAGTTACATATGGAGATAATGAATGATCAATAAAGAATCTACCACCTCTAGTAAAAGAGGAGATATGTCCTATGTGATTCGTTAAATGACAACCCAGGAATCCTTGGCCAAGGTGAAATGAAATTAGAAAGGAGTTTTTAATTTGCATTATTTGGAGTTGTGCATTTTCTAATCGAAATACATATAATTAAATAAAATAAGACTTGACAGTAAATCCATGTCTTATATTTAATTGGGACATTGTATGGTGGAAGGATTGAATTGTATGGTAACTATTAACTCACAGGTTCTTTTATGATTAATGTTGAAATCTATATTATCTGGAAAGTCGTTGATCGCTAGGGAGGCTTATCCCTATTGTAGAATAAATATTATTTATTTAAATAGATTATTAGTTTAATTTATTTATTTAAATAAGATTAAAATTGTTTTAATTGATTTATTCACAACCGGTTTAATATGGAGAACCTAAAGGGTCACACCATAAAAGGAAGAATAATTATTTAAGAAGGTAATGGTATAATCGTAATAATGCATTAAGTATAATTAATTTAATCTATGGTGATAGAATAAATTAAATAGCTTCATGTTTATTATTTAATATTTTGGAAATATTAAATATAAATTAATAAGAGGAGTCTTATTAATATTATTACAATTATTATTATTTTAATTTCTAAAGGAGTTTAGTAATTAATTTAATATTTAGTACTCTCATTTATTCCTAATAAGATTAGGAGACAAATTAATTAAATGAATTTAATTAATTATTCCCATGTGGTGGGAAGCCTAAATTAATTAAAGGAGTTTAATTAATTAAAAGAAATCCCATGTCTAATAGGATTAGAAGGGTTGACCAATGTCTATATAAGAGAAGTCTTATAATAGATATTTGATTGATGCAATTCCAATTGTTGGAGAGTACTCCTTTTCTATAGAGGATAGAAAACTAAGGTTAAGCCAAACACCCTCCTTCTTGATAATTCATCTTCCTTGGTGGATCACCTCTAGAGGCCAAACACTTGGGTGGCTAACGTTGATCAAAGGAAGGAATCTAACCCGGAAATTCAAGGAGATCACGAAGAACAAGGAGTTGAACTAGTACCTGTGGAAGCTTCGTTCTACAAGGGTATGATTCCATAACTTCTTATTTATCGTTTTAAATTAATAATTTGCATAAAGGATGATCCGGGTAATGGTTTTGTAGAAATTTTTTAAACTCTGATATATCATGCTTCCGCTAATTTTTGCAATTTGATTGCGTCACGATTTCGTACAAACCCAACATTTCATGCCCATAAGGAGCTCGACACTTATATATATATTATTTGGTTGAGGATGCTTCATATCCCGACAATAAAATCAAAATCAACCGAATGCAGAATAAAATGGGAGTATCAAAAGGCTTCAATTTCTATGTTAGCGAAAGGGTTTGAAAACCATCTCTCAAAACCTCATTTTCATATCTTATCTAAAAATGGACTTTTCATTAAATCAAACCCTTCATATATAGGTCCAACGAAGCACAACACTACTTTTAAATAATGTACTTAGGCTCAATTACTGCAAGCACACACACTGGAAATAAAATAGGGAAATTGAAAAAACGCGATAACCGTGTTTCACGGAAGTCGGGGGGTGCCTAACACCTTCCCCCCGCTTAATCAAGCCCTCGAACTCTATGAATCTTGGTTTCCAAGGCTAGGTTAAACAGAGTCCAGTAATTGGGCCTACTTGCAAAACTTTTCAAAATCAAAACTCGGTTGAGTTGGTACAACCATTTCAAACGTACCAACTGGCAACTCTGTAAAATCAAACTTTTCAAATCGTCAACATTATATGTCGGTCTTTTCCTAAAAATTCACCCTTCAGATCAAACAAATCAAATATAGGGCATCAAGGGTAGAAACACATAGGAAAAGGGATTGCCAAAGATTTTTTCTCGACGTCGACAGGTGGCGACTCCGCTGGGGACAGAAGAGAGCTTAAGCCACATTTCAATATTTTTAAAAATTCCATTTTTATCTGCATATGTGTGGATGCTGTGTTTACACTGAATGGATGTAAATAAATGTTTTGCTGCTTTAAAATATTAGTGCTTCGCACAATGTTATTATTTCATACGGTGAGACACGTTGTATGTGAATGTATGTTGTGTGATTCCTCCACCAGGAGGCGAACCCGTCGGCGTTTGATTACTGGACTCAAAGGAGACTAATCTTGCGAGGCTCAGAAAAGGCGCCACTCAGATCCTCTCCAATTGAAAGAATGAATTAATTTCTCATCTAGTAAATTGCGATGATCTGGAGACCTTCATGCTGAAAAGCGGCGAGAGTAGCCTAAGATAGGTCAGCCTTTGATAAACCAAATTTGAAGAGGAGTCTCTTCATGCCTTCCCCTTTCAATTCAGTGTAAATTTCAAATTTCATGTAATTATCAAATAAATGTCAATATACATTCCATTTCTTGTCAATTTTATTAAATTCTGTCATACTATCCTGTCATTAAAATAACTGACCTTTGTGTTACAAGAAAAGATTAAAAAACTTCAAAAAAAATGACGCATTACATAGCATGCATCCTGTTAATATATACATCAAAATTAACTTCTATTGTAGGAAAAAATTGGTCTCGTTACCAGATCAAAGTCTAGAAAGGCACTAAGCCCATCTCCAGGCTTGGCTTTAAGTGCCCAACCTGAATCCACCCCTGTCTCTCGGGAAGTGTTCAAAGGACTAAAAAAATTAAATAGCTGAATTGGCTGTTTTCCTAAAGGAGCAAAGTAAAAGTATTCAGGGTAAACAAATACCCGTTCAAACAGAATCATCCACACAAGGTGGCAATCAAGATACCGATAAAAAGAAAGATACTCAGATACCTGAGCCTCAAAACAAGGATATGACCAACAAAACCCCTGAAATCACCAATCTCAGAAATGATTAGGAAACTGGTGATATTAGGAAAAAAGTCCAGCAAATGGAAGAAACAATCCGGTCCATCAAAGGAACTGGGGCATTTGGAAGTGTAAACTACTCAGATCTTTGTATATTTCAAGGGGCTCGATATCCAGACAAATTTTAAGCCCCGAATTTTGAAAAGTATGATGGATCAGGAGATCCTTAAACTCATTTAAAAGTGTTCATTGGAGAACTCGGATCCTATGCGGAGGATGAAAAACTCAGAATGCAGTTATTCCAAAAGAGTCTGACTGGAGAAGCCCGAGCTTGGTATGCTCGACTCGACAATTCCAAGATCCATAGTTGGGAATAGCTAGCCCATGCATTCTTAAATCAATATAGCTTCCAGTCTCAGATGGCTCAGGATCGAAATCAAGTGACCAAGGTCAAAAAGCAAAGTAATGAGTCTTTCCATGAGTATGCCCAAAGATGGAGATGGATGGCTGCACAAGTCACCCCACCTATGACAGAGACTGAGATAGTAATGACTTTCATAGACATCCAAGAAGCTCCATATTATGAGAGAGTCCTAGCAGGTATAAGAAAACCATTCTCAGAAATGATTAAACATGGAGAAATGGCCGAAATGGGACCGAAGTCTGGGAAGATCAAAGACCTTACCGCTTTGGAGGCAGTGGTCGAGAATATTCAAGTTGGAAGCTATGGGAATAATCCTCGGAGAGTCCACAAAAAGAAGGAGGAGGATGTGTCCTTAATACTTCAGGGACAATCCAAACTTGCCCATTCAAAGGAGAAATTATTCCCCTTTTTAAACTCCTGCACAATCTTTGAATCCTTCCCTTTCAAAAGACCAGAGAAGTTAAACGTCGAAGAACATTCACACCCTTAGGGGACTCACTAGAAAATATACTGAAACTTCTGACAACACAAAAGAAGATTGTACAGCTCCTTCCGCCAGCCAATTCAAGGGTACAAAATTTTGACCCAAGTAAGAAGTGCGCATATCATTCTGGAGCACCGAGCCATGATACCCAAGATTATTGGTCTCTCAAACACAAAATCCAAGACTTGATAGATAATGGGGAGATTGTGGTGACAACACCAGAACAACCGCATGTTCAAGACAATCCTCTGCCTCAACACAATGAGGAGAGCGTCAATATGATCAACATGTGAAATGGAGAAGGATCCAATTACCTCCAGTATATCGGAGAGTCATCCCAAGCAAACAAAGATAGGCCGGACAATTGGGAATATTCAAAAAGACAGTTTTTGATAAAATAAGAAATAAAATCTATCAAGGAACAGGTTGGGAATTGACAAAACTGGTACTTTATCAACATCAAATAACGCGACAATTGATAAATCAGACCAATTAGCGAGAAGCAAATCTTCTTACTCCTGAAATTGGTCCCATTGCCAGGAGGGATCATTACCGGTTCCACGAGCATGAACCATGGGCCGACAAGGTTGCTAAGGAAGAGAAGTTTCGAGCTAACAAGGAGTTCGCCTTCAAAAGGAATTTTACTCATTTGAATCAGCCTATGGAAGAAATTCTCCAAATGTTGATTAACGAGGGGAAAGTCATAGCATTGGTACCCCCAGTGGACCCTCGATCCAGGAAGTTCAAACCTGATAGGGTTTGTCAATATCATTCCAACACGCTTGGCCATGACACATAGGATTGTTGGGGACTTCTTCACTTAATTCAAAATCTGATTGAAAGCGGTGAGCTACTGAAAGCAAACCAAGATTATGGTTATCCTACTGAGGGATCAATCTTTCCTCCCTTAGTATGGAATTTGAAAGAAGTAGTGGCTGTCATTTCCCATGAGAAGGATCTAGCCATAATGCCCCTGATACTTCAGGGAAAAGCGGCCCAAGAAGGAAAGAATCCTGTGAAAGTGGCTGCACTCGAACCTCTAATATTGCCATTCAGACGGCAATATCCTATAGTCAGCTTGAAGAAAGTCCCATGGAACTATGGGAAAGATGAAGGATCAACATCAAACCACATTGCTAATATATCAAAGGAAAACCCGCTATATCTGCCTCAGCGAGTAATCAACTCAGTCATTAAAGCCAAGGGAAGAGTGTCTAAGGAGAAAATTGAAGAATTCCTTAGCAAGATGGGGTATGATGAAGTCAAAGTGGTGCAAAGATTAAAAGAGGCACCCCAACAGGTATTTATTCTAGATTTGGTCTTATCTTCGAAAGATCATCGTAAGATTCTAGTGAAAGTACTGAAAGAAGCACATCTGCCGAAGACGATAGATACTGGGAAGTTTCATCACATGATAGAGCACATTTTCAACAGTAATGTGATATCTTTCACTGATGATGATATACAAATGGAAAGTACTGGTCATCGCAAATCCTTGCACATAGCGGTAATGCCATCAGGATATGTGATCAGAGGTGTGCTGATAGATGGAGGATCATCCCTGAACATCTGTCCCTATGACACATTGGAGAGATTGAAGATTAATCCAAACTGAATCCAGACTAGTCATATAGTCATCAGGGCTTTTGATGGATCTCTCCGAGAGGCTGTGGGAGAAATCGAACTTCCATTGGTGATTGAACCCCATACTTTCTACATATCCTTCTAGGTACTAAACATTACCACAAGATATAATTTACTGTTGGGAAGACCGTGGATACATATGGCAGGAACAGTTCCGTCCACCTTTCATTAACGACTCAAATACATCATTGATGGCAATCTGATAACTGTAAATGCCAAGCCAGAGTATCCTGTCTATATACAAAGCGATATGCCTGTGATTAGTCTCGATGAGAGGTTGAGCCCGCTAGTTTTCAGGCCTTAAAGTGAGTAACACTCAATACCTACCTATTGGGGCGCCAGCCTTAAAGCTAAAATTTTCCACCAAAGTGATGACGGTAGGTCAGGAAATGATATCCTTGGGTTTCTACCTTGGAAAAGGGTTAGGGAAAAATCAGCAAGGAATCAGAATCCCAGTTCAAATCCCTAGCCAGACAGGGAAGGCTAGATTAGGCTATTCCTCTGGATCAAACCACTGGAACCCGCACAAGCATCCACCGGTTCCTGCCTCTACCATGTTATTACCAAACCTCACTGATGCAGGATTTATGAAGCCTATGAGGAAAATTTATGTTGCCATCGCTAGTATGCTGATGCCTAAACCGATCATTAAAAAAGAAGTCCCGAAGCTTGATGAGGAAAGCAAAAAAGAGAAGGAGAAGTATATGCGGGGAGGACGAGACCCGTTTGCAAAAATGTATTTTCTGGTGCACACTAAGGGAATGAACAATGATATCCCAGATGATGATCATGCAGAAGATCAACTCCCAATCCCTTGTATGGACCGAGCTGAAGGGAGTACCCCAAAGAGGAATGCCAATTTTGATGGAAATGTTGTCTTAGTCATCATCGAAGAGAAGACAGACGACAATGACTCCTTTATCCTCCCTGTTCATGAGGACTTGACTCTAGACAATTGGAGAAGCACTTCATGCATCAATCAAAAAGGGTAAAAGGGCAGAAAGTCCATCTGCCCTGAAGCGTGGATTTATTTCCTGCTTATTTTTGTTGCACAACGATAGCAGTTACTTTTGTCATGCTTTTTGCTAAATGCTTTGTATGATCAAACAGTTTCATATATTAAAGTGAAAGCATTTTGTTTTTAGGACTCTAGAGTTTGATTTGTTTGGCCTTGCTGATGAGATGCCAAATTTTCACAGTGACTACAACGTTGAAGTAGAACTGGACTTTGACTTGATGGGGATTGATCAAGAGGAGATAGATGACTATGAGGTGCCTGAGGAGATCAACGAATGGGTCGAAGACGACACTAAACCAAACCTCGATCTCGATCAAACCATCATTGTCAATATCGGAACCTCAAAAAACCCTAAAGAAATCCAGATAGGCATGAACCTTACTCCAAATCAAAGACCAAACCTGATTGAACTCTTAACTCAGTTCCAGGATGTGTTTTCATGGTCACATAAAGATATGATTGGTTTATCTACTGACATTGTCATTCATCGACTGCCCATTAAAGATGGATTCAAGCCAGTCAAGTAGAAGCTCAGGCTATTGAAACCTAAGTGGAGTCTGAAAGTCAAAAAAGAAATTGTCAAGCAATTCAAAGCCGGCATCATCATGGTGCCATCTTACCCTGAGTGGTTATCCAATATAGTTCCCATGCCTAAGCCCGGAGGGAAAGTACGAGTATGAGTGGATTACCGGGATTTGAACAAAGCTTGTCTCAAGGACAACTTCCCAGTACCTTTTATCCACATACAGATAAAAAACACATCGAAGTATGGCATGCATTCTTTTATTGATTGTTTCGCCGGTTACCATCAAATCATGGTGGCTGAAGAGGACAGGGAGAAAATAGCCTTCATCACTCCCTGGGGAATCTTTTGTTATAGACGTTTGCCTTTTGGCCTTATCAATGCCGGTGCCACCTATCAGTGAGCCATGATGGCCCTTTTTCATGACATGATGCACAAAGAGATAGAGCTCTATGTGGATTATATCATCGTTAAATCCCTGAAGGAGGATGACCACATCAGCTATCTCAAAAAGCTTTTCAACCGATTGCACAAGTACAACCCAAAGCTGAATCCGGCCAAATGTGCTTTTGGTGTCAAATCAGGCAAACTATTGGGATTTCTAGGAAGCAATAGAGGCATTGAGCTGGATCCCGCAAAGATTAAAGCCATCATCAAGATGCGCGTGCCCCGAACAGAAAAGGAAATACGGGGATTCCTAGGGAGAATTAATTTCATAAGTAGATTCATCTCTCAACTTACGGCAACGTGTGAACCCATCTTTAAGCTGTTAAGGAAAAATTCCTCCATGAACTGGAATAAAGATTGTCAAAAAGCCTTCCTTTCCATCAAGAAGCAGTTGATCGAAGCACCTGTCTTGGTACCCTCAAAGGATGAAGTTCCCCTATTTATGTACCTGTCAGTTAATGCCAATGTTATGGGTTGTATGCTGGGACAGAAGGATGATAGAAGCAAGGAAAGAGTTATCTATTACCTCAGAAAAGATTTAGTAGCAGTGGGCAGAAGTACACTTTAATTGAAAAAACTGGTTGTGCATTAGAGTGGGCCGCCATGAGGTTATAACATTATCTGCATGGGCACACGCCCTATCTCATATCCTGCATAGATCCGCTGAAGTACGTATTCAGCAAACCCATGTTGAATTACCGATTGTCCAAATGGCAGTTGATCCTACAACAGTTCGACATTATCTTCGTGACTCAGAAGTCTGTCAAAGGTCAAGGAATTGCAGATCAATTGGCCGAAGCACCATCTGGGGATTTTGAACCCTTGGAAACTTATTTCCCGGATGATGGGATAATGATAATCCAACAAATTCATCGAGAAAATATAGTCCAATATTGGAAAATGTATTTTGATGGAGCCGTGAACATGGAAGGTACCAGAGCAGGGGCATTTCTTATATCCCTTACAGGAGAACAGTATCTTGTGGCCATTAAGCTGCATTTTGTCAACACTAACAACACAGCTGAGTATGAAGGCTGTATAATGGGGTTGAAACTGGCCCAATCCATGGGTATCAAACGTTTACTAGTCTTTGGGGATTCTGAGTTGGTTATCAAACAAACCATCGGGGCATATTATACCAAAGAATTGCATTTGCTGCCCTATCATCGGCAAGTTATCAATATAGCCATGGATTTTGAAGAAATAACCTTCATCCACATCCCTCGAGGTAGGAATGACTTTACGGATGCATTGGCAACATTTGCCTCCTTGATCCACATATCTGATAGGATGAGAATTCCCAAGATCAATTTTGCAAGCCAAAAGGCCCCATCATATGGGAATTACATTGGAGAAATATCAGATGAACTACCTCCTATCAAACAGCCTTGGTACCAAGATATAAAAGAATATCTTTTAGATGGATCTACGCCTACCGGAGCAAGTCAAGCTGAAAGAAAGCAGATTCATAAGATGGCTATGAAATTCTATCTGAGCGGAGACGCACTCTATAAAAGGGATGCTGGAATAGGCCTTTTAAGATGTCTGGATAAGGATCAAGCCCAAAGATTGATGGATGGAGTCCACGGTGGAGTCTGTGGTCCACACATCAGCGGTCCTTTACTTGCCAGGAAAATATTGAGAACATGGCATTACTGGATCTCTCTCAAAGCTGACTGTGATGATCACGTCAGAAGATGCTACCAATGCCAAGTTAATGGAAATGCCATCCACGCTCCTCCTCCGAACTACACAATATGAGTTCGCCATGGCCCTTTTCCATGTGGGGAATGGACGTGATTGGGCTAATAGAACCCAAAGCCAACAATGGTCATCGATTCATCTTCACCATGATCGACTACTTCACCAAATGGATAGAGGCTGCATCTGTTCCCAAAGTCACCAAAGAGGTAATCATTGGTTTCATTAGAAATAATGTAATTTGTCGATATGGACAACCAGAGGTGATCGTGTCAGACAATGAAAATAATCTAAACAACCAGATGATGAAAGAATTATACAGCAAGTTTTAGATCAAACATCTCAATTTAATCATCTATCGTCCTAAGATGAATGGTGCTGTCGAAGTAGCCAACAAAAATATCAAGAAAATTATGCAAAAAATGTCTGCCAATCACAAGGGATGGCATGACTTATTGCCTCTGACCCTGCTAGCCTACAGAACGTCAATGCACACTTCTATTGGGGCTACCCCCTATTCATTAGTCTATGGCATGGAAGCAGTACTCCCCATAGAAGTAGAAATGAAATCATTGAGGGTGGTAATAGATGCTCATATGGGAGAAGACCAGTGGTTGCAAGAGCGATACCACCAGTTATCCATGATAGAGGAAAAAAGGGCTACAACCATATTTCACGGGCAATTATATCAGCAAAGGATTGCTCGATCATACAACAAGAAAGTTCGACTCCGACAATTCAAATAAAATGACTTAGTACTAAATAAAGTCCTTGCCAATCAAGATGAAGCCAAAGGAAAGTTTGCCCCAAATTGGGAAGGCCCTTTCATTGTCAAAGAAGTGTTGACAGGAGGAGCCATCAGATTGCAAGAAATGGATGGGAAAGAATTTCCCCAGCTCATCAATTCAGACACCGTGAAGAGGTACTATGTCTGAAGCACCTGCAAGCCATCATCCTGGTCTTGTGATAAAAAAAGAGAGCAAAAAAGATCGAATCAATTCAGGTTTTCACTAGAATCCTGAACTATGAAAGACCTAATCTCCCTTAACCCAGGAGTACGTAGGCAGCCATCTATGGTGCGGTTAAACCAATAAAAAAAATCAAAAACCCCTCAAACCAAACAAAAAAATAAAAAACCACTCAAACCAAGAAAAAACCCAAAAACAGAAAATCCATCTACCAAACCGTTCACTAGAAGCCTGAACTACGAATGACCTGATCTCCCCAATCCACGGGAGTACGTAGGCAGCCATTTATGGTGCGGTCTAACCTTAAAAAAACACAAACAAAACCCTATTGTAAACCAGTCCCAAGACAGCAAAACTCATATAAAACCCAAATACAATCAAGCCTCCCTGACTAACAGGCCCTTCTGAGGTACCCTTTGAAATCTCAATGTCAATCCATCAAGGAAAAGTTCATGATACATCAAGATAGCAAGTTATGAAAAAAGTGGTAATTATTCAGCAATGACAATACATATCCAAAAGGAAAGTGAATCAAATATATTTCTCTGCCATATAATACTGTTTAATATATACAATGTATCCTGTACAAGACAAAAATGGCTGACCTAGTCTATGCAGGAAAATGAAAGCTAGTCTATAAACCCGCTGATAAACGGGATAACAAGTCCAACATGGCATCCTTCTCAGGAGATGGAGGTGCATCTGTAAGCTCCTGCCCTAAGGTCTCTATGCTAGAAGATCCACATCCATCTGCATAGTGCTACCATGATCATCTATCAATACACTCATATCTGCAACAATACTATGTGTACAGGACCTAAGTACAGTACTATCAGCGACGTAAGCATCCCGGGTAACTAGAGCCTCATCCTGCTCAACAAAAGCAGCATCCCGGGCAACTAAAGCCTCATCTCTCTCAACAAAAGCTGCGTCTCGAGTGGCTCGAGCATCGTCCCTATCAATAAAAGTAGCATCCCTGCCAGAAAGAGCTGTCAACATCAGTGCTCTCACCTGATCCGTCTCAAAGGTCATCTAAGCTAACGAATCTATAAGAGATGGATTCGCTGTAGTAGGAGTGCTCGGGGTGTCACTAACCAAAGCTGCTGTCAAACCAGCGAATAACTAGTCCTCGGTGGGAGAATCAGAGTCCTCTATAGGCTCCTCCTCATCAGAATCAATACTTGAAGCTGAGTGAACAACCGCAGCTGATGCAATGTCTGCCTCTAGCCATGCCGAGTACTCTAAAGACCGACCGAATGACTAGTCAAAAAATTAGCCTTCTCGCGACGAGTCTAACAATCATAAATCCAGGTCAAGTCAGCTGATGATAAAGACGAAGCTGATAGTCGCTGATCCAAAGCCCCCTCAAAGTGGTTAATATCCTGAAACTGATCAAACTGTCCCATGACAGCCAGTGGATGATATGTGGTCACCCCTCTCAAACCCTCCAAGGGTAGATAATCTATGCCAACTGCATGAGTAATGAAGCTATAAGGAGAGTTGAGCCTTGAACAGGGCAAGATCGCAAATGGATGCTCGATCGTCGTCAGAAAAGCCAACCACGATGCCGCATCTATACACTCAGCAGGCTGAAAGGAGTAGGACATGGTTATCTCATGAGTAAAACAGTACCCATAATGTCTAGAAGTGCTAATGGGTCTCAAGTGTGTCATAAACCACACGTACAATAAAACAGCACTACCCTTGAAGAACCCCACATTATGGGTATGTCAAAATGTAGCCTGTTGGGAATATACATGAGAATGTTATTCCTATTTAGATATGATTTGATTATGATATAAATGAATGAATATGCAAGTATGCTTGCATTGATAAAAGCTATAAAGTCCTTTGATAGATAATAGGAATATATGTACAAGGACTTAGAATGAATTGATCAAATATGTTAGATTGATCCTACATAAGCAAAACAGCTTTGTAAAGTCCTTAAAAAGAAATAATGTACAAGGACTATAAATATAGAAAGATCAAGCTTGTTAGGTTGATCTTATACAATGTAATAGATAGGCTTGTCTGATCGTTGAGCACTGTACCAACATCATAGTCTGCCAGGAGAGACAAGGAAGACTCAAGAACTATCAAGGCGGAATTATAGTCTGCAAAGATAGTAGATCTCGGAGTTAGTAGTCTGCCAGGAGAGACGAGAAAGGATCGTAGTGTGTCGGGAAAAACTTTCTCAGAGCCATAGTCTACTGAGGAAGTCATGTTCAGAATCGTAGAGACAGCCTGTCTATGAGCCGACCGAGCTTCTGCCTGAGCTAAGTCAAGAATCGTAGATCACACTTGAAGTAGTGGAGTCTACTGATCATATCAGACGCAGAGATTGTAGTCGAGCCAGATCAGACAAGGACAGCAAGCATGAAGTTAGAAAATGTAGTCTGTCAAGATCTGATCTCGAAGTCGCAGTGTCTGCAGAAACAAGGCTAAATCGTAGTCTGCAGGACTAGGGCTTCTACAGAGGTTGCTCACAATGCAGAGGCAGAATCGTAGTGTCAACACGATTCTTAACAGATGAGCACTCCCAGAATATCCAAAGCATGAAGCCTCTGGTCTGAGCTGCAAAGATTCATTCCACTTAAAGGAAACTAGAGAGCACACAACGAATGGCATGCAAGCTAACAGAAGATCTAAGCACCAACTCAATCTACATCCAGATTGAGTTATGAAGCTATTCAAGATGAAGTCTTCCATAAGCTGATCAGAAGAAGATTCAAATAAAGTGACTGACTGGAGAAAGTCAGCAAGTGCAGTAGCTGTCAAGAGAACAGAAAGGAACGATCTTGGGATTAACCAGGATCGTAGTGTTTGTCGAACAAGCAGGAACTGATACAGTGTACACAGAGATACTGGCCAGCTTATGAATAACAAGACAGAATTGATTAAGCATGGGTCAGACCATTATTGATAGGTGAATGGGAGATCACCAGGAGAAAGAGAGCTGGGTATGCCATAAATCTGATGTGTCTTACTATTCAGAAGGAGGCCAGAACAAGAAGTCAAGCTATCAGTTTCTGAGATCAGTCAAGGCAAGTAGAAGTGTTGAAGCACTACACAAGTAAAGGGAGAGGTATTCTACATTAAAGATCCAAGAAACACTCTTCAGAATTGTAGTGTTGTCTCAACTAGTTAAAGAGCAACATTCTACAAGACACACTACGATCAAGGTCCAAGAACATTTGCATCAGAATCGTAGAGTTCGGTCATCTGAATATTGAAGCACTGGCAACGTCTCAATATAAAGACTGACATCCGAACGTTACTAATTGAGAGCATCGATGCAAAAGGACAACTCCTAAAGATTCGAATCAAGGAATTAGAAAGAAGTAATAAAGGTGACTACTAGCCTAACACGGAATAGTGACATCTCTGAGGCGGTAGGTGAGAAAGCAGACTGTTGTGTCAGGAAAGTCAAAAAGGAGCTGTCACGTCATATCAGCAGTTTGCACCAAATAACTCGAGATCTGCGAAGCAATTCAAATAGCTTCCAACGGCTATTTTTCAACGGGAAGATCATGGAAGGGTATTTAACAGACAGAGCTTCAAAGATAGAAGTTGTTGCTAAGTTGAAGAATCGTTGAGTTGTTGGAATGCTACATTGTTGAATCTACGAGTTCCACCAGAGCTGAATAGAACAAGTCTTAGTGGCAGCGAGACTACGAAGGTGGAAGTGAAGCAAATTTGAAGAAGGACTTAAAAAGACTAAAGCTTCACTCAACAAGGATAAGAATGCCATTGAAGATGGCAGCTAAGCTGAGAGTCGAGAAGGCCAAGAAGATAGCATTCAGGAAAGTGGCTGAGCATAAAGAAGATCAGAAGAGCCACTCTACGGATCACCATAAAAAACCAAAAGCTAAACCAGAGAATTTGCAGAACCATGTCTACATATCAATCAAGAAGGGTTCAAGAGCTGCTAAGGACTAGAAGAAGGTGACCCACAATGAAAAGCCCTAGCAGTCCTATGTGGTGATGGTGCACAGCTGGCATCAGAAGAAGATGAGCTGAATAGAATGAAGATCAGCTGCACCTGAGAAGAAGTGGTCCAGACTCTACTCAGAATGCAGAGAGGACCAAGCCAAGCTGTTAAGTACAAAGATGATCAAGCTTAAAGACATCTTAGCAGCAAAGCACAAACAAGAACAACAACTACAACAACGAGTAGCCAGGGCCTGAGGGGTCCTTGTCCGGAGGGACTAAATGAGTTCCAAGGCTGCTGGCCTTGAAGTGTTCTTAGTGAACTAGAGGAGTTCCAAGTCAAAGGATTTGAAGAGTTCTTAGTGAACTGAAGTTCCAGGGCTGCGGGCCTTGAAGGAATCTTAGTGATTCAGGGTGCTCCCCATTCCTTAGTGGATTTCCTGCGAGAGTACAGAAGAGTGGATTAGGAGCTTGAGTCTCTGAACCACTTAAAACCCCTTGTGTCTTTTATATTCTGTCATATACTTGCTGTCATTTACGTTATGTACTTAACTGCTATAACTGCTATGATTGTATTAACTACTTACACCTAAACTAACTCCAAGAATAATGTATCAATGTTTATTAATATATCAATGAAGGGGACATTTAACTTATTCCGCTGTGCTTGAAATGATTCTTATGTTTGTCATGTGCTAACTTCTTAGAAATACAAAATAAAATGGAAAAGAGTTTAAAAACGCAAAGGATCTATTCAACCCCCCCTTCTAGATCTATTGTGTGCCTACTGGGAATTAACAATTGGTATCAGAGCAGGTTCTCATGCTATATTCAAAAGCTAATCGCTTTGAGTCTGATCCTAGGCACAAACATTGTTCTAAACTAAGTTTAGTAGTAAGTCACTTGTAAATGCAGATGAGCTCACACGTTGGAAATAATGTGTACAGGTAAATGTGTATATACATCTGAAGCTGCTCAGATTGGTCCAGGTTCTTAAATGCCATAACATCAAGACCAATCCTTGTCCATAGTCAATCTTGTAGTCTGAAGACCAGAGATGGGAAGTCAAGAGGCATCAACAACAAAGAATCAAGCATCCTCTATTCTGAAAGATGAAAGGCCATACATGCGAAGAAACGCTTATCCAGCGGAGAAAGAAGAATTTCTCAACTATGTATTTGGCCAACCAGCAGTTGGATGTGAACCCTGAGGTTCAAGACTGAAAAAGACTTAAAGCTGTCAAGACTTTCCTAGCTTATATCTCCGAGGCTATGACTGATTGATCGAAGGACAACTGGAGCAACAAGCTGTCAGAAATGAATGTAAAATATGCACATCAATGCCTAACCTCATTATAGCAAGGTAAATGACTGTCAAGAAACTGACAGTGTAAAGGTACGATTCCTCATTAATATAAATATATACATAATGTTGCATCACCTTATGTATTATAACAGTATTCTATCAAGAGACCATACTCTACCTAAAAAGGGGAAGAGAGAAAGTACACTAAGGTTGAAAACTCAATTGCTAACAAACTTTCTCTCCACCCAAGTTTTAGGTTGAAGATAACATCTTGAAAGAAGTATGAAATAGGCCATAAGCATATCAAGAATTAATTAAGTTTAAGTGGAGTAATCCCTGCTTAAGGGTTAGTATGTATGTACAAACCTATGTTCTGAGTTTTTGATAACACGTAGAGTATGATCAGTTCTAAAGGAGTATCTTGAAGATTCTTAAAAACTGATCATCTCCATGAGTCAACCAGATACAACTAAGTAATAGTGTTGATTCCTACTCTGCGAACACTCAAAATCTGTGAACATAACCAAGCAAAGGGTGAAACCATCAAAGAAAATGAGTGTCTTATTAAAATGATTAATCTTACACACACTCACTAGCATGCATGATAAATATCATAACTAAATCTGATACATGCATAGATATGATTATTGATGTTAAAGTTGATGAAAATTCTAGTATATGAGGAATAGGGGTTTTTGAGAAAATAACCTGGAAGGACCCATTTAACCATGGGTACCAAAAATAAAAATTTATCTAACCTGCAGGTACTTGGTCTATCTGTCCACACTAAAGAATGCTGAAGCAGATGACTTCAGTCATGAGGACTTAACCAGCTGGTGGCTCAAGACATTTCAGCAATGTTATTGTCAAAATCATTCTATGCCAAAGCCTGTTCTTGAAGACTTGCTGAGCTAACATGAATAAAGCTCACAAGAATGCTGATCTCCATATGGAAGCTGACCATTCATACCTAGATGAAAAAGATCTTCCATGACCCATCCATGCAAGGAATATCTTCAAAGACGGAAACGCGAAGAAGTTTACATCAAAGGGTCATCAAGTTTTGATTATGAAGAACACATCATAGAAGCAGAACTCCACTAGTGCAGTCTGTCAAAGAGCTTAAGGAAAATCGTAGCGATTTCTACGTTCAAGACTGCACAAGCCAACACACAATGATTATAGTACAGTGATCATAATCGTAGTGTTCCTCCAGTCAGCATCAAAGTCTGCAGTTCTGATTAAGGAGGAAAGGCAACTAACTGAAGGAAGGCTGTTAGACGTTGACAAGTTGATAGTCCCAAATGAGTCTTCATTCATCCTTAGTATATATTAAAGAAACTAAGGAAGGACTATAATCCTACTGAAAATGTCTGTTCAGGTATCAGATAAAGAAGACTACGTTCGTAGCTCTATCAACAGTCGTGGAGTGATCAGTTCTGAAGATATCTCTCTCCATGATCCAAGGAAGCTTATATGATAAAGATGATGCCAGTCAGAAGGAGATATGCAAGGCTGACTTCTGATGCATATGAAGAAGAAGAACTCATACTTCTTTGAGAAGATATCATCATCTATGGGGGAGCAGTGATCTGTTAAGAGCAGCAGTACTACAGGTGTCAAAGATTATTAATGAGGCAAATTCTTCAGATCTTCCAAGCAGAAAAGACAGTTACTTGATTGACTCAGAAAGATCAAGTAAGAAGCTGTAAACTTTAGAAGAAAAAGAAAAACAGTCACAAAACGAAAAAGTTCTCACACACTACGATTGAAGAAGTATCACCAATCGTAGAGTCCAGACAAATTACGACTGCAGATGGAGAAGCTGCTACGGTCTCTCAGCCTGAACAATTATCAGGGCTAAATATGAAGAAAGTACAAAGGCAGTGTTCAAATCAAAGAAGAGGACTAGGAGATTTATCAAGGAGTTTGATCTATGCTGAGGAAGAACAGATGAAGATATGGAGATGGTGAAGATCAGGGAGTAAAATGAAGAAGTGGAATTCTTGCCAGAAATTGTGAGAAAAACTCAGAAGGTAAGACAGTCATGGTGCATGTCTATCTATGACACCACGATTATCAAAACCACTTCAGCCAAGATCATAGAGAACAGGAGCTAACCCAGAACAGAAAGATTCCAGTTACAGAGTCCCAAAATTCTGTGACTGATGAACCAAATGAATATCCATCATTGTCAGTAGTAATGTCCCAAAATATGCTACTGATATTCATATCAGCCACTCCACTTCAAAATCGTGGAGTGCCTATGATCAAACATCTAATCATAATATAAGAGCAGAAGGACACCACGATTACAACCTATACAAAAACCAACAACAATGAATATTCAGAGTTGGTAGATAAACTTCCCAGCAGAGAGGTCAGATGTGATGTCAGTACTAACCTTGTCTAAGGCTTTTCATCTAGTAAGCGCCTCAGGGAAAAACCTGATCCTTAGTGTTGAGCTAAGAGGTTGGCCCTTCCTTAGCTACCTTACTTTAGAAGGAACTCTAATATGAAATGCATCACAAGAATCTTTACTGAAGCAAGCAGCATCTCATTAAAAGATTATAAGCTGCAAATGAGAAGTGTCAATCCCTTAGAGGCTAATGGAGAAGTTGTCTATTGAAGCATGATCACAGACTACAATCATCGAAGAAGAAGCAAAGGTTGTAGATCTGTCTGAGAAATTATGGAGTACTGAACCAAGTTATGAATCACTCCACGAATTGAAAAAGTCAATAGTCAACTGAAGAAAGGTCAAATCTGCTAAATTGACGTGGTAGAAGGAGTTACAGATTGTGTCCTATTAGAGTCTTACAACTGTGCCACTAAGGAACGTGGAAGGAACAGTTACAAAAGAGAAATTCAAAAATTTGGCAGTTTCATTTTAGCGGGTTCTTCAAAAGCTGTAACCCTATCAAATCCATACATTTATCCTCTCAAGCCAAAACCTAAACACCTCCAAACAGTCAAACATTCTCAAACAGATATCCTTTCTCAAATAGTTTCCTGCTACCTCACAAGATCCTCACAAAACCATAAACCTTGAAAACACTAACTCTTCAAATGGCGGATTGGCGAGTGATCATTGGCATTCAGCTCGGAACCAAGACGTTCGAGAAATCTGAGAAGAAGTTCAGAGATATTCTTGAATTTGTAAAGAGGGCTGGATTCTCAGAATGCCTTAAGTCAAATACTCCAATTTATGCTGACTTGGTTAAAGAATTCTACTCCAATATGACTACAAACTCTGGAATCCTTTCTACCAAAGTAAAAGGTCAGATTCTGAAGCTGAAATCTTCTGACATCAATCAGTGCTTAGGTTTCCCTGACCTAGGACTGAAAAGTCTTGATGAAGTTGACATCGAAGGAGCCAAGAAGATTATGCGATACAAAAGAAATCCTAGTCTGAAGGATATGAAGAAAAAGGAGTTTCCTGAAGAGTTTGAATTCCTTGCAGAGATTATAGCCAAATGTATACTATACAAGGACATTGTACATGACACTGTGATTGATCAACAGCTGAAGATCATGTCTGCAATAATTCTGAAGAAGCGTATCAATTCTGGAGTTATTCTGATCGACCAAATGTCCAAATGGCTGGAGAGGGCAGAGAAGAAAAGGTTAACAGGAAAACCCCTCACTAAGGTTTTCTATAGGAGGTTCTTGAGTATTATTCTGAAGAAGAAGCTGAAGAATAAAATTAAGGATGACGAAGGTGAAGTACTTAACAGCCATAAGATAATGACTACATAGCTATTTACAAACTGGAAGAAAAATCCAATGGAGAATAAAAAGTTATTAATGTATGGCAGCACCAGCAAGAGCACTACGAAGAAGAGGAAGGCAAGTGCTATAAAGGAAGAGGAGCTGTCAAACTCTGAGGACTCAATCATTCCAGAGTCAAAGTCTATGAGGCCACCAAAGAAGAAGGCTAAGGTGGTAAAGAAACCTAAATCAGTTCTCCAAAGAAGTCTATCCACTGATGAGGAAAACGTGGAGTCAGAAGATGAAAAGAAAACTGAAAGCTTCAAGGGTGAATCTTCAAGGAGCAAATCAAATGATGAGAAAGTTGAATCTGAAAAGGAGAAAATAGAACCTGAAGAAGGAAATGCTAGTCTCATGGCTAAACTCCAAAACAGCCAGTCTGCTGATAAGGAAGGATCTAAATCTGAAACAGATAGATCTTCCTCGGTCAAAGCCCCAAAGAATCCTTCTAATGATTCAAGGGATGAAGGGTCTAAAGAAGAAGGGTCTAAAGAAGAAGGAAGAGCAACATACTGATTACTCAAATGGTTTAAAAAAAAGAGAATTGTTTCCAAAGACAATTGAAATCAGCGATGATGAGGCTGAATCCAAGGGAGGAGATGCTAAGGAAAAAGGGAAGACAATATCAGAAAAGGATAGCAGCAAAAGGCTGAAGACTGCAGAGCTAGAAGAGGCTATTGAGTTGACAAAGGCAAGCTCTGCTGATAATGATAAAGATGATGATCAAATGCATGAACAAACTGATGAGTCAGTTGAAGGAAGTCTACACCAGTCTGACTCCAGCTCAGATCATGAAGAAATTAAAGGAGACTTCAGTCCTGAGGATGACGTGTCAGAAGATCTTCATATCCCTTGTCTTCTTCAACACAAGAGAAGAATAGTGGTATAAATTGATGAAGAATCACTAGATGCACTTCCAAAGAAATGGATTAATTATGGTAACGGGAGGCTGCAGGTGGTGAAAATGACTGCATCACATCTTCTCAACCATCGTGAAACTATAAAGCTAGACTCTTCAACCTTGATTTATGATACTGAAATCAAGGATTATGCTATAAGATGGTTTCATCGTCACATGCCATGGGTAAAGGCATCCCTCACTGAAGACAACAGTTATTTCTCATGGTGCTTCTCTCACCTTCCCAATCTAGAGCTGGTGGCTCAGAACTTTCCAAGAATGAAGAAGTTTGCAACTCTGCTAATCAATGACCAAACTCATTTCAAGGTCTATAGACATGCTGAAAATCATTACATCCCCTACGTTATCGAGCAGATTCAGATGGAAGAAGGATTGAGGTTGGTAACTCATCTCACTTGATGGATCAATTTATGTTAAACGTGGAGTAACTGTCTCAAGTGATTAATGACAAAAAGGGGGAGAAAGATACATCAAAAGAGACATTCAAGAGAGGAGAAAAAGAAGAGGCACTCAACGAGTAGACTGAAGTCTGAGAAGAAGAGAAGTAGAGAAGCAAAGAAGGCCAAGAAAAGGAAGAAGAAGAAAGTAGCAGTAGAAGCAGAATCATCATCTGATGGGGAGCCAAAAGATGATGACCCTATGAACACAGAATCATAGGGGGAGCCAAACAAAGGAGAGCATGCAACTAAACCAGAACCTGATCAGACAGAGAAGTAAAGCATGCATCTGAGGGGGAGCAGGGGAAAGAAGAAAAAGAAGAAAGAAAGATGAGCAGCAGCAGAAGCTGATCAACAGACATTCTGGAGACATACATGGAGCAGAAAAGGTACATCTCTATCTAGTTAGGTATGTTCTGGATCCGGAATGTAGAGTGTCATAGTGTATGTAATTTTATATTATTCATCAATGACATTCATGATTATCTGCTTTAGAAATACAGCTGCTCACTGTATATAAGATTCATTCATCTCATACATATGTACTGATTATTTTTGTCATAATCAAATAGGGGGAGATTGTTGGGAATATACATGAGAATGCTATTCCTATTTAGATATGATTTGATTATGATATAAATGAATGAATATGCAAGTATGCTTGCATTGATAAAAGTTGTAAAGTCCTTTGATAGATAATAGGAATATATGTACAAGGACTTAGAATGAATTGATCAAATATGTTAGATTGATCCTACATAAGCAAAACAGCTTTGTAAAGTCCTTAAAAAGAAATGATGTACAAGGATTATAAATATAGAAAGATCAAGCATGTTAGGTTGATCTTATACAATGTAATAGATAGGCTTGTCTGATCGTTGAGCACTGCACCAACATCGTAGTCTGCCAGGAGAGACAAGGAAGACTCGAGAACTATCAAGGCGGAATCATAGTCTGCAAAGATAGTAGATCTCGGAGTTAGTAGTCTGCCAGGAGAGACGAGAAAGGATCGTAGTGTGTCGGGAAGAACTTTCTCAGAGCCATAGTCTACTGAGGAAGTCATGTTCAGAATCGTAGAGACAGCCTGTCTATGAGCCGACCGAGCTTCTGCCTGAGCTAAGTCAAGAATCGTAGATCACACTTGAAGTAGTGGAGTCTACTGATCATATCAGAGTCAGAGATCGTAGTCGAGCAAGATCAGATAAGGACAGCAAGCATGAAGGCAGAAAATGTAGTCTGTCAAGATCTGATCTCGGAGTCGCAGTGTCTGCAGAAACAAGGCTAAATTATAGTCTGCAGGACTAAGGCTTCTACAGAGGTTGCTCACAATGCAGAGGCAGAATTGTAGTATCAACACGATTCTCAACAGATGAGCACTCCCAGAATATCCAAAGCATGAAGCCTCTGGTCTGAGCTGCAAAGATTCATTCCACTTAAAGGAAACTAGAGAGCACACAACGAATGGCATGCAAGCTAATAGAAGATCTAAGCACCAACTTAATCTACATCCAGATTTAGTTATGAAGCCATTCAAGATGAAGTCTTCCACAAGTTGATCAGAAGAAGACTTCAAATAAAGTGACTGACTGGAGAAAGTCATCAAGTGCAGTAGCTGTCAAGAAAACAGAAAGGAACGATCTTGGGATTAACCAGGATCGTAGTGTTTGCCGAACAAGCAGGAACTGATACAGTGTACACAGAGATACTGGCCATCTTATGAAGAACAAGACAGAAGTGATTAAGCATGGGTCAGACCATTGTTGATAGGTGAACGGGAGATCACCAGGAGAAAGAGAGCTAAGTATACCACAAATCTGATGTGTCTTACAATTTAGAAGGAGGCCAGAGCAAGGAGTTAAGCTATCAGTTCCTAAGATCAGTCAAGGCAAGCAGAAGTGTTGAAGCACTGCACAAGTAAAGGGAGAGGTGTTCTACATTAAAGATCTAAGAAACACTCTTCAGAATCGTAGTGTTGTCTCAACTAGTCAAAGAGCAACATTCTACAAGACACACTACGATCAAGGTCCAAGAACATCTGCATCAGAATCGTAGAGTTCGGTCATCTGAATATTGAAGCACTGCCAACGTCTCAATATAAAGACTGACATCCGAACGCTACTAATTGAGAGCATCGATGCAAAAGGACAACTCCTAAAGATTCGAATCAAGGAATACGAAAGGAGTAATAAAGGTGACTACCAGCCTGACACAGAATAGTGACATCTCTGAGGAGGTAGGTGAGAAAGCAGACTGTTGTGTCAGGAAAGTCAAAAAGGAGCTATCACGTCATATTAGCAGTCTGAACTAAATAACTCAAGATCTGCAAAGCAATTCAAATAGCTTCCAATGGCTATTTTCCAACTGAAAGATCATGGAAGGGTATTTAACAGACAGAGCTTCAAAGATAGAAGTTGTTGCTTCAAAGATAGAAGTTGTTGCTGAGTTGAAGAATCATTGAGTTGTTGGAATACTACATTGTTGACTCTATGAGTTCCACCAGAGCTGAACAGAACAAGTCTCAGTGGCAGTGAGACTACGAAGGTGGAAGTGAAGCAAATTTGAAGAAGGACTTGAAAAGGATAAAGCTTCACTCAACAAGGATGAGAATGCCATTGAAGATGGCAGCTAAGCTGAGAGCCGAGAAGGCCAAGAAGATAGCATTCAGGAAAGTGGCTGAGCATAAAGAAGATCAGAAGAGCCACTCTACGGATCACCATAAAAAACCAGAAGCTGAACCAGAGAAGTTGCAGAACCATGTCTACATATCAATCAAGAAGGGTTCAAGGGCTGCTAAGGACCAGAAGAAGGTGACCCACAATGAAAAGCCCTAGTAGTCCTATGTGGTGATGGTGCACAGCTGACATCAGAAGAAGATGAGCTGAACAGAATGAAGATTAGCTGCACCTGAGAAGAAGTGGTCCAGACTCTACTCAGAATGCAGAGAGGACCAAGCCAAGCTGCTAAGTACAAAGATGATCAAGCTTAAAGACATCTTAGTAGCAAAGCACAAACAACAACAACAACTACAACAACAAGTAACCAGGGCCTATGGGTTCCTTGTCCGGAGGGACTAAATGAGTTCCAAGGCTGCTGGCCTTGAAGTGTTCTTAGTGAACTAGAGGAGTTCCAAGTCAGAGGATTTGAAGAGTTCTTAGTGAACTGAAGTTCTAGGGCTGCGGGCCTTGAAGGAATCTTAGTGATTCAGGGTGCTGCCCATTCCTTAGTGGATTTCCTACGAGAGTGCAGAAGAGTGGATTAGGAGCTTGAGTCTCTGAACCACTTAAAACCCCTTGTGTCTTTTACATTCTGTCATATACTTTCTGTCATTTATGTTATGTACTTAACTGCTATGATTGTATTAACTACTTACAACTAAACTAACTCCAAGAACAATGTATCAATGTTTATCAATATATCAATGAAGGGGACATTTAACTTATTCCGCTGTGCTTGAAATGATTCTTATGTTTGTCATGTGCTAACTTCTTAGCAATACAAAATAAAATGGAAAAGAGTTTAAAAACACAAAGGATCTATTCAACCCCCCCTTCTAGATCTATTGTGTGCCTTCTAGGAACTAACATAGCCGACCTCAAAGTATCTACCAGTATCATTGGCAGGATGGTACAACCCTATCTAAAAGCGCAAACCACTGTGATCAGGCTGATATCCAAACTGCCAATCTCTTGTAGTGATAGTAAAATCTCTTGAATATCGTGCATAGCTGTCCAGCCGACCAAATCGATTAATCAAGAAGTTTAGGGACACCACATGCCCTGAAGTAATCTCATTCGTGACGACTATGCGCCTCAAGCCAGTTAAGGTCATGAACTGTCGTCTCATATCACTGATGGCCATCCTAGCACAAGATCGATCCAACGGCAAACCAGTGATGTGCTCTTACTCCTCCAATATAGGAGTCAGCTCATAGATGTCAAATCTAAAAACCTGTCGTTCAGGTGTCCAACAGGATATCATACTATCTACGAAGCCCAGTGGGACCTGGAAAGCCAAGATGGCCATGGAATGCCCCAACATCTGATCAACTATCGCCCTATCTGTGGGAGACAAACTGTCATACCAAGATCTCAAAGAAGATGCTATCAATGTAGGTGGCATGTGCTCAATACGACTGACGGTAGATGACGACATCTATAGAATCGTATTATGAGACCATCCAGGGGCCAATGCTAAACTCACCAATCTGAATGCATATTCATGACATAATGCATGCATCATAATAAATTATAATGATAAATGACAATAGGATGCAATAGATAGGAAATACCATGCATTTCTAAATACACTGTCTATTAAAAGCATCATCTCTGTCTGCTACTAATATGAAAAATAAGAAGTACAGGGAAATGGGGCACAACCGCCCAATGACAAACAGAGGCCTATCAAAAGAGAAAACGAGAAAGAAGGCACAACCACCCAATATCTAACAGAGGCCTATCAAAAGATATAGCGAGAAACCTATCCAAAGAAATCAATGACATCTATGTCACCCAGCCTATTAACCTGCTGTAACTCCTCCTGAGTCACTGAATCGCTTCCAGAAGGGATGTCGGGCCAATAGAGAGGAGGATCTACGTGACTCCCCCAGAATAGGTCCAGTCAACCCAACCCATTCTGAATCGTCAAATACATGGTACAGAATTCAAATACAATCTTTTATATCACACGGTCGTGCAAAATACAACCACACAACTGTGAGTGTCAATACAAATATATAGAAAATATTAACATTCAAACTAAGTCCTCATTACAATTATTATCACACTATTTATTAGAAATAGTGAGGACTACTACTGCTCTAACTCGGACCATCACTCTATCCCCCGACTAGTTCCTGCGACATTCTCATTGCCTGAAGAGGACAATAGATGAAAATGGTGAGCTCAACTAGCCCAGTAAAGAATATTATGACTAAGATAATGGAAAATAAATTATCGTTAGTCTTCAACAATTCAGATAAAATATTATGGACAACAAGTTTTAGATCAATATTCGCACCGGAAATAACAATTCATTAGAAGAGTTAAGTAGAGAATGAAGTCTACTATCTTCTATGATTTAAAAGTCCATCATCAATATTTTATCCTTGTAACATCAATCAATATACATCTCGAATCAAATATTCATCTTTGCACTACGAGCCAAAGATATTTATTTGTATCACCAGTGGTCATGTTCATCTCCACACCTGTCATCTTTGCACTACGACCAAAGATATTCATCAGGTAATCATTCATCTTTACTCTACAGGCCAAAGATATTCAGTTATATCACCATTTAGGACTGAGGATGATGAAAAATAATATAAATAACGAATCCAGTTAGATAAAAGACAAAGATTAAGGATTCGCATTTTAGTTTATCCAAGTTCAAAAATACTCCATAATAATACCGTGTAGATCAAAATTCAACAATAGAGCTCAAAACTTGGATCCAATCAAAGATAGGAACCTTATCAAGCAACTTGGACATATAGAAGAAAATTTAGTTTTTCCGTGAATAGTGCCGTATACGTGAATAGTGTCGTATACGTGAATAGTAACCCCGACGGAAAAAGTAAGAATTTCATAATAAAACTCATGACAATATTTTGGTATAATGATATTAAAAAGAATAACATCGTTTACGAAAGAAAATAACATCCTTTACCTCAAAAGAATAGTACTTCTGGCTGAAATATCGGATATAATACCGAAGGAAACTTGCACTGAATAGTAACACTCAAAGTATCTAAATACTCACAAAAATACGCTCGATATTAGAGAGAGAAAACTTCTGATTCTGGTGTGATTTTCAATTCTAACCTAAGCACCCTATTTATAGAAAAAGCTTAGGATGCCAAAGTAGACTTTTGCGTCCGGCGGCTTCTCCTAGCACACCTCGTGAGATTTTGAAAAAAATTCAACATTCAACAAGCAAATGACAAAAGTGGGGCCCACCATTTTATTTAAAAAACATTTATTTTTGAAACTTCAATAATTCATAATAAATAGCCCTTTTATCAGAAAAATATAAATTATGTCCTTTTCATGGAAAATTTAATTCTCTACAACTTTGTAAAAGGGAGTTTTTCCAAAATTCCAACCAAAAATAGCTGAAATCCATAAACGGATGATTTTTCACACCAAAAATACTGATAAAAACACCTCAGCACTAATTCCTTCTTTTATATCCACAAAATAAATATTTTCTTATCATATAAATTAATAATTAATTATTCACAAATAATATTACAGAACTACAATATTGACAACCAGGTCATTCCCAGAAAAGAGGGGGCCTTCTGATAAGGATTTCTCCTTACTGGCGCGCAATTAAATAACCCCTCCTAGACAGAACTTCCTTAGACATTGTTAATAATGCTATCTAATAATATTATTCAAATAATATGAATTATTGAGTTGATAATGTAAAATACTGTGCAGTGACAATTATTGAATCAATAATACAAAATATCAACGGAAGCAATTATTGAATCAATCATATAAAATAGCAACGTAGCAATTATTGATATAAAATATCAACGTAGCAATTATTGATATAAAATATCAACGTAGCAATTATTGAACCAATAAAATATCATGCAATTATTGAATCAATAATATAAAATATTGAACAGTAATTACTGTAACAATTATTGAGTAAATGACTTCTTACGTAAGAACCAATAATTCGAAATACTGTGCAATACCGTGTGCTACTGTGCACAATGCGTATTACTGTATTTTTATCACCGGGTATTTTAATAGTTTAACCGTAACAGTTTTATCGTTATTTATGAAAAGGTTATTTCTGTCGCTTTCTATATCCGACAGTTATTCCGTTGTGGGGCCCACAAATAGCTGCACCGTCGTACGAATATTCCCCGACAACAAGAATATTCCACGACCAAACGAATATTCCCTGACAAAAATGAATATTTTATAACCACTTGCTTATTTAAAAATATTTGCACATTTCACCTATAACTTTTCACATTTATCAAATCAACACCTTACTATTTCGAAATAATATATAAAGAAAATTAAATCTTTATTCATAAAAGTTGGGGTCTTACAACCTCCCCTCCTTATAAAATTTCGTCCTCGAAATTGACGTATGTACCTGGTATGTCGAAAAGGTGAGGATACCTCGCTTTCATTTTCGATTCCAACTCCCAGGTCATTTCCTCAATTTTATGGTTTCTCCACAAAACTTTAACTTGAGGTATAATTTTCGAGCGTAGGATATGCTCCTTCCTATCCAAGATCTTGACAGGTACCTCCTCGTACGTTAAATCTTCGGCTATCTCATCTGGTTCTAACTCAATAATGTGGTTTGGGTCTTTCACATATTTGCGAAGCACGGATATGTGAAAAATATTATGAACACGAGACATGCTTGGAGGTAAAGCGAGTCTATAGGCCACCTTTCCTACTCCGTCAAGGATCTCAAATGGACCAATGAATCGTGGATTGAGCTTTCCTCTCTTGTCGAACCTCGTAACTCCCTTCCTTGGAGCAACACATAATAACACATGGTCCCCAACATTAAATTCCCCGTCCTTTCGATGAAGATTCACATAACTCTTTTGTCGATCTTGTGCGGTTTGTATCCGTTGCCGGATCATTTGAATCTTTTTCGTAGTCATACGTACTAACTCCGGTCCCAACAATGTTGCTTCACCCACCTCATCCCAGCATACTGGAGAACGACACTTTCTCCCATACAACGCTTCAAATGGAGCTACGCCTATACTTGCTTGATAACTGTTATTGTAGGAGAATTCCACCAGTGGTAAGTACTTATCCCAACTCCCTTTGAAGTCTAGAACACAGAGTCTCAATAGATCTTCAAGAGTTTGAATAGTCCTTTCTGATTGTCCGTCTGTTTGAGAATGATAAGCCGAACTAAATCGTAAATCCGTGCCCATAGCTTTCTGCAAACTAATCCAAAATTATGAAGTAAATCTTGGGTCACGATCAGAAACTATAGATACTGGCATGCCATAAAATCTCACAATCTCATTCATGTACATATGAGCAAGACGTTCAAGGGAATAAGTCTCTCGTATCGGCAAGAAATGAGCAGACTTGGTTAATCTATCAACAATAACCCAAATCGCATCTATGCCTTGAGAAACCTTAGGAAGACCCATAACGAAATCCATCGTAATGTGTTCCCACTTCCATTTTAGAATCTCCAGTGGTTGCAATGGACCCTTTGGCACTTGATGCTCCGCCTTTACATATTGACAAGTTAAACATCTCGAAATAAACTCCGCGATCTCTCTTTTAATATTACTCCACCAAAATATATGTCGAAGATCACGATACATTTTGGTACTCTCAGGATGGATTGCAAACGGTGTGTTGTGTGCCCCCATCATGATTCTATGCTTTAAGTCGGAGTCGTTAGGAACACAAAGTCTGGAGTTGACTCGAAGTATTCCCTCTTCATCGATTCTTGCTTCTGGAATGGCATCTTCTTGCACCTTCTTCTTCATCTTCATCAGCTCCGGATCCGTAGCTTGAGCAGCTTTAACTTTATCAATCAAAGCTGGTTCTACGTGTTTACTTGACATAATCGCACTCGTTCCTGCATATGATCTTCTACTCAACGCGTCAGCTACCACGTTCGCTTTTCCAGGATGGTATTGGATGGTATGATCGTAATCTTTCAACAGCTCAAGCCAACGTCGTTGCCGCATGTTGAGTTTCTTTTGAGTGAAAAAATATTTAAGGCTTTTATGATCCGTATAAATCTCCACTTTCTCCCCGTATAGGTAGTGTCTCCAGATCTTCAACGCGAAAATGACTGCTGCCAACTCTAGATCATGAGTAGGATAATTCCTCTCATATTCTTTGAATTGTCGCGAGGCATAGGCTATGACTTTCCCATGTTGCATGAGAACACATCCTAACCCTTTGCCCGAAGCATCACTGTAGACAACAAATCCATCCGAACCAGATGGTATTGTCAGAACAGGTGCCGAGATAAGTCTTCTCTTGAGCTCTTGGAAGCTCTTCTCACATTCCTCGTTCCATACAAATTTTGTATCTTTCCGAGTCAACTGAGTTAATGGAGTAGCGATTCGAGAAAATCCCTCTACGAACCTCCGATAATAACCAGCTAAGCCCAGAAAGCTTCGTACTTCGGTCACCGACTTAGGTTGCTCCCAGCTTTGTATTGCTTCAATCTTCGCCGGGTCTACAAATACTCCACGTTTTGATACCACGTGCCCAAGGAATGCTACTTCCTCAAGCCAGAACTCGCATTTCTTCACCTTGGCATATAGATTGTTCTCACGAAGCTTTTGAAGTACCAACATCAAGTGGTGCTCATGATCTTCACGACTTTTAGAATAGATGAAGATGTCATAAATAAAGACAACAACGAATTGATCCAAATACTCCTTGAATACATTGTTCATCATATCCATGAAAGCAGCAGAAGCATAAGTCAATCCAAAAGGCATGACTAAGAACTCATAATGCCCGTACCGAGTTCTGAAAGCAGTCTTTAGAATATCCTCAGTTTTAATCTTCAGCTGATGATATCCAGAACGAAGATCGATCTTTGAAAAGAATTGCGCTCCTTGCAACTGGTCGAACAGGTCATCAATACGAGGTAGCGGATACCTATTCTTGATGGTGACATGGTTCAACTCCCGATAGTCAATATAAAGTCGCATACTCTCGTCTTTCTTCTTTACGAATAAAACAGGAGCACCCCAAGGAGACGTACTAGGACGAATAAAATCGATGTCTAACAATTCCTGTAATTGGACCTTTAACTCCTGAAGTTTAATAGGAGCCATTCGATGTGGGGTTTTAAAAATGGGTTTTGTATCGGGCTCAAGGTCAATAAAGAATTCAACTTCACGTTCTGGGGGTAGACCAAGAAGTTCTTCGGGAAATACATCAGGAAACCCCTTAACAACAGAAATATTATTCAGATCTGATGTATTTTGGTTTAGATCAGTGACATGAGCTAAGAAAGCTTGACATCCATTTTTAAATAAACGAATAGCTTTGTGACTTGAAATGATATTGACTGATTTTAGTGGTTTAGTGGTTTGGATTGGCACAACAGGTTGATTAGGAATATGAAAACTAACAACCTAATGAAAACAATCAATTTTGGCATGGTAAGTGGTTTACCAGTCAATTCCTAAAATCACGTCAAATGCAAGTATTTTCAAGGATATAGGATCAACAGGTAAGGTAAGGGTACCAATCTGAATCAAGCAAGATTTGTAAACTGTGGATGTAACAAAGATTTCTCCCAACGGAGTTTCAATAGGTAAGTCAAAGTTTAATTTATCAGAAGTCAAGTTCAAATGTTGAGCACAAGCAGGTGAAATAAAAGAATGGGTAGCACAGGTATCTAACAAGGTGTAAACTTCGCAAGAGTTTATGATTAGCTTACCCATAATCACCTCGTGTGGGTTCCTTGCATTTTGGTCTGTCACGACAAACGCTCTTCCAGGAATCACTGACTTTGACTTGTCCGAAACCGCCTTTGGAATTACCACCCCCGCTGGACTTGGTTTTGCTATAGGATAATCTCGAGCTATATGTTCTTTTCCATAGTTATAGCATGCTTTGAATTGTTGTGGGCAGTTTAGGCTGATGTGTCCCTCTTTCCTGCATTTATAGCATACGACCGGTGGTCGTTTTCCTCCCCTAGAAACAGTTGATACTGGTGCTGATGTCGACGTCTTCACGTTCTCATTGTTGTACCTTCTCTTCTTGAAATCTCCCCCCGATTCGCTTTTTCTACTATCATGGCCACGATTACCACCGGAGTGGTTACCGCTTCTGTCATACTTTCCTCCCCATTGGTTGTCATTGCTCCGATGACTGCTGCCACCGGTACGACCTTGGTTGTTGTTCCTTGGATGAACATAATCACTATCTCGTTCTAACAACTGGGCCCTGTTTACTACATCCGAATATAGAGAAAATTTGTGAGAAATGAGGTATTAACGAATTTCGGGTTTCAAACCTCTCAGAAACATCCGCGTCATACGTTCCTCATTCTCCACCAAATGAGGTGCAAACCTGGACAACTCCGCGAACTTAGCCTCGTATTGGGACACAGTCATGTTGTTCTGTTCCAGTCTAATAAACTTTACCTCCTTCATATGACGAATACTTTCAGGAAAGTACTTGTCATTGAATAGTTTTTGGAACGCTTCCCTAGACATCTTGAGTGCGGTAGTCTGGGTACGCTTCACAGATTTCCACCAGTAATCTGCCTCTCCACGGAACATAAAGGTGGCAAATGGAACCTTCTATTCCTCCGTGCATCCCAAGACATCAAATATATTGGTAATTTGCTTAACCCACGTCTCAGACTTGATCGGATCTGGCTTTTCCAAAAACTCTGGTGGTCCCAATTCTTTGAACTGCTTGGCAGTGACAATTTGAGTGTTGTTATTATCTCCACCTGTATTTTGCACACGAGTCTCCATCGTCTGGTTTTGCATAAACTGCAAAAAGCTTCTAAACATCTCATCGTTTATCATCTGATCAGTGTTGTTTTCAGGATGAACATTGCCTTCCTGTTGCACGTTCTCCTGGTTAGTGATTAAAGGTGTCTTCACGGTCTCATTCACTCCATTGTTAACATTCTCAGCTGCCATTCTCAATTACTGCCATAAAACAAGGGTTAATTAAACAAATTAACTTATCACATAATAACCCTATGCTCCGACTGACCAATTAAATACCACATAAGCTTAGGTAGGACATACTAGTGAAGGATTTACTCGTCTCTCCCCTCCTAGTTCTATTCCCCGATCTCTGCCAGAGATCATATCCCTAAGCTCCGATACCAACTATGACGCCCTCAGAATAGGTCCAGTCAACCCAACCCATTCTGAGTCGCCAAATATATGGTACAAAATTCAAATACAATCTTTTATATCACACGTTCGTGCAAAATACGACCACACAACTGTGAGTGTCAATACAAATATATAGAAAATATTAACATTCAAACTAAGTCCTCATTACAATTATTATCACACTATTTATTAGAAATAGTGAGGACTACTACTGCTCTAACTCGGACCATCACTCTGTCCCTCGACTTGTTCCTGCGACATTCTCATTTCCTGAAGAGGACAATAGATGAAAAGGGTGAGCTCAACTAGCCCAGTAAAGAATATTATGACTAAGATATTGGAAAATAAATTATCGTTAGTCTTCAACAATTCAGATAAAATATTATGGACAACAAGTTTTAGATCAATATTCGCAGCGAAAATAACAATTCATTAGAAGAGTTAAGTAGAGAATGACGTCTACTATCTTCTATGATTTAAAAGTCCATTATCAATATTTTATCCCTATAACATCAATCAATATACATCTCGAATCAAATATTCATCTTTGCACTATGGGCCAAAGATATTCATTTGTATCAACAGTAGTCATGTTCATCTCCACACCTGTCATCTTTGCACTACGGCGAAAGATATTCATTAGGTAATCATTCATCTTTGCTCTACAAGCCAAAGATATTTAGTTATATCACCATTTAGGACTGAGGATGATGAAAAATAATATAAATAACGAATCCAGTTAGATAAAAGACAAAGATTAAGGATTCGCATTTTAGTTTATCCAAGTTCAAAAATACTCCATAATAATACCGTGTGGATCAAAATTAAAAAATATAGCTCAAAACTTGGATCCAATCAAAGATAGAAACCTTATCAAGCAACTTGGACATATAGAAGAAAATTTAATTTTTTTGTGAATAGTGCCGTATACGTGAATAGTACCGTATATGTGAATAGTAACCCCGACGAAAAAAGTAAGAATTTCATAAGAAAACTCATGATAATATTTTGGTATAATGATATTGAAAAGAATAACATCGTTTACGAAAGAAAATAACATCCTTTACCTCAAAAGAATAGTACTTCTGGCTGGAATATCGGATAGAATATCGAAGGAAACTTGCACTAAATAGGAACACTCAAAGTATCTAAATACTCACAAAAATACGCTCGATATTATAGAGAGAGAAAACTTCTGATTCTGGTGTGATTTTCAATTCTAACCTAAGCACCCTATTTATAGGAAAAGCTTAGGATGCCAAAGTAGACTTTTGCGCCTGGCGGCTTCTCCCAGCAAACCTCGTGAGATTTTGAAAAAAATTCAACATTCAACAAGCAAATGACAAAAGTGGGGCCCACCATTTTATTTAAAAAATATTTATTTTTGAAACTTCAATAATTCATAATAAATAGCCCTTTTATCAGAAAAATAAAAATTATGACCTTTTTATGGGAAATTTAATTCTCTACAACTTTGTAGAAGGAAGTTTTTCCAAAATCCCAACCGAAAATAACTGAAATCCATAAACGGATGATTTTCCACACCAAAATATTGATAAACACACGTCAGTACTAATTCCTTCTTTTATATCCACAAAATAAATATTTTCTTATCATATAAATCAATAATTAATTATTCACAAATAATATTACAGAGCTACAATATTGACAACTAGGTCGTTCCCAGGAAAGAGGGGGCTTTCTGATAAGGATTTCTCCTTACTGGCGCGCAATTAAATAACCCCTCCTAGACAGAACTTCCTTAGACATTGTTAATAATGCTATCTAATAATATTATTCAAATAATATGAATTATTGAGTTGATAATGTGAAATACTGTGCAGTGACAATTATTGAATCAATAATACAAAATATCAACGGTAGCAATTATGGAATCAATCATATAAAATAGCAACGTAGCAATTATTGATATAAAATATCAACGTAGCAATTATTGAACCAATAAAATATCATGCAATTATTGAATCAATAATATAAAATATTGAACAGTAATTACTGTAACAATTATTGAGTAAGTGACTTCTTACGTAAGAACCAATAATTCAAAATACTGTGCATTACCGTGTGCTACTGTGCACAACGCGTATTACTGTATTTTTATCACCGGGTATTTCAACAGTTTAACCGTAACAGTTTTACCGTTATTTATAAAACGGTTATTTCTGTCGCTTTCTGTGACGCCCCCAGAATAGGTCCAGTCAACCCAACCCATTCTGAGTCGCCAAATACATGGTACAGAATTCAAATACAAACTTTATATCATACGGTCGTGCAAAATACGACCACACAACTGTGTGTGTCAATACAAATATGTAGAAAATATTAATATTCAAACTAAGTCCTCATTACAATTATTATCACACTATTTATCAAAAATAGTGAGGACTACTACTACTCTAACTCGGACCACCACCCTGTCCCCCGACTAGTCCCTGCGACATTCTCATTTCCTGAAGAGGACAACAGATGAAAAGGGTGAGCTCAACTAGCTCAGTAAAGAATATTATGACTAAGATAATGAAAAATAAATTATCGTTAGTCTTCAACAATTCAGATAAAATATTATTGACAACAAGTTTTAGATCAATATTCGCAGCAGAAATAACCATTCATCATCAATATTTTATCCCGGTAACATCAATCAATATACATCTCGAATCAAATATTCATCTTTGCATTACAGGCCAAAGATATTCATTTGTATCATCAGTGGTCATGTTCATCTCAACACCTGTCATCTTTGCACTACGGCCAAAGATATTCATCAGGTAATCATTCATCTTTGCTTTACAGGCCAAAGATATTCAGTTATATCACCACTTAGGACTGAGGATGATGAAAAACCATATAAATAACGAATCCAGTCGTATTTTAGTTTATCAAAGTTCAAGAATATTCCATAATAATACTTTGTGGAGCAAAATTCAAGAATAGAGCTCAAAACTTGGATACAATCAAAGATAAAAACCTTAACAAGTAATTTGGACATATAGAAGAAAATTTAATTTTTTTGTGAATAGTGCCGTATACGTGAATAGTGCTGTATACGTGAATAGTAACCCCGACGGAAAAAGTAAGAATTTCATAATAAAATTCATGCCAATATTTTGGTATAATGATATTGAAAAGAATAACATCATTTATGAAAGAAAATAACATCCCTTACCTCAAAAGAATAGTACTTCTGGCTGGAATATCGGATATAATATCGAAGGAAACTTGCACTGAATAGTAATACTCAAAGTATCTAAATACTTACAAAAATACGCTCGATATTATAGAGAGAGAAAACTTCTGATTCTGGTGTGATTTTCAATACTAACCTAAGCACTCTATTTATAGGAAAAGCTTAGGATGCCAAAGTAGACTATATTAATAAAATAATATTATTTTTTTTAAAAAATCTCCTGCCGCCGGCTGCTCTTCAAAACATCAGAATTTTTCAACAAAAGTGGGGCCCACCCATTAAAAAAATATTTATTTTCCGAAACTTCAATAATTCACAATAAATAGCCCCTTTTGTCAGAAAAATACAAATTCTATGTCCTTCTATAGGAAATTTAATTCTCTACAACTTTGTAGAAGGAAGTTTTTTCAAATTCGAAACATAAATTATCCGAAATCCATAAACAAATGATTATCCACACCCAAAATATTGATAAAAACTCATCAGCGTTAATTCCTTCTTTTATATCCACAAAATAAATATTTTTTTCTCATATAAATTAATAATTAATTATTTACAAATAATATTACAGAACTACAATATTGACAACCAGGTCGTTTCTAGGAAAGAGGGGGCCTTCCGATAAGGACTTCTCCTTACTGGCGCGCAATTAAATAACCCCTCCTAGACAGAACTTCCTTAGACATTGTCAATAATGCTATCTAATAATATTATTCAAATAATATGAATTATTGAGTTGATAATGTGAAATACTGTGCAGTGACAATTATTGAATCAATAATACAAACTATCAACTGTAGCCATTATTGAATCAATCATATAAAATAGCAACGTAGCAATTATTGAGTCAATAAAATATCAATGTAACAATTATTGAGTCAATAATATAAAATATCAACGTAGCAATTATTGAGTCAATCATATAAAATATTGAACAGTAATTACTATAACAATAATTGAGTAAGTGCCTTCTTACGTAAGACTCAATAATTCAAAATACTGTGCAATACCGTGTGCTACTGTGCAACACCGCGTATCACTGTATTTTAACAACCAAAAATTTCAACAGTACTAACGGTAACAACTACTCCGTTATTTTGTAAAAAAGTTATTTCTGTCGCTTTCTATATCCGACAGTTATTCCGTTGTGGGGCCCACAAATAGCTGCGCCGTCGTACGAATATTCCCCGACAACAAGAATATTCCACGACCAAACGAATATTTCCTGACAACCAGAATATTTTATAACCACTTGCTCATTTTAAAATATTTGCACATTTCACCCATAACTTTCATATTTATCAAATCAACACCTTACTATTTCGAAATAATATATAAAGAAAATTAAATCTTTATTCATAAAAGTTGGGGTCTTACAACCTCCCCTCCTTATAAAATTTCGTCCTCAAAATTGACGTACGTACCTGGTATGTCAAAAAGGTGAGGATACCTCGCTTTCATTTCCGATTCCAACTCCTAGGTCATTTCCTCAATAGCATGGTTTCTCCACAAAACTTTAACTTTAGGTATAATTTTCGAGCGCATGACATGCTCCTTCCTATCCAAGATCTTGACAGGCACCTCCTCGTACGTTAAATCTTCGGCTATCTTGTCAGGTTCTAACTCAATAATACGATTTGGATCTTTCACATATTTACGAAAAACGGATATGTGAAAAACGTTATGAACACGAGACATGCTTGGAGGTAAAGCGAGTCTATAAGCCACATTTCCTACTCGATCAAGAATCTCAAATGGACCAATGAATCGTGGATTGAGCTTTCCTCTCTTCCTAAACCTTGTAACTCCTTTCCACGGAGCAACACGTAATAACACATGGTCCCCAACATTAAATTCCACGTCCTTTCAATGAAGATCCACATAACTCTTTTGTCGATCTTGTGCTGTTTGTATACGTTGTCGGATTATTTGGATCTTTTCTGTAGTCATACGTACCAACTCCGGTCCCAATAATGTTGCTTCACCCACCTCATTCCAGCATATTGGAGAGCGACACTTTCGTCCATACAACGCTTTGAATGGAGCCACGCCTATACTTGCCTGATAACTGTTGTTATAGGAGAAATTCACCAATGGTAAGTACTTATCCCAACTCCCTTTGAAGTCTAGAACACAGAGTCTCAATAGTTCTTTAAGAGTTTGAATAGTCCTTTCCGATTGTCCGTCTATTTGAGGATGATAAGCCGAACTGAATCGTAAATCCATGCCCATAGGTTTCTGCAAACTGATCTAAAATCGTGAAGTAAATCTGGGGTCACGATCTGAAACTATGGATACTGGCATGCTATGCAATCTCACAATCTCATTCACGTACATATGAGCAAGACGTTCAAGGGAATAAGTTTCTCGTATCGGCAAGAAATGAGCAGACTTGGTTAATCTATCAACAATAACCCAAATCGCATCTATGCCTTGAGAAACCTTGGGAAGACCCGTAACGAAATCCATCGTAATGTGTTCCCACTTCCATTTTAGAATCTCCAGTGGTTGCAATGGACCCTTCAGTACTTGATGCTCCGCCTTTACACGTTGACAAATTAAACATCTCGAAATAAACTCCGCGATCTCTCTTTTCATATTGCTCCACCAAAATGTATGTCGAAGATCACGATACATTTTGGTACTCCCAGGATGGATCGCAAACGGTGTGTTGTGTGCCTCCATCATGATTCTATACTTCAAGTCAGAATCGTTAGGAACACAAAGTCTGGAGTTGACTCGAAGTATTCCCTCTTCATCGATTCTTTCTTCTGGAATTGCACCTTCTTGCACCTTCTTCTTCATCTTCATCAGCTCCGGATCCGTAGCTTGAGCAGCTTTAACTTTATCAATCAAAGCTGGTTCTACGCGTATACTTGACATCATCGCACTTATTCCCACATATAATCTTCTACTCAAAGCGTCAGCTACCACGTTCGCTTTTCCAGGATGGTATTGGATAGTATGATCGTAATCTTTCAACAACTCAAGCCAACGTCGTTGCCTCATGTTGAGTTCCTTCTGAGTGAAGAAATATTTAAGGCTCTTATGATCTGTATAAATCTCCACTTTCTCCCCGTACAGGTAATGTCTCTAGATCTTCAACGCGAAAACAACTGCTGCCAACTCTAGATCATGAGTAGGATAATTCCTCTCATATTCTTTGAGTTGCCGCGAGGCATAGGCTATGACTTTTCCATGTTGCATGAGAACACATCCTAACCCTTTGCCCGAAGCATCGCTGTAGATAACAAATCCATCCGAACCAGATGGTATTGTCAGAACAGGTGCCGAAATAAGTCTCCTCTTGAGCTCTTGGAAGCTCTTCTCGCATTCCTCGCTCCAAACGAATTTTGTATCTTTCCGAGTCAACTGAGTTAATGGAGTAGAGATTCGAGAAAAACCCTCTACGAACCTCCGATAATAACCAGCTAAGCCCAGAAAGCTTCGTACTTCGGTCACCGACTTAGGTTGCTCCCAGCTTTGTATTGCTTCAATCTTCGCCGGGTCAACAGATACTCCACGTTTCGATACCACGTGCCCAAGAAATGCTACTTCCTCAAGCCAGAACTCGCATTTCTTCACCTTGACATATAGCTTGTTCTCACGAAGCTTTTGAAGTACCAACTTCAAATGGTGTTCATGATTTTCACAGCTTTTAGAATAGATGAGGATGTCATCAATAAAGACAACAACGAACTGATCCAAATATTCCTTAAATACATGGTTCATCATATCCATGAAAGCAACAGGAGCATTAGTCAATCCAAAAGACATGACTAAGAACTCATAATGCCCGTACCGAGTTCTGAAAGCAGTCTTCGGAATATCCTCAGTTTTAATCTTCAGCTGATGATATCCAGAATGAAGATCGATCTTTGAAAAGAATTGCGCTCCTTGCAACTGGTCGAACAGGTCATCAATACGAGGTAGCGGATACCTATTCTTAATGGTGACATGGTTCAACTCCCGATAGTCAATACAAAGTCGCATACTCCCGTCTTTCTTCTTTACGAATAAAACAGGAGCACCCCAAGGAGACGTACTAGGACAAATAAAACCGATGTCTAACAACTCTTGTAATTGGACCTTTAACTCCTGAAGTTCAATAAGAGCCATTCGATATGGGGTTTTAGAAATGGGTTTTATACCAGGTTCAAGGTTAATAAAGAATTCAACTTCACGTTCTGGGGGTAGACCGGGAAGTTCTTCGGGAAATACATCAGGAAACTCATTAACAATGAAAATATTATTCAAATCTGATGTATTCTGGTTTAGATCGGTGACATGAGCTAAGAAAGCTTGACATCAATTTTTCAATAAACGAATAGCTTTATAACTTGAAATGATATTGACTGATTTTAGTGGTTTGGTGATTTGGATTCGTACAACAGGTTGATTAGGAATATGAAAACTAACAACCTTACGAAAATAATCAATTTTGGCATGGTAAGTGGTTAACCAGTCAATTCCTAAAATCACGTCAAATGCAAGTATTTTCAAAGATATCAGATCGACAGGTAAGGTAAGGGTACCAATCTGAATCAAGCAAGATTTGTAAACTGTAGATGTAACGAAGGTTTCTCCTAACGGAGTTTCAACAAATAAGTCAAAGTCTAATTTATCAGAAGTCAAGTTCAAACGTTGAGCACAAGCAGATGAAATAAAAGAATGGGTAGCACCGGTATCTAACAAGGTGTAAACTTCGCAAGAGTTTATGATTAGCTTACCCGTAATCACCTCGTGTGGATTCCTCGCGTTTTGAGCTGTCACGACAAACGCTCTTCCAGGAATCACCGACTTTGACTTGTCTGAAACCGCCTTTGGAATCACCACCCCCGCTGGATTTGGTTTTGCAATAGGACAATCTCGAGCTATATGTCCTTCTTTTCCACAGTTATAACATGCTTTGAACTGTTGTGGGCAGTTTGGGCTGATGTGTCCCTCTTTCCCGCATTTATAGCATACGACCGGTGGTTGTTCTCCTCCCCTAGAAACAGTTGATGCTGGTGCTGATGTTGACATCTTCACGTTCTCATTGTTGTACCTTCTCCTCTTGAAATCTCCCCCCGCTTCGCTTTTCCTACTATCATGGCCACGATTACCACCGGAGTGGTTACCGCTTCTGTCATACTTTCCTCCTCGCTGGTTGTCATTGCTCCGATGACTGCTGCCAACGGTACGACTTTGGTTGTGGTCCCTCGGTTGAACATAATCATTATCTCGTTCTAATAATTGGGCCCTGTTCACTACATCCGAATTAGAGAAAATTTATGAGAAATGAGGTATTGACGTATTTCGGGTTTCAAACCTCTCAGAAACATCCGCGCCATACGTTCCTCATTCTCCACCAAATGAGGTGCAAACCTGGACAGCTCCGCGAACTTAGCCTCATACTGGGATACCGTCATGTTGTTTTGCTCGAGTCTGATAAACTCTACCTCCTTCATATGACGAATACTTTCAGGAAAGTACTTGTCATTGAACAGTTTCTGGAACGCTTCCCAAGTCATCTTGAGTGCGGCAGGCTAGGTACGGTTCACGGATTCCCACCAGTAATATGCCTCTCCACGGAACATAAACGTGGCGAATGGAACCTTCCGTTACTCCGTACATCCCAAGACATCAAATATCTTGGTAATTTGTTTAATCCACGTCTCCGCCTTGATCGGATCCGGCTTTCCCAGAAACTCTGGTGGTCCCAATTCTTTGAACTGCTTGGCGGTGACAATTTGCGTGTTGTTATTATCTCCACCTGTATTTTGTACACGAGTCTCCCTCGTCTGGTTTTGCATGAACTACAAAAAACTTCTAAACATCTCATCGTTTATCGTCTGACCAGCGTTCTTTTCAGGATGAACATTGTCTTCTTGTTACACGTTCTCCTCGTTAGTGATTAAAGGTGTCTCCACGGTCTCATTCACTTCGTTTTTAACATTCTCAGCTGCCATTCTCAAATACTGCCATAAAACAAGGGTTAATTAAACAAATCAACATATCACATATTAACCCTATTCTCCGACTGACCAATTAAATACCACATAAGCTTAGGTAGGACATACTAGTGAAGGATTTACTCGTCTCTTCCCTCCTAGTTCTATTCCCCGATCTCCGCTAGAGATCATATCCCTAAGCTCTGATACCAACTGTGACGCCCCCAGAATAGGTCCAGTCAACCCAACCCATTCTGAGTCGCCAAATACATGGTACAGAATTCAAATACAAACTTTATATCATACGGTCGTGCAAAATACGACCACACAACTGTGAGTGTTAATACAAATATGTAGAAAATATTAATATTCAAACTAAGTCCTCATTACAATTATTATCACACTATTTATCAAAAATAGTGAGGACTACTACTGCTCTAAATCGGACCATCACTCTGTCCCCCGACTAGTCCCTGCGACATTCTCATTTCCTGAAGAGGACAACAGATGAAAAGGGTGAGCTCAACTAGCTCAGTAAAGAATATTATGACTAAGATAATGGAAAATAAATTATCGTTAGTCTTCAACAATTCAGATAAAATATTATTGACAACAAGTTTTAGATCAATATTCGCAGCGAAAATAACCATTCATCATCAATATTTTATCCCGGTAACATCAATCAATATACATCTCGAATCAAATATTCATCTTTGCACTACAGGCCAAAGATATTCATTTGTATCATCAGTGGTCATGTTCATCTCAACACCTGTTATCTTTGCACTATGGCCAAAGATATTCCTCAGGTAATCATTCATCTTTGCTCTACAGGCCAAAGATATTCAGTTATATCACCACTTAGGACTGAGGATGATGAAAAACCATATAAATAACGAATCCAGTGAAATAAAAGATAAGATTAAGGATTCGTATTTTAGTTTATCAAAGTTCAAGAATATTCCATAATAATACTTTGTGGAGCAAAATTCAAGAATAGAGCTCAAAACTTGGATACAATCAAAGATAAAAACCTTAACAAGCAATTTGGACATATAGAAGAAAATTTAATTTTTCCGTGAATAGTGTCGTATAGGTGAATAGTGCCGTATACGTGGATAGTAACTCCGACGGAAAAAGTAAGAATTTAATAATAAAATCCATGCCAATATTTTGGTATAATGATATTGAAAAGAATAACATCATTTATGAAAGAAAATAACATCCCTTATCTCAAAAAAATAGTACTTCTGGCTGGAATATCGGATATAATATCGAAGGAAACTTGCACTGAATAGTAATACTCAAAGTATTTAAATACTCACAAAAATACGCTCGATATTATAGAGAGAGAAAACTTCTGATTCTAGTGTGATTTTCAATTCTAACCTAAGCACCCTATTTATAGGAAAAGCTTAGGATGCCAAAGTAGACTATATTAATAAAATAATATTATTTTTTTTTAAAATCTCCAGCCGCCGGCTGATCTTCAAAACATCAGAATTTTTCAACAAAAGTGGGGCCCACCCATTAAAAAAATATTTATTTTCCAAAACTTCAATAATTCACAATAAATAGCCCCTTTTGTCAGAAAAATACAAATTCTATGTCCTTCTATAGGAAATTTAATTCTCTACAACTTTGTAGAAGGAAGTTTTTCCAAATTCGAAACATAAATTATCCGAAATCCATAAACAAATGATTATCCACACCCAAAATATTGATAAAAACTCATCAGCGTTAATTCCTTCTTTTATATCCACAAAATAAATATTTTTTTCTCATATAAATCAATAATTAATTATTCACAAATAATATTACAGAACTACAATATTGACAACCAGGTCGTTCCTAGGAAAGAGGGGGCCTTCCGATAAGGACTTCTCCTTACTGGCGCGCAATTAAATAACCCCTCCTAGACAGAACTTCCTTAGACATTGTCAATAATGCTATCTAATAATATTATTCAAATAATATGAATTATTGAGTTGATAATGTGAAATACTGTGCAGTGACAATTATTGAATCAATAATACAAACTATCAACTGTAGCCATTATTGAATCAATCATATAAAATAGCAACGTAGCAATTATTGAGTCAATAAAATATCAATGTAACAATTATTGAGTCAATAATATAAAATATCAACGTAGCAATTATTGAGTCAATAATATAAAATATTGAGCAGTAATTACTGTAACAATAATTGAGTAAGTGCCTTCTTACGTAAGACTCAATAATTCGAAATACTGTGCAATACCGTGTGCTACTGTGCAACACCGCGTATCACTGTATTTTAACAACCAGAAATTTCAACAGTACTAACGGTAACAACTACTTCGTTATTTTGTAAAAAAGTTATTTCTGTCGCTTTCTATATCCGAAAGTTATTCCGTTGTGGGGCCCACAAATAGCTGCGCTGTCGTACGAATATTCCCCGACAACAAGAATATTCCACGACCAAACGAATATTCCCCGATAACCAGAATATTTTATAACCACTTGCTCATTTTAAAATATTTGCACATTTCACCCATAACTTTCATATTTATCAAATCAACACCTTACTATTTCGAAATAATATATAAAGAAAATTAAATCTTTATTCATAAAAGTTGGGGTCTTACAACCTCCCCTCCTTATAAAATTTCGTCCTCGAAATTGACGTACGTACCTGGTATGTCGAAAAGGTGAGAATATGGACCACCTGAGGGGCCAGCGCTGGAGCTGGAAGGATCAAAAGAATCTACCTCTGAAGGATCCCTGCCAAGGTGCCTAATGAAAAACTGTTCCCGCTCCAACCGTTGTGTGAAACTGGAAATCTACTCCAAATGAGTAGGCTCTCGAAGGCAAGCTATCCAGTCTGTCATCATAACAGACCCAGGAACCATGTCTGCCATGAACTGAGTGGCACTAGTCTGAGCCTCAATAGTGCGATGACTCCACCAGCGATAAAATGCCTCCTGGGTGTGAGAACCCTCTGATAGGGCGAAGCCATCCAAGCCTATCATGGGAATGTCTATAACTGGCTGAGATAGGGACCAATGTTGCCTAGAAGGAGGAAGAAATGAAATACGAATCTCTCTTATGACGCTCCTGATAATCCACTCTCCCAAGTAGAGCTCGCAACCTCCATCAGTTAAAAGGGGAATCCGATGAGTGGACAATATAAACTCTAATCTATTCGGAAATCCATCTTCAAAACTGATTGTCAGATAATCAAGGGTGTAAGGAACCAATGTGATGGAATCAGCGGTCAATGGCTCTAACTGCAAGAGGGAATGGGTGAACCCCTCTCCCACAGGGACCTCTGTAAAGGTGGAATAATTCAATTGCAGTCCTCAAGGATAGGTCTCTAGACCTAGAGTAGTAGCCGGGCGTAGGCAAAGGAGCCTCTCATATGCCAAAAACTGGAAGTGCAAAAATCAAATGTCCTCAAGGATAAAAATTGATAAACCTAAATGGAGGAAAATGAAAGGTGAAAGAGAAAGTACTCACCAGCAGGAAGGGATAAAAACCCAGCCAAGCCTCCGTTACGCCCTCAGAGCGTAAGCGCAACCCACGAAGAAAATAGGCGAAGGTGAAGGTTCCCCAATTAAAATCCCTGATGCGCTCCATATCTCGAGTAGCGCTAACCATAGCAAAAGAGACCGTCGAGGAGTTGTCCACTATGAAACAACCTCTGATGATGACTAGGAACAGTCACCAAAGAATGCGATCTCTAACCCTCTGATCATCAGGCAGAGACTTATTCAAAGCCCCACTCTGGGCATCAACACTCAAGGGTCCAGAACGGACAGTCCAACCCTTGATGGCCGTCGCAGGAACTCTTAAAAGGGATCGAATGGCAGCAGGAGAAATGTCAGCCACTAAAGGCACTGGCTCACCTGTAAACTCCAACCCTGTGATGAACTGCCAATCCATCGATGTCATTATAATCTCATAGTCCAACAAGTGAAGAGACTGAGTCAGGTGGAACCAGCGCTCAGATAAAGCCCACAGATAACCTTAAGGGCAACGACGAGGAGGAATAAAGAAGAAGGCCTTGAAACCCCAAGAGTTGACGATGGACTGGTACTCCGGATGAAGAGTATGATACAAGGAGTGGACGCTAAATCAGGTCCCCTTGGGCTGAGTAAAGTCAGGAACCTACATCAAACGATAAATTTAGATTAAACCTTTGTCCCAGAAATGGCAAAAGGAAGAAAATTCTAGAATGAAAACTTTGGTCACCTCATTGGCATGAAGATAGATTGAAGGATGGCACCTTAAATCATCCAAGAGCTCCGAAATCGTCACAATAATGGCTGGAAGCTCCAGACGCGTGGTAGTCAGAGCTAGAGCGGGATCAACAATAGGGACATCCTCCTCGTCGTCCACGTCATCCGGCTTATCAACCTGGATAGAACGAATCACTGACTCAGCTAACCGGTGAGGCTGTCGAGCTAGACGAGGCCGAGGGACATTAGAAGCTCTCCTCCTCCACACACCTGCAGAGACTCTGCTAGAGTTTCCTGGTATATCTAAATCTATAACTTGAACAAAATCTCTAAATCACCTCAGAAAGGGTGAGGTAAGTCTCAAACTTACAGCTCATTAAAATTAAATCATTGTTTCATGCATATTCTAAGTCCTAGAGCATGCATTAGTTTAACATACATCCTAGTAGAGTTAAAATTGCATGTTCATTAAATGCTCAGGCTTTTGAAATCTTTATGCCAGTCTCCTTTGTAAAATAGACTATCCGCATACACATAGGCATGACTAGGTGGCCATTCAGTAGCACACCTACCCAAAATTATGAGCATTTCATATATATGAAAAACATCAAAATTAAACTCCCTATAGCGGCTAAATTACCATGTGTATTTTTATTTGAAAATCCAGGCTCATTTGTCCTCCAATATGATGAGTAAACTGGCCAAAAAAGGGCGCTAAATGACTGTTTCAGAAATCAGTTTTTTTCACATCAATACGTTCAGCATGGTAAAACACACATACTTACTAAGTCAGAAAATTTTTATCAAGTCATATAAACATGCATATTCACTATATTGTGTTTAGAAGCATTCTATATGAAATCTAACGTTCTAAAGGTCAAAACTTAAAAAGAAAGAATGTGAACGTTACCAGAGTTATGCAGAACAATTGTACGGTGACGGATTTTGAAAAAAGTAGCCCGAACTTAGTAGATCTGAAGAGGAATTTTTTGATTTTCTATATAGTTCAACTTGAAAATGACTTGTGAAAGCCACGGGGGAACTAAAATAGGTGAAGTGGGTTGAAGCAGCTTCTTTTCCCAAGGTCACCAAGGAGGTCATCGTTGGTTTCATCAGAAATAACGTCATCTGTAGGTATGGACTGTAAGAACCCGGATTTTCAGAAATTATTAAATAAGGATTTAATAAATAAAATTCTTAAACCATGAGATGGGTTCGAATAAAAAGATATATATGTGATATGAGGTATGTGGTATTATATTACATAGGGTAATATGGACTATGTAATATGTGTTTTTGTGATTAATGAATATATTATTAATATATATTTGTTATTTATTTTAGAGACGATTCAATTGAGGTAAAGGAAGTGGATAAATTCCTATCGATATTAAATAATTTATAGAATTATTTTATCATAGTAAGTTGGTGACATTAAATATCCTTAATGTATAATCATCAAATTCTTGTGTATGTGTACTAATAACTCGTATGTTTATAATATAGGTTATTAATAGCACTTAAGCTATCCGTGAATATGTTTGGATAGTGAAGCATGAGTTAGTTAAGGAATTAACTAATAAGAATAAATATTAGTTAATTTAAGTTGGGAGTTATATTATGGAATAATATAATGTTAATATTGAACCTTAATAATATGGTGCAGTGTTTAATTTACTTAAGTAAATGAGTGAATTAATAAGTGTGTTGAATATATAACTATAGTTGATACTTTTATATATATTACTTAGAATGGTAATATGTGTGAAAGTCTAATGTATAAATAACGTTAATAAATATATATACGTTATTAAAGGGAGATGGAAATCATTATATCTTTAAATAAATATTTGAAGAAATTATTTTGGGAATAATTTATAGAAAAGAAAGAGAAATAATTATTATAAAGGATATTAAAATAAATTCTAATATTGAATTATTTTAATAAAGGAGGAAATGTTATTTTTGAATAATAATATTACCCTATATGTTTTTGGTATGATGTAATAAGTGTGATTAATTAATATGGTAAATACATTAAAATATATTTGCTATATATAAATAAATTGATGGAAATAAATTATTATAATAGAAAATAAACTTATTACCTATTTTCTATATATAATGTATGTACATGTGCCATACATGTAATTATTTTAGTAGATATTATATTAAGAATAATATCTTGAGACAATAAGTAAATTATTTTCTAACAATGAATATCTTTATTTGGAGAAAACATAATATTTTATGTTATGGCAAAATACATAATTCCTAATGTATTTTCAAGAAAGTTTATTAATGAAAGAAAACTAAGTTATTTCAATATATTAAATAACTTAAGTTATTATTTTATCGTAGATTTTATAATAATTAATAGAGTAAATATTAATTATTCTAGTGTAAAGGTTATACATATAATTGTTCAAGGTAGCTAAATAATTTAGCATTAAAGTGCATGTGTCACACAAACCTTATATTAAAAGAATATTAAAGTGTGATGGGAGTGATAATAAGCTTAAGGTAAGCTTGTGAGATATGCCTATTGTGGCAAAGTGGTGGAATAAACATTCATTAAATAAATTAATGAATGAATAATTAATGGAATTAATTATTATTATTATGTGAATAAATTCCTATGTGCAATGATATGTAATTATAAGTTATATAGTAGCTACATCTATATAATATGGAATGAAGTGTGACACTTAAAGAAAACTATATAATATAGAAACCTATATGATTAAGTGTAATAATAAAGTTACAATAATGGGGTGTGACACTACTCAATTAAAATATATTCGGTATTGTCAAATGTACATGGATTATATGATTGGGTGTATGTGTGACCCTATCATATCATATGGTAATAACATTAAGTTATTAGATATAAGCTTGCAAGTTAGTCCATGTGAGAGCAATAATGGTCAATTAAGTGGTTAGGGTACATGAATAGTGGTAGTTGGTGGGAGTTAGCCACCAACTTCCCTTTTGCCCTTTGGGTAATAACCATAGGAGAATAATAGCTTGATAATGAATAGATGCAATACATTGGTGTGTAGAGTTTGTTAATTCAATTACTACATTGTTGCTAAGAAAGCATATAATAAGAAATGTAATTACACCATGAGCATGTTATAAGGTGTAATGATGAGGAAGGACCATGAATAGTAGTAGTTGGTGGAGTTAGCCACCAACTCCTCTTTGACCATTGGGTATTACCCATAGGAGGGTAATAGATTGATTATAATAGAGAACATGTAAATTAGTAATGTAATGGTATTACTTTATGAACATATTATAAGATGTAACATTGAGTATAATATTATTTTAGGAGATTATATTATTATAAACTTGTGGACTATTAAGTACTAAGTTCACATAATTATGCCTTGTGTGGCATAAATAATGAAGTTAAATCAAGGGGATTTAATTGAAAGTATTAGAAGAAAATGAATGGTTGATATTAATTATCATTATAATATTTGAGTATATTTGTGATAATAATTTTATGGAAAATGGTGGGATGATAGTACCCAACCATATTATATTTAGTCCAATTAGAATATTAACTTAACCTATGTATATGAGGTACATGATTATATATAGTAGTGTATATTCAAAATATGAGTATACCTAATTAGGTGTGAGTGTACATATTTGTAGGTTTGTATATATGTACCTATAACCTAAGTCATATGGGATGAAATGTATACATAAATTATATAACCAAAGTGTATATATTATATATAGAGGTGTGTAACCAAGTGTGGAATTACATTTGCTAATTGTTATTGATGAGTTAGATTATTTGTCGCACAATGAGTGCCCAACTTCTCCTTCACGTGAATGGCCTAAGGCTAGCCTATCTCCTTCATCTCTCAACTTCCTAACTAGCAATGAGTGTGATGATTATGGGGGGAGTGGGCTTCATGATGGAATTTACTAACTATCTATTGCCCAACAATTCTTCTCTTCTTCCATTAGTTTAATTCATGGTGCAAAGCTTTGGCATGGTTAACCAATTCTCTATAAATTGGAAGCTCCCCCTCACAAACTCAAGTTGCTAAACTCTTGATAAGTTTCATATAGTGAGTGTGTTGATGAGTATTGAGGGAGAGAATTCTGAAATTCATGGGAAGCTCTACCCAAGTTGAAGCTCAAGGGGTATAATCTCTAAACTACTTTGGAATTCAATTTATAGCAATAGCATGATATAGTAGTAATTGGTCATGTGAAAAGATGCTAGCACGTTAGTTAAGTTGTATACATGTTGTAAATACTATGTAGTTGATTTCTAGCATGTTTAAATTCGAATTATTGAAGAAATTTTTGAGTTGGGCTAAGAGACTGCCGAAGCAGAAAAGCTTCTGGTTTGGAAACGGGGACGCGCGGCCGCGCGTCTCCCTAGTACAAATGGGGCGCGGCCGCGCCCTCTGCAGAAACTCGTGGTGATTTTGTGTTTTCTGGTTGGTTAAGCATACTAGTTAGACTCTAATAATTTCATAAAGGGGTCTGACATGCGTACTAAGATTTTCATGCACGTAGTAAGTTGTATTAGTTGGTTTAACATGATTTTCGAAAAGAAAATGTAAAGTTTTGAAAATGAGACTTGACGAATTTTGTGTTCTTTGAGTCGGACTTTTGAGACATGTGTAAGTGTCTTGGTTATGTGTATCAATGGGTATGAAGGTAGTTGTTGATTAATTACCTTGGCTAATAGTAAACAATTATACCTTGTTGTAGCAGAGTTTTTAATGAAAACTTAAGGTTTTATAAACAAATTGTGGCGTATATAAGTCATGTTTATATTCTGACTTTTTAAGCATGATTATATGGTTTAGATATGCATGATATGTGAGTCGAAGGTATTGAGCATACACTAGAACACATTGTTTAAATTAAAAATGATTTCAAAAGACAAACTTAGAGTTTTTGGACATATATATAGGATGTCCACGTTCTGATCATTGAGCATGTATAGATGACTTATATATGTGTTCTAATACATGAGAATCATGACTACAAGGTACTTTGCATATACTTAGTTACCTTTGTTGACTTAAAGAGATTTTTATGAAATGTTTAGAATGTGTAAGATGATAGCATCAAACACGGAGTGAGTTACATTATGATCATACGAGCATGTATATTAGGATTCATTATGCCTATAGACATGTTGACATAAGCATCATGTGATGAAACATGGATTTCACCTATGCACGCATATTCGAGAAAATGAATTTCTAAAGCATAGACTATGTGATTAAGTATACATGTGTAGTATAAGCACGAGCATGCCTACTTAGTGTGGTTAAGCCTTGTTATGTGATAACATGACTTTAGTAGATGAGCTTTATTTATTTAAGTAATTCAACGTAGAGCTACGCTATTCAAAGCTAAATAGTTCGAATATGAATTTGAAAACCTACTTAATGTGTGTGTATAATATATATCAGAATGCATGATATATTAGGACCAAACTAAGTTTATGAAATCTAAGTTCTGGTTCTGGCAGGGAGTCGCGCGGCCGCGCCACTCCCAAGCTAAATTGCCGCGCGGCCGCGCCGTGTTGCAGAGCTGCCAAGAACAGTTTGTTAACTGTCTGGTCCTAAGTTATTTTCCTTAAGGACCCTAAGGACCGAAATAGAATGGTTTCTATAGAATAAGTATGAAGGTATGATGTTGTAACATCGTGGTTATCCTAAGATAGAGTGAAACGAAACCAAGATTAGAAACGATATACGAATTGTTATTCTATTAAGAGCATATGAAATGTATGACTGATGGATGTAAATCCATGATTATATAACTGTGTAGGAATACACGAAGTGCAGATAGCTTTAAGCAGTTAAGTCGTAGTTGTTAAACTACGAATCAGGCAAGTCTTTCAGTTCCTATTTGATATATGAATTCAATAACTGTTAGTTGAATTATATTATGCTGTGATAATGTGAACTTATATATGAATTGTATATGAGATATAAATGAGATTGAAAGTTGATCTTTGATGATATACTTGTTATGTGAAAAGTAACATGCGTAGTAAATATAAATTGTTTATAAATGCATGAACTGAGTATAATGTTGTATGCTATGTGATGCATGAAAACTGTTAGAATTGCTGAGCTGTCGAGCTCACTCTTGCAAATAACCACTTTTGCAGGTTAAGGACTTACGATAAAGACTTCGTGCTTCTTGATTGATAAAGATAGATAGTATCGAATTGAAGAAGTACTATTTAGATTATTGCTTGAACCCTGTTTAGATTCTAGAAGTATTACTTGATAGTTGTTTACACTGTTTAATACAGGTTGTGTTGTAAAGATGTATTAGTTAATACATAAAGGATATCATGTCGAGTTGTAAACGTTATACGATAGCTCAAATATAATGAATCATATTTTATAATTGATTCAAGGGTTGTAATTGATTCAAGTTATGAAATCAATAAAAGATTTTATTCAAGGAGGATTGAAAAAGTTTAAATTATTCCGCATTTTAGTAACATCAAACATGATGTAAAGATGAGATCTTGGATATAAATAGAATTTATATTCTAAATTGTAATAGTAAAGATGTATTCTTTTAGTAATGAATAAAAGATATAATAGTTTGGCGTTAGTAGTATCGTGACTGCACCGAATTCGAGGTTTCAAAGGAACGTGGATTTGGGGGCGTCACATGGAAAACCCGAGGTTATCATATTGGACAACGCAAAGAATCTGAATAACGAGATAATGAGGGAACTGTGTGGCAAGTTCAATATCAAAAACCTTTATTCGGTTATTTATCGTCCGAAGATGAATGGCGCGGTGGAAGTGTAATATCCTTAATATGTATAGATTTATAAATATGATATTAAAGTTAATTTAGAGGACAAAATTCTTGTAAGTATGGTTGAATGTAATATCCCAAATATTTCAAATGTGATCTGACAAGAACTAATAAAGTTAGTGTGACTGTAGCACAATGCTTTTGAAGCAAAGTGGGAATATAAAGACAAAGTTGAAGAATAGTTATCCCCATCTTTTTATGGGTAATGTGTATCGTGATTCTGTGGAAAGAATCCTTATAAGAGAGGAAAAATATAACGATCGAGAAATTCCACGTAGTTTAAAATTTAAGCTATTGTGGAATATTAATGTATAAAATAATATTTAATGAATATTATTTGTATTATGTGTTTAAAGGTCGTTTTATGACCTAGGATGGTGTGAATGTGGTAGTATTTCTGATGCGTGCATGAATCTTAGAATAAGAATTTTGAAGACGAAAATAAAAATTTTTTGAGAAAGTTTGCGTGGAAACACTATACACGCAAAGAACAATACGAGTTAGGTTTTGACACTAAGCTCTTTTGAGAGATCCGTACGTCGTATTTACTTTTCGTTTCAAGATCTAACGGTAATACGTCATGAAAAGTCGTATTGTCAAATAAAAGTTTTTTTTCTTGAAAAATGTGCAAATCAGTATTCACTGGAATAAGATAAAATAGGGAAAAAACAAAAAATATTTTTATCAACTTTTTGATCGTTTAACCATTTTCTGAGAAATTGTCGCCAAAAACACTATTCATTCGAAAAACGTGTCTTTTCGAATAAACTTTCTATTTTACAAAATAGTGTTTATATGGAACAAAACTCAATAATGACAGACTTTAAATCAGTAAAGGTCAATTAAACCAGAAGACTTAAAAATGAACTTAGTTGAAAGATAACTAAGTTGATGTAACCAAACTAGTGAAAGAAAACCTAGTTAGACTAACTAAGTAGTAACTCAATCCAAGTGAAGAAGAATCGACCAATCATAGCGAAGGATGATCCAAGTGATGATGTCACATTGGACGATGATGTAAGCGATGATGTCACATCGGACGATGATGTAAGCGATGATGTCACGTTGGACGATGATGCAAGCGATGATGTCGCTTGGTGGAAGATATTTTCAACTAAAGTGTAATTTTCAATGAAAAAGTAAGAAAAGTTTAGGTGACTAAAGTGTAATAAGCCATTTTTTCCTAGCCTATAAATACTCCACCATTCATTCATTATTTTCATACATTTCAAGAGCTAAAATTACTCTACACAAATAAATTGAGAGCTATAGTGAGAGAAAAATTACTTCTGAAGTATCGAAGCGCTACACGATTGAAAGTAAAGCTAGCAACTACAAGATGTATACTCTAGTGGTTATAATTTTCAAATTATTTCATGTATTTAGTAAATATATACTTTTACAAGAAGTTATAATGCCCAGATTATAGTACAAAAGTCATATTTACAAGCAGTTATAATGTTCGATTTATTTCTCTTATAAAGGAGAAAATATACTTTTATAAGCAGTTACTATGTCCAATTTTCTTCAAGTATTTAATAAGAATATTCATTTGATAAGCAGTTATAATGCACAATTTATTTTAAATATAATTGATGAATATTCATTTTATAAGCAACTATAATGCTGAAATTATCTCAAATATAAAAGCTGAATATTCATTTATGAGCAGTTATAATGCTCAAATTATTTCATATATAGTAGAAGAAGTCTTATTTATAAGTGGTTATATTGCCCGAAATAAAACTTAAAAGATTTATACGTTAAACGATTAACTAGTCTAAATAAACTTATAATCGTGTAGGGTTTACGACGAGCGTTTAAATCCTTAATATATTTATCTGTAAAAGATATACGAGGCAAGTTTTCTATCTTAAACCTATGTACTAGTATTTCTAGTCTTGTTATGTTATTATGTGATAGTTGATATGTGAAGATGATATATAGAAGTGTTGTGTGATATTAAGAAGCATGTGTTAAATATTGATTAAATGTTAAGTGTTAATTGATATGTAATGCTGCATATGATTGTGTACTATTGTTGACAATGAGTTAACTTAATCATTAATTAAAAAATATGTTAAATTAAGCATGTTAAAGTTTATTTAAAAGCATAAACTGCTTATGTGTTATTAGCTAGACTTGCTGAGTCGTAGTGCTTATTCTTGCGAATAAAAGTTTATTTGCAGTTAAAGAAGAATGATAAGAAGATCATGAATGTAAAGAAGAAGCGTAGATTAGGTTTTATGTTTTATTTACTTGTATTTGTATTTTGTAATACTAACAAGCAAACCATGTAACCGAAGATTATATTAATAATATCATATTATTATCTTTTGAATGGTGTTATGTCTTTAATTTGATATAACTTAGAATTGTTAAAGATCTATACATCTGAGTGAGGGTATTGGTAATATGGACTGATCATGTTATGTCGATACTCTGAACTTCAGATAGATAGTAAAACATTAATACAACGTTGATAAAGAACTATAAATCTGAATGAGGATATTGAATAATATTGTGAGTGCTGTAAGAACAGAGATTTAGCACCGATGAAGAAACCAAATTCATCGCAAGGTTCCTCTGTTCCAAGTATAAGTGTGTTATTAATATTGTGAATTTCAGATAAATAGGAAATATCGATATGAAGAGATATCTTTATAATGATATGTATCTACGTGAGGGTATTGAATGATAATGGGAGTTCTATAAGCACTGAGGTTACATTAATGAGCGCTGGTAAGATGCAAAAATTATCGGAATGCGCCCCTCTGTTGCCAAGAACAATCTTTATTATTAATACTGTGAACCTTGGATATATAGAAGTATAGAATGTTTAAATCATAAGATAACAAAATTTGACCGATATATATATGGTTTTATCCATATATATGAATGAACTACAAGTTGATACTTGTATAAGAATGAGAGCAAGATCAACTTAAGATCCAGGAATGAAGTTAAGGAAAATTTATAATTTTATAGTCTGTAATAGACTAATTCAACCAATATGATTATGGGATCATTGGTTAAGTTATGAAAGATGTTGGGTTAACGTTGTTCGGGCGAATGAGCATACGGATTCGGGGGTGTTACAGTTGGTATCAAAGCAATGGATTATAACTCTAACATAACGAGTACCTTAGGATATAATCTGAGGATTGGAGTAAATGGACTTGTGAAGAGTCTATAGATAATTAAAAGATATGCATAAATCTTAATATATAAAACATTATGTGAATGAAATATACTAAATTAAGATGAACTCTTTATGATAATGTCTAGAGATGAATGGACTCATAAGGAGTTCCCAAGCAAGTAATAAGATAAAATAAATCTTAAATATTTTTTTGTGAAACTGTTTCATCCAAATGAAATGATGTGTTTGGAATTATGTTTAAATTATATTATTTTGCATAAAACATGAGTAAGTAGAGGAGTAAACTCATAGAGAAATGTAAGTAATATGGATTAAAGAAATTCATGAGATAGTTAAGAAATGAGTAGGGATTTCAATTGAAAACTTATGTTGTCAATTGAGTGGAACGACTCTCTTGAATGGGCAGGAGTTTAACATGTGTTAGGAAACCGATCTAACTCACTGAAGAAACAATTGTTGCAGTGTTAACGTATCGTAGAAGCGGTACACACTGGGATATAATTGTAGTAGTGTTGATGAGACGGGGAACTGATTCATTAGTTCTTGGGTAGAGGAAACACTCGGTTACTATCATGATAATAGATTGAAATCTTGTTGTCAAATTATTCCTTATATATATTTTGAGAAGGTGATTCTTTTCTCATATGTATATTGAATAGTTATTAGTTGTTATGTCAAAACAATAGTTTTAAAGATAATTGTATGTTAGTTACTGAGTGAATGAACCATTGTATGGGAAAGGACTATGATATGTCAGTTGAACCGACTTATGAGATACGGCTACGAAATGAATTCAGGGGGGTATTGAAACAAACCAATGCGAACTGAGACAATTTCAATCTCGTGTTGATAAAAAGAGGAATTGATATATTTGTTTGTACTTGGTGTTACAACCAATCAGTTTACTATATTACTATATATCTGTAAAACTTGTGTTGTGAATAGAGAAAAATCAAAATAATAGAGGATTAGGGGTATTCCAAATTCTTCTAGCTATGCTAGACATTTATGCGTATATTCGCACTTGGGTGCCTTTGAAAAAGAATTGTTCAAACGATTGAACTGGAATTTTTTTGAACCAATGTCTATGCTAATTTTTCAAGCTAGATATAGTTGATTTCAAAAAATAAGATAAAATGGTTTTTATCATCAACACACGGTAGCCTGAGGTGTGAAGATTAACACATTGTTATCTGTGTGGACATGATAAAGTTATAAAAAAAATTGATTTAGCTATGTTATTCAAAGGTCTATGCTAATTGTTTTGGCTAGACATATTTAATATGAAAAAAATGAATTTTTCATCAACACACTATTTAACCTGGTGTGATATGAAAAATGATGAGTTATCAACACACTATTGCAAGGTGCGGTATACAGTCATAAAATTGATTTTCAAAAGTTTTGAATGGTTTAAAGATGAGTCAATGCCAATTGTTTCGGCTAGACAACCCTTTTAATAAGGAAAATTTGGAACGAACTTATGATTCCGGTAGACGCAACATATCGTGTCTTTAAAACTGAATGTCATATATAACATGTGGTACAAAAGGCTAATCACTTAAAAAGTACTAATATTAGTGTTTTCAATCCTTGTGATTGTTAAACATGAAGTGTGTTCTCAATCTTAATTGATTGCTACACAAAATAAATGTTTCAGTCCTTGTGACTGTTAAACGGTTGTGGGTAATATAACTCTCATAGCATGTGAAAAGTTTAAGGTCTTAATTGACCCCTCAGTATCAATTAGAAATAATTAAACATTTTAAACCTAATCTAAGTGTTAGGGTGATAATGTAAGTTTATGATGAATTAAGAAAATTCATATTAAAGACTAAGTTAGAGTTAATTTCGAGGACGAAATTCTTATAAGGAAGAGAGAATGTAATATCCTTACTATTTATAGAATTATAAATATGATATTAAAGTTAATTTAGAGGACAAAATTCTTGTAAGTTGGGCTGAATGTAATATCCCAAATATTTCAAATGTGATTTGACAAGAACTAATAAAGTTAGTGTGATTGTAGCATAATGCTTTTGAAGCAAAGTGGGAATATAAAGACAAAGATGAAGAATAGTTATGCCCATCTTTTTATGGGTAATTTGTATCGTGATTCTGTGGACAAAATCCTTATAAGGGAGGAAAAATGTAATGACCGAGAAATTCCACGTAGTTTAAAATTTAAGTTATTGTGGAATATTAATGTATAAAATAATATTTAATGAATATTATTTGTATTATGTGTTTAAAGGTCGTTTTATGACCTAGGATAGTGTGAATGTGGTAGTATTTCTGATGCATGTATGAATCTTAGAATAAGAATTTTGAAGACGAAAATAAAAAATTTTCGAGAAAGTTTGCGTAAAAACACTATTCACACGAAGAACAATACGAGTTAGTTTTTGACACTAAGCTCTTTTGAGAGATCCGTACGTCGTTTTGACTTTCCGTTTCAAGATCTAACGGTAATGCGTCGTGAAAAGTCGTATTGTCAAATAAAAGTTTTTTTTCTTGAAAAACGTGCAAATCACTAGTCACGAGAATAAGACGAAATATGGAAAAGACGAAAAATATTTTTATCAGCTTTTTGATCGTTTAACCATTTTTTGAGAAGTTGTTGCCTAAAATACTATTCATCGAAAAATGTGTCTTTTCGGATAAACTTTCTGTTTTACAAAATAGTGTTTATACGGAACAAAACTCAATAATGTCAGACTTTAAATCAATAAAGGTCAATTAAACCGGAAGACTTAAAAATGAACTTAGTTGAAAGATAACTATGTTGATGTAACCAAACAAGTGAAAGAAAATCTAGTTAGACTAACTGTAAGAACCTGAAAATTTCGTATATTTCTGTTATAATAATAATATTAAAATAGTGAATAATTTTTTTTATTATTTATTTACTGTATGTGAATTGTGCATGTGTGATGTAGCATGTAAATGAGATTTAATAAATATTTATTATGTATATGTATTTATTAAGTAATGAAATAATAATTGTTGTGAACAATTGGGATAAAAATTAAAGAGGTGACTTAAGTATATAATTTTTATGCTTTCACCAAAGGTATTAAAATAAATTCTTATATGAAATTATTTTAGTAAAGAAAGAAGATTATAATTATTATAATATCATAATGAGGTAAATAAATTATTGTTTGAATTTATGAGAATGAAGGGATGGATATTATATTTTCATATAATATCTTAAGTAAACAATTAATATTATTTGCAAGGGTTATTATGTTATTGCATATTTATTTTATATTTATAGAATGAATATGTAATTAAGATAAATTATGTTCTATTTAAAGTATATATTTTATATATATTTGCAAGAGATTTAATTTTATGGAGTTGGTAGTAACTCAATTAATTAATTAAATTAAGTTACTAATATGGTGGTAATTAAAGTAGTTAGCATAAGAGTAAGTTAATAAATTAGTTAATTAGAGATTTGTACCTAATAATTAATTACTGTTGCAAGTTAGTTTTTCCAAGTTATTTTTACTTCTTGCCGTGAAAGAGAGAGGTGAGGAAGGTGTGCGGTTTACTCCCCATAACCTTTGGCTCCAAGTACTTTTGACTTAACAAAATTAGTCAAGACTTCTTCTCCTTCTTCTTCCTCCAACCCGTGGCCTCCCTTCTCCCAACTTGGTAGAATTTTATTATTTTGCTAAACATGGTTAAGTGAAGGAGTTTGTGTGAAAGAGCTTGGAGAGATTGAAGTTAAAGGTTAGGAGTTATCAAGCTTGAAGATAGAGAGTTCAAAGGTATACAATTTTTATTGAATTTAAATTTTCTTCAAGTTTATGTAATGGTATAAATTAGTTACTAAATTTTCATCATAGGAGTTTGGTAGCCTAATATATATATTGGAAGGATTTTTCTTTATGATCAATCTAAGTTGAGTTATATAAATATGATATGAAGTTATATAAATGTCATATGTAATATGGAAAACTAAGTTGTGAGTGAACTTTAGTTATTCAAGCCCATTTATTTTATTCGATTTTGTACAAGAATTATGTATGAATTCATGATAATAGTATGGTTGGGGGATAAATTGGTGTTGTGAGAAGATATAAGGATGGAATATGGGAGAGACTGTTAATAAACGATTAAGAAATGGAATGAAATCAAGAATGCATGTAATATGTTCGATAAATGGCCGTAGAGGGTAAAAATGTCTAAGAACTTGGAATTTAAACGAGCTAAAACTTTAGACGAGTCATATTAGGTTAACTAAAGCTTAGTTAGTAAGAAAGTTAGGTTGAATCGCGTTACGACGACTTTTGAGCATTAAACGAAAAGTTGAAAAATCTGTGCGAACGGTCAATTTGAGCACCCTGTTCGGGCAGTTTAATATACCCAAATATCAGTCCTGATATTTTTTAAACATACTTTGTCATACCATGTACAACATATTCAAAAATTGAATTAAACGGAGTTACGGACAGCGCAGGAGAAAATCGCAAAGTAGCCGCTTCGCTAAGCCGTGCTGCAGGAGCAGTAGGCCAATGCAGGCATCAAGCCGCGCGCGGGCGCACTGCTGCTGCTTGTGCTGTTTGCTTGCAGGCTACTTTGAGGCTGATTTTGATGGGCTTTCATGAACAGTTTTAGCGATCTATTTTTTGGTAAAAATACTATGCAATGAGGTTTATAGCATACCAAAAATTCACCGTTATACGACTTGTGGTTTGAGAATTAAAAATAGGCGAATAGGCATGTCAGAACACAAAATTGGGCGATGACAAACGTCGACGCGTCGAGCGATTTTGACGTTCGATGTTCCGATTCGCGTTCTGTCAAAGTTTTAAGACGTAATAAAGTTAATAAAGTCTTACGAGGCGAGTTTTGACCAAAAATGAGATTTTATGCAAAGAAACTAACTTTCGGGCATTATTTAAGTAATATAAATATGTAATAAATATAAAATTTCATATTTAGACGAAATAAAAACTCGCATTGCTTATTAAATTATTTTGTGAGACAAAATGAATCGAGGGACCTTTAAAAATTTCCATAAATCATAAAAATGATATTTCGAGGTTTATGAGGCTCAAAATGACCTTTTTGAGCCAAATAACATATAACGATATATGTGTGTGTGTGTGTGTGTGTATATATATATATATTAATGCTTTCATCTTTTGATAAAGCATTACTGTTATGTAATAGTCATTTTTGTTTTGTAATCATTGAGTTGTATCAGTAACGCCTTTTCTCTTCCTTTATAAGAGAGGCTTGGTCATTTGTTAGAGGCAGGATTTAGTAATCCAATAGAAAGCTTGTGAAGACTTAGATTCCTATCTAACGAATCTTCAGCTCTCTTGCCTTCTTCCTTAGACATGTTAAGTTTCTATAATCGAGTCAATTTGTTGTAAGTAACCAAGTTAATTGTTTGTAATTATTTCAAAGTTCAATAAAGTTTATTTTATTTAAAACTTCTGATAATACTTATGAACTGCTGCTTTAATTTCTTATAGTTTTGCTATAGTTGTTATTCAGCTTTGTATATGCGCCACTCTCTTCCCTCTTCCCTCCTCCTATACTTCTGCCTTTTAGTATCAGAGCCATGTGTTGTCTATTCTCTAAGCGTAGTTCTTCTTCTGTTTAATCTTAATCATTTTTAAAAATCAAAAGTTTTGATCTTTCTTGGTTCTAGAAGTCACCTAGTCTCTTTGTATAAACCACCCTCCATCGCCATAGGTCCCTGTCCAGCCTTTGTAAGTCTCGAGTGAGTGAGCAGTTTTGGCTTTCTGGGAATCACTAGATGATAGGGTATGTGTTTATGTTAAGCAAAGAAAGGGGTATGTACGGAAGAACACAGATTTATTAAAACTATAATCTTTAATCATGAGTAGATTATTCAGATCTAGTTCGTCGGTTAGTAATAGATCTTCTCTTCCTTCTGTCCCAAACATAGTTAACCAAGAAGAATATAGTTATGAATAATCTACTCATGATTAAAAATTATAGTTTTAATAAATCTGTGTTCTTCCGTACATACCCCTTTGAGAAGAAGATCAACAGCACCCACCGGCGAGGAAGGAGCCGGACCTCAACAGTCAACAGTCAGACGACGCTGGCCCCCCAGGGTCCCACAGTCATCGGATGCTCCAGATGCAATCAGTGCGTCCGACAAAGTCAAAAGCAGCCGAAAGCAAAAGCAGATGCTGCTCCAGTCATCGTCAGATGCAATCAATGCATCCGACAAAGTCAAAAGTAAAGGACAACTTTACTTTAGTAAAAGTAATTATTTAAGTAAAAGTAAATGTAAATACTTTAACTTTAGTTAAATGTTTTTAACTTTAGTTAAATATTTTTACTTTACCTTTAGTAAATGTAAAAGTAATTTACTTTTAACCTAAGTTAAATATTTTTAACTTAAGTTAAATGTTTCTTACTTTAGTTAAATATTTTTACTTTACCTTTAGTAAATGTAAAAGTAATTTACTTTTAACCTAAGTTAAATGTTTTTAACTTAAGTTAAATGTTTCTTACTTTAGTTAAATGTTTTTACTTTTAACTTTAAGTAAATGTATATATATATATATATATATATATATATATATATATATATATATATATATATATATATATATATATATAGTAAACGCGAATAATTGTAAACCGAAAAATTAAAGGTTTTTATATGAAGCAATTATCCGAGTGACTTGCGAAAGATAAAATAATATAAAAATTATTATTATTCCAGAAATAATATAGTAAGTTAAATTTTACTATAAAAGCTAAATAAGAGCTGTTTACAAACCTGAACTTGCGAAATAAATTATAAAATATTCGTGAGGTAAAATATTCAAGGTTTAAGTTCAAATATGTAAAATATTTACATATTAATATTGTAAGGAACCATTAAATAGTAATAAATGGTTAAAATGAGATAAATTCTTAATGAAATCATAGTGGAATTTGATATTGGAGTAAATAATGTTATTTGACGAACTAATAATTATTAATAGTAAAAATATATGCATGTTGATGATATATTTTATTATCTAACGCGAGTATGCATGTGAATATAATTTTGTAAGAATTGTGAGGTGACCGTAAATTAAATTGAGTGCTAATATCCTTATAAGGCAAGTTTCTTAACTTTCTCATATTTAAATTGAGTAAGTTTCTTAAACTTTTGCAATTCTTTTATGCAACAGTTATTATGAAAATCCTAATTTACTCATTTGGGATAATATTTCCAGTTTAATTATATATAAACAATTGTTTCTTCTTGTTTATATATAATGCTATAGAGAAAGAATTTTATTCCAGTCAGCTTCAAAAATTGCATGAGATAACGATGTATACATTGCATAAAACTCAGTATACATGTATAGTTGAAATATTTCAAATTCTTTTATATTAAGTCTTGAAATATAATTGTTTAATTAAGTTATCCATTTATTCTATTCTTCTAAATGGATTATAACTGAGCAAGAACTTCCCTAACTTGGGATTATTTTTATATTGCGTCCTGGGGATGGCAAAGAGGAACTGAAAGAATTTGTTCTACCTAGATAGTATTGATCAATGTAGGGCATAAAGGGTTGATCACCCATCGTGTTTGTAAGACCATGTCGGTTCATAGATAAAATTTCTTATTGAACCTTTTAAAAAGAAAAGCAAGTTCTTGAATTTATAACGACTTAGCATATTTAAATCACTACGTCGTTTCAAAAATATGAGATTATCATCACAGTTTATATTAATTGCTTTACAGACTTGTTTTACTGTGATAGCAGAATCAACTGAAAATATTTATTTATTTTGCATGTTAATTATTGATTATTATACTTGCTGAGCAATTAAATGCTCATTCTTGCTTTATTATAAATGTTTTCAGTTAAGAAAGATGAAGCTGAGAGTTCTGGAAAGGATAAGGGCAAAGGAAAAATGTCAGCTTAACTAGAAAGGATCTTATGCAATAGATATGTTTTTGGGTGACATTACTACATACCTATCATGTTAAGAATTATTTAAAGGTTTTCGTACTTGGGATAGAAGCACTTTGATGTAATAGCTCTAATTTAATAATGCTTTAAGTTTGTTAATATTTAGAATCGTGTAGCACCAAGTACTGGTTTTAAGTACTTGTTTTCGGGGGCGTCACAAGTTGGTATCAAAGCTGTAGGTTTAAAGCCTTAGGTTGGGTTACCTTGGGTTATAACCTTAAGATAAATTAGTTAGAAAATGAGGGAGACGACTTATCTAGAGATAAGTAGTATGAATGTTAGGAATTCATTTATAAGAATAATAGTGATGATAGAATAATTTAAAGATAACTGTTAATTGTTATTTATATATAAATGCTTGTAATAATTACTAATGGAGTTATTGTTATCATTTTCTTATAGATGTCTGAGGTTCAGGTAGAATTTGAAGAGCTGATAGGTCAACCACCGATAGAACCACAACATGTGCATATACCAGTACCAGTGGTAGAGATAGACTCTGAGCCTGAGGAAAATGAGGATCCTAATGAGGGATTATTTCTAGATGAACTGGATGAAGCTCTAGAGGATAATGGGTTTGAGGATATATCGCCAGAGATGCAGGAAGCTTTAGCTCAGTTAGGAGCTATGATTCATAATCTGATGGGACAGAAGATAGATCTGACAGCTAAGTTGTAGGTAGCTGAGAATAGGAACCAATACCTAGAGAGTCAAGTGCAGAATTTGCAGATAAATTATCATGAACTCCAGAACATAAGGACTTATGAATTGCAGAGGCAAGAGGAGTCAGACCAGTATACCCGTCAGGTAGAGTATAATTTGAGAATGTGGAAAAGGAAGGTTAGGAAAATGGGGCAAGAATATAATACTTCTCTGGAAAGGGTGCAAGCAGAGGTCTGGGAGTATCTCAATAAGGTGGGACAATTCAGGAGTTCAATCACTCGTGCTCGAGTGATAGCTATTGCAGAAGATGAACGTGTTGGGATTAATGTTGTGGGACACGAGGGAGTCTAGTGGCTGGGTTTTCATAGAAATAATGTGACTTTTGGGAAACTTTTATATATATGTGTTAATATGGTAATCAGTAGGTGATCCCAACTTTTGGTATTAATATTGGGAATACTTTTGGGGAATCTTAACTTAGTGGTAGTTAAGGATTCGAGCAAGAAAAGAAACACCTTTTGATGTACAGAGAATATGAAATGTAAATAGCAATTAATGCTATGGTTATGTAAATAGCTAGAAATGCTATGAGATATGTAAAAAAACATGTTTAATATTTAATAAAATATTGGATGTGTTTTTTTATGTGTGCATGAATTTTTTTTCATATATATGTGTAAGAAATAGTTTGATAATAATAAATTTTATTAAACAGATAATGTTGTGAAGAGTTCGAGGTCGAGGTCGAGGAAGACTAGTAGGAAACATGAACAAAAATAAGGATGAAGAACCAAATAATGATAATAATAATAATCAAGGTGGAGGTCAGGAGGATCCAATGCAACAGTTCATAGACCGTTTAGTGGGAGCTTTCAAAAATAGAGATGTTCCTAACCCGAATGTGAATATACCAGTAGTTCATGTGGCTAGTTTCAAAGATTTTAAAAATGTTGTAGACACTCAAAATTTTATTTTCCTATTACTAACCCTGCAGGAGGGCAAAATCGTCTTCTCAACCCCGGTCACCAATACCGGGATGTCAACTAAACCCCGATCACCAATATCGGGATGTCAAACTCAACCCTGGTCTCAATATCGGGCCATCAGATCAACCCCGATCTTAATATTGGGATATCAATTCAGCCCTGGTCACAACCCGGGAGGTACAGTTAAGCCCCGGTCACAACCAGAAGATCCAGTTCAACCCCAGAGATAACCCTAGGAAGCCAATCCAACCTTTAAAGACAAACCCAAAACATCAAATCAAGTCCAGTCTCAACCCAAGAGGTACAGGTCAGCCCTGGTCTTAACCTGGGAGGTACAGGTCAGCTCTGGTCTCAACCCGGGAGGTACAGGTCAGCCCTGGTTTAAACCCGGGAAGTCAGGTTAACTTCAAAAATAGTCCTAAAGCATAACAACATCTCCAGAGGAAAACCTGGAGCGACCAAGTCAACCTCGAAGAACAAAACTGAAGACAAACAAACTCAAATGGGATCCAAACCTTGGAAACAACCCCAAGAAGTTAGCCGAAGGCCATGCCGACATTGAAGGCAACCCCAGGATGGGCAAAATAGTCATTTTACCAACTTAAAGCCAATTTGGTCAAACTCAAGCCGAATTGATGCCACCAAGGTCAGAAAGAACCATAACGGTGATCCCGAGTAAAACAGCGCAAGACAGCTCGACGGATAAATTACAGGGAAATGAAGACCCGATAATGAACCTGTCATTTTGGACTTAAAAAGGGTTAAATCCTATGTCATTGCAATACTCTCGACGAGAGCTTTTCAGAAAGATATAGCATGCCTCAAACAGAAGCTTCGATCAAAAGTTATGAAGTTTCGAACCTAACATCGCATTGCTCGACGTGCATGCACTTCGAGGCACCTGGGCCCGCCACCCGGGGCCTGCCATGTGGAGCTGCGGGTAGACCCGCTGCTACCGCGGATAGAGTGGAGGCACTCAGGTCTATGTATATGAGTGCTCCCCCTCTCATTTTCAAGTTAGAAATCGTTTTGGAGCCTTTCCCATTTCGTTTCTCGACCAAACCTTTGTCTTCCAAACCCAAAGTTTTTTACTCTAACACGTAGATATACCCACATACTACCACATCAAAAAATAATTAGTAGATTTGGATGTTTAAAGCCTACGATTTGGCAAAAAGCTCGTGTAGCAGTCCATTGTGAGTATTTTTACGATCAACAAGTTAATACTACTTCTTTGTACTGTTTTGCACTTACGTATCAAGTTTCGTTTTCTAAATATGCCCGGAACTTAGTTCCGTTGCCGTTTTTGTCAAAATTTAGTATATTTTTGTATATAAACGCATTGTCTGGCATTTCAACAACTCGGATTGACGATCCGTCAGCTCTAACAGCTTCAATGCACTAGCATCTTTGTTTGGCAACTTCGTCGGACTGGGTTATCTTCCCAGTCCGGGTTTGGCTTTTTTTTTTTTTTTTTGTATATATTTAACTGTATATATACTAACTTTTCAATTCTGTCAAGCCCAGATGCCAAATCCGAGGTAGTTTACTACTTTTATATATATATTTATGCATATATAAGCAACTTTCACCCCCACTGGGTTCTCTTTCCAGTCTTGGTTGACTATATTTTTGTTAATATATATATATATATATATATATTTATATTTCAGTGCGGCCTGGATTATTCTGTGGCCTTTATACTATTTTTTGCACCCTCGCCATTACTGGGTTATCTTCCCAGTCCCTAGTTGACTACTTTTCTGTACATTTACATTTCAGTTCGGCCTAAATTATTTTGTGGCCTTTTTACTGCTTTTATATATAAATATGCATATATAAGCAGCCTTCACCACCACTGGGTTCTCTTCCCAGTCTTGGTTGACTACTCTTTTGTTAATATATATATATATATATATATATATATATATATATATTTCAATTCTAGTCCGGGCACTGGCGTGAAAACCCATCGCCCTTTACAGCTTTTGTATATATAACTATATATATATATATATATATTCCTTTACTCTCTTTCATTCAATTGTTGCTTTTAAATATTTATTTTATATGAATCGACACTGACATATCTGCGGGCGAATTAGATTTATTTAAATCTCTCCAACTCTAGCTTTCAAATGGTTCAAAACATGTACAGACTGAACTTGGGAGCTAGAATGGCTGAGATTTTTTTAAATATAGCATTTTTCTAGTTTCAGTTACAAAAGCAACCTCGCGTCCCTTAGATTGCTATCTAGTGGAAACGAGACGCTTCGGCCATGCGAACCGGGATTTACTGAATGAATCTTCGGTTCTGGAGGCATTTGGGATATATTTCTTTTCCTGTGCAAATTTGAATTATGCAGGTTTACTGGCTACTCATATGTGAGCCTAGGAATCGTGGGATTCATGATCAAACTGATCATAATCTGATTCCCACGATGGACAAACTACACTTTACGAATGTACCCTGCCAGTTTTTCTGTAGAAATGTACATACAAAAGACCTTAAAACGGTTATCCGAATTTAAGGTCTTAACATAGTGAAAAATATGGTTTGTCATGTCAGAGTCCCTCCGATGGCTATCATGCCCATTAGGAGACCGACACTTGTATATTTGTTGTGGTCGAGGATGCTTCGCAGCCTGTCAAATCACCATTCAAATGCAAGCCTTATGGCTATAAAGATAAAATGAAAGTATCAACAGGCTTCAATTCCTATGATAGCTTAAGGGTTTGATAACCAGCTTTCAAAACATCATTTTTAATCTTTTTGAAAAGAAAAGCTTTTGCAAATCAAATCAAACACTTTGCAAATCAAATCAAAGACTTTTTGCAAATCAAATCAAATCCTTCGTATATAGGTTCAACGAAGCAAAGCACTACTTTCATATCAAACAAACATAGGCCCAATTTCAAACAGCATTCACACACGCATTTCAGTTTTAAGGGAAATATTGAAAAGATGCGGTACCGTGTTTACACGGGAGTTGTGGAGTGCCTAACACCTTCCCCACACTTAACCAAGCCCCCGAGCTCAAAACTTTGTTTTCAAAGATCAAGTTTCTATAGTGTCAAGCAATTGGGCCTCTTTCAAACAAAACTCGGTTGAGTTGGTACAACCATTTCAAATCTACCAACTAGCGACTTTGTAAAACGTTCAAATCGTCGACATGATACATGTTGGCCTTTTCTTAAAAAACCTTTCAAAACCTTTTTTCGCAATAAAAAGAGTAAGGGTAGAGATAACTTAGGAAGAGAGAAAGATCCGGGTTGTGACACGACCAACAGATTTTTTCCCGACGTCGATAGGTGACGACTCTGCTGGGAACAGTAGAGGGCTTAGGCCGCTTTCAAATCTTTTCAAAGCATTTCTCTTTCAAAACTATAAATGTGTGAATTCTGCGTCTTTACATTTAATGAAAGCGTGAATGCTGCGTCTTTACATTGAATGGATGTGAATGAATGCTTTTTTCCTTTTTAATGCTTCACACCCATATTAGTGTTTCGCACCAACTGTCATTATATGCATACGGTGAGGCCGATGTATGTGAATGTATGTTGTGTGTTCCTCTCATATGGAGGCAAAACCCATCGGTGATAAGTAATGTCTCTGGGGACGGTTTAGTCTCTGGGGCTCATGAAAATGCACCACCCAGATTAGCTCCAGTTGAAAGATTGAATTTATTTTCCCACTAGTAGATTGCGATGATCTAGGAACCTTTATGCCAAAAAAGCCGCGAGAGTAGCCTAAGATAGGTCAGCCTCTGATTAACCAAATTCGATGGGAAACTTCTTCATGCATTCCTCTTTCAATTCAATGTCCAGTTTTCAATATTTATTTCTTGTAATCCTGTCATCGAAACAACTGACCTCTATTTTGCAGGATATGATTTAAAAAACACATCATAACATGCATCCTATCCCTACCTACCTCAGGAAATTGACAAGCCTACGTTTTGTTGTAGGTGAAAAATTGGTCTCATTACTAGATCAATCTAAAAAGGCACAAAGCCTATCCACCGACATGGCTGAACGTGGCCAAGACGAGTCAGGTTTCGTATCTCGAAAGGAGTTTTAGGGACTTAAGAATCAAATAGCAGAGTTGGCTATCCTCCTAAGAGAACAAAGTAAAAGCACTCATGGCCAGGCAATGCCCAATCAAACCAAGTCCTCCTCACAGGGTGGCAATCAAAGTGCTAACAAAAAGGGAGAAATGCAGATCCCTGAACCTCGATCCAATAAAAGAACCAACAAAACCCCTGAAATCACAAATCTCAGAAAGATCGGGAAATTGGCAATATCCGAAGGAAAGTCCAACAAATGGAAGACACCATTCGAGCAATCAAAGGGACTGGAAACCTTGGAAGTGTCACCTATTCGGACCTCTTCATATTCCCAAGGGCTCGATATCCTGACAAATTTAAAGTCCCAGAGTTTGAAAAATATAATGGGGCAGGTGATCCCTGTACGCACTTGAAAGTATACATTGGCGAGCTAGGTCTTATGCTGAAGATGAAAGCCTTAGAATGCAGCTTTTTCCAAAGAGTCTCACTGGAGAGGCTAGAATATGGTATGCCCGACTTGATAATGCAAAAACAACAGTTGGGAAGAGCTAGCTCATGCCTTCCTAACTCAATACAGTTTTCAGTCTCAGATGGCTCCGGATAGGTATCAAGTGACCAAGGTCAAAAAGTAAAAGAACGAGTCTTTCCGTGAGTATGCCCAAAGATGGAGACGTCTGACAGCACATGTCAGCCCGTCTATGACAGAAACTGAAATGGTGATGACCTTCATAGACATCCAAGAGGCACCTTACTATTAGAGGGTCCTAGCTGGAATAGGAAAGCCATTCTCAGAGATGATCAAACACGGCGAAATGACAGAGATGAGTCTGAAAGCAGGCAAGATTAAAGATCTCATGGCTTTGAAAGTAGTCGCAGAGCATATACAGACGGGTAACTATGTGAACGCTCCCAATAGAGTTCCCATGAAAGGCGATGAAGAAGTATCCCTCATTGTACAGGGACAATCCAGGAAACCCAACCATAGTTCCCCCATTTGGAAGAGGGAAGACAATCTGTCATTTCAACAACAGGCCGTATTCAACCAATGCCAGGACAAAAAGAGAAAATTTGAAAGAACGGAAAATCGGGTGTTCACTCCACTAGGCGATTCCCTTGAAAACATGTTGGTGATGTTAATAGATCACAAGAAAATTATCGAACTGGCTCCACCTCTGGATCCAAAAAGCAAAAGATACAATCCTAGCCACAGATGTGCTTACAATTCAGGATCTCCAGGACACGATACACAAGATTGTTGGTCCTTGAAGCATAAAATCCAAAACCTGATCAAAAACGGTGATATTGTGGTCCAACAACCTGACCATCCAAATGTCAACCCCAACCTTCTGATACCGCATGATACGGAGGAAGTAAACATGATCGGGTCAGGAAGCGATGAAATGCATCCAAATCATAAATACATACGAAGGATGGAGGAATACCCCCAAAGGAACAGAACAAATGTCCTAGAACTGGAAAATGAAGAGAAGAGTATGACAGTGATGCAAAAATTAGATACGATCCAAAATCAAGTAACTCTGCTGACTAATCTGATAGTGCGCGAACATCAAGATACAAGGCATCTTTTCACTCAACTATCAGAAAGCCAAGAGAAAGAGGAGTTTATTCAGAATGTAAGTATATCTCCCTGCAAGATCAGCCAGCTAAATGAAGAAGATCAAAGCATGGTGAATGAACGAGAAAGGTGGAATGATAAAATTACCAGAAGATCTCGACAAAGGAAAAATCGTCTAGAGGAATGCGAATTCCCAAATAAGAAATATCAAGCAACAAGCCAAACACTGGCAAACCCTCGAAATCCTACGGCATTGAGAGTCAGAGAGAGTAGGCAGAGAAGGGTATTCTCGCCTCTGGGAGACTTGTTGGAAAATGTATTAGCACTATTGATTGCATAGAAAAAGATCACTGAGCTCGCTCCACCTATGGATCCCAAAGGAAGGCAATATGATCTTAACAAGAGATGTGCTTATCATTCAAGAGCACCAGGACATGCGACCGAGGAATGTTGGGCTCTGAAACACAAAATCCAGGATCTCATTGAAAATGGAGAACTGAAGATAGAAGTCCCTTTGACCAGAAAAGGCAAAAGGGAAATAAAGAGCTTAAGATGTCCACTCGAGACAGGCAGTTCAAAGGATGTGACGGCTATGAGCACCAATCCTGGCAGAACACAAGGTGGACTGATCTTAATATCGGGAGTGACAGAGGAGACAAGAAAGTCCTCTAAAGAAATTCATCCGCCACCATCAAATATCTTGTTTCCCAAAGCCAGCAACCACATTCCTGATTTTACCCTCCTGGAGGATGAAGAGGAAATATTGATCCTTTCCCGGGTGGAAAAAACCCAAGAAGAAAGTTCCTTACGAGAAATACAACAACAGTTTGAGAGTGATCTCATAATCAAATCCTCTCAAGCCCATGAGAAAGGTGAAGGAACAGATGAAGAAAAAGGTGGTGAAGTCCTCGAGGAAGCCAACCCATCGAGGAATCTAGAGTTCATCCCTTTCTGCGACGAGTCCAGTTTGCTCCTTAAGGAATATTCTGAATTAGAAGACGATCAAATTACGACCATGATTAAAGATATTCCAAACCAGGAGGTAACCTTTATCACAAGCCTCGAAGGCAACATAACCACTGACAACTGGACTATCAGGCCTCAGCTAGTCAAGAAGACGTAGATCTAGAGGAAAGTTGCGAGTTCCAGGGGATGTTGGGACGTTATCCTTTTCTTAGCATTATGCCTTTTATTTTCCATGCATACATAATCAAAAAATTAAAAAATCAAAAAATCAAAAAAATCAATCAAATCAGGTTCAGTTTTCACTAAAACCGGAACTACGAATGACTTGATCTCCCTTCACCCGGGAGTACGTAGACAGCCATTTCTGGTGCAGTCAAACCAAACCAAAAATTCAAAAACCCTCTAAACCAAAACAAAAGGTTCAAAAACCCATCAAACCAAACTCAAACTCAAAGACACTTCTCAAACCTCTCACACAAAAACCCAGAACTACGAATGACCTGATCTGCCTCCACCCAGGAGTACGTAGGCAGCCATTTATGGTGCGGTGTGACCTTCAAAGAAAAAACCCCAATAAAAACCAGTCCCAAGACACCAAAACCCTATAAAACCCAATTACTATCAAGTCTTCTTAGTCAACAGGCGCTGATGAGGTACTCTCCGACATCTCAACGTCAAGGAGAAGCTCACGATACATCAACAACAGAAAGTTATGAAAGAAGTGGAAAAACAAAGCTAGTCTGTGAACCCGTGGATAAACTGGACAACAATACCAATATGGCATTTTTTCTCTGAAGATGGAGGAGCAGCTTCAAGCTCCTGACCCTTGGTCTCCATACGAGCAAGACCATTCACTGCCATCTTCATGGTGTTGATGTGACCATCTATGAAAGCACTCATCTCTCCAACCAGGCTATTTGTATATGATCTGAGTATGGTGCTGTCTGCAATATAAACATCCCGGGTAGCTATGGCCTCGTCCCTCTCAGCAAAAGAGGCATCCCGAGCAACTAATGCCTCATCAATCTCCTCAAAAGTCGCATCACGAGTAGATTAAACCTCCTGTCTCTCCTCAAGAGATGCATCTCGAGTGGATCGAGCCTCGTCTCTAGCAGTAAAGGCTGTATACTTGCTAGAAAGGGCTATTAACATCGGTACTCTAGCCTGATCCCTCTCAAAGATCATCCGAGCTAGTGAATCAATAATAGCTAGATCTGTCCCAGCAGGGATGCTCAGTGGGTCGCTAACTAAGGCTGCTATCAAACCCACAAACAAATCATCCTCCGTGGGAGAATCAGGATCCTCCATAGGCTCCTCCTCATCGAAATCAATACTCGGAGCTAACTGGATAACTGCAGCCAATGCAATATAGGACTCCAACCATACCGAATACTCTGGAGAACGATCCAGATGGCTAGTTGAGAAATCAACCCCCTCCCTATGAGTCCAACACTCATAGGTCCTGATCAAGTCAGCTGACGACAAAGATGAAGTTGATATCCGATGATCTATACCCCCTCAAAGTGGTTAAGGCTATGGAATTGATCAAACTGGCCCATAACTGCCAGCAGATGATGTGCGGTCACCCCTCTCAAACCCGCTAGAGGCAAATAATCCATTTCGACTGCATGAGTGATAAAGCTGTGAGTGGACCTAAGTCCTGAGTGTAGAAAGATCGAAAAGGGATGCTTGATCTCCGATAAAAGTCCAGCCATGATGCCGCATTTGAACACTCCACTAGCTGGAAGGAGTATGACATGAATATCTCATGGGTAAAGCAGTACCCATGGTGTCTGAAGGTGCCGATCAGACCCAAATGTGTTATAAACCATACACACAGCAGAATGGTGTTGCCTTTGAAAATCCCCCTGGATGGATACTGCAGAAAGTAGCTGACTGCAGAGTCTCAACTAATATCATCAACAGAATTGTACTTCTAAGGGCACTAACCACTACCATCAAGCCAGTATCTAAGTGGTCCATATACAGGGGCATGTACAGATAAACAGTGATGCACAACAACATCACATCCACTTGTGCAAACTACCACTCATCTGCTGGAATAATAAAATCCCCAGAAAATCTCTCGTAACTGTCCAAACTACCAAAGCAATCAATCAAAAAGTCCATGGACACTACATGTCCGGCAGTAATATCCTCAGTGTTGACTCTGCGTCTCAAACCAGTCATGGTCATGAACTGACGTCTCATATCACTAATAACTGTCCTGGCACATGGCAGATCCAATGCCAAACCCGTGAGGCGCTCATACTCCTCCATCGTGGGATTCAACTCATGAAAGCCAAACCTGAAAAGCCTACATCCAAGAAAGACACTCAAGATCGATAACCCAGGTTAAGAGGACCCAATAGCACCTCAATATTGTTCCATCAAATTCAGAGCAAGTCTCAAAAGGAAAAGACATCGATACATCAAGACGACCAGTCACAGGGATGAAATGACAATTATTATAGGATGTAACCTATCAGCAACTCATCAGTCCTGATGTGCGAGAAGACTTGATCTCCTTTGACCCACAAAAGCACAGGGGCGACCGTCATGAAAAAGTTTATCTCATACTCGATGATATATTCCCTAAGCAAAAGGCCACAAACTAAAACCTCACAGATCAAAACAAATTCGGCTAAAGTCCTCACATACCCAGCCACCATAAGCTCTTAGGTCCAATCCATTGGAGTTTGAAGGCATCTCGATATCAATCATCAAAGTTGAAACAACAAAGCGATATATCAAGCATAATCATCATCAAGGACCTTCAAAGAGCTGAAACCCTGAATCTGAAACCTTCATCAAATCAGAAGAAAGGTCATCAAAGCCAATTGCTCCTACAAATCAAAAATAATGATTGGGGCATCCAAACATCAAGGCCCATATCCATTACCTGTTCACCATATGGGTTATGAGTTAAAAGACTTTTGTGATCTCGGCATCTTATCAGCCCATCAGTCAAACATACAATAAAGCAATCACCCCATATGACAAGCTAAACTGGGGCAAGTTCAGAATCAAAGACAACTCGATGTTGGGACCCTTACAATAAGACTTGGGCAATTTCAAAAATCGCAACAACTCAACACTGGGGCATTTATCAACCATCCAATGAAAATGCACCAGTCAACACCATCAGCATAGTCTGTCATCATCGAAGCTTCCATCATGGGTGATCTAGTATGATCAATCTGTCTTTTCCAATCATAATTTTCTTAGAATACTGCAATCTACTGATAAGGTACGCCTCTTTCATCTCTTTATATGATTTCAACTTCCAGTTACATGCATTAGCAAAGGTATACACGTTAAGTATAGATAAATTTTGCATTAGAACCTTAGAAAAAAGAGGAAAGGAAAAAAGATTTTTTCTTAACTTGTTATGAATTGGACTAATTTTGATAAGCGTCTGTGGAGCAAGAATCACGGGAACGATTAGAGAATTAAGATAATTCGACCTTTTAATTAGGCACGACATCCTATTTAAAGCACTTTTTGGAATAAACTTGGCCTCATATACATGTCTGAACTTTGCAATCATCGTAACTCTTAGTTGTGGGGTATGAAACTATGCCGACAAGGATGACAATTAGTAGCCAGCCTAATATCTCGAATCGTGGTCTGGGTTACTCGAGTTATTAAGCCTGAGGGGTGTCTTTACACCTGGTGCCCTAAAGCCATCTGGTTTAGGAGCCACCAGCCCAATTCTCGTTATATGGGTAACATAGTGCCTAAAAAATTGAGCATTACAAGAAGAAGAGGTAAAAACCTGAGCAGATCTAAATTGTGGCCTACGTTACTCGAGTAATTAAGCCCAAGGGGTGTCTCTACACCTGGTGCCCTAAAGCCGTCTGGTTTGAGAGTCACCGGCCCAACACTCACTACACGGGTAATTTAGAGCCTAAGAAAATGAATCTTGTACAGGCTCAGGCGAGGATCAAAAGAGTAGTCTGCCTGACTTGTCTCGAAGTGTGGCCTTTGTTACTCGAGCCAGTAAACCCTAAGGGGTGTCTTAACACCTAGTGCCCTAAAGCCATCTGGTTTAGGAGTCCTTGGTTTAAAACTCATTACATAGGTAACTCTGAATAGCCTAAGAAAACGAGACAAAGTTAAGCGAGGAAAATAGAAAAATTTTGCAAGATAAAAATGAGATTATCCAAAGTCATAGAAGCGAAACCCCTGCTAAGGGTTGCGTCACTCATAATGCACATGTCATATGATGTTTAATTTTGTGAAGTAGTGTCTAGAGCGAAGATGAGGTGTCTCTGATGAAGGAAGATCAGTCTTTTGAATATGATCCTACCCATGAAAAATGACCATAGACGCTTAAAATTTTTCTTGCGATTTCATAACTTGTCAAATGAAAATTTCAATTTACTTAGGAAAAATTCATTTTCATACTCCCTTTCAAGATCTTTAGCAATAAGATAAGAGCGCATTGAATACAAGCATTCAATTTCATAAACTTTAACTTCAAATGCCTCATTCACAAGATCACACTAACCCCGACAGCACGAGCCATCAAGCTTTCGGCACATATTGTTATTTGAATAAATGTGCAGGATATTGCTCACCGTAGACATGGTCAACAAAGCGAGTTTCTTCTGTGAACTGCAATAACAGCCTGCAAAAAGGCTGGGGCATTGCCGATTCCAAGAAATGGAAAGGATCTACGGCGGGACCAACTTCCTCATCAAAAGAAAAGGGAGAATTCCTGAAAGAAATCAAGGCGACATAAGTTGTCCCTCCACAAAAAGGGAAAAATTCTCAAGAGAGTTCCTTAACTCGGTAAAAATGGATGCCCAATAACAATAGGTCTGGCAAATGAAATCTACACCATCAAACATATCAACCTGAGCCAAGTCTTCACAAGTCGAGGCCTCTACAACGAAATTCAAATATGGGCAAAGACATCAGCAACACCAGGGTCATCAGCCAAGCCAACGTCTAACTCAGCAGGGTTGCAAGTAAAAAGCTTGCTCCTTTTCACACTCAATGATCAACCATTGGCACAACCCTAGCAAAACATCAGGAATGGTCCGATAGCAGAAATAGTATATCAATCCATCCCCATAAGGGACAGATGATGGAATCTGTTATATAAATATCCAGTGATATAAGACGTTGAATACTACTTTAACAAATATATCAGGATATCTCCTAGTGAAGCCATCAGTGTCTAAACCGACAAAGGGACCAGCACCAGGTCCCGATTCCAGATCTAGAAAAATAGCAGCCTCAACAAGATCCCCACTAGAGACGACATATGAAAGGGGAACATCTGAATCTGTGAATGACAAAAGGAGTGAGTTGATAAGCCCATCAAAATCCATGCATAAAAAGAAACTCCAAAACACCTCAGAAAGGGTGAGGTATGGTTCTACATCAATTCAATTAAGCATATGCATCAACTTATGACAAATTAAGATCTCATATCATGTCTGGTCTGTACATGTGCAACAAGCGCTACATCAGCGCACATCTCCATTAAAAAGTTAGGCATACATACCCAGTAGAGTTAAATATGCATACACATTAAATACACAAACTCGATGAAAAGTCTGCTACCGTTCGAGTAGGCATCAGGACAGTCCAATGATCAACCATTGTCCCTACCCTCAGGGTAGGCACTGTTGCAAACTATTAGTGTAGGTTATCATTAGGATAGGCATAGGGAGCACCCATTGAGGTAACTCGACAAAAGAGATATATCCCCAGCAGAGGAGCCTTCAGAAATGTACAACAACATCAGCCAAGAGAAAATTTTCCCCCTGATAGTATCGGCATATGTGAGAAACCATTGGGCTTAAACCAAGGTAACACCAAGGGCTACCACGGATGACGTCGTCCCCAGCAGAAAGTGGCAAGAACAATTAATGATAGCCTAACTATGATAGCCTACCAATGGCATCCTACCAACAACAAAGGATATCATAAAGGACATCGTCCCCCAACAGAAATGTAGCAAACATTTCAGTCTATCTTCATCAAATAAAGCATCGGCAACACCGATGGAAATCAAACCGTTCGAGTCAACACCAGCATAGACATCAGCAGCACTGATGAAAGTCAACCGTTGAGATCAGCCCCAACACAGGCATCATCCATGACCGGTCAGGGTAAGTGATTTACGATGCGATTTGCGATACGATATGCGATTTGCGATGCAATTTGTGATACGATATGCGATATGCGAAGTGCGAAATGCGATTTATGAAAACACGTTAACATTCATTGCATTGCGATTTGCAACATTAATATCTTATCATATTTCAAGTGTCTAGCAATCTTTATCATGTTCATTCCATTACATTACATAAACATGATAAAGAGGGGCATCTGTAGACACTCAAAATTTTGTTTTCCTGTTACTAACCCAATAGGAGGGCAAAATTATCTTCTCAACCCAGTCACCAATACCAAGATGTCAACTTAACCATGATCACCAATATCAGGATGTCAAACTCAACCCCGATCTCAATACCGGGCCATCAGTTCAACCCCGGTCTCAATACTAGGCCATCAGATCAACCCCGGTCTTAATACTGGGATATCAATTCAGCCCTAGTCACAACCCAGGAGGTACAGTTAAGCCCCGGTCACAACCAGGAGATCTAGTTCAGCCCCAGAGACAACCCTGGGAAGCTAATCCAACCTTCAAAGACAAACCTGAAGCATCACATCAGCCCCGGTCTTAACCCAAGAGTTATAGGTCAGCCCCGCTCTCAACCCGGGAGGTACAGGTCAGTCCCGGTCTCAACCCAGGAGGTACAGGTCAGCCCCGGTCTAAACCCGGGAAGTCAGGTCAACTTTGGAAACATTCCTAAAGCATAAAAACATCTCCAGAGGAAAACCTAGAGTGACCAAGTCAACCTCGAAGAACAAACTGAAGACAAACAGACTCAAATAGGATCTAAACCTTGGAAACAACCCCAGGAAGTCAACCGAAGGCTATGCCGACTTTGAAGGCAACCCCGGGAGGGGCAAAATGGTTATTTTTCCAACTTGAAGCTGATTTGGTCAAACACAAGCTGAATTGATGCCACCAAGGTCAGAAAGAAACATAACGGTGATCCCGAGTGAAAACAGCGCAAGACAGCTCGATGGATAAATTACAGGGAAACGAAGACCCAGTTATGAACCTATCTTTTTGGACTTAAAAGGGGTTAAATCCTATGTCATTGCGACACTCTCGGCGAGGGCTTTTCAGAAAGATATAGCACGCCTCAAACGGACGCTCCGATTAAAAGTTATGAAGTTTTAAACCTAACATCGCATTGCTCGGCGTGCACGCACTTTGAGGCAGCTGGGCCTGCCTCCCGAGATGCCCCACATGGAACCACGGGTAGACCCGCTACTACTACAAATAGAGTGGAGGCACTCGGGTCTATATATATGAGTGCTTCCCCCTCTCATTTTCAAGTTAGAAATCATTCTAGAGCCCTGCTCGTTTTGTTTCTCGACCAAACCTTTGTCTTCTAAATCCAATTTTTTTTACTTTAACACGTAGATATACCCAAATACTACCACATATCAAAAAATAACCGGTAGATTCAGATGTTTAAAGCCTACGATTTGGCAAAAAGCCCGTGTAGCAGTCCATTGTGAGTATTTTTACGATCAGCAAGTTAATACTACTTCTTTGTACTATTTTGCACTTGTGTATCAAGTTTTGTTTTCTAAATATGCCCAGAACTTAGTTTCGTGGCCGTTTTAGTTAAAATTTGGTATATTTTTGTACATAAACGCATTTTCTGGCATTTATACAACTCGGATTGACGATCCCTCAGCTCTAATAGCTTCAATGCACTAGCATCTTCGTTTTGGCAACATCGTAGGACTGGGTTATCTTCGCAGTCCGGGTTTGGCTTTTTTTTTTTGTATATATTTAACTGTATATATACTAACTTTTCAATTTTGTCAAGCCCGGATGTCCAATCCGAGGTAGTTTACTGCTTTTATATATATTTATGCATATATAAGCAACTTTCACCACCACTGGGTTCTCTTGCCAGTCTTGGTTGACTACATTTCTGTCAATATATATATATATATATATATATATATATATTTATATTTCAGTGCGGCCTGGATCATTCTGTGGCCTTTATACTATTTTTTGCACCCTTCGCCATTACTGGGTTATCTTCCCAGTCCCTAGTTACCTACTTTTCTGTACATTTATATTTCAGTTTGGCCTGAATTATTCTGTGGCCTTTTTACTGCTTTTATATATAAATATGCATATATAAGCAGCCTTCACCACCACTGGGTTCTCTTCCCTGTCTTGGTTGACTACTTTTCTGTCAATATATATATATATATATATATATATATATATATATTTCAATTCCAGTCCGGGCTTTACAGCTTTTGTATATATAACTATATATATATATTGCTTTACTCTCTTTCATTCAATTGTTGATTTAAATATTCATTTTATATAAATCGGCACTGACATATCTGCGGGCGAATAAGATTTATTTAAATCTCGCCAACTCTAGTTTTCAAACGGTTCAAAACATGTAGAGACTGAACTGGGGAGCTAGAATGGCTAAGATTTATTTAAATCTAGCATTTTTCTAATTTCAGTTACAAAAGTAACCTCGCGTCCCTTAGATTGCTATCTAGTGGGAACGAGACGCTTCGGCCATGCGAACCGGGATTTACTAAATGAATCCTCGGTTCTGGTGACATTTGGGATATATTTCTTTTTCTGTACAAATTTGAACTGTGCAAGTTTACTGGCTACTCATATGTAAGCCTAGGAATCGTGTGATTCATGATTAAACTGATCATAATCTGATTCCCACGATGGACAAACTCCACTTTACGAATGTACCCTACCATTTTTTCTGTAGAAATGTACATACAAAAGACCTTAAAACGGTTATCCGGATTTAAGGTCTCAACATAGTGAAAAATATAGTTTGTCTTGTCAGAGTCCCTCCGATGGCTGTCATGCCTATAAGGAGACCAACACTTGTATATTTGATGTGGTCGAGGATGCTTCGCAACCCAACAAATCACCATTCAAATGCAAGCCTTAAGGCTATAAAGATAAAATGGAAGTATCAACATGCTTCAATTCATATGATAGCGTAAGGGTTTGATAACCAGCTTTCAAAACATCATTTTTAATCTTTTTGAAAAGAAAAGCTTTTGCAAATCAAATCAAACACTTTTACAAATCAAATCAAAGATTTTTGGCAAATCAAATCAAATCCTTCGTATATAGGTTCAACGAAGCAAAGCACTACTTTTAAATCGAACAAACATAGGCCCAATTTCAAACAGCATTCACATACGCATTTTAGTTTTAAGGGAAATATTGAAAAGATGCGGTACCGTGTTTACACGGGAGTTGTGGGGTGCCTAACAACTTCCCCACACTTAACCAATCCCCCGAGCTCAAAACTTTGTTTCAAAGATCAAGTTTCGACAGTTTCCAGCAATTGGGCCTCTTTCAAATAAAACTTGGTTGAGTTAGTACAACCATTTCAAATCTACCAACTAGCGACTCTGTAAAACGTTCAAATCATCGACATAATACATGTTGGCCTTTTCCTAAAAAACCCTTCAAAACCTTTTTTCGCAATAAAAAGAGTAAGGGTAGAGATAACTTAGGAAGAGAGAAAGATCCGGGTTGTGATTCGACCCCCGAATTTTTTTCCGACGTTGACAACTATTGGACCACCAGAATTCTGAGGTACTACTGAACCATTAGAAGCTCAATCTTGGATACAAGAAATTGAGAAAGCATTTGAATTACCAAGGGTTGGGGCTGAGCAGAAAACTTCGTTTGCCACTTATATATTAAAAGGGGAAGCGAATTTTTGGTGGGGAGCAAATAAGACAAGAGCTGGCACATGAGTAATTACTTGGGAAGGATTTAAAGAAATTTTCTTTTAGAATTATTTTCCTCCTGGTATGCAGAGTAGGATGGAAGTTCGATTCTTGGAACATAAGCAAAATGATATGACAGTATCACAGTATGCAACTAAATTTAATGAGCTGGCTCGATTTGCTCCACACCAGGTGGATACTGAGGAGAGGAAAGCAAGACATTTTGAGCAAGGATTGAAGCCTTGGATTTATAATAAAATGTCCGTTCTGCAAATCGGATCTTTTGGTGCAATTCTTGAAAAGGCAATTATCGCTGAAGGAGGTAGTGAAGTAATGAATCTTTACAAAAAGGATCAGAAAAATAAAGGAAAGATTGAGGGAATGGTTAAGAAGGAAATGAGTAGTGGAAATGGAATTAATAAGAAGAGGAAATGGAATAACCCTGGTAATGTTTATTCTAGTGGTCAGCAGAAGAAAAAGTTTTAACCTTGTAAGAATTGTGGAAAGAGCCATTCTGGAGTTTTCTTGAAGGGAAAGACTGTGTGCTACAGATGTGGACATGAAGGTCATATCTCTCCAAACTGCCCTAATCAAAAGAGGAGTCTTGGTTGTTTTGTTTATGGAGCATTGGATTATCTGGCAAGGAATTATCCGAAGAAGGGAACTGAAGGAGGAGCTGGCAACAAAGGAAATAGTAGCGGGAAAGTAGGAGTACCAGGTTTATCTCCGTAGAATAGGCCAGTCGCCAAAACTTTTAATATGACGGTGCAAGATGCAGTGGCATCAAGGGAAGTAGTTGCAGGTATCGTCTCAATCAACAATATTAATGCTTACGTATTATTTAATTCTGGAGCAACTTGTTCTTTCGTATCCCATGAATTTGCTAGACGGTTAGAAATGCCTTTATCAGTTTAGAAATTCCCTTAAAAAATGAAGTTACCAATAAGGAAGTGATTTCTGTAGAGTATGTCTATAAGGATTGTTGTGTAAACATAAAGGAATTTAGTTTAACTGTGGCTTTGATTATGATTCAATTGGGGGAGTTTGATGTTATATTGGGAATGGTTTGGCTATTTATGATAGTAGTGTGCATACAAGCCAATCATGTATGATGATAAAGCACATACTTTGTAAACAATCTTATTTATTTATTAATAAAATATTCATTTAAGGCATATAATTATCTACATGGTGCTGTTTTTATAATATGTAAATAACCCATAGTTTTAAGCAATGCTTTTAGAATCATGATGAGATCATGATAATGAGATCTAAATTCTTAGAAAGCTTAAAAACTAAAATAGTTCCCAATTGTGGGATTACTAAAATGGGGATTAGTAAATCCGGATAGATTGGTACATATGTTGCTTGCTCATTGGATGAGGATGACTGATCTCATGGTCATTTGTGTGGAGACACTAAAGCAAGTATGTAGGTGCTTATTGGAGAATAAGTTCACTGAACATAACTCGCTATGGAATACCTAATGGAGTTTTACTCGCCTGTCAATAGGAATTCCTAATGTGATAGTAGTACAAGTGATCCTTGGACTTGAGATCATCATAGTATCTTGTATGTAACAAATTATACTTTGACTAATTCTTTAAGGCCTTTTAAGGCATATATAGGGTATGCTTGGGTATAATGAGTTGCATATGGAGATAATGAATGATCAATAAAGAATCTACCACCTCTAATAAAAGAGGAGATATGTCCTATGTGATTCGTTAAATGATAACCCAGGAATCCTTGGCCAAGGTAGAATGAAATTAGAAAGAGGTTTCTAATTTGCATTATTTGGAGTTGTGCATTTTCTAATCGAAATACATATGATTAAATAAATTAAGACTTGACAGTAAATCCATATCTTATATTTAATTGGGACATTGTATGGTGGAAGGATTGAATTGTATGGTAACTATTAACTCACAGGTTCTTTTATGATTAATGTTGAAATCTATATTATCTGGAAAGTCGTTGATCGCTAGGGAGGCTTATCCCTATTATAGAATAAATGTTATTTATTTAAATAGATTATTAGTTTAATTTATTTATTTAAATAAGATTAGAATTGTTCTAATTGATTTATTCATAATCGATTTAATATGGAGAACCTAAAGGGTCACACCATAAAAGGAAGAAGAATTATTTAAGAAGAAAATGGCATAATAGTAATAATGCATTAAGTATAATTAATTTAATCTATGGTGATAGAATAAATTAAATAGCTTAATGTTTATTATTTAATATTTTAGAAATATTAAATATAAATTAATAAGAGGAGTCTTATTAATATTATTATTATTATTATTATTTTAATTCTAAAGGAGTTTAGGAATTAATATAATATCAGTACTCTCTCTCTCTCAATCCTAATAAGATTAGGATATAAATTAATTAAAAGTGTTTAATTAATTAATTAAATAAAACCCTATTCTAATTAGATTAGGAGGGTTAACCTAATATCTATATAAGAGAGTCTTATATCAGAAATAAGGTACGTGAATTTTTTCAAGAGTTGGGAGTACACATATTCTATAGAGATAGAAACAAGGGTTAAGCCAATAACCCATCTTCTTGAGTTCTTCATCTTCCTTGGTGGATCACCGTTAGAGGCCAAACATTTTGGTGGCTGACATTGATCAAAGGAAGGAGCCACTACAGAGGAATCGAAGGAATCAAAGGAGTAGAACTTGTACCTGAGGAAGCTTGGATCTTCAAAGGTATAATTCTGTTTTTCTCCTTCTATATTCACTGATAATTGATGCACAAGAATGATCATGGTTATGGGTTTGTATAAATTTTTGAAAATCTAGTTTTTGCGCTTCCGCCCTATTTATGTGATTTGATTGCATGATTGCGTTACGTACAAACCCAACAATTTAAGCATGGGGCGACCAGTGATTGTTAAAAAAAACTAGTAAACCTTTAACCTACAAAGAAATCTAGGGTGGTATTTTATGGTACTAAATTTCCAAGACAATCTCGATGTCTGTCAATGATGCAAGCAAAGACGTTGTTGCAAAAAGGTTGTGTGGGGTATCTAGCTTATGTAGTAGATACTCAATGAGAAATGGGAAAGATAGAACAGATTGAAGTAGTAAATGAGTTTATAGATGTTTTCCTAGAGGAAATACCTAGTCTTCCACCGGACAGAGAGGTAGAATTTGTGATTGACTTAGTGCCAGGTACGGCACCAATTTCGAAAGCACCGTATAGAATGGCTTCATTAGAAATGAAGGAATTGATGATACAATTGCAAGAGTTATTAGATAAGAAGTACATTCGACCTAGTACATCTCCTTGGGGGTGCCTTTGTTGTTTGTAAAGAAGAAAGATGGATCATTGAGACTTTGTATCGACTACAGGGAGTTGAACAAAGTAACGATTAAAAATAAATATCTGTTGCCTAGGATCAACGATCTGTTTGATCAATTAAAAGGGGCGAAATATTTTTCAAAGATAGATTTAAGAACTGGATATCATCAGTTGAAGGTAAGAGAAGAAGATGTTCCAAAGACAGCATTCAGAACTCGTTATGGTCACTACGAGTTTCTGGTAATGTCGTTTGGATTGACGAATGCACCAGCCGCGTTCATGGATATGATGAATCGAGTATTCAAGCCGTAATTGGATATGTTCGTGGTTGTGTTTATAGATGATATTTTGGTTTATTCCAAGACGCAGAATGAGCATGTGAAACATTTGAGAATTGTGTTGGAAACACTTAGGAAAGAAAAATTATATGCGAAGTTCAACAAGTGTGAATTTTGGTTAGAAATAGTTCAGTTTTTGGGTCATGTAATTGACAATGAAGGAATATCGGTAGATCCAGCAAAAGTGGAAGCAGCGATAAATTGGGAGTACACATATTCTATAGACATAGAAACAAGGGTTAAGCCAATAACCCATCTTCTTGAGTTCTTCATCTTCCTTGGTGGATCACCGTTAGAGGCCAAACATTTGGGTGGCTGACATTGATCAAGGGAAGGAGCCACTACAGAGGAATCGAAGGAATCAAAGGAGTAGAACTTGTACCTGAGGAAGCTTGGATCTTCAAAGGTATAATTCTGTTTTTCTCCTTCTATATTCACTGATAATTGATGCACAAGAATGATCATGGTTATGGGTTTGTATAAATTTTTGAAAACCTAGTTTTTGCGCTTCCGCCCTATTTATGTGATTTGATTGCATGATTGCGTTACGTACAAACCCAATAGTGGTATCAAAGCCAATCTTGTGCTAATTATCAGTCTATGTGATTCCATACATATATGATATGCGATTGGATCGAGTTCTGGGCAACAAAAATTTTTCAGATTCTGCGAAGCTGCGCAGCTGCGCCGGTACAAGGCAATATTGCTGCGCAGCTGCGCCGGTTACTGTTCCTGGTTTTCATGCTGCACAGCTGCGCCGGTTCCCTTTACATTCTTGGCGCAGCTGCGCCACTGGACAGGAACTGAATTTTTTTTTGTTTTATTTAATTAAATGAATGGTTTATTTAATTAATAAAAGTTTAAAATAAAGATGTTTATTTTATATGAAATGAGATTTCAGAATTGCTAAAATTAAAGAGTTTAATTTGAAATTGTTTTTGAATGAAATAAAGGAGTTTATTTTTCAAAAAACAAAGTTTAGCAAACTTTTGTCCATTAACTGATATTAATACATATATAGAATGAATTTATTTTCATGAGATGAATAAGTTTTATTGATACGTATGATGATATGTATGGTAATAAAAGGGATTGATTATGGACTATGATCAATGTGATTGGATTTTATTTTGGTTGAATGCTTGAATGAATGGGTTTTATAAAATGGGGTCTGCGTACCTCGTCTTCTCTAGTTTTATTCTCGATGTAAATTCTATCTCCTTTCTATATACCTCCCCTTGACTGCTGATCAAGGTTTCTATTTAATTTTAAATAGTTAATGTAATAGAGATAGTTAGAATTATTTTGAAGAAATTGGAGACCAAGGAGCAAGGAGCGCGTGAAGACCCGTTTGTATGGAGCCCGGGTTTAAATGTAATAGTTACATTTAAAATTTAAATTCTTACACTCCTAGGTTTGACCTTTTGGTTCACTTGGCGGCTCTAGTGAACCAAACTAGAATAAAAGTCCATAATCAATCCGGGTAGAATATAGTATTCTATATTGCATGCTAAATATTATATATATTATATTTTATACAAACATGCTTCGCATGTTTAATAAAATGACGCGTATTTTATATATATATATATGTGTGTGTGTGTGTGCATGCGCGCTTAACAAGATGAGACAAATAATAACAAACTCCTCAAAGAAATAATATTAAGTCTGAAGCGTTCAAATGATATTTAGAATATCGAACGTCGCCTTCTAGCATGATTAATTAATAGAGTATTAAATATTTAATATGAGTTTGTTGTGCTATCCACAAGGCGAGTATTGAATATTTAAGATGTTAATTAATCACATTTGATGCTTATCAAGAAAATTGAACGATCTAGTCTTGTTGTGCTATCCACAAGGACGAAAATTTTTCTTTTTGAATTTATGGAAGTGCTAGGCTGGACTTAACTTAAATCATTTTAGTTCGGATGTGCACACACATGACCATTATGATTTAAGAGGCAAAATAAAATGAGTTACATGGTGATGTAATTGACAAGAGTTGTCTACCTATTTATTTGTATATCGCTTATTGTGCTATCCACAAGGTTATATACATTTGAAATGGAATCCTTAATCTCACTAGCAAATCTTTAATTAGATATTGCCGAACTATATAAGTGAGGGTAATATAGTTTGATGAAGATAGTGGGAGATACCAATTTAAAATAAAGACCTAAATTTATTTTGGTGTGCAAAGTTAATAAAATGAATATTTGCTAAAATGTTGTCTTTTCACATGCAGAATTTTAAAAATGTCAAAATCACTAATCTCACTACGAAGCATACTTGATGCAAATAAGCTTACCGGCCCGAATTATGAGGACTGGCTAAGAAATCTGAGAATTGTTCTCACTGCTGAAAAGATTTCTTATGTCCTAAATTCCACTATCCCTGAATCTGTTTCAGAAACAGCCTCTGAGGAAGAGATTGCCACTTTCAATAAGTGGCAAGATGATGCATCTGTGGCTCAATGCATCATGCTCACATCCATGAATAACGAGCTTCAGCGTCAGCACGAAAAAATGGATGCTCCTGCTATGCTGCTTCACCTCAAGGAGTTGTATGGTGAACAGAGTAGGACTGCTAGATATGAGATATCTAAGGAGCTCTTCCGATCTCGGATGACCGAGGGCACTGTCGTTGACTCATGTTCTGAAGGTAATCAATTTGATTGAACGCCTTAGACAGCTTGGGTTCGTCATGGATGGGGAGTTGAGTCAAGACTTGGTCTTGCAGTCACTCCCTGAGACCTTCTCGCAGTTTGTGGTTAATTTTCACATGAATAAGCTAGATGTCAGCCTGCCTGAGCTGCTTAACATGCTGAAAACTGCAGAAGGTCACTTCTCATCCAAGAAAAACCATGTCTTGATGGTGGATTCTTCCAATAAAAGGAAGAGGCCCAAGGTGTCTTCTGAAAAGAAGAAATCTAAGAAGGCTAAGGGAAAAGGGAAAGAAAAGGAGAAAAAGAAACCTGAACCAGCTAAAGGAATGTACTTTCATTGCAATGAGCCGGGACATTGGAAGAGGAACTGAAAGAAGTTTCTAGCAGAGAAGAAGCTTGGAGAAGCTTCGACTTCCAATCAAGGTTTGTTTATGATTGAAATTAATTTTTCTGAAAGTCATAATTCTACTTGGGTATTGGATACCGGCTGTGGTTCTCACATATGTAATACTGTGAAGGGACTGGTCAGAAGTAGAAAGTTGAATAAAGATAAGGTGATCCTACGAGTGGGAAATGGAGCAAAAGTTGCTGCATTAGCTGTAGGAACTTATTGTTTAGCAATGCCTTCGGGCAAATCCATTTATCTTAATAACTGTTATTATGTTTTGAATATTATTAAAAATATTATTTCAATTTCTGTATTGGATATGGAAGGTTTTGACGTTATTATAAAGAACAATGGTTGTTCTATTTATAAAGACGATGTTTTATATGGTATTGGAAATTTGCGAAATGGACTTTATACACTTGACTTACAAGAAAATATATTTCAAATTAAACAAATTAAGAAAAGGAAAAGAGATGATATTAATTATACCTATATATGGCACTGTAGACTCGATCATATCAATGAAACAAGATTATCCAAGTTGCATAAAGATGGGCTCCTCGAGCTATCTGATTATGAATCATATCCAACTTGTGAATCTTGTCTCATGGGTAAAATGACTAAATCTCCTTTTAGTGGAAAAGGAGAGAAAGTTACAGAGTTGTTGGCATTTATTCACACAGACGTTTGTGGACCTATGACAACAAGTGCACGGGGTGGGTATTCTTATTTTATTACTTTCACTGATGATCACTCAAGATTTGGATATGTGTATTTAATGAAATACAAATCAGAATCATTTGAAAAGTTCAAAGAGTTCAGAAGTGAAGTAGAGAAACAAACGGGCAAGAGTATTAAGATACTTCGATCAGATCGAGGTGGAGAATACTTAAGCAGTGAGTTTCTCAATTGTCTCAGAGAAAATAGTATAATCTCACAATGGACTCCTCCAGATACACCACAGTTAAATGGAGTATCTGAAAGGAGAAATCGAACACTGTTGGACATGGTTCGATCCATGATGAGTTTTACCGACCTTCTAATTTCCTTCTGGGGATATGCCCTAGAAACGGCTGCATACCTACTTAATAAGGTACCTACCAAATCCGCCCCAAAGACTCCATATAAGATGTGGAAAGGGAGGAAACCAAATCTTAAGCATGTTAAGACTTGGGGTTGTCCAGCTTATGTCAAAAAGTTTGAAAATGATAAGCTACAGACTAAATCCGATAAGTGTAGATTTGTGGGATACCCTAAAGAAACCGTAGGGTATTATTTCTATCATCCAACTGATCAAAAGGTGTTTGTTGCAAAACATGCTACCTTCTTAGAGAAAGAGTTTATCCATGAAGGGGTCAGTGGGAGTAAGATATATCTTGAAGAAGTTCAAGAACCACAAGTTACCACGGACCAAAGTCAAGTACCTAACCAAGTAGAAGAACCTACTGTACCACACCCTGTTCGTAAATCTGGAAGAGTACCGCAGATACCTGAGAGGTATGGATTCGTTATAGAGGATGACGATGAGGTACACATCATGAATGATGATCCATTGAATTACGAACAGGCTATGAGTAATAAAGACTCAGGGAAATGGCTTGAAGCCATGAAATCTGAAATGGACTCCATGTATGAAAACAAAGTATGGACTTTGGTTTCACCACCTGAAGGTATTAAACCTATTAGGTGTAAATGGGTTTTTAAGAAAAAGACTGGAGCAGACGGAAAGGTAGAGACCTATAAGGCCCGACTGGTTACAAAAGGTTTCAAACAAAGACAAGGAGTTGACTATGATGAAACCTTCTCACCAGTAGCCATGCTCAAGTCCATTCGAATTTTGCTTGCGATTGCAGCTTACAACGACTATGAGATCTGGCAGATGGACGTGAAAACGGCCTTCCTCAATGGGAAACTTGAGGAGGATGTGTATATGACACAGCTAGAGGGATTTATCTCAAAAGTTGGAACAAAGCAAGTCTGTAAGCTACAACGATCCATTTATGGGTTGAAGCAAGCTTCTCGTAGATGGAACATTTGTTTTGATGAGACAATCAAAGAGTTTGATTTTATCAAAAACGAGGATGAACCTTGTGTATACAAGAAGGTTAGTGGGAGCGCAGTATCATTCCTTGTATTATATGTTGATGATATATTACTGATAGGGAATGACATTCCTATGTTACAATCCATTAAAATCTGGTTATCTAAAAACTTCTCCATGAAGGACTTGGGTGAAGCATCCTATATTTTGGGAATAAAGATCTATAGAGATAGATCTAAAAGGATGCTCGGCTTATCCCAAGGAACGTACATTGATACGATGCTAAAGAGGTTTAGCATGGAAGATTCCAAAAGAGGTCTCATGCCGATGAGCCATGGAATAAATCTCTCCAAGAAACAGGCCCCAAAGACACCTGAGGAGAGAGACCGTATGAGTAAGATCCCTTATGCTTCTGCAATAGGATCTATCATGTAAGGTATGATATGTACTAGATCAGATGTTGCTCACGCACTTAGTGTAACAAGCAGATACCAGTCGAATCCAGGAGAAGAGCACTGGAAGGCAGTGAAAAATATCCTAAAGTACTTGAGAAGGACTAAAGATATTTTTCTTGTCTACGGTGGGTCTGAATTAAAACTCGAGGGATTCACGGACTCATGTTTTCAAACAGACCAAGATGACAGTAAATCTGTTTCAGGGTATGTGTTTACCTTGAACGGAGGTGCAGTGAGTTGGAAGAGTTCTAAGCAGCAAACAGTTGCTGATTCAGTGACAGAGGCAAAGTATATAGCTGCAAGTGAAGCTGCAAAGGAAGCTGTTTGGATGAAAAAGTTCATAACTGAACTTGGTGTGGTTCCTAGCATCGGAGAAACAATTCCCGTATACTGTGACAACACCGGAGCGGTTGCACAGGCTAAGGAACCCAGGTCTCATCAGAAATCTAAACACGTGTTGCGGCGATTTCACTTAATCAGGGAGATCATTGAAAGAGGAGACGTCACCTTGGAGCGTGTGGACTCTCAAGACAACATTGCAGATCCATTTACTAAAGCTCTAACACAACAGCAGTTTGATCGTCACTTAGAGAAGATGGGTATGAGATACCATGGCGATTGGCTTTAGTGCAAGTGGGAGATTGATAGTAGTGTGCATATAAGCCAATCATGTATGATGATAAAGCACATACTTTGTAAACAATCTTATTTATTTATTAATAAAATATTCATTTAAGGCATATAATTATCTACATGGTGCTGTTTTTATAATACGTAAATAACCCATAGTTTTAAGCAATGCTTTTAGAATCATGATGAGATCATGATAATGAGATCTAAATTCTTAGAAAGCTTAAAAACTAAAATAGTTCCTAATTGTGGGATTACTAAAATGGGGATTAGTAAATCTGGATAGATTGGTACATATGTTGCTTGCTCATTGGATGAGGATGACTGATCTCATGGTCATTTGTGTGGAGACACTAAAGCAAGTATGTAGGTGCTAATTGGAGAATAAGTTCACTGAACGTGACTCGCTATGGAATACCTAATGGAGTTTTACTCGCATGTCAATAGGAATTCCTAATGTGATAGTAGTACAAGTGATCCTTGGACTTGAGATCATCATAGTATCTTGTATGTAACAAATCATACTTTGACTAATTCCTTAAGGCCTTTTAAGGCATATATAGGGTATGCTTGGGTATAATGAGTTACATATGGAGATAATGAATGATCAATAAAGAATCTACCACCTCTAGTAAAAGAGGAGATATGTCCTATGTGATTCGTTAAATGATAACCCAGGAATCCTTGGCCAAGGTAGAATGAAATTAGAAAGAGGTTTCTAATTTGCATTATTTGGAGTTGTGCATTTTTTAATCGAAATACATATGATTAAATAAATTAAGACTTGACAATAAATCCATGTCTTATATTTAATTGGGACATTGTATGGTGGAAGGATTGAATTGTACGGTAACTATTAACTCACTGGTTCTTTTATGATTAATGTTGAAATCTATATTATCTGAAAAGTCGTTGATCGCTAGGGAGGCTTATCCCTATTATAGAATAAATGTTATTTATTTAAATAGATTATTAGTTTAATTTATTTATTTAAATAAGATTAGAATTGTTCTAATTGATTTATTCATAACCGGTTTAATATGGAGAACCTAAAGGGTCACACCATAAAAGGAAGAAGAATTATTTAAGAAGAAAATGGCATGATAGTAATAATGCATTAAGTATAATTAATTTAATCTATGGTGATAGAATAAATTAAATAGCTTAATATTTATTATTTAATATTTTAGAAATATTAAATATAAATTAATAAGAGGAGTCTTATTAATATTATTATTATTATTATTATTTTAATTCTAAAGGAGTTTAGGAATTAATATAATATCAGTACTCTCTCTCTCTCAATCCTAATAAGATTAGGATATAAATTAATTAAAAGTGTTTAATTAATTAATTAAATAAAACCCTATTCTAATTAGATTAGGAGGGTTAACCTAATATCTATATAAGAGAGTCTTATATCAGAAATAAGGTACGTGAATTTTTTCAAGAGTTGGGAGTACACATATTCTATAGAGATAGAAACAAGGGTTAAGCCAATAACCCATCTTCTTGAGTTCTTCATCTTCCTTGGTGGATCACCGTTAGAGGCCAAACATTTTGGTGGCTGACATTGATCAAAGGAAGGAGCCACTACAGAGGAATCGAAGGAATCAAAGGAGTAGAACTTGTACCTGAGGAAGCTTGGATCTTCAAAGGTATAATTTTGTTTTTCTCCTTCTATATTCACTGATAATTGATGCCAAGAATGATCATGATTATGGGTTTGTATAAATTTTTGAAAATCTAGTTTTTGCGCTTCCGCCCTATTTATGTGATTTGATTGCATGATTGCGTTACGTACAAACCCAACAATTTAAGCATGGGGCGACCAGTGATTGTCAAAAAAAACTAGTAAACCTTTAACCTACAAAGAAATCTAGGGTGGTATTTTATGGTACTAAATCTCCAAGACAATCTCGATGTCTGTCAATGATGCAAGCAAAGACGTTGTTGCAAAAAGGTTGTGTGGGGTATCTAGCTTATGTAGTAGATACTCAATGAGAAATGGGAAAGATAGAACAGATTGAAGTAGTAAATGAGTTTATAGATGTTTTCCTAGAGGAAATACCTAGTCTTCCACCGGACAGAGAGGTAGAATTTGTGATTGACTTAGTGCCAGGTACGGCACCAATTTCGAAAGCACCGTATAGGATGGCTTCATTAGAAATGAAGGAATTGATGATACAATTGCAAGAGTTATTAGATAAGAAGTACATTCGACCTAGTACATCTCCTTGGGGGTGCCTTTGTTGTTTGTAAAGAAGAAAGATGGATCATTGAGACTTTGTATCGACTACAGGGAGTTGAACAAAGTAACGATTAAAAATAAATATCTGTTGCCTAGGATCAACGATCTGTTTGATCAATTAAAAGGGGCGAAATATTTTTCAAAGATAGATTTAAGAACTGGATATCATCAGTTGAAGGTAAGAGAAGAAGATGTTCCAAAGACAGCATTCAGAACTCGTTATGGTCACTACGAGTTTCTGGTAATGTCGTTTGGATTGACGAATGCACCAGCCGCGTTCATGGATATGATGAATCGAGTATTCAAGCCGTAATTGGATATGTTCGTGGTTGTGTTTATAGATGATATTTTGGTTTATTCCAAGACGCAGAATGAGCATGTGAAACATTTGAGAATTGTGTTGGAAACACTTAGGAAAGAAAAATTATATGCGAAGTTCAACAAGTGTGAATTTTGGTTAGAAATAGTTCAGTTTTTGGGTCATGTAATTGACAATGAAGGAATATCGGTAGATCCAGCAAAAGTGGAAGCAGCGATAAATTGGGAGTACACATATTCTATAGACATAGAAACAAGGGTTAAGCCAATAACCCATCTTCTTGAGTTCTTCATCTTCCTTGGTGGATCACCGTTAGAGGCCAAACATTTGGGTGGCTGACATTGATCAAGGGAAGGAGCCACTACAGAGGAATCGAAGGAATCAAAGGAGTAGAACTTGTACCTGAGGAAGCTTGGATCTTCAAAGGTATAATTCTGTTTTTCTCCTTCTATATTCACTGATAATTGATGCACAAGAATGATCATGGTTATGGGTTTGTATAAATTTTTGAAAACCTAGTTTTTGCGCTTCCGCCCTATTTATGTGATTTGATTGCATGATTGCGTTACGTACAAACCCAATAGTGGTATCAGAGCCAATCTTGTGCTAATTATCAGTCTATGTGATTCCATACATATATGATATGCGATTGGATCGAGTTCTGGGCAACAAAAATTTTTCAGATTCTGCGAAGCTGCGCAGCTGCGCCGGTACAAGGCAATATTGCTGCGCAGCTGCGCCGGTTACTGTTCCTGGTTTTCATGCTGCACAGCTGCGCCGGTTCCCTTTACATTCTTGGCGCAGCTGCGCCACTGGACAGGAACTGAAATTTTTTTTGTTTTATTTAATTAAATGAATGGTTTATTTAATTAATAAAAGTTTAAAATAAAGATGTTTATTTTATATGAAATGAGATTTCAGAATTGCTAAAATTAAAGAGTTTAATTTGAAATTGTTTTTGAATGAAATAAAGGAGTTTATTTTTCAAAAAACAAAGTTTAGCAAACTTTTGTCCATTAACTGATATTAATACATATATAGAATGAATTTATTTTCATGAGATGAATAAGTTTTATTGATACGTATGATGATATGTATGGTAATAAAAGGGATTGATTATGGACTATGACCAATGTGATTGGATTTTATTTTGGTTGAATGCTTGAATGAATGGGTTTTATAAAATGGGGTCTGCGTACCTCGTCTTCTCTAGTTTTATTCTCGATGTAAATTCTATCTCCTTTCTATATACCTCCCCTTGACTGCTGATCAAGGTTTTTATTTAATTTTAAATAGTTAATGTAATAGAGATAGTTAGAATTATTTTGAAGAAATTGGAGACCAAGGAGCAAGGAGCGCGTGAAGACCCGTTTGTATGGAGCCCGGGTTTAAATGTAATAGTTACATTTAAAATTTAAATTCTTACACTCCTAGGTTTGACCTTTTGGTTCACTTGGCGGCTCTAGTGAACCAAACTAGAATAAAAGTCCATAATCAATCCGGGTAGAATATAGTATTCTATATTGCATGCTAAATATTATATATATTATATTTTATACAAACATGCTTCGCATGTTTAATAAAATGACGCGTATTTTATATATATATATATGTGTGTGTGTGTGTGCATGCGCGCTTAACAAGATGAGACAAATAATAACAAACCCCTCAAAGAAATAATATTAAGTCTGAAGCGTTCAAATGATATTTAGAATATCGAACGTCGCCTTCTAGCATGATTAATTAATAGAGTATTAAATATTTAATATGAGTTTGTTGTGCTATCCACAAGGCGAGTATTGAATATTTAAGATGTTAATTAATCACATTTGATGCTTATCAAGAAAATTGAACGATCTAGTCTTGTTGTGCTATCCACAAGGACGAAAATTTTTCTTTTTGAATTTATGGAAGTGCTAGGCTGGACTTAACTTAAATCATTTTAGTTCGGATGTGCACACACATGACCATTATGATTTAAGAGGCAAAATAAAATGAGTTACATGGTGATGTAATTGACAAGAGTTGTCTACCTATTTATTTGTATATCGCTTATTGTGCTATCCACAAGGTTATATACATTTGAAATGGAATCCTTAATCTCACTAGCAAATCTTTAATTAGATATTGCCGAACTATATAAGTGAGGGTAATATAGTTTGATGAAGATAGTGGGAGATACCAATTTAAAATAAAGACCTAAATTTATTTTGGTGTGCAAAGTTAATAAAATGAATATTTGCTAAAATGTTGTCTTTTCACATGCAGAATTTTAAAAATGTCAAAATCACTAATCTCACTACGAAGCATACTTGATGCAAATAAGCTTACCGGCCCGAATTATGAGGACTGGCTAAGAAATCTGAGAATTGTTCTCACTGCTGAAAAGATTTCTTATGTCCTAAATTCCACTATCCCTGAATCTGTTTCAGAAACAGCCTCTGAGGAAGAGATTGCCACTTTCAATAAGTGGCAAGATGATGCATCTGTGGCTCAATGCATCATGCTCACATCCATGAATAACGAGCTTCAGCGTCAGCACGAAAAAATGGATGCTCCTGCTATGCTGCTTCACCTCAAGGAGTTGTATGGTGAACAGAGTAGGACTGCTAGATATGAGATATCTAAGGAGCTCTTCCGATCTCGGATGACCGAGGGCACTGTCGTTGACTCATGTTCTGAAGGTAATCAATTTGATTGAACGCCTTAGACAGCTTGGGTTCGTCATGGATGGGGAGTTGAGTCAAGACTTGGTCTTGCAGTCACTCCCTGAGACCTTCTCGCAGTTTGTGGTTAATTTTCACATGAATAAGCTAGATGTCAGCCTGCCTGAGCTGCTTAACATGCTGAAAACTGCAGAAGGTCACTTCTCATCCAAGAAGAACCATGTCTTGATGGTGGATTCTTCCAATAAAAGGAAGAGGCCCAAGGTGTCTTCTGAAAAGAAGAAATCTAAGAAGGCTAAGGGAAAAGGGAAAGAAAAGGAGCAAAAGAAACCTGAACCAGCTAAAGGAATGTACTTTCATTGCAATGAGCCGGGACATTGGAAGAGGAACTGAAAGAAGTTTCTAGCAGAGAAGAAGCTTGGAGAAGCTTCGACTTCCAATCAAGGTTTGTTTATGATTGAAATTAATTTTTCTGAAAGTCATAATTCTACTTGGGTATTGGATACCGGCTGTGGTTCTCACATATGTAATACTGTGAAGGGACTGGTCAGAAGTAGAAAGTTGAATAAAGATAAGGTGATCCTACGAGTGGGAAATGGAGCAAAAGTTGCTGCATTAGCTGTAGGAACTTATTGTTTAGCAATGCCTTCGGGCAAATCCATTTATCTTAATAACTGTTATTATGTTTTGAATATTATTAAAAATATTATTTCAATTTCTGTATTGGATATGGAAGGTTTTGACGTTATTATAAAGAACAATGGTTGTTCTATTTATAAAGACGATGTTTTATATGGTATTGGAAATTTGCGAAATGGACTTTATACACTTGACTTACAAGAAAATATATTTCAAATTAAACAAATTAAGAAAAGGAAAAGAGATGATATTAATTATACCTATATATGGCACTGTAGACTCGATCATATCAATGAAACAAGATTATCCAAGTTGCATAAAGATGGGCTCCTCGAGCTATCTGATTATGAATCATATCCAACTTGTGAATCTTGTCTCATGGGTAAAATGACTAAATCTCCTTTTAGTGGAAAAGGAGAGAAAGTTACAGAGTTGTTGGCATTTATTCACACAGACGTTTGTGGACCTATGACAACAAGTGCACGGGGTGGGTATTCTTATTTTATTACTTTCACTGATGATCACTCAAGATTTGGATATGTGTATTTAATGAAATACAAATCAGAATCATTTGAAAAGTTCAAAGAGTTCAGAAGTGAAGTAGAGAAACAAACGGGCAAGAGTATTAAGATACTTCGATCAGATCGAGGTGGAGAATACTTAAGCAGTGAGTTTCTCAATTATCTCAGAGAAAATAGTATAATCTCACAATGGACTCCTCCAGATACACCACAGTTAAATGGAGTATCTGAAAGGAGAAATCGAACACTGTTGGACATGGTTCGATCCATGATGAGTTTTACCGACCTTCTAATTTCCTTCTGGGGATATGCCCTAGAAACGGCTGCATACCTACTTAATAAGGTACCTACCAAATCCGCCCCAAAGACTCCATATAAGATGTGGAAAGGGAGGAAACCAAATCTTAAGCATGTTAAGACTTGGGGTTGTCCAGCTTATGTCAAAAAGTTTGAAAATGATAAGCTACAGACTAAATCCGATAAGTGTAGATTTGTGGGATACCCTAAAGAAACCGTAGGGTATTATTTCTATCATCCAACTGATCAAAAGGTGTTTGTTGCAAAACATGCTACCTTCTTAGAGAAAGAGTTTATCCATGAAGGGGTCAGTGGGAGTAAGATATATCTTGAAGAAGTTCAAGAACCACAAGTTACCACGGACCAAAGTCAAGTACCTAACCAAGTAGAAGAACCTACTGTACCACACCCTGTTCGTAAATCTGGAAGAGTACCGCAGATACCTGAGAGGTATGGATTCGTTATAGAGGATGACGATGAGGTACACATCATGAATGATGATCCATTGAATTACGAACAGGCTATGAGTAATAAAGACTCAGGGAAATGGCTTGAAGCTATGAAATCTGAAATGGACTCCATGTATGAAAACAAAGTATGGACTTTGGTTTCACCACCTGAAGGTATTAAACCTATTAGGTGTAAATGGGTTTTTAAGAAAAAGACTGGAGCAGACGGAAAGGTAGAGACCTATAAGGCCCGACTGGTTACAAAAGGTTTCAAACAAAGACAAGGAGTTGACTATGATGAAACCTTCTCACCAGTAGCCATGCTCAAGTCCATTCGAATTTTGCTTGCGATTGCAGCTTACAACGACTATGAGATCTGGCAGATGGACGTGAAAACGGCCTTCCTCAATGGGAAACTTGAGGAGGATGTGTATATGACACAGCTAGAGGGATTTATCTCAAAAGTTGGAACAAAGCAAGTCTGTAAGCTACAACGATCCATTTATGGGTTGAAGCAAGCTTCTCGTAGATGGAACATTTGTTTTGATGAGACAATCAAAGAGTTTGATTTTATCAAAAACGAGGATGAACCTTGTGTATACAAGAAGGTTAGTGGGAGCGCAGTATCATTCCTTGTATTATATGTTGATGATATATTACTGATAGGGAATGACATTCCTATGTTACAATCCATTAAAATCTGGTTATCTAAAAACTTCTCCATGAAGGACTTGGGTGAAGCATCCTATATTTTGGGAATAAAGATCTATAGAGATAGATCTAAAAGGATGCTCGGCTTATCCCAAGGAACGTACATTGATACGATGCTAAAGAGGTTTAGCATGGAAGATTCCAAAAGAGGTCTCATGCCGATGAGCCATGGAATAAATCTCTCCAAGAAACAGGCCCCAAAGACACCTGAGGAGAGAGACCGTATGAGTAAGATCCCTTATGCTTCTGCAATAGGATCTATCATGTAAGGTATGATATGTACTAGATCAGATGTTGCTCACGCACTTAGTGTAACAAGCAGATACCAGTCGAATCCAAGCTGTATATTAAAGAAATTATTTCTAGTTATGGAGTGCCAGTATCAATTGTGTCAGATAGGGATCCCAGATTTACCTCAAATTTTTGGAGGAGTTTGCAAGAACATATGGGAACACAATTAAGATTGAGTACAACTTATAATCCTCAGACAGATGGACAAAGCGAAAGGACAATACAAACTCTAGAAGATATGCTACGAGCTTGTGCGATGGATTTTAAAGGGAAATGGGATGATCATTTGCCTTTGGTGGAATTTGCGTACAACAATAGCTACCATGCTAGTATAGGTATGCCGTTGTACGAGGCGTTGTATGGAAGACAATGTCGAACACCTCTTTGCTGGGATGAAGTTGGAGAACATAGTTTGTTAGGAACGAAATTGGTGCAACAAACTGCAGAGATTGTTAAATTAATACGTATGAGATTGATAACAGCCCAGGATTGTTAGAAAAAGTATGCGAATCAGCATATAGACAAAAGAGGGATTTTAAAGTTGGGTCATTTGTGTTTCTAAAAGTGTCCCCATGGAAAGGAAAGATTCGTTTCGGTAAGAAAGGAAAATTGAACCCTCGTTTTATAGGACCATTTGAGATTTTAAGGAAAGTCGGCGAGGTAGCGTATGAAGTAGCCTTGCCTCCGGAATTGAAACATCTGCATAATGTATTTCATATGTCAATTTTGCGGCCATATAAAGCAGACTATAAACATGTGATAGAATACGAACCGATTTAGTTTGAGAAAGACTTAACCTATGAGGAGATTCCTGTTCAGATATTAGATAGGAAGGAGCAAGTTTTACGGAATAAATTAATATCTTCAGTAAAGGTATTGTGGAGAAATCATAATGTTGAGGAAGCAACTTGCGAATTAGAAGAGAAGAGGAAAGTAAACTATCTGCAGTTGTTTGAACAAGTTTGTTTTGTGATTCCGGGGACCGAATCTTTATAAGAGGGGAAGAATGTAAGAACCTAAAAATTTCTTATATTTCTGTTATAATAATAATATTAAAACAGTGAATAAATTTTTTTTTATTTACTATATTTGAATTGTGCATGTGTGATGTAGCATGTAAATGAGATTTAATAAATATGTATTATGTATATGTATTTATTAAGTAATGAAATAATAATTATTGTGAACAATTGTGATAAAAATTAAAAAGGTAGGTCAAGTATATAATATATATGCTTTCACCAAAGGTATTAAAATAAATTCTTATATGGAATTATTTTAGTAAAGAAAGAAGTTTATAATTATTATAATATCTTAATGAGGTAAATAAATTATTGTTTGAATTTATGAGAATGAAGGGAAGGATATTATATTTTCATATAATATCTTAAGTAAGTAATTAATATTATTTGCAAGGGTTATTATATTATTGTATATTTATTTTTTATTTATAGAATGAATATGTAATTAAGATATATTATGTTCTATTTAAAGTATATATTTTATATATATTTACAAGAGATTTAATTTTACTGAGTAGGTAGTAACTCAATTAATTAATTTAATTAAGTTACTAATATGGTGGTAATTAAAGTAGTTAGCATAAGAGTAAGTTAATAAATTAGTTAATTAGAGATTTGTACCTAATAATTAATTACTGTTGCAAGTTAGTTTTTCCAAGTTATTTTTACTTCTTGCCGTGAAAGAGAGAGGTGAGGAAGGTGTGTGGTTTACTCCCCATAACCTTTGGCTCCAAGTAATTTTGACTTAACAAAATTAGTCAAGACTTCTTCTCCTTCTTCTTCCTCCAACCCGTGGCCTCCCTTCTCCCAACTTGGTAGAATTTTGTTATTTTGCTAAATATGGTTAAGTGAAGGAGTTTGTGTAAGAGAGCTTGGAGAGATTGAAGTTAAAGGTTAGGAGTTATCAAGCTTGAAGATAGAGAGTTCAAAGGTATACAATTTTTATTGAATTTGAGTTTTATTCAAGTTTATGTAATGGTATAAATTAGTTACTAAATTTCCATCATAGGAGTTTGGTAGCCTAATATGTAAATTGGAAGGATTTTTCTTTATGATCAATCTAAGTTGAGTTATATAAATATAATATGGAGTTATATAAATGTAATATATAATATGGAAAACTAAGTTGTGAGTAAACTTTAGTTATTCAAGCCCATTTATTTTATTCGATTTTGTACATGAATTATGTATGAATTCATGATAATAGTAAGGTTGGGGGATAAATTGGTGTTGTGAGAAGATATAAGGATGGAATATGGGAGAAACCGTTAATAAACGATTAAGAAATGGAATGAAATCAAGAATGCATGTAATATGTTCGATAAATGGCTGTAAGGGTAAAAATATCCAAGAACTTGGAATTTAAACGAGCTAAAACTTTAGATGAGTCATATTAGGTTAACTAAAACTTATTTAGTAAGAAAGTTAGGTTGAATCGCGTTACGGTGACTTTTGAGCATTAAGCGAAAAGCTAAAAAATCTGTGCGAACGGTCAAATTGAGCACCCTGTTCGGACAGCTTAATATACCCAAATATCAGTCCTGATATTTTTTAAAAATACTTTTCCATACCATGTACAACATATCTAAAAATTGGATTAAACGAAGTTACGGACAGGGCAGGAGAAAATTACAAAGTAGCCGCTTCGCTAAGCCGTGCTGTAGGAGCAGCAGGCCAATGCAGGCAGCAGGCCGCGCGTGGGTGCGCTGCTGCTGCTTGTGTTGTTTGCTTGCAGGCTACTTTGAGGCTGATTTTGATGGGCTTTCATGAACAGTTTTAGCGATCTATTTTTGGTAAAAATACTATGCCATGAGGTCTATAACATACCAAAAATTCACTGTTATACGACTTGTGGTTTAAGAATTAAAAATAGGCGAATAGGCATGTCAGAACACAAAATTGGGCGACGACGAACGTCAACACGTCGAGCGATTTTGATGTTCGACGTTCTGATTCGCGTTTCGTCAAAGTTTTAAGCCGTAATAAAGTTAATAAAGTCTTACGAGGTGAGTTTTGACCAAAAATGAGATTTTATGCCAAGAAACTAACTTTCGAGAATAATTTAAGCAATATAAATATGTAATAAATATAAAATTTCATATTTAGAAGAAATAAAAACTCGCATTGCCTATTAAATTGTTTTGTGAGACAAATTAAACCGAGGGACCTTTCAAAATTTTCATAAATCATAAAACAGATATTTTGAGATTTCTGAGGCTCAAAATGACCTTTTTTGAGCCAAATAACATGTAACAGTATGTATATATATAAATATATATATATCATATCTCCTTAATCAAAGTCATTTTTGAAAATCAAAATTTTTTTCTTTGATTCTTTGTTCAAGAAGCCACCTAAGCTCTTACTGTAGAACACCGTGTTCGCCCCGGTCTTTTTGTCCTTTGTAAGTCTCAGTGTGGAGCAGTGTCGGGTGTTTGACCTAGGACATAGGTATGCGTCTGCTTAAGGTAAGAAGAGTATGTATGGAAGAACATAGAATTATTGAAAGATTTAAAGGAAGTCAAAATTCTGTTCCTGATTTTCTTACGAGAGAATTTATTAATTCAGGTACTCAAGAGAAATGAGTGTGAGAGGTGGGAACAATGCAGTTCGGCCCCCTCCTGGCCCAAGTCAAAGGCCCAAAGGAGCCGTAATGCCTCACCTAGTCATCCCAGTTACTCCTGTTGACGTAGCTAATAGATTTACTGTTCTTGGTACTGTTCCAAAGCCTTACAATACAGTTTTAGCCCATTCACCAAAGCCCATTGATCCTTTTGCTTCATCTTCTTCTAGTAACCCTAACCCTAGTTAACTGCATTAGCAGTATGTCCCAGTTTATTCAGTCAATTTATTTCATATTGAACCCCATATGAAATTCCTTGATGATCCAGTTAAATTAGCTACCCAGTTCTTCCCAGCTGGATGGCACTTCCTTCCACTTGCTCCTTATAAATCCTTTGCGTTTTATAAGGATATTCTTTTTCAAACACAGTCAATTCTTATCAAACCTATCTATGATAGGAATGATAGTTCCAAAGTTATCTATCATTCATTCTATATTAAACAGATTACTTCCATGTCTGACTGGGGTAATCATCCGTCTGATCTCAGACAGTTAGATAATCATAATAGCCAGTTTTGTTATTATGATTATATGGAAGCTTGGCATAGGGTCTTCCTATTTTAGAATCCTTCTTTCAGTCATTCGTGGTTCATCCAATTTGACCATAAATTTAAAATTCAAATTCCTCATTGGTTCGTTCTCTGGTGGCAAAGATTTGGTCTCATCCATGCTATCTTGCCTCTAGAGCTTCAGTCAGTTCTTAGTCATTTTTGCTGTAGAAGTCCTAACAATCCAAAAAATGATTGTATTCCGGTTCTTCTCCAGTTTATTAGTAAATATAAAATCCCTTGGATTCTCAAATGGTAATATGAGCTTTATACTCCTATTGTCGAGATTGATCTTGAGTCATCTAAAGATAAATCAGTTATCACTCGCAACCAAGTGAGTCAGTTAACTTATGTTTCCCGTTCTTTTTCAGTTAAATGGTGGGATAAATTTGATATTTATCGTATCATTGGTCAAGTCTAGAAAGAATTTCCGGTAAACCCTATCCCTATTAAATCTGTTCCTCCCAAGGAATCTTCTTCTAGTAAATCCAAAAAATCTTCTCAGTCAAAATTAGATTTTACGAATATTGATCACTGTTCTAATGCTGAGTTAAAACAGTTAGCACGGCTCATTCAAAAATGAGTTGATAAGCTCAGTGAGGACAATGTTCCTTCAATTTGCTCATCATATTCGTTAAAATCCAGTCAAGAAGCAACCAGTCCAGAAGATCCATATGGCAGCATCAATCTACAGGATGCTCAGCATCCTTTTGCCTAGAATGCCTTCAGTCACCGGTGTATGCTGGCAGCAGATAGAGAATGTTGCTTTCAAAAAAGTCATCATCAGCAGCGTGCTTCTTTTTCAAAAGTAGCCGAAAGTTAAAGTTGAGTTAGTTTGTATTTTTTTGAGTCATTTGTCGCTTTGTTGCGTCATAATTCCTCTGTCGGCCATTTGGTTGTTTTAGTCAAAAGTTATAATTTACTTTTGCTTTACGCGTTTGTATCTTAGTCAAAAGTTGTAATAATTCGTCTGTATTTAGTCAAAAGTTTTACGCGTCTGTAATAATTTACTTTTGTAAAAGTTATTCGTCATTATTGAGTCTGTATTCTTCCCTTCTCTATATAAGTAGGGCGTAGTCATTTGCAAGAGGTAGGATTAGAAATCCAATAGCGAGTTTAGAAAGACTTAGATTCTGTTGAAGACACTGATAAGATATTAGAGTTAATAAGGATAAAGAATGATGTTGATAGTAACAATTATTCTGATATTCCTTATTCCTCTGGTAATGGTGAAGATAATCAAACACATAGTGAAGAAAACGAAGTCACTCTTTGTACTGATAATTGCAGGTCTGATTGCTGTAAAACCATTAACGTTCTTAGCAAAGATGACCAAGAAAGCTCTTTATTAATTAAGTTAATTAGTAAAATTACTGACGAAGAGTTAAAATTGCAATACATGAAACAGTTAAGAGAATTGTTCTCTAAGAATAATTCTGGAAAGAATAAGGTTATTAAAGGTAAAGATAAAACTGTTATTAGCCTTAATAAAACCCTAGAGAGATTTAAAACCCCTGATAGAGAAGTCACCCTTCCCGAATTAAACCAAGAAGTCAATAAACTTAAAAAGAAAATCTCGGGTCTTAAGACTGAAATTTCTGCGTTACGCAAAGAAATGGCTACTTTGGAGACTAAAAGTTCAGAGCTTCACATATCTGATTCATCAGAAAATGATGAATAAGCTGAATCTTCTATTGTCAAAGAAGATGAGTCAATTCTTATGGTTCAAGAAAATTCATTAAAAAGGTTAAAAGATATTACCATTCAAAAATGGTATATTATTGTCCGACTAGTTATTGATGGAACTTTTGCAATTCAACTTTCTACTCTAGTTGATACTGGTGCGGATCTTAATTGCATTCAAGAAGGTTTGATACCTAAGTTCTATTAAAAAACTAGTGAACGATTAAATTCTGCTAATGGTAGTATGATGGAGATAAAATATAAACTTCCTAAAGTTCATATTTGCCAAGATAATATGTGTTTTAAAACTTCTTTTGTTTTGATTCGCAACTTGACAGATAAGATTATTTTAGGACTTTCGTTTATATATTTATTATATCCATTTACTACTAGTAATAATGGGTTGACGACTGAACATTTAGGTCAGAAAGTAGTGTTTGAATTCATTACTCAACCCAAAGAAAGAGATTTGAAATTTATTCAAGATAAATCTATTTCAAAATCATTAAATCTGTTAAGCTGTAAAACTTCATAGTTAAAATTCTTAAAACAAGAGATTAAATATAAACAGGTTGAAGATCTTCTCCTTCTTGAAAAGGTTCAAGATAAGATCGAAGAACTTCGAGTGTTTATGACTAAAAACCTTTGTGCTGATTCTCCTAATGCCTTCTGGCACAGAAGAAAGCATATTGTTAGGTTACCTTATGCTAAAGAATTTAAGAAACACTTAATTCCTACTATGGCCAGACCTATTCAAATGAGTCATCAGCAAATGGAGCTTTGTAAGCATGAAATTAATGATTTGCTTGCAAAGGGTTTAATTAAACATAGTAAATCTCCTTGGTCTTGTCCAGCTTTTTATGTAAATAATGAAGCTGAAAAGGAGAGAGGAGTCCCCAGATTAGTTATTAATTACAAGCTCCTTAATAAGGTCTTAGAATGGATTAGGTACCCTTTGCCTAACAAAGAAGACCTCCTTAGTCGACTCAGTAACGCTACCATTTTTAGTAAATTTAACCTTAAGTCGGGATTTTGGCAAGTTAGTATACACCCCAGTGACAGGTATAAAACTTCTTTTACCACTCCTTTTGGTCATTATGAATGGGTCGTTCAAGCCTTTGGTCTTAAGAATGCCCCTAGTGAATTCCAAAATATTCTTAATGAAATTTTGAATCCATTCAGTCATTTCATCATTGTTTACGTTGATGATATTTTGGTTTTCTCCAAGTCAATTGACGAACACTTCAAACATTTGAATTCATTCTTCAAGGCAATTAAAGTAAATAGTTTGGTTCTTTCTCCTACAAAATGTAGTCTGTTTCAAACAAGTGTCAAATTCCTAGGTCATGATATTTATCGTAGTCTAATCTGTCCTATTCAAAGAGTCATTCAGTTTGCTGATAAATTTTCAGATAAAATCATTGATAAAACTCAACTTCAGCGATTTTTAGGATCTCTGAATTATGTTGGTAAATTTTATCAAAATCTTAGAAAAATCTGTAAACCTTTATTTCTTCGTTTACAAAAGAATCCTCCTCCCTGGACCGATGAGCATACTTTCGTCGTCCAACAAGTTAAAAAATATGTTAAGGTTTTGCCTTGCCTTGGCATTTCTAATGAATCTGCTTTTAAAATCGTTGAAACCGATGCCTCTGATATTGGTTTCGGTGGCATTCTGAAGCAGAAATTAACTCTTGCTTCCTCTGAACAAATTGTTCGATTTCACTCTGGTGCGTGGAATCAGGCTCAAATTAATTATAGTACAATTAAAAAAGAAATTTTAGCTTTAGTTTTATGCATTAGTAAATTTCAAAACGATTTATTAAATCAAAGATTTTTGGTTCGAATTGACTGCAAGTCAGCTAAATATATTTTAGAAAAGGATTTTAAAAATATTGCTGCTAAGCATATTTTTGCCCGATGGCAATCACTTTTAAGCATTTTCAATTTTGATATTGAATATATTAAAGGAAGTCAAAATTCTATTCCTGATTTTCTTACGAGAGAATTTATTAATTCAGGTACTCAAGAGAAATGAGTGTGAGAGGTGAGAACAATGTAGTTCGACCCTCTCTTGGCCCAAGTTAAAGGCCCAAAGGAGCCGTAATCCCTCACCCAGTCATCCCAGTTACTTCTGTTGATGTAGCTAATAGATTTACTGTTCTTGGTACTGTTCCAAAGCTTTACAATACGATTTTGGCCCAGTCACCAAAGCCCATGGATCCTTTTGCTTCATCTTCTTCTAGTAACCCTAACCCTAGTCAACTGCATTCGCAGTATGTCCCAGTTTATGCAGTCAATTTATTTCATATTGAACCCCATATGAAATCCCTTGATGATCCAGTTAAATTAGCTACCCAGTTCTTCCCAACTGGATGGCACTTCCTTCCACTTGCTCCTTATAAATCCCTTGCATTTTATAAGGATATTCTTTTTCAAACACAGTCAATTCTTATCAAACCTATCTATGATAGGAATGATAGTTCCAAAGTTATCTATCATTCATTCTATATTAAACAGATTACTTTCATGTTTGACAGGGGTAATCATCCGTCTGATCTCAGACAGTTAGATAATTATAATAGCCAGTTTTGTTATTATGATTATATGGAAGCTTGGAATAGGGTCTTCCTATTTCAGAATCCTTCTTTCAGTCATTCGTGGTTCATCCAATTTGACCATAAATTTAAAAGTCAAATTCCTCATTGGTTCGTTCTCTGGTGGCAAAGATTTGGTCTCATCCATGCTATCTTACCTCTAGATCTTCAGTCAGTTCTTAGTCATTTTTGCTGTAGAAGTCCTAACAATCCAAAAAATGATTGTATTTCGGTTCTTCTCCAGTTTATTAGTAAATATAAAATCCCTTGGATTCTCAAATGGCAATATGAGCTTTATACTGCTATTGTCGAGATTGATCTTGAGTCATCTAAAGATAAATCAGTTATCACTCGTAACTAAGTGAGTAAGTTAACTTATGTTTCCCGTTCTTTTTCAGTTAAATGGTGGGATAAATTTGATATTTATCGTATCATTAGTCAAGTCCAGAAAGAATTTCCGGTAAACCCTATCCCTATTAAATCTGTTCCTCCCAAGGAATCTTCTTCTAGTAAATCCAAAAAATCTTCTCAGTCAAAATTAGATTTTGCGGATATTGATCACTGTTCTAATGTTGAGTTAAAACAGTTAGCATGGCTCATTCAAAAACAAGTTGATAAGCTCAGTGAGGACAGTGTTCCTTCAATTTTCTCATCATCTTCGTTAAAATCCAGTCAAGAAGCAACTAGTCTAGAAGATCCATATGGCAGCATCAATCTACAGGATGCTCAGGATCCTTTTGCCTAGGATGCCTTCAGTCACCGGTGTATGCTGGCAGCAGATAGAGACTGTTGCTTTCAAAAAAGTCATCATCAGCAGCGTGCTTTTTTTTCAAAAGTAGCCGAAAGTTAAAGTTGAGTCAGTTTGTATTTTTCTGAGTCATTTGTCGCTTTGTTGCGTCATGATTCCTCTGTCGACCATTTGGTCGTTTTAGTCAAAAGTTGTAATTTACTTTTGCTTTACGCGTCTGTATCTTAGTCAAAAGTTGTAATAATGCGTCTGTATTTAGTCAAAAGTTTTACGCGTCTGTAATAATTTACTTTTGTAAAAGTTATTCGTCATTATTGAGTCTGTACTCTTCCCTTCTCTATATAAGTAGGGCGTAGTCATTTGTAAGAGGAAGGATTAGAAATCCAATAGAGAGTTTAGAAAGACTCAGATTCCCATCTGACTAATCTTTAACCCTCTTGCTTCTTCTTAGTTTCTATGTTAAGTTTCTATAATCGAGTCAAGTTTGTTTGTAAGTAATCTTTGTAATCATTTAAGTTATCTATAAACATTTGTTTTATATATTACTTCTGTTATCATTTCTTATAATTGTTGTTATAGTTATGATTCAGATTGCATGCGCCACTCTTACTCTTCAATATATTTGATTTTTCCGCCTTTTGAGTTAAAATTCCGCCTTTATATATATATAATAAACGCGAATAATTGTAAATCAAAAAATTAAAGGTTTTTATATAAAGCAATTATCCAAGTGACTTGCGAAAGAATAAAATAATATAAAAATTATTTATTATTCCAAAAAAAATATAGTAAGTTAAATTTTACTATAAAAGCTAAATAAGAGCTGTTTACGAACCTGAACTCGCGAAATAAATTATAAAATATCTGTGAGGTAAAATATTCGAGATTTAAGTTCAAATATGTAAAATATTTACATATTAATATTGTAAGGAACCATTAAATAGTAATAAATGGTTAAAATAAGATAAATTCTTAATGAAATTATAGTGGAATTTGATATTGAAGTAAATTATGTTAGTTGACGAACTAATAATTATTAATAATAAAATATATGCATGTTGATGAAATATTTTATTATCTAATGTGAGTATACATGTGAATATAATTATGTAGGAATTGTGAGGTGACCGTAAATTAAATTGAGTGCTAATCTCCTTATAAGACAAGTTTCTTAACTTTCTCATATTTAAATTGAGTAAGTTTCTTAAGCTTATGCAATTCTTTTATGCAACAGTTATTATGAAAATCCTAATGTACTCATTTGGGGTAATATTTCTAGTTTAATTATATATGAGCAATTATTTCTTCTTGTTTATATATAATGCTATAGAGATAGAGTTTTATTCCAGTCAGCTTCGAAAATTGCATGAGATAACCATGTATACATTGCATAAAACTCAGTATACATGTATAGTTGAAATATTTCAAATTCTTTTATATTAAGTCTTGAAATATAATTATTTAATTAAGTTATCCATTTATTCTATTCTTCTAAATGGATTATAACTGAGCAAGAACTTCCCTAACTTGGGATTATTTTTATATTGCGTCCTGGGGACGACAAAGAGGAACTGAAAGAATTTGTTCCACCTTGAAAGTATTGATCAATGCAGGGCATAAAGTGTGATAACCCGAATACTCATAAGATAGTGAATTATGAAGTATATGTCTTCGACGAGTAAAGTATATGGTAATGATCCTTAGAAAGGAAATGAACGAGTTAGAGAATATATAATATTTGAAACATAATTGTGTTTAAGTGAAAGTTATGAAATAAAACCTAAAATTTGTTGAAGAACGGAATGTAGTAGAATATATATGTATAACCTATATTAAGGTAATATATTGCATGTAAGAGGAATACGTTGATGTAATGGCTTAATATATTATATTTAGCCAAATGAATGTAAATGGGTATGAGAATGAGAAGAACCAATATAATTATAAATAAATATTGGTGCTAGGATTAATGAATAAAATAAATATTCAATGAAAATTATTATGGAATAATTTATTTAAGTATGATGGTATTAAATAAATTGATTAATATTTAAGTAGTAATTAGATGTATGGATTAAATAAATTGTATTGAGACAATTTATGCGAGGAAAGGAATTAAATAATTATATATTATAATTATATAATTCATGTGAGTTAATTAAAATAAAGGGAATAAATATTAATTATTTTAATGGAAATGGTTATTTTAAGTTGAGGGTTATGTATATAATTTCGTAATGTATGGAGTAATAGTTATACATATTATAATTGTATAATTATTCAATGTAGTTAGCTAAATAATTTAGCAACATAGTTAAAGTGTGACATTTAGAGAAAAGAAGATATACCATATGATAAGGAGAATTATTAGAATAAATTAAAAAGGAGATTAAGGGTTTAGCCAAACATGGCCTTGTGACCTTTTGCCTTTGTAACACCCACGTTAAGCCATCAGTTGTAACACCCAAGTTAAGCCATCAGTTTATTTTACGTGGTTTAGCAAAATAGAGAGAAAGAGAGAGACTTAGAGAGAAAGTAAGAGAAAAGAGAATTCTCTATGAAGTTGAGAGCAAAAGTCTGAGGATCAAAGAAGGGGAAGAAGAGTAATCAAGTAATCTTCATCTAAACTAAGGAAGGAATCAAGAGGTGATAATCCAATTCTAGTTTCTTAAGTTTTTATTTTCTTGGGTTCTTTATTGTAAATTATTTTGGTGGGTTGAATTGATGAGGAATTGGTAATATGTTTTTATGGATATATATAATCTGTTATGTATCATCTATAAGCAATTGTTAGGTAATCGAATTCATAAAGTTATGCTAAAGATGAAGAACTTGTGTTCTTAATGAATTATGTATGTTATGGCTTTGTTGAAGTCAAAGTTTAGTTATGAAATCACGATGAAAACCTTAAATTGATGATGTATCATGATAGTACTTGAAAAAAACGAAAATAACCCAAGTTGAACGAGTCAAAACGGATGTAAAACGAATTCGTAGTGATTGAATTCGCTAAATATATGTAAAACAAGAAGAATTAGCATGAACACTAAATTGGAACCCTTAAAAGGAATTGTTAATGTTTTTGAAGTGTTATAATTATCATATAGATGAGTAGTTCAGTGTTTCACGAATCCATAGAGTCGAAAACGGACTCAATCGGATGTGTATAGCTTGATTTATGATGATTAGAAGGAGGAAAGGGTTAAAAAATTCGTCAGAACAACATACTAGAGGAAAAAGTCGCGTAACACGCTGCCAGGGGTGCAGCTGTGCTGCCCCCAAGGCTGGTTGGGGCGCAGCTATGCCGGGAGGAAAGTCAGTCCGGGACTGTTTTGATCTCCTGTGGTAAACCTGTGACGCCCCCTAGAATAGGTCCATTCAACCCAACCCATTCTGAGTCGCCAAATACATGGTACAGAATTCAAATACAAACTTTATATCATACGGTCGTGCAAAATACGACCACACAACTGTGAGTGTCAATACAAATATGTAGAAAATATTAAGATTCAAACTAAGTCCTCATTACAATTATTATCACACTATTTATCAGAAATAGTGAGGACTACTACTGCTCTAACTCGGACCATCACTCTGTCCCCCGACTAGTTCCCGCAACATTCTCATTTCCTGAAGAGGACAACAGATGAAAAGGGTGAGCTCAACTAGCTCAGTAAAGAATATTATGACTAAGATAATGGAAAATAAATTATCGTTAGCCTTCAATAAATCAGATAAAATATAATGGACAACCAATCTTAGATCAATATTCACAGCGGAAATAACAATTCATTAGAAGAGTTAAGCAGAGAATCAAGTCTACTATCTTCTATGATTTAAAAGTCTATCATCAATATTTTATCCCTGTAACATCAATCAATATACATCTCGAATCAAATATTCATCTTTGCACTACAGGCCAAAGATATTCATTTGTATCATCAGTGGTCATATTCATCTCAACACCTGTCATCTTTGCACTACAGGCCAAAGATATTCATCAGGTAATCATTCATCTTTGCTCTACAGGCCAAAGATATTCATCAAGTAATCATTCATCTTTACTCTACAAGCCAAAGATATTCAGTTACATCACCTTTTAGGACTGAGAATGATGAAAAATATTTTAAAAAAACAAATCCAGTGAGATAAAAGACAGACTAAGGATTCGTATTTTAGTATATCCAATTCAAAAATACCTCGTAATAATCAATTATGGAGCAAAATTCAAGAATAGAGCTCAAAACTTGGATACAATCAAAGATAGTAACCTTAACAAGCAATTTGGACAAATAGAAGAAAATTTAATTTTTCCGTGAATAGTGTCGTATACGTGAATAGTGCCGTATACATGAATAGTAACCCCGACGGAAAAAGTAAAAATTTCAACATAAAATCCATGACAATATTTCTGTATAATGATATTGAAAAGAATAATATCATTTACGAAAGAAAATAACATCCCTTACCTCAAAAAGATAGTATCTCTGACTGGAATATCGGATATAATACCGAAGGAAACTTACACTGAATACTAATACTCAAAGTATTGAAATACTCACAAAAATACGCTCGATATTATAGAGAGAGAAAACTTCTGATTCTGGTGTGATTTTCAATTCTAACCTAAGCACCCTATTTATAGAAAAAGCTTAGGATGCCAAAGGAGACTAAAATAATAAAATATTATTATTTTTTTAAATTTCCTCCGCCGCCGGCTGCTGCCCAAAATTAGATTTTCAACAAAAGTGGGGCCCACCCATTAAATAATATATATATTTTCCGAAACTTCAATAATTCATAATAAATAGCCCCTTCATCAGAAAAATATAAATTCTATGTCATTCCATAGGAAATTTAATTCTCTACAACTTTGCAGAAGGAAGTTTTTCCAAATTCCAAACATAAATTATCCGAAATCTAAAAACAGATGATTTCTCACACCAAAATATTGATAAAAACTCACCAGCGCCAATTCCTTCTTTAATATCCACAAAATAAATATTTTCTTATCATATAAATCAATAATTAATTATTCCCAAATAATATTATAGAACTACAATATTAACAACCAGGTCGTTTCCAGGACAGAGGGGGCCTTCCGATAAGGACTTATCCTTACTGGCGCGCAATTAAATAACCCCTCCTAGACAGAACTTCCTTAGACATTGTCAATAATGCTATCTAATAATATTATTCAAATAATATGAATTATTGAGTTGATAACGTGAAATACTGTGCAACGACAATTATTGAATCAATACTACAAAATATCAACTGTAGCCATTATTGAATCAATCATATAAAATGGCAACGTAGCAATTATTGAGTCAATAAAATATCAATGTAACAATTATTGAGTCAATAATATAAAATATCAACGTAGCAATTATTGAGTCAATAATATAAAATATTGAACAGTAATTACTGTAACAATAATTGAGTAATGGCTTCTCACGTAAGACTCAATAATTCGAAATACTGTGCAATACCGTGTGCTACTGTGTAACACCGCGTATCACTGTATTTTAACCACCGGGTATTTCAACAGTACTAACGGTAACAACTACGTCGTTATCTTGTAAAAAGTTATTTCTGTCGCTTTCTATATCCGACAGTTATTCCGTTATGGGGGCCCACAAATAGCTGCGCCGTCTTACGAATATTCCCCGACAACAAGAATATTCCACGACCAAACGAATATTCCCCAACAACAAGAATATTTTATAACCACTTGCTCATTTTAAAAATGTTTGCACATTTTACCCATAACTTTCGTATTTATCAAATCAACACCTTACTATTTCGAAATAATATATAAAGAAAACTAAATCTTTATTCATAAAAGTTGGGGTCTTACAACCTCCCCTCCTTATGAAATTTCGTCCTCGAAATTGACGTACGTACCTGGTGTGTCGAAAAGGTGAGGATACCTCCCTTTCATTTCCGATTCCAACTCCCAGGTCATTTCCTCAATTACATGGTTTCTCCACAAAACTTTAACTTGAGGTATAATTTTCGAGCGTAGGACATGCTCCTTCCTATCCAAGATCTTGACAGGTACCTTCTCGTACGTTAAATCTTCGGCTATCTCGTCTGGTTCTAACTCAATAATGCGGTTTGGATCCTTCACATATTTACGTAACACGGATATGTGAAACACGTTATGAACACGAGACATGCTTGGAGGTAAAGCGAGTCTATAGGCCACATTTCCTATTCGGTCAAGAATCTCGAATGGACCAATGAATCGTGGGTTAAGCTTTCCTCTCTTCCCAAACCTTGTAACTCCTTTCCACGGAGCAATACGTAACAATACATGTTCTCCAACATTAAATTCCACGTCCTTTCGATGAAGATCCGCATAACTCTTTTGTCGATCTTGTGCGGTTTGTATACGTTGTCGAATCATTTGGATCTTTTCTGTAGTCATACGTACTAACTCCGGTCCCAACAATGTTGTTTCACCCACCTCATTCCAACATACTGGAGAGCGACACTTTCTCCCATACAATGCCTCGAATGGAGCTACGCCTATACTTGCCTGATAACTGTTGTTGTAGGAGAATTCCACCAATGGTAAGTACTTATCCCAACTCCCTCTGAAGTCTAGAACACAGAGTCTCAATAGATCTTCAAGAGTTTGGATAGTCCTTTCCGATTGTCCGTCTGTTTGAGGATGATAAGCCGAACTGAATCGTAAATCCGTACCTATAGCTTTCTGCAAACTGATCCAAAATCGTGAAGTAAATCTGGGATCACGATCCGAAACTATGGATACTGGCATGCCATGCAATCTCACAATCTCATTCAAGTACATATGAGCAAGACGTTCAAGGGAATAAGTCTCTCGTATCGGCAAGAAATGAGCAGACTTGGTTAATCTATCAGCAATAACCCAAATCGCATCTAAGCCTTGAGAAACCTTGGGAAGACCCGTAACGAAATCCATCGTAATGTGTTCCCACTTCCATTTCAAAATCTCCAGTGGTTGCAATGGACCCTTCGACACTTGATGCTCCGCCTTTACACGTTGACAAGTTAAACATCTTGAGATGAACTCCGCAATCTCTCTCTTCATATTGCTCCACCAAAATGTATGTCGAAGATCACGATACATTTTAGTACTCCCAGGATGGATCGCAAACGGTGTGTTGTGTGCCTCCATCATGATTCTATACTTCAAGTCAAAATCGTTAGGAACACAAATTCTGGAGTTGACTCGAAGTATTCCCTCTTCATCGATTCTTGCTTCTGGAATTGCACCTTCTTCTTCATCTTCATCAGCTCCGCATCCGTAGCTTGAGCAGCTTTAACTTTATCAATCAAAGCTGGTTCTACGCGTATACTTGACATCATCGCACTCGTTCCCACATATGATCTTCTACTTAACGCGTCAGCTACCACGTTCGCTTTTCCAGGATGGTATTGGATAGTATGATCGTAATCTTTCAACAGATCAAGCCAACGTCGTTGCCGCATGTTGAGTTCCTTCTGAGTTAAGAAATATTTAAGGCTCTTATGATCCGTATAAATCTTCACTTTCTCTCCGTACAAGTAATGTCTCTAGATCTTCAACGCGAAAACGACTGCTGCCAACTCTAGATCATGAGTAGGATAATTCCTCTCATATTCTTTAAGTTGTCGCGAGGCATAGGCTATGACTTTCCCATGTTGCATGAGAACACATCCTAACCCTTTGCCCGAAGCATCGCTGTAAATAACAAATCCATCCAAACCAGATGGTATTGTCAGAACAGGTGCCGAAATAAGTCTCCTCTTGAGCTCTTGGAAGCTCTTCTCGCATTCCTCGCTCCAAATGAATTTCGTATCTTTCCGAGTTAACTGAGTTAATGGAGTAGCGATTCGAGAAAATCCCTCTACGAATCTCCGATAATAACCAGCTAAGCCCAGAAAGCTTCGTACTTCGGTCACCGACTTAGGTTGCTCCCAGCTTTGTATTGCTTCAATCTTCGCCGGGTCCACAGATACTCCACGTTTCGATACCACGTGCCCAAGGAATGCTACTTCCTCAAGCCAAAACTCGCATTTCTTCAGCTTGGCATATAGCTTGTTCTCACGAAGCTTTTGAAGTACTAACTTCAAATGGTGTTCGTGATCTTCACGGCTTTTAGAATAGATGAGGATGTCATCAATAAAGACAACAACGAATTGATCTAAGTATTCCTTAAATACACGGTTCATCATATCCATGAAAGCAGCAGGAGCATTAGTCAATCCAAAAGACATGACTAAGAACTCATAATGCCCGTACCGTGTTCTAAAAGCAGTCTTTGGAATATCCTCAGTTTTAATCTTCAACTGATGATATCCAGAACGAAGATCGATCTTTGAAAAGAATTGCGCTCCTTGCAACTGGTCGAACAGGTCATCAATACGAGGTAACGGATAACCTATTCTTAATGGTGACATGGTTCAACTCCCGATAGTCAATGCAAAGTCGTATACTCCCGTCTTTTTTCTTTACGAATAAAACAGGAGCACCCCAAGGAGACGTACTAGGACGAATAAAACCGATATCTAACAACTCTTGTAATTGGATCTTTAACTCCTGAAGTTCAATAGGAGCCATTCGATATGGGGTTTTAGAAATGGGCTTTGTACCGGGCTCAAGGTCAATAAAGAATTCAACTTCACGTTCTGGGGGTAGACCGGAAAGTTCTTCGGGAAATACATCAGGAAACTCATTAACAACGGAAATATCATTCAAATCTGATGTATTCTGATTTAGATCAGTGACATGAGCTAAGAAAGCTTGACATCCGTTTTTCAATAAACGAATTGCCTTGGGATTTGAAATGATATTGACTGATTTTAGTGGTTTGGTGGTTTGAATTTGTACAACAGGTTGATTAGGAATATGAAAATTAACAACCTTACGAAAACAATCAATTTTGGCATGGTAAGTGGTTAACCAGTCAATTCCTAAAATCACGTCAAATGCAAGTATTTTCAAAGATATAAGATCAACAGGTAAGGTAAGGGTACCAATCTGAATCAAGCAAGATTTGTAAACTGTAGATGTAACAAAGGTTTCTCCTAACGGAGTTTCAACAGGTAAGTCAAAGTCTAATTTATCAGAAGTCAAGTTCAAACGTTGAGCACAAGCAGGTGAAATAAAGGAATGGGTAGCACCGGTATCTAACACGGTATAAACTTCGCAAGAGTTTATGATCAGCTTATCCGTAATCACCTCGTGTGAATTCCTCGCGTTTTGGGCTGTCACGACAAACGCTCTTCCAGGAATCACCGACTTTGACTTGTCTGCAACCGCCTTTGGAATCACTACCCCCGCTGAACTTGGTTTCGCAACAGGACAATCTCGAGCTATATGTCCTTCTTTTCCACAATTATAGCATCCTTTGAATTTTTGTGGGCAGTTTGGGCTGATATGTCCCTCTTTCCCTCATTTAAAGCATACGACCGGTGGTCGTTCTCCTCCCCTCGAAACAGTTGATGCTGGTGCTGATGTCGACGTCTTCGCGTTCCCATTGTTGTACCTTCTCTTTTTGAAATCTCCTCCCGATTCGCTTCTTCTACTATCATGGCCACGATAACCACCGGAGTGGTTACCGCTTCTGTCATACTTTCCTCCTCGCTGGTTGTCATTGCTCCGATGACTGCTGCCACCGGTACGACCTTGGTTGTGGTCCCTTGGTTGAACATAATCATTATCTCGTTCTAATAACTGGGCCCTGTTTACTACATCCGAATATAAAGAAAATTTATGAGAAATGAGGTATTGACGTATTTCGGGTTTCAAACCTCTTAGAAACATCCGCGTCATACGTTCCTCATTCTCCACCAAATGAGGTGCAAACCTGGACAGCTCCGCGAACTTAGCCTCGTACTGGGATACCGTCATATTGTTTTGTTCCAGTCGGATAAACTCTACCTCCTTCATATGACGAATACTTTCAGGAAAGTACTTGTCATTAAACAGTTTTTGGAACGCTTCCTAAGACATCTTGAGTGCGGCAGGCTGGGTACGTTTCACAGATTCCCACCAGTAATCTGCCTCTCCACGGAACATAAACGTGGCGAATGGAACCTTCTATTCCTCTGTACATCCCAAGATATCAAATATCTTGGTAATTTGTTTAATCCACGTCTCCGCCTTGATTGGATCTGGCTTTCCCAGAAACTCTGGTGGTCCCAATTCTTTGAACTGCTTGGCAGTAACAATTCGCGAGTTGTTATTATTGCCACCTATATTTTGCACACGAGTCTCCCTCGTCTGATTTTGCATGAACTGCAAAAACTTCTAAACATCTCATCGTTTATCGTCTGACCAGCGTTATTTTCAGGATGAACATTGCCTTCTTGTTGCACGTTCTCCTGGTTAACGATTAAAGGTGTCTCTACGATCTCATTCACTTCGTTGTTAACATTCTCAGCTGCCATTCTCAAATACTGCCATAAAACAAGGGTTAATTAAACAAATCAACATATCACATATTAACCCTATGCTCCGACTGACCAATTAAATACCACATAAGCTTAGGTAGGACACACTAGCGAAGGATTTACTCGTCTCTCCCCTCCTAGTTCTATTTCCCGATCTCCGCCAGAGATCATATCCCTAAGCTCTGATACTAACTGTGACTCATGTCCCAACCTTGGACAGCACCTCACAATGATACCTATCAGTTTGCCACCGCAGAACGGCGTCCCCTACGGAGAGTCTGGCTTCGGTGCATCCCCATACACAGGAAGTCACCAGATAGAGGCTCGGGGATCTTTACTTATGGCTCTGATACCAACTGTGACGCCCCCCAGAATAGGTCCATTCAACCCAACCCATTCTGAGTCGCCAAATTCATGGTACAGAATTCAAATACAAACTTTATATCATACGGTCGTACAAAATACGACCACACAACTGTGAGTGTCAATACAAATATGTAGAAAATATTAAGATTCAAACTAAGTCCTCATTACAATTATTATCACACTATTTATCAGAAATAGTGAGGACTACTACTGCTCTAACTCGGACCATCACTCTGTCCCCCGACTAGTTCCCGCAACATTCTCATTTCCTGAAGAGGACAACAGATGAAAAGGGTGAGCTCAACTAGCTCAGTAAAGAATATTATGACTAAGATAATGGAAAATAAATTATCGTTAGCCTTCAATAAATCAGATAAAATATAATGGACAACCAATCTTAGATCAATATTCGCAGCGGAAATAACAATTCATTAGAAGAGTTAAGCAGAGAATCAAGTCTACTATCTTCTATGATTTAAAAGTCTATCATCAATATTTTATCCCTGTAACATCAATCAATATACATCTCGAATCAAATATTCATCTTTGCACTACAGGCCAAAGATATTCATTTGTATCATCAGTGGTCATATTCATCTCAACACATGTCATCTTTGCACTACAGGCCAAAGATATTCATCAGGTAATCATTCATCTTTGCTCTACAGGCCAAAGATATTCATCAAGTAATCATTCATCTTTGCTCTACAGGCCAAAGATATTCAGTTACATCACCTTTTAGGACTGAGAATGATGAAAAATATTTAAAAAAAACGAATCCAATGAGATAAAAGACAAAGACTAAGGATTCGTATTTTAGTATATCCAATTCAAAAATACCTCGTAATAATCAATTATGGAGCAAAATTCAAGAATAGAGCTCAAAACTTGGATACAATCAAAGATAGTAACCTTAACAAGCAATTTGGACAAATAGAAGAAAATTTAATTTTTCCGTGAATAGTGCCGTATACGTGAATAGTGCCATATACGTGAATAGTAACCCCGACGGAAAAAGTAAAAATTTCAACATAAAATCCATGACAATATTTCTGTATAATGATATTGAAAAGAATAATATCATTTACGAAAGAAAATAACATCCCTTACCTCAAAAAGATAGTATCTCTGACTGGAATATCGGATATAATACCGAAGGAAACTTACACTGAATACTAATACTCAAAGTATTGAAATACTCACAAAAATACGCTCGATATTATAAAGAGAGAAAACTTCTGATTCTGGTGTGATTTTCAATTCTAACTTAAGCACCCTATTTATAGAAAAAGCTTAGGATGCCAAAGGAGACTAAAATAATAAAATATTATTATTTTTTTAAATTTCCTCCGCCGCCGGCTGCTGCCCAAAATCAGATTTTTAACAAAAGTGGGGCCCACCCATTAAATAATATATATATTTTCCGAAACTTCAATAATTCATAATAAATAGCCCCTCCATCAGAAAAATATAAATTCTATGTCTTTCCATGGGAAATTTAATTCTCTACAACTTTGCAGAAGGAAGTTTTTCCAAATTCTAAACATAAATTATCCGAAATCTAAAAACAGATGATTTCTCACACCAAAATATTGATAAAAACTCACCAGCGCCAATTCCTTCTTTAATATCCACAAAATAAATATTTCCTTATCATATAAATCAATAATTAATTATTCACAAATAATATTATAGAACTACAATATTTTCAACATGGTCGTTCCCAGGACAGAGGGGGCCTTCCGATAAGGACTTATCCTTACTGGCGCGCAATTAAATAACCCCTCCTAGACAGAACTTCCTTAGACATTGTCAATAATGCTATCTAATAATATTATTCAAATAATATGAATTATTGAGTTGATAACGTGAAATACTGTGCAACGACAATTATTGAATCAATACTACAAAATATCAACTGTAGCCATTATTGAATCAATCATATAAAATGGCAACGTAACAATTATTGAGTCAATAAAATATCAATGTAACAATTATTGAGTCAATAATATAAAATATCAACGTAGCAATTATTGAGTCAATAATATAAAATATTGAACAGTAATTACTGTAACAATAATTAAGTAATGGCTTCTCACGTAAGACTCAATAATTCGAAATACTGTGCAATACCGTGTGCTACTGTGCAACACCGCGTATCACTGTATTTTAACCACCGGGTATTTCAACAGTACTAACGGTAACAACTACGCCGTTATCTTGTAAAAAGTTATTTCTGTCGCTTTCTATATCCGACAGTTATTCCGTTGTGGGGGCCCACAAATAGCTGCGCCGTCGTACGAATATTCCCCGACAACAAGAATATTCCACGACCAAACGAATATTCCCCGACAACAAGAATATTTTATAACCACTTGCTCATTTTAAAAATATTTGCACATTTCACCCATAACTTTCATATTTATCAAATCAACACCTTACTATTTCGAAATAATATATAAAGAAAACTAAATCTTTATTCATAAAAGTTGGGGTCTTACAAAACCAGCCATAATGTTTTCATACGAACTCCGATTCAGGCGATTCAAGATGATCCGGAACGAGCATGAGTAGACCTATAACTTTCGTTCTTTAACTTGTTTATTTTGAGGTCATTATCAGGGGTCAAAATAGTTATTTTTGGAACTGATATATTTTTGGAGGCAATCGGGGGGCGTCGGGGCATGCACGTATGCACATGTAATGCTCCCGACCATGTAAAATGATGTTCTAACTTCCATAACATGACTATTAGGTATTATAATGATACTTAGCATTAACCCTTGAGTATTAGACAATTCGGTTGGGCGTGCTAAGCGTGCGCAAATGCGTGTCGTTTGGGCGTTCGAATAGGCAAGTTTGGCATACGGACGTGCAAGCGTCTCAACGCCGCAACGAGTGTGTATAACCTTGTTTAATATTATGTTTTTAATAAGAATGAAATATTATAGAGTAATGTAACCCAATATAGGAGCATGCAAAGCACATGCAAAAGAGACGAGTTAGGCGTGTGACGTATAAACGTCGAAACGTTGTGTAATGTGGTAATACACTTAAATAGTGTTTCGATTCTAATGAAACGAACATTGTAATATATGAAATGTGGTTAATATAAAACCAATAGGTTGTCCTAGAGGGACTTAAACACTTGAATGAATTTCGAATATTACGAAAAAAAATTATAGTGAAATATAAGTCGATAGTTAACACAATCAAGTTGAACATTGTGTATTGATAATAGGAAGGGTTATGAGATGTAGAGTAAAGTTTACATTACAACTAATATGCTTTGCTATGTGACTAATAGTTGATGTGCATGATTATATAATTGTGTAGGGCACGCGAAGTGCAGATATCTGTAAGCTGTTAAACTATTATTGGTAAACAACGATCAAGGCAAGTCTTTCAGTTCCTATTTTCTATGTGAACTTGATAATGAACTGTTTTAAATTATTTTATAAAGAGCATGATATGTTGTATATATGTTGTAAGCATGAAATATTAAAGTCAATTTATGACTACATTGATTAATTAAAGAATGTTGATTGAGTAAGGAACTCAATCTTTATATTTGTTATGTGAAGTAAAGCATGTATACCATGTTACTTTAATTATTATGAGATGTATGTTGAGCATGTATTTATGTGCTATGTGATGCATGAACGCTGTTAGATCTTGTTGAGCTGTCGAGCTCATTCTTGCAAATAATCACTTTTGCAGGTTAAGGATTCAAGGTAACGCTATGTGCTACTTGAAAGAAATGAATCAGATGTAATGCATGAAGATTTAGATACTTTGGCTGAATTGTTATTATTTTGGACCCTGTTTAAGGTTTCAGATAATGTATTTGATAATGTATGATGGTTAACAGATGTTGAGTTATAACTTTTAAATTTTATCCGATGTATAAGGGTTGTTGAGCGGGGTTGTAAGTTTTAGTTTATAATAACTCTGACGAAGCGAATTATGAAATAAGGTTGAATCAAAGTTATGTAATGATAAAGGTTGAGATTCAGGGATAATAAAGAAGGAATAATATAAAAGTTTTAAATATTCCGTATTTTTAGTGATTGTATCATTGATTAATGATGTAAAGTTTGAATAAGGATGTATTGTTAACGACCGATGTCGAGGGTTGTATTGTATGAATTTTGGGGTCATTACAGTTGGTATCAGAGCTGATAGGTTATACACCTTAGGTAAGAGTACCTTAGGCTATAACCTTAGAGAATGAGAAGTTAAGTTACGTTGAACAAAAAGGTGATTCCTTTCACACACGTAGAAGTATTGGATGAGTTAAGTCCTAAAAATGTTATAAGAAGAAGGTGAGAATAACGAGGAATAAAACTCGAATAAAATGTTGAACTTTATGAACGAAGTTAGAAATTCTTAAAAGAAGAGTTAATAAATAAACAAGAAGATTCAAAGAAGAATCTTGAAGAGATATGAAGATGAAAATCAGGAGTTACCTAACTCCAATAATAAAGATGACGAATAACGATAAATAGATGAAGTCTATAAGATTAAAGCATAATGAAATCATGATATGACATGATGATAGAAAAAGATAAGAAGCTTTAAAACAAAACGATAATGAGATAAGAAAGAATGATAATGACAGGCAAGTAAATATGTTGCTTGCTCATTGGATGAGGATGATTGATCTCACGATCATTTGTTTGGAGACACTAAAGCAAGTATGTAAGTGCTTATTAGAGAATAAGTTCACTGAACGTGACTCGCTATGGAACCCCTAATGGAGTTTTACTTGTCTGTCAATAGGAATTAGTAATGTGATAGTAGTATAAGTGATCCTTGGACTTGAGATCATCATAGTATCTTGTGTGTAATGAATTATACTTTGACTTATTCCTTAAGATCCTTAGGGTATATCAAAGGGTATGCTTGGGTATAATGAGTTACATATGGAGATAATGAATGATCAATAAAAAATCTACCACTTCTAGTAAAAAAAAGAGATATGTCCTACGTGATTCGTTAAATCACAACCCAGTAGTCCTTGGCCAAGGCAGAATGAAATTAGAAAGGAGTTTCTAATTTGCATTATTTGGAGTTGTGCATTTTTTAATCGAAATACATATAATTAAATAAAATAAGACTTGACAATAATTCCATGTCTTATACTTAATTAGGATATTGTATGGTGGAAGGATTGAATTGTATGGTAACTATTTACTTACAGGTTCTTTTATGATTAATGTTGAAATCTATATTATCTGGAAAGTCGTTGATCGCTAGGGAGGCTTATCCCTATTGTAGAATAAATATTATTTATTTAAATAGATTATTAGTTTAATTTATTTATTTAGATAAGATTAGAATTGTTCTAATTGATTTATTCACAACCGATTTAATATGGAGAATCTAAAGGGTCACACCATAAAAGAAAGAATGATTATTTAAGAAGGTAATAGCATAATCGTAATAATGCATTAAGTGTAATTAATTTACCTATGCTGACAGAATAAATTTAATAGCTTAATATTTATTATTTAATATTTTAGAAATATTAAATATTAGTTAATAAGAGGAGTCTTATTAATATTATTACAATTATTATTATTTTAATTTCTAAAGGAGTTTAAGAATTAATTTAATATTAGTACTCTCATTTATTCCTAATAAGATTAGGAGGCAAATTAATTAAAGGTGTTTATTTAATTAATTCCAATAAAATTGGAAAGCATAATTAATTAAAGGAGTTTAATTAATTAAATAAAAACCTATTTCTAATAGGATTAGAAGGGTTAACCAATATCTATATAAGAGGAGTCTTATAATAGATATCAGTTGATGCAATTCCAATTATTAGAGAGTACTCCTATTCTATAGAGGATAGAAAATTAGGATTTAGCCAACCACCCTCCTTCTTGAATAATTTCTTTTCCTTGATGGATCACCTCTAGAGGTCAAACACTTGGGTGGCTAACATTGATCAAAGGAAGGAATATATCCCGGATATTCTAGGAGATCGCGGCGAACAAGGAGTTGAACTTGTACCCGTGGAAGCTTCGTTCTACAAGGGTATTGTTAACGTCAAGTTTTGCCGGCGCGTCCAATCACCAACTCCACGCGCTCAGACCTGCACAATAACACGTCAACACGAAGCTTGACGGCTGGTGCCGCCGGGTGATAGCTCCGGTGTGAGAATAAGTACAGGCTGGTCACAAGGTTAACAATGGAGGCAATAGTGTATAGTGCTCAAGGGAATATTAATAATGATTACCTGTTACCATTAGGTTAAGCCTTGTATTTATAGTCATTCTCACCACCTCTAGAGCCCATGTCCCAGTCAAGTTAGGACTCCTAAACATGGCAGTTACCATTGTTTGGGTCCAACGCAATCTCCTTTAAAAGTACAAGTTGGTGGTTATCCAACCACTTGTCTTATAAGAGTTGGTATTGAGATAGGATTAGGGTTAAAACCCTTAATCCTTTAGACTCCTTATTGCTCCGGGCTCCATCCGAGAAGTAACCTTCGGTATGGGCCTTACAAAGTGGTCTGAACTCCGTCCCGAAGGGCTCGGTAGCCCGATCCCAATCATTATCTATTCGGTCTAGACTCCGGCCCGAAGGGCTTGGTAATCCGACCCCGATCATCATTATGTTGGTCTGGGCCCTGGTCTCGTGGGACTAAGATACCCGATCCGGATAATACCAGTTGGGTCTGGGTTCTGGCCCAAAGAGCTCAGATACCCGATCCCGAACAATGCTACCCCAATTCTGGCTTCGGCCCCTTGGGCCCGGTAAGCTCCTCTCGGCCCCGGCCTTCTGTCCATGTAGGTGTCGGTGGATTATACCCGATCATTGCCCCCCAGTCTCTCATTATAACAAGCCTTTAATGGGATATTTAATGAGAGATTTAAAGAGATGCCTGGGTAATCCAACCGACCTAATTAATGCGGTACACGATACACAAGAAATGAACGGCCCAACGTCATTATTAGCCGCCTGTTGAGATTCGTGCAGCATCAGTATAAATATCTTCCCCCCTACCACATCCATTTTTTACGAACTCTCTTTGTCTAAGCTAAATTCAAAACTCATTTTCCGGCGAGTGCGATTTCCGTCGAGAGGTTTCTTGTTCTCCGACCAGTCCTTTTACCACCCAAATCACCTCACTTTCACCGATTTTTCCTTTTAATGGCTGATTCCGGCATTCCTCCAGCTGCTTCCACTTCCGACCTGAACTCTACCATTGAGGTCACTCCTACTTCCGCCGAAATGGCCGCCATTGTCACCATCGCCAGCACCGATTTGGTGCCGGTTGACCTACCTGAAGCTCCCACCGGAGACTCGGCTGATGGAACCGAGACACACATCCGGTCCGTTTACCGTTCTGAGACGGAGTATTCGCATGTCAACACTATGTCCACCATTACTCCGTCTCAGATTTCTGATGTTCGAACCCTCTTCAGAATCCCCCAAGAGTACAGTCTTCGGGTACCCAGGGCCGAAGAGAGGATGTTCTGGCGCCCCGAAGGCAAATGGGTGGCCATCCCCACTTACGCCCCGCGGTACGGCATCCGCTTCCCTCTTCACGAGTTTATCGTGTCCTTTCTCTGCTTTGTGGGGATCGGGTTCGCACAACTTGTGCCGAACTCATACATTCACTTGATAAGCTTTATAGCTATCTGTCAAGAACTAGGGATAACCCCTGGTCTTGACTTTTTCTTCGTCCTATTTTCGGTCGGCAAATCCAAGGAGCCCGGTTTCCGTCAACTAAACCGTATCTCCGGCTGGGCCACCTTTGCCAAGACTCCCTCTAGCAACAAAGGTTGGCACAATCAGTGGATCTTCGTCAAGGGGACTGACCTTCAACTTCTCTCGAACTGGGCCTCCCCAGAAGATCCGATCGTGAAAGTGACCACCTTCCCCACCGACCGAAGGGAGGAGTTCCGAACCTTCTACCAGAAGGTGAAGGAGACGATGTGGAGCCTGGATACCTTTGCTGACGAGGCCTGGCTTTACAGGCACGGATGTGAGTATTCTATCTTGACCTCCTTTATTTTCGAGCATTGGTTTCTGATTTGTTTTTCTGATTTTCTGGAGTATCTACTTGTTTCTGCAGTGACAATCTTCAAGCCGAAGGGCGCTGATGAGTCTCTTACACCCCTCCCCGTTCGGTCTGGCCCGATACTTCTACCTCTCGGGGATGACGCGGCCGAAGGGGAGACTATCCCGATTTCTGAGCTCTCAGTCGACTCCTCTCATGCTGTGCCGAAGAATGTCATGAAGATGACTGCAGCCGATAAGGTGGCCCAGCTGAGGAAAGGCAAGAAGAGGGCCCTTCCGAAGGGCTCCTCTAAACCAGCTATCCCGAAGCTGACTCTTGTTCTTGAGGATCCCAAGGGGACCGAGGAGGAAACTCTGAGGACTCGCCCCAAGAAACAAAAGTTGGTTAATGAGCCCGACCTCCAGATGGTCGAGGTTCAGCCGGACGCTGCTCCACAGACTCCTGTGGTCCAGCTTCCTGCTGAGGTCGGGCCCTCTGCCGCCTCCGGCCCTGCTGCCCAAGCGGATCCTTCTGATGTGTCTCCGACCCAATCCTTTTGGCCGAAGAGTCCGTCAGAAGCTTTCCCTTTTGACCGCTTGGATTACTTCAAGCTTCCTGCTGATGATGCCCGGTTCAAAGGGTATTCGGCCGAAGCCTTGATGGTGGCGTACATCAAAGCCCAGAGTCAGGTATTCCCGAAAGCTTTAGCTTGAATTTATTGAATGTCTGTCTGGCCGTTATTGAACTGTTTATTTTTCCTTGATGCAGGCTAACGCCATTCTGGCCCGAGCTATTCCTCCTGTTGTCAAGGCCACCCGGAAAGAGGTTCAGCTTCGAGCCGACGTGGAACTGCTTGAGGGGGATGTTCAGGGGTTGTCGGCTGATTTAACCAAGGAGAGGGAAAATCATGCCGAAACCCGCAATAAGGTGACCTTCGCCGAACGTCAGGCCAACGAACACCAGAGGCTCCATCATAATCTGCAGAAGGAGTTCGTTGCGCTTGACGGATACAATAAATAGCTCATCGAGGAGAGGGCTCTTCTGAAGGAGAAAGATCTTGATCAGCAGAATGCGCTTCTGATCCTCCAGAGCCAAGTTTCTGAAATGCACGCCAGCCACTTGGTGCTGATGAAGGAGAACACAGCTCTGGGGGCAGAATGTGCCGAGGCCAAGCAGCAAGGTGCGCGAGAGTATCAAGAATCGGCTGAGCTCCGCGATACCATCATGGGCCAATTTGCCGAAGGCTATGGGGCTCATAAGGAGCGGGCTCAGGCGAAGATGAAGGCTGCTGGGCTCGATCCTGCTATCTTGGACTCCTCTGATGATGAGTCCGATGCCGATGATGATGCTGATGGCGAGGGTCCCCATCCTTAGTTTATAACTTGTATTTTTAATTTTTGTCTCTCTTTCTTTTGTAACTTTGCCCGATCGGATCTGCGTGTAACTTTTTCCGATCAGTTCAAGTTGTTTTGTAACTATTCTGATCGGATTTGTTCATCGCTAGTCCGAGGGTTTTGTAAACTTGTAGAATTTGAATGAAGATAACAAAAAAGTTTTGCCAAGAGAAATCCACTTTATTTTATTAATGTATAAAGCAGCTTACATAAGCGAAAGTAAATTACATGACTTTTACTGATAATATTTTCTAAGTCTTCCAGCATGCCATGTATTTTTTACCTCCGTACCGTCTAACGTCCGAAGCCGATAAGTACCCGGCTTCGGCACTTCAGTTACTTCATAAGGTCCCTCCCAGTGCGGCATTAACTTGCCTGTGTTCTGGGGGGTTGATGCCTCTGCTTCCCGAAGAACCAGGTCCCCGACCTCAAACCTCCTTTGCTTCACATTCTGATTGTAATGTCGGGCCGTTCTCTTCTGGTATATAGCTAGCCTTATCGACGCTGAATCCCGAACCTCATCCAACAGATCCAAATTTAATCGTAAACCATCATCATTGTATAACTCTTGGTACTGACTGATTCGAAGTGTTGGTGATCCGATCTCAACGGGTATCAGTGCATCAGTTCCATAGGCTAATCTGAACGGTGAGTCACCTGTAGTGGTCCTCGGGTTAGTCCGATATGCCCAAAGGACACTGAGCAACTCTTCGGGCCATCTTCCCTTTAGTTCATCCAACCTTCTCTTAATTCCTGTGAGCAGGATCCTGTTGGTGACTTCTACCTGTCCATTAGATTGGGGGTGGGCCACAGAAGTCTTTCTGTGTTGGATACCTAACTCCTTCAGGAAAACTTCGAATTTAGACCCCACAAATTGTCTGCCATTATCCGAGACCAGGACCATGGGAATGCCGAACCGGTAAACAACATACTCTTTACAGAACTTGAGGCACTCTTGTTCAGTAATCTTATGCAATGGTTTGGCTTCCACCCATTTTGTCATGTAGTCGATTGCAACGATTACGAAAGTGACCTGCCCTTTGGCCTTCGGTAGTGGTCCCAAGATATCAATCCCCCACATAGCGAATGGAATAGGGGATAAAACCGAATATAGCTCTTCGGGAGGTTTATGTGGGATAGAACTATGTAATTGACACTTAGGACATTTTTTGACGTAGTCCTTTGCTTCTTGGAAGATGGTCGGCCAATAGTATCCCTGCCTCATAATTTTGTAAGCCAATGACTTGGCTCCCATGTGATCCCCACAGATTCCTTCATGTACTTCCCTCAGTGTATACTCCGCTTTCGAAGGTGTTAGACACTTCAGTAATGGGGAGGTGAATGCCCTACGGTACAAATCTCCATCAATAAGGACAAAGTTAGAACTCCTGTGTTTGATTTTTCTAGCGTACAAACGATCCGAAGGCAGGATCCCCTCGGCCAGATAGGTAATGTAAGGCGTAAGCCAACAGTCGAGCCGATCCAGGGTCAGTACGTCGGTCCTTTGAATACTAGGTTTGTCTAATACTTCCAAGTAAACTGATCCGGTGAAGGAGCTTGCTTCGGTTGTGGCTAGTTTGGCTAGGGAATCTGCAACTGTATTGTCTGTCCGATCGATCCCCAGACAGCTGTACGACTCGAAGTATGAGAGTTCGTCCTTTACCTCCGACAGGTATTTCGCCATTCGGGCCCCTCGGGTCTCATACTCTCCCGATATCTGCTTAACCACCAGCTGGGAATCACTGTACACCATTATCCTTTTCACCTCCAGGCATTTGGCTAATCTAAGTCCGGCCAAAATGGCTTCGTACTCGGCTTCGTTGTTGGTGGCTTTGAATCGGAACCTAATGGCCTGCTGGACTCGGAACCCTTCGGGACTAGTCAGAATGACCCCCGCTCCGCTGACGTCCGAGGTAGATGACCCGTCTACGTAGAGGGTCCAGGCAGTTTGTGGTGATCGAGCTTTGATGACCGAATTTACATCTGATTCGCTGAAAGAACACTCCACGACAAAATCCGCTAAGGCCTGTCCCTTAATGGCCGTTCGGGGATGGTATTCTAAGGCGAATTGAGTTAGTTCCATTGCCCATGCAGCTAGCCTTCCCGAGACTTCGGGCCTGTGCAGTACTTTTTTCAAAGGTTGATCAGTATAGACTATTATTAGCCGGCCCTGGAAATAGTGCCGAAGCTTCCTGCTTGCGATGATCAGAGCGTAGGCGAACTTCTCCAGGTTAGGGTATCTGGTTTCTGCATCTCGAAGGACGTGGCTGACATAGTAAACCGGAGACTGCTTTCCCGATCGTTCTCTCACCAGTGCTGCCCCTACTGCCATCGAGCTGGCGGCTAGGTATAGAAATAGTGGCTCCGAGGGGATCGGTTTCATCAGCAAGGGTGCCGAGGACAAATATTGCTTGATCTCCTGGAAGGCGTCTTCGCACTCGGAGGTCCACTGGAAACTCTTCTCATTTTTTGGTCCCTTCAGAGTGTCGAAGAATGGCAAACACCTTTCGGCTGACTTTGATACGAACCTTCTAAGAGCCGCGATCCGACCTGTCAGCCTCTGCACATCTTTGTAAGACTTCGGGGATTTCATATCTAATACCGCTTGGATCTTCTCCGGGTTTGCCTCGATACCCCTCTTGCTAACTAGATAACCCAGGAACTTCCCTGATCCCAATCCGAAGGTACATTTTGTTGGGTTCAGGCGAAGCTTGTATTTCCGAACCGTTTCAAAGCAGTTTTCTAGGTCCACCAGATGATCCCGAACTGACACGCTTTTTACAATCATATCGTCTACGTAGACTTCCATACTTCGGCCTAGCTGCTTTGTAAACACATAGTTCATCATTCGCTGATAAGTGGCCCCCGCGTTCAGCAGTCCAAAGGTCATCTTCCGATACACATAAATGGCCCTATGCGTGATGAAGCTTGTCTTCGGGATGTCTTCCTTGGCCATTGAGATTTGATGATAACCTGAAAAAGCATCCATGAAGCTTAGCATGCCGTACCCTGAAGTGGCGTCAATCAATTGATCAATATTGGGCAAAGGGTAGAAATCTTTCGGGCACGCCTTGTTCAGGTCGGTGTAATCAATACAGATTCTCCATTTCCCATTCTGTTTCTGAACCAGCACCACGTTTGCCAGCCATTCTGGATAATCAATTTCGAAGATAAACCCTGCCTTCAGTAATTTAGCGATCTCTTCGTCAATAATTTTCTGCCTCTCCGGGGCGAAGATTCTTCTCTTCTGTATGACCGGCCTCTTATTAGGATCTACTTCCAGTCGGTGTAGTGCTACTGATTTGTCCACCCCGGGCATATCGCTGGGTTCCCATGCAAAGATATCCGCGTACGCCCGAAGCAGATCGATCAACCCGGTCCTGAAGGGTTCTACCAATCCTGAACCGATCTTTATCATTTTTTTCTCGTTCCCCAAGATTAGTTGTACATCCTCTGTTTCTTCGGCTGGTAAAGCAAGTGGCTCTGTACTACCATCTGTAAAGGGTTCTATCTCAATAGCCATCGTCTGCTTCTGCTTGCTTACCCCGGTTCCGGATGAGATCACAGTATTCCGATAACACCTACGAGCGATATCCAGGTCGCCTTTTACCTCTCCGACTCCGTTCGGTGTGGGGAACTTGATCTTGAAATGAGGTATGGAGGTGACTGCTTGTAAGGCTGCCAGGGTCGGTCTTCCCAATATGGCGTTGTAAGCCGAATCTACATGAACAACGAAGAATCTGACCATAATCTCCATTTGTTGGGGAGTTGTGCCAAACTTAACCGGCAATTCGATGGTGCCCGACACATGGACCGGGTCGCCACTGAATCCGTTCAACGGTCCTTCTCCTCCCAGTTCCATCTTCTTTCCCCCTAGGTCCATCCTTTGATAAGCGTGTGTATACAGTATGTCGACCGAGGATCCGTTGTCTATCATCATTCTTCTCATGTCCACTGGTCTGACCTGCGCCGTTATCACCAATGCCCCGTCATGCGACTCTATGGGATTCGAAGGATAGTCTTCATCTGAGAAGGAAATTACCGCTCCCGGGAAAACCCTTTCATTTTTTACCGAGGACCCTGCAACCGATAAGACAGCGTCTAAATGTTCATTTCTTTTTCGTCCAGTCACGCGCCCTATCGAACCTCCGGATATAACATCAATCACCCCCCGAGCGGGCTGGTTCTGATTTGGCGGCGTTTCTCGGGCCTGTGTCCTGTCTCCTTCTATTGGTTGAGTCCTGGCATTTACCCGGCCGGCCACATATTGAACCAACGTCCCATTCTGAATGTTTTTCTCGATGAGATCCCCCAGATCAAGGCATTCCTCTGTCGTATGGCCCACGTTCTGATGGTAATTGCAGTATCTATTTTTGCTGCGCTTCCCCGGTTTCAGTCTTGTCCTGCAGGGCTCATAGAAGGGTTTGTCCTTGATATCTTCCAATATTCTTGCACGGTCGGTGTTGAGGGGAGTGAATACCCTGTTGATGCTTCTGTTCGGGAAGGGTGGACGGCCATTGCCCGATCCCCCACTGTTATAGTTTCTTCTCCCTTGATTATCCGATCTCCCCTGACTGTTGTCCGATCGCTGGTTGTTCGGCTTGTCTCTGTCTCTCGACTTGTCGTGTGAAGGTGGCTTGAAATTTCCCATTGCCTCTTCAATGGCAATGAACCCTTCGGCACGATGAAAGGCTTCAGTCAAGTCCGAGGGTGGGTTGATCACCAGGTCTTTCATCAACTTCTTTGACCTCCCCATATCCAAACCCGTTGTGAAGAATCCCAAAGCCTGTGGTGAATTCAATTCTGCCACCGATCCCACAGCTTCCCGAAACCTCTTCACGTAGGCGCCAAGAGTCTCGTCCGAACGTTGTTTCACTTGCATGAGGGAAGCCGTGATCTTTCCCCTTCTCCTGTTGCTTCCGAACCTAGCGTGGAATTTTTCCCGAAGGTCGTTCCAAGAACTAATCGTTCCCGGTGCCAAAGTTCCCATCCACTCTCTGGCACTCTTCTTCAAGGTGGTTGCAAACATATGACACTTTGCTGCGTCCGAATGCCCATAATATGTCATCAACCTATCATATCCATCCGAATGGTCATACGGGTCTCCCATTCCGTCGTATGTCTCCATCGGGGGCATTTTCTTCTTTGGGTCAGCAGTGACTCGATTAATCTCGGGCGAGAAGGGCGAACTGTGGCAGCTCGATGGTGTTCCCACTTGATTTTTCCCGGCCAGAAGCTTCTCCAACTCCGCGACTCTTCGGGCGAGGGGGTCGGTATCTTCCTTACTGGAGGAAGGTCTGCGCCTGTCCTCCTCATATTCGGGAGATCCGATTTTCGCCCTCTGTCCCGATCGGCCCAGGCGTTCCGATCTTCGTTCGGGGGAACGACTCCTTCTTCGGCTCCTCCTTTCCCGAGAATGGCTTCTGTATCGGCTTCTGTTCCTTCCTGTCTCACGTTGTCGTGGAGATCTAGATCGGCTTCGATGTCTGTGCTTCTTCGAAGAAGCCTCCTGTTCTCCAGCCACCTTAGCCATCTGCAACTCCAAATCTTCTTGCTGGAGACGCAAGGCCAGCATGGCGTCTTTGTTCTGTTGTATTCTGGTCAACAGAATAAACTGACGCTGATCCTTACTGTTCTCCACCCGATCCTCCTCCCTTCGTTAGTAGGCCTGAGACTGGTTGTCTCCCACGCGGGTGTGTTGAGGGATCGGAGTACGTTGACTAGGGATGAACAGCTATCTTCGTGCCGACTGGACCTGCACCGAATTGCCTTCCTGGTTGCTAGGTCCCAATCTATCTTTGACCGATGCCCTAACTAAGGTCGTCGGGTGGGTTTTGGCCTTTTCCTGGTTCGAGGCTCCACCGTCCTTACTGGCCATGTCCTTTCTACCGGAAAAGCACAAACGTGATTGACTAAAGCACTAAAACCCCTCCTTCTAGCGCCAAATGTTAACGTCAAGTTTTGCCGGCGCGTCCAATCACCAACTCCACGCGCTCAGACCTGCACAATAACACGTCAACACGAAGCTTGACGGCTGGTGCCGCCGGGTGATAGCTCCGGTGTGAGAATAAGTACAGGCTGGTCACAAGGTTAACAATGGAGGCAATAGTGTATAGTGCTCAAGGGAATATTAATAATGATTACCTGTTACCATTAGGTTAAGCCTTGTATTTATAGTCATTCTCACCACCTCTAGAGCCCATGTCCCAGTCAAGTTAGGACTCCTAAACATGGCAGTTACCATTGTTTGGGTCCAACGCAATCTCCTTTAAAAGTACAAGTTGGTGGTTATCCAACCACTTGTCTTATAAGAGTTGGTATTGAGATAGGATTAGGGTTAAAACCCTTAATCCTTTAGACTCCTTATTGCTCCGGGCTCCATCCGAGAAGTAACCTTCGGTATGGGCCTTACAAAGTGGTCTGAACTCCGTCCCGAAGGGCTCGGTAGCCCGATCCCAATCATTATCTATTCGGTCTAGACTCCGGCCCGAAGGGCTTGGTAATCCGACCCCGATCATCATTATGTTGGTCTGGGCCCTGGTCTCGTGGGACTAAGATACCCGATCCGGATAATACCAGTTGGGTCTGGGTTCTGGCCCAAAGAGCTCAGATACCCGATCCCGAACAATGCTACCCCAATTCTGGCTTCGGCCCCTTGGGCCCGGTAAGCTCCTCTCGGCCCCGGCCTTCTGTCCATGTAGGGGTCGGTGGATTATACCCGATCAGGTATGATTCCATAACTTCTTATTTATCGTTTCAAATTAATAATTTGCATAAAGGATGATCCGGATAATAGTTTTGTAAAAAAATTTAAAACTTTGATATACCATGCTTCCGCTAATTTTTGCAATTTGATTGCACCATAATTTCGTACAGACCCAATAGTGGCATCAGAGCTAAACCTTTATGCAATTATTAATTATTTTGATTCCATATATGTATGGGTATGTATTTAGAATACTTTATTGGGCATAATTTATTATATAAAATTATTTTTTTTAAGAAGAACAAATTATTGAAAAGTCGCGGTTTTTAATTATAAGAATTCGTGAGTCACGTTTTTCATTGAGAAGGATTTCTAATACCTATAGGATTGCAAAAGGCTATATATATATATATATAAAGTACCATGAAACTAATACCTGCAGGATTGTAAAAAACATTATTTATATTATAGTGTATATATATATATATATAAAGTAATGCACGGAATGTTAGTAGAATTAAAGGCAAAAAGTGATTCATGGTAATCAGGCATCCATGTTATAAAAGAAAAAGGTGACTGAAGAATTTTTTTTTTAAAAAGAATTTGCCGAATTCCTTTTATAAAGAAAGAACGTTTGCTTTTCAAGGTGACTTTAGGTTACTTGAAAAAGGTGATCTAAACTTTTAGATCATAAATATATATATATATATAGTTATATAATTATATATTATATATATATAAGATATATTATATATATAATATTCTTAAAAATTTTATAATTAAAATAAAGAATTTATTTTAATCTTAAAATTGTATTTCATGCAAATTAAAATTATCCATTAAATGATACTCATATATATATAGAATTATTTTTATTCATGAGATGAATGTGTCGACGTCGGGAAAAAATTCGCGGGTCGGGACAAACCCGGATCTTTCTCTCTTCCTAATGTTTTGTCTACCCTTATTCTATTTATTGTGAAAAACGTTTTGAAGGGTTTTTTAGGAAAAGGCCAACATGTATCATCTCGACGATTTAAACGTTTTACAGAGTCGCCAGTTGATAGTTTTGAAATGGTTGTACCAACTCAACCGAATTTGTTTGAAAGGAGGCCCAATATGCTGGACACTGTCGAAAACTTGATCTTTGAAACTGAAGTTTTGAGTTTGGGGGCTTGATTAAGTGTGGGGAAGGTGTTAGGCACCCCATAACTCCCATGTAAACACGGTACCACATCTTTTCAATTTTTTCTTTTAAATCTGCAATGTGTGTGTGCGAATGCTAGAAGAAAATTGGGCCTATGTTTGATTGATTGAAAGCATGGACAGGCTTCGTTGAGCCTATATACAAAGGGTTTGATTTGATTTTAAAAAGTCTCTTTTTTTAGACAAGATTATTAAAATGATGTTTTAAAAGCAGGTTTTCAAACCCTTGCGCTAACATAGGAATTGAAGTATGTCAACCCTTCTATTTTATGTTTTTAGCCTTTTGGCTCAATTTGAATGGTGATTGTCGGGCTGCGAAGCATCCTCGACCCTAAAATATATACAAGTGTCGGTCTCCTCATGGGCATGACAGCCATCGGAGGGACTTTGACACGACAAACTATTATTCTCATTATGTTGAGACCTTAAACCCGGATAACCGTTTTAAGGTCTTTCGGATGTCATATTATAGCAAAATCGGCAGGGTACATTTGTAAAATAGAGTTTGTCCATCGTGGGAATCAGATTCTGATCAGTTTGACTATGAATCCCACTATTCCTAGGCTCACATAGGGAAGCCAATAAAACCTGCACAGCTCAAATATGTACAAAAATAAATATATGCATCCAGATATCGCCAGAACCAAGGATTCATTAGTAAATCCTGGCTCGCACATGGCCGAAGTGTCTCGTTCCCACTAGGTAGTGATCTAAGGGACGCGAGGTTACTTTCATAACTCAAACTAGAAAAAATGCTAGATTTAAATAAATCCCAGCCATTCTAGCTTCCCGATTCTGTGTAGACCTATTTTTAACCTTTTGAAAGTTAGAGTTGGCGAGATTTAAAGAAATCTAGTTTGCCCGCATAAATGTCAGTGCCGATTCATATCAAATGAATATTTAAAATATTAATTTAATCAAAATGATTAAAGTAATATATATATATATATATATAATTATATATATACGAAAGCTGTAAAGGGCGATGGATTTTCACTCCGGTGCCCAGACTGGAATGAATATATATATATATATATATATATATATATATATATATATATATATATATATATATATTTATAAAAGCTGTAAAAAGCCACAGAGTAATCCAGGTTTAACAGAATGGAAATATATATATAAAAAACTGTAAAGGGCGATGGGTTTTCACTCCGATGCCCAGACCGAGATGGAAATATATATATATATATATATATATATATATATATATATATTTATAAAAGCTGTAAAAAGCCACGTAATAATCCATGCTTGACAAAATTGAAATATATATATATATATATATATATATATATTTATATATTTATAAAAGCTGTATAAAAGCCACGAAATGATCCATGCTGGACAGATTGTAAATATATATATGTATATATATATATATATATATATATATATATATATATATATATATATATATATATATATATATATATATATATATATATATATAAGCGATAAAGGGCGACGGACACTCTATCCTTTGCTCGGACAAAAATGTATATATATATATATGTATGTATAAAAGAAGTAAAAAGCTACAGAATGATCGAGGCCAAACTGAAATGTAAATAATAATATATATAGTTAATATATATATATATATATACATTAAAGCAATAAAAAGGCCACAAAGTATAAATTCAGACCCAAATAAGTCAGAAAAATTATATATATATATATATATATAGTTATATATATAAAAGCAGTAAACTACCTCGGATTTGACATCCGGGCTTGACAAAATTGAAAAGTAAGTATATATACAGTTAAATATGTACATTAAAAAGCCAAACCCGGACTGGGAAGATTACCCAGTCCGGCGAAGTTGCTAGAAACGAAGATATATGTATATAAAAGCTGTTAGAAGCGACGAATCGATGATTCGAGTTGTAAAAATGCCAGAAAAAAAACGTTTATGTACTAAAATATACAAAACGTAAGCAAAAACGGCCACAGAACTGAGTTTCGGGCGTATTCAAAAAGTGAAACTTAACGTGCGAATGTATAAAAGTGCAATAAAATAATATGAACTTCCTGATCGTAAAAATACTAACAATGGACTGCTACACGGGCTTTTTGCCAAATCGTAGGCTTTAAATGTCCGTTTCTACCAGTTAATTTTTGATATGTGGTAGTATGTGGGTGTTAGAGTGAAAACGTTTGGGTTTGGAGGACAAGAATATGACTGAGAAACCAAACGGATAGAGGTTCAGAGCGTTTTTGATTCTTGAAATGAGCTGGGGGTCACCTCATATATATAGACCCGAGAGAAGCAACTCTACCTGCGATAGCCGTAGGTAGAGGTTGTGCTCCATGAGGTGGGGCCCACGTGGCGGGTCCAGTTGCATCAAAGTACGTGCACTCCGAGCAACGCGAGGTCAAATTTAAAATTTTCTAACTTTTGATCGGAGCGTCCGTTTGAGGCGTGCTATAGCTTTCCAGAAAGCCCTCGCCGAGCACGTCGCAATTACATGGGAGAAAACATTTTTCGAGTCCAAAAAGACATGTTCATAACCAGGTCTTTAATTCCTTGCAGTTTGTCCGTTGAGCTGTCTTGCGCTATTTCCACTTGGGATCATTGTTAATGTTCTTTTTAACCTTGGTGGCATCAATTCGGCTTGATTTTGACCAAATCGGCTTTAATTTGATAAAATGACCATTTTGCCCCTCTCGGGGTTGCCTTCAGTGCTGGCATGACCGTCTGTTGACTTCCCGGGGTTGTCTCCGAGGTTTGGATCCCAGCCGATTCTGTTTATCCTCAGGGTTATCTCTGAAGCTGACTTGGTTCTTCCAGGTTTGTCTCTAGAGATGATGTGAGGCTTCGGGGTTTTCTCCGAAGTTGAGTTGGCCTCCCGGGTTGTGACCGAAGCTGACCTGTACCTCCCGGGTTGAGACCGGGGATGATGTGTACCTCCCGGGTTGAGACCGGGGTTGACCTGTACCTCTCAAGTTAAGACCGGGGATGACCTGTACCTCCCAGGTTAAGACCAGGGCTGATCTGTACCTCCCGGGGTGAGACCGGGGCTGACTTGTACCTCCCGGGTTGAGACCGGGGTTGACCTGTACTTTCCGTGTTAAGAACGGGGTTGAACTGTACTTCCCGAGTTGAGACCGAGGCTGATTTGCACCTCCCGGATTGAGACCGAGGATGACCTGTACTTCTCGGGTTGAGATCGGGGCTGATCTGTACCTCCCGTGTTGAGACCGGGGTTGGCATGTACTTCCTAGGTTGAGACTGGGGCTGATCTGTACCTCCCGGGTTGAGACCGGAGCTGATCTGTACCTCCCGGGTTGAGACCGGGGCTGATCTGTACCTCCCAGATTGAGATCAAGACTGGCCTATACTTCCCGGGTTGAGACCAGGGCTGATCTGTGCCTCTTGGGTTGAGACCGTGGTTGAACTGTACCTCCCAGGTTGAGATCGGGGTTGATCTATACCTCCAGGGTTGAGACTGGGGCTGACCTATACCTCCCGGGTTGAGACCGGGGTTGAACTGTACTTCCCGGGTAGAGACCGGGGTTGAACTATACCTCCCGGGTTGAGACCAGGGCTGATCTGTACCTCCCGGGTTGAGACCGGGGCTGATCTGAGTTGAAAAGACGATTTTGCCCTCCTGCAGGGTTAGTAATAGGGATGAAAAATTTTGAGTGTCTACAGATGTCCCTCTTTATCATGTTCATGCAATGTAGTGGAATGAACTGGATAAAGATTGCTAGACACTAGAAATGCAAATGTAAGGGCAAGGCAATGCATGTCATGATATATGATGGCTGTTAGATGCCTGATGAGTGGGTTTCATACCTACGAATCGGTATTCTTTATAGTTTGATTCTTTGTGTTTTCAAGTAACTTTCATATCATTTTACTTGGTTTTATAATCTTGTGTGCAGGTAATGGAAAGGTTGCAAAAGTAGCATAAAAGGCAAGTTTTCAGATTTCATGACTTGAACACCCGCTGGGGTGGGTTCCTACAGAAGAAACTACCCGCCAAGACAGACCTGTGAAATTTCTTTACTTCCGGACAGAGAGAACACCCACTGGGGCGGGTGCCTGAAGAGGAGAATGACCCGCTGGGGCGGGTAGGCGAGGCAGCTCATGGAGTTTTCCTTTTTTGGTTGGGAATTGGGTGCAAGTTGAGGAGATGATTAGGGCTGCGAGTATGATGATATAAAAGGGTTAAAAAAAAGAGGCATATTGAGACATACGGAGCCATACACAAGCCCTAGGTTGAAGATTGACTTGGATTAGAGATTTGAAGCATCATTGGATCACGAAGAATGCAAGAACGTGGAGACGAGTGGTGATATAACTTAGAGTTTATCTTCTCTCTTCTTTAACATCTTGTATTCAGAATGATTTCTATTGTGTGGATTATGGATTTTGATTCATCTATGATGAACTAACCTTTTATTTAAGCCTATAACGGATCTTATTATGTAACAGAGGATTAAATAGCTTTTAATTCAGTTTATGAATAGTATTTTTGGATTATTTGCTATGAGTTGTGCTTAATCTATATAATTGCTTGATCACCAATTATCCGTTATTCCATATGAATTCGAGAGATGATATATGGGATTGGAACTAGCCATAGTGACATATGTTTGTGATTTCTGCTTAGTTGGGATTCATAATTCATGTGTAGGATAGAGATATCTATGCATCATATGTAATCTGTTATGAAATTTATATTAAACCTTATTCAATTGTAATTCACATAGAGATATAGTGAGTTAGTTAATTAAGGTGCCTTGCTTAATTCTATCTTCGATGGATTTGATTGAGTATGGGTATAATGCATCGAGAGATGGTTATATCCGCTTTAGTGTTCTTGATTAATAATCTGGAGTAATTGATATAAACTGAAGGAAAGTATATTATCTGAAGTGAAATAATAAGTGAAGTTGTAGGCTTAATTCTCCAAAACTTGTTAAAATCCTGAGTTAGTGTTAAAATTGGTTTAAGTAGTAATTTATTTAGAAAATCATATGTTAATCATTACTTTGATAAAGCTGAAATAATATAAAACTTATACTTGTTTGATTAAATTAGAATTATTGTCTCTGTGGGTACGATACCTGATATTATCAGTATATTACTTGTTGACCACGTACATTTGTGTGTAGCGCGTATAGAAAATACACAACAAGTCTTTGACGCCGTTGCTGGGGACAATAATTTCATTTATTACTTACAATATCAATTTAATTAGAGCAGTTTTAATTAAACATATATATATATATATATACATATATATTCTTATTTTTGTTTGGGTATTTCAGGTACGCTCGAGTAGTGTATGCAAACTCGATCACAGAAACCAGAGTTGTTGCCTTACGAGGATGACATCGACAAGCAATTTTAGCGGTTAAGCAAGTGGATACAGAAAACTCGAGAAGAACTTGAAACACCAAACGAAACCATGGCTGAACAGGAACAGAAAGCACTACGGGATTATGCGACTCCGCGGATTTCAGAAATTCAGTCCAGTATCACCAGGCTGATGATTAATGCAAACAACTTTAAGATCAAGCCTGGAACGATACAGATGGTGCAGAACAGTTGTCAGTTTGGGGGTCTTCCGAATGATGATCCAAACGAGCACATTGTCAGTTTCATAAAGATCTGCGATACATTCGAGTGCAACGGTGTGTCAGACGATGCTATCAGATTGAGATTATTTCTGTTCACACTCAGAGAAAAGGCGAAGGATTGGCTCCATTCACTACCACCGGGATCAATCACCACATGGAATGACTTGGCACAGAAATTTTTGGCTAAGTTATTCCCGCCAGCAAAAACACATAAATTGAGAACAGATATCTTGTCATTTGCACAGCAGCAGAGAAAATCTCTATATTAAGCATGGGAAAGGTACAAAGAGTTGTTGAGGAAGTGCCCACATCATGGACTACCACAGTGGATGCCGATGAACACATTTTACAATGGGTTAGGGAGTCATTTACAGACCAACATCAATGCAGCCTCAGGTGGAGCTTTTATGGCAAAGAAATTTGAGGCATGGGAATTGATAGAAACAATGGTTGCAAACAACTATCAGTGGTCGACTGAGAGAATGACTCAACCTAGGGTAGCAGGTATTTTGCAAGTGGACACAATGACAGCTCTATCGGCATAAATTGCAGCGTTATCGAAGAAAATGGATGCCATGTCTATGGGAAACGTGCATAAGGTAGCATTTACATATGAACTTTGTGCAGGTGAGCATCAAACATAACAATGTGCGATTAACCCAGCTTCAGTTCAGTTTGTGGGTAGGTATAATAGGCCACCCAACACATATCAGAATGCATACAATCAGGGGGCTATGAACCATCCGAACTTTTCTTGGAGCAACAACCAGAATCAGAATTTGCAGTAGGCTCCAAGACCATCATACCCCCTGGTTTTTAGAATCAAAATCAACAGGCAGCTCCACATCAAGATAAAAAGATAGATTTGGAGGAGGTAGTGGCAAAATACATAACAGGAAATGAAGCGGCGATGAAAACTCATTTGGCTGCGATTAAAAATCTAGAAACTCAAATTGGACAGATTGTGAGTGCATTAAATAATCGACCCCAAGGAACCTTGCCAACTGACATAAAAAAGAATTTGAGGGGAGGATATGAGCAATGTCAAGCTGTCACATTGTTGATTGGGAAACAACTAGCCGAGCAGGAGTCAGAGAAGCCGACTATGGATAAGCAGGTTGAGAACAGTGTGGAACAGACAGTGGAAGGGAAAGCAGGAGAAAAATTTGTAGAAAAAGAACAAGTGGTTACACCGCTAGTCTACCCTCCACCGCCATTTTAACAACAGATCCAAAAACAAAAATTAGAGCAACAGTTCACTAAGTTTCTAGAATTGTTCAAGAAGTTACACATCAACATCCCTTTTGCGGAGGAATTAGAACAGATGCCTAGTTATGCCAAGTTCATGAAGGATATATTGTCAAAAAAAAATTAGAGGACTTCGAGACTGTGGCACTAACGGAGGAATGTAGTGCGATATTGCAAAAAAAGCTGTCACCAAAGTTGAAAGATCTGGGTAGTTTCACCATTCCATGCAAGATAGGGAGTTTGGCCTTTAACAAATGTCTATGTGATTTAGGTGCTAGTATAAACCTCATGCCATTGTCAGTTTATACTCAGTTAGGGTTACCAGCACCTAAACCGACCAACATATCCTTATAGCTAGCAGATAGATCAGTAACCTATTCATGGGGGATTGTTGAGGATGTTTTGGTTAAAGTGGACAAATTCATCTTCCCAGGGGACTTCATCATACTAGACTATGAAGAGGACAAGGATATCCCAATAATCCTTTGGCGACCATTTTTGGCAACCTATAGAACTCTCATCGATGTTCATAAAGGAGAGTTGACCATGAGGGTGCAAGATCAAAAGGTCACTTTCAATGTGTTTAAGGCCATGAATTTCCCCAAGGAAGATGAGGAGTGTTTTCGGATGGATATTATTGACGTAGTGGTAGGTGATGAGCAACATCGGATACTTAATACCTACCCGTTAGAATCTACATTGATGGGAGACTATGATGAAGAGGATTCAGAGATAAAGGAGTACATACAACTGTTAGAGGCCCATCCGAGAGTAAACAGGTTCAAGTTACCATTTGAACCATTGGAAGCAGCATGAACTTCATCAGCAAAGATGAAGCCATCTATCGAGGAACCACCTAAACTAGAACTCAAACCCTTACCCAATCACCTCAGGTATACTTATTTGGGTAATTCATCAACTTTACCTGTTATTATTGCATCTGCGCTTAACTAACTACAGGAAAGTAAGCTGTTAAGAGTTCTGAGGGAATACAAGTCTGCTATTGGATGGACAATCGCCGACATCAAAGGAATCAACCCATCATTCTGTATGCACAAGATTCTGATGGAGGAGGATAGCAAGCCAACAGTGGAACAACAGAGGAGGCTCAACCCCATAATGAAAGAGGTAGTGAAGAAGGAGATATTGAAATGGCTGGATGCTAGAATTATCTACCCAATTTTAGATAGTGCATGGGTGAGCCCAGTTCAATGTGTTTCGAAAAAAGGTGGGATGACGGTAGTGAAGAACGAGAACAACGAACTAATACCAACAAGGACAGTGACCGGCTGGAGGGTCTGCATGGACTACAGAAAGCTGAATAAGGCAACTAGAAAGGATCATTTCCCCTTTCCTTTCAATGATCAGATGTTGGACAGACTAGCTGAACACGAATACTACTGCTTGTTAGATGGGTATTCCGGGTACAACCAGATCGTCATTGCACCGGAGGATCAAGAGAAGACGACGTTCACATGCCCCTATGGCACCTTTGCCTTCAGAAGGATGTCATTCGGGCTATGTAACGCACTGGCAACTTTTCAGCGATGTATGATGGCAATCTTATCAGACATAGTGGAGCGTAGTGTTGAGGTGTTCATGGATGATTTTTTAGTATTTAGGGAATCAATTGATAGGTGCCTCAAAAATCTAGTATTGGTATTGAAAAGGTGTGTTGAGACAAACCTGGTGCTCAACTGGGAGAAATGCCACTTTATGGTCCAAGAAGGGATAATACTTGGATATAAAGTTTCTGGAAAAGGTTTAGAAGTCGACCGGGCTAATTTAGAGATAATTGAAAATCTACCACCGTCGACATCAGTAAAGGGTATTCGGAGCTTTCTTGGTCATGCTGGGTTCTACCGACGGTTTATTAAAGACTTCTCGAAAATCACGAAACCACTATGCAATTTATTAGAGAAAGACTTCCCGTTTAAATTAGGTAACGCATGTCTAGCAGCGTTTGAGCAATTAAAGAAGAAGTTAACCACAACCCCAGTGATCATCGCACCGGATTGGACAAAGCCGTTCGAGCTCATGTGTGATGCCAATAACTATGCAGTAGGAGCAGTGCTTGGACAATGACGGCATAAAGTCTTTCATGCCATCTATTATGCGAGCAAGACACTGACTGATGCACATTTAAACTACACAACCACTGAAAAGGAATTACTTGCAGTTGTGTACGCATTTGATAAATTTCGATAGTACTTGGTGGGGACAAAGGTGGCGGTTTACATAGATCACTCGGCCATCCGGTATCTAGTTGAAAAGAAGGATACAAAGCCGAGACTTATTCGCTGGGTTCTTCTCCTTCAAGAATTTGATTTAGGGATTAAGGATAGGAAGGGGACAGAAAATCAGGTGGCTGACCATCTTTCGCGGCTAGAGAATCCGAAGCAGGACGAGACAGACAAGGTAGCAATCAACTAGTCTTTTCCCAATGAGCAGTTATTTTTGATCCACGACGAGTTTTCGTGGTACACAAATTTTGCTAATTATTTGGTAAGCAACATCCTCCCACCAGACTTGACTCGCCAGTAAAAGAAGAAATTTATACACGATGTGAAGTGGTATATGTGGAATGAACCGTATCTATTCTGACAGTGTGCTGATAGAATGATTTGGCGGTGTGTGTCGGAAAGTGAAGTAGAGAGCATATTACAGGCATGTCACGTTTCATTATATGGGGGACACTACGGAAGCAAAAGAACGGCCGCTAAAGTACTTCAGGCAAGTTTCTTCTGACCCACATTGTTCAAAGACGCACATCAGTGAGTGAAAAACTGTGATAGATGTCAGAGAGTGGGAAATATTTTAAAGCGGAACGAGATGCCACTAAACATAATCTAGGAAGTCGAGAGTTTTGATGTGGGGAATCGACTTCATGGACCATTTACGTCTTCATTCAATAATCTATACATCCTATTAGAAGTGGACTATGTATCAAAATGGGTGGAGGCAGCTGCATTACCGACAAATGATGCGAAGGTGGTTTTAAAATTCTTGCAGAATAATATCTTCACACAATTTGGCACCCCGAGGGCAATCATTAGTGATTAAGGGAGCCATTTCTGCAATAAATACTTCACCGCTCTCTTAACGAAGTATGGAGTTAAACACCGAATCGCCACAGCCTATCACCCTCAGACGAGTGGACAAGCAGAAATGTCTAATCGGGAGGTAAAGCAATTCCTAGAAAAAGTCGTCAATCCGAATCAAAAAGATTGGTCGTTGAAATTGGATGACGCTCTGTGGGCATATCAGACCGCGTATAAGACCTCGATAAGCATGTCCCTATATCAGTTAGTCTACAGAAAAGTGTGTCACCTTCCGATAGAACTAGAGTATAAGGCGTATTGGGCTATCAAGAAACTGAACTTCGATTTATCAGCAACAGGGGAGAAAAGGTTGTTGCAAATCAACGAACTGGATGAATTTCGCCTTCAAGCATACGAGAATTCAATGTTGTACAAGGAAAAGGTCAATAAGTGGCACGATCAGAAGATACTGGATAGAAAGTTCGAACAGGACCAGTCAGTATTGCTATTCAACTCTCGGATGAAACTTTTTCCCAAAAAACTAAAATCCAGGTGGTCGAGCCCGTTTACTGTCAAGACAGTGTTTTCACATGGCGCCGTTGAAATTTACAGTAGGGATTCGACCAAAACATTCAAAGTAAACGGCTAACGCCTCAAGCACTATTGGGGCGGTGACATCGATCGTCAGGCGACAGTGATCGACCTTGCCGAGCCAATCTAAAGTAGGGAGTAGTCAGGCTGAACGACTTAAAATCAAGCGCTAGATGGGAGGCAACCCATCTTTTAAGTTCATTTTTCTTAAATAGATATTAATTAAATGTAATAATGTATAATCAGTAGTAATTTTTCTTCATAAAGGATGTTCTGACAAATTTTATGGTGTGCATGTAGAGATAGGACACTTGAAGGGCCATTCAAGCCAAACATCAAGGTGCAAGCTAAAGCTAGGCTGTTGTAGGAAAAGACAAACAAAATCTGGACAGATCCTACACCCGCCTCGGCGGAGGTTTAGGCCTGAATTCCCCGCCCCAGCGGGTTTAGTCGCTGTCACGGATCTGCCCCAGCGGGTCGGGCAAGCTACAGGTACCTGCCCCAGCGGAAGTTCGGGATTTTGGTGTTTAAAATGCCTAGTTGCCAGCCGAATTGGGCCATTCAAACACAAAGCTTATAAACTAGCCACTACCGAAGTCCCCCCCAAAACCTTACAAACCTACACCTTCATCTCCAACATCACCTGCAATCCCCACTATCTTATAATCATTCTCCACACCAAGCCACTACAGAATCTAGTTCTCCCACCCCATGCGAATTTGAGATATCAACCGAGCATCACCATATATTAGCAATTCCCTCTTCAATTGAAACTCAAATCCAACATAACAACTCAAACTCTAAGAACGAAAAGTCACTCCATCCTCCATCTTGCTCTTGATCTTATCCAAAGCTGAAATCAACGCACTCCACCATCATTAAACATCAAACCAAGGTATATTTGTTTTTATTGTTCAATTGGGTTGAAAGCTTGGATAATAATTGGGTAATCTATTTTGGATTTTGAAATTACTAGTGAAAATTTGGGTAATTATGATATCTTTCTATTGATTGTGTGGTTGTGTGAGAAAAATTAGGGAAAGCATAGTAATCAACCTCACTAACATCAAGCCACATTACCTTCGCCCACCAACTGTTAGATAAAAATCCCCAACCACAGTGCTTAAGAACTTCTGTGTTTTGAGCAAGGAAACAACATGCCACCACGTCCACAAAAGAGGCAAAAGGGTGAAGGGTCTTCCACGGCCGTTCCATAGTTTGACCAGAGAAAATTCTGGAGTGCGGCCGCGGTCGACCGATTTGCATATTTGGCGGGCAAGGCACTAGTTCCGGAACGGGGCCTTAAGCCTAATGTTATGGATGGTGATATGAGTTTACAAATCCTAGAACAGCATTGGGAAAATGCCTTCACAGACCAACCTGAAGCGGCAGTGGTAGCCGTGGTCAAGGAGTTCTATGCTAATGCAAAGGACACACCTCCGTTTAAAGCATTCGTCAGAGGCAAACTGGTAGATTTCAGTGCAGCAGCCATCAACGAATTCTACAATGTCCAACCACCGGAGGTGTGACAATACACGGAATTGAGACATAGTGGGATTGATTATGATCAAGTCCTCAAGGAAATATGCAAGCTCGATATAGTATGGGAGCGAGGCAGGAGAGGAGGCACGCTCATCATGAGCTCCAGTCTGAACAAGTATGGGAAAATTTGGTATTCTTTCATTTGTGCCAAGCTACTGCCCTCAACACATACGAGTGAGATTACTAAAGAAAAGATCTCACTATTGTATGCCATCGTCAAAGACCTCCACAGAAATATTGGGATGAGCATTAACTTCTCCATTCGCCTGTGATTGAGAGGTGGTCTATTGGGAGGATTACCACACCCATCGCTCATCACTTGGTTATGCAAGCAAGTAGGAGTCATATGGGCAGAGACTGAGATGGTTCAGCTACCATTGCTGCTTCTAGACACTAGGTTGATGGCCCGATTTAAATCGTGGAAGGGGGCGCCTGCACATCCCTGCGGCCTAGGCTTTATTTTTCCATGCTCAGAAACCTTCAGCGGATGCGGACTATGTGTTGCCCGAGGATGAGTTGGATGCAGACACATAACCTAAAGAAGAGAATGCCACTACATCTAGTGCTTCTCACTCGACGAAGTCCATGCTCAGAAACCTTCAGCGGCAAATGGATCAACAGCGTAAGAGGGACGACAGACTGGCGGCGAGACAAGGTCACATGTTCGATACTCAAAACCATTTCAATGCTGCTGTCGCAGATGCCTTCATGCAACTCAACACTGCCGCTGACCCATTTCAGTTCCCAACTCCACAACCACTCCCAGGCTATCCACCTTTGGACTCTAACGCGAAGGAGGTGGTCGGGCCAGATGTTTGATTTATCAGGGAAGTCCTCAAAGCTTAAATTCTTTATTATCACAATGAGGGCATTGTTCAGTTTAAGTTTGGGGGTTGGATTTATACTATTAATCATGATCTTGTTATCATACTGCATGTTAGTGTAGTGTAGGTTATTTATAATTTTTATAGTATAGTAGTTTAATTGTTTGAGTAGCTTTTGTTGAGTTTTTATGCTTATAAAAAAATAATAAATAAAATTCAAAAAATAACAAAAAGAGTCTTAGTTAGGATTGCATGAGGCAAGTATGTCAGTTTGTATGCAAAAACTTTAGCCAGTGATGTGATTGGACTTACATAGAACTTAAACAGTAATGATAACTAGGACATAGATGTAAATTCTGACCTTTACATGAATCGTTGCCTGGTTGACACTATTGTACCAGTTAGCACGTTAGGATGACAATGTGGTTTAACTTGGGTCGAATAGTCACATAATTGACATCTTGATAGAAATTGAGTTTTTAATGACAGAAATTTTGTAAACCGGCAGTAATGACTAAGATTAGGCAGAAACCTAAGTTTGGGGGAAAATATGGGAGCTATTTAAAATAAAATGGAAAAAATGGAAAATATAAAAAACAAAAAAAAAAGAAACTCGAGAATAAACACAGTGACTGGTTTAGTTTTGTAACCTTTGATATTCGAGTAAGTACGCCCTAGGGGATGTCTTTACACCCAGCGCCCTACAAACATTTGGTTTGGGAGTCGTTGGTCGAAAGCTCGCTATATGGGTATCACTGAAAAGCCTAAGGGAACTAAACATTGCACAGTCATGAGTAAAGTAGAAGTACGAGAAAACGAGCAAAATGCCCTCGTAAAGGAATAAAATATAGTAAATCTCCCATATTGACTTCTGACTTGGGTGGATGTTGAGTTGTGTTTGCATTACTATGTTTACGTGGTTCCTTGAGTTCAAACCTGTATAGTCTGTATAAGATGCGTATTATGTGATATATTCGAAATGAAGTTGGTCAAATTATTGTAAATCACACATGCACTACATTGGTGTTAATAGGTATTGATTCATCGTTAGGTTGGAATTGCGGATATATTTTTGGTTGGATTTATTGTTATATTTATGTGATTTCTCTGAGGCAAGATTGGTTAACGTTGTATAAGCTGACAGTTGCATTCATATGCATTATATTTTATTTGCATGTGCATGGTTTTGCTTGAGGACAAGGAAAGTCTCAAGTTTGGGGGTATTTGATGAGTGGGTTTCATACCTACGAATCGGTATTCTTTATAGTTTGATTACTAGTGTTTTCAAGTAATTTTCCTATCATTTTACTTGGTTTTATAATATTATGTGCAGGTAATGGAAAGGTTGCAAAAGTAGCATAAAAGGCATGTTTTTAGCTTTCATGACTTGAACACCCACTAGGGCGGGTTCCTATAGAAGAAACTACCAACCGGGGCGGACCTGTGAAATTTCTTTACTTCTGGACAGAGAGAACACCCGCTGCGGTGGGTGCCTGAAGAGGAGAATGACCCGCTGGGGTGGGTAGGCGCGACAGCTCATGGAGTTTTCCTTTTTTGGTTGGGAATTGGGAGCAAGTTGAGGAGATGATTAGGACTGCGAGTATGATGATATAAAAGGGTTTAAAAAAGAGGCATATTGAGACATACGGAGCCATTCACAAGCCCTAGCTTGAAGATTAACTTGGATTAGAAATTTGAAGCATCATTGGATCACGAAGAACGCAAGAACATGGAGACGAACGGTGATATAACTTAGAGTTATCTTCTCTCTTCTTTAACATCTTGTATTCAGAATGATTTCTATTGTGTGGGTTATGGATTTTGATTCATCTATGATGAACTAACCTTCTATTTAAGCCTACAACGGATCTTATTATGTAACGGAGGCTTAAATAGCGTTTAATTCAGTTTATGAATATTATTTCTAGATTATTTACTATGAGTTGTCCTTAATCTATATAATTGCTTGATCACCAATTATCCGTTATTCCATATGAATTCGAGAGATGACATATGGGATTGGAACTAGCCATAATGACATATGTTTGTGATTTTTGCTTAGTTGGGATTCGTAATTCATGTGTAGGATAGAGATATCTATGCATCATATGCAATTTGTTAAGAACTTGATATTAAACCTTATTCAATTATAATTCACATAGAGATATAGTGAGTTGGTTAATTAAGGTGTCTTGCTTAATTCTATCATCTGTGGATTTGAGTGAGTATGAGTATAATGCATCGAGAGATGGTTATATCTGCTTTAGTGTTCTTGATTAATAATCTGGAGTAATTGATATAAACTGAAGGAAAGTTTATTATCCGAAGTGAAATAATAAGTGAAGTTGTAGGCTTAATTCTCCAAAACTTGTTAAAATCCTGAGTTAGTGTTAAAATTAGTTTAAGTAGTAATTTATTTAGAAAATCATCTGTTAATCATTAGTTTAATGAAGCTGAAATAATATAAAACTTGTACTTGTTTGATTAAATTAGAATTATTGTCTCTGTGGGTATGATACCTGATATTATCAGTATATTACTTGTTGACCACGTACATTTGTGTGTAGCGCGTATAGAAAATACACAACAAGTTTTAGGGTATTTAGAGACTTTGTCCCGGCTATAGACCGAGATAGATCTGGTAGTGCCAGTAGGGTCGTTTTAGGCATTAGGCGGAGGAGAGCTTCTGATGTTCCTCAGCCATGTCCAGCCAGCCGGCTCGTAAGTTAGCAGAGTCGGTGATTCGTCCTGCCCATGATGAGCTACCGGTCGATATAGATAATGTGAATGCTCCATTTATTGCTCCCGTTCCAAGCCAGGCCCGACGTTCGGAGCTTCCAGGCATTGTTGTGCCAACCCAGGATCTCCTGGGAGATTTGAGTCGTCATCCCTCGAGGTTCCTCCACGCCAACGAGGTGACTGAAGCTTTTTCTATTTTTGGATTTTCTTTCTTCCTTTTGCCATTCTCGGGGCATAGGTTTTTGATATGGGTTGGTTTTTTATACAGGTTCCGGGCTCTACACAGCCTCAAGAGAACTGGTTTAATGTGCATTCCCTGTATCACACTCTGCACCAGGACTACAGGGACATTGTTGACACCTGGGGGTTTCAGGCATTCTTTTCTATTCTTCCCCGCCGTTACCCCTGGGGTTTTATGAGGGCTTTATCTGAGTACTGGTTCTACCAAACTCAGTCTCTCCACTTGTTGGACTGTAAGGTGATGATGACCCCGATGGACTGGAGGTTCATCACCGGGATAAAGTTTAAGGGTGAGCCAGTGCCTGTCGTGGCTGATATTACACCCACTGCCATTTGGTCCCTGCTGGGAGTTCCTGCAATGGCAATCAAGAGTCGGACGGTCCGATCTGGTCCCTTGAGCGTGGATGTCTAGAGTGGGGCTTTGGTTGACCCTCTACCTGATGATTAGAGGGTTAGGGATTGCATCCTACGGCGATTATTTTTGGTGATCATCAGGGGTTGTTTTTTGGCGAACAACTCTGTGACGGTGTCCTTTGCCCTGATCAGCACCACTCGACATGTAGAGCACCTCAGTGACTTTGATTGGTGTACCTATACCTTTGCCTATTTTCTCCGGGGCATGCGCATGCGCTTGGAAGGTGTGACAAAGGCTTGGTTAGGGTTCTACCCATTTCAATTGGTGAGTACATCTTTCTTGTACCTTTTTACTTTTTGCATTTACATTTGTCAATCTTGGTTATTGAGGACTTTTGATATTTGCATGGCCAGTTTTGGGCATATGAGAGGCTTCCTTGCCTTCGTCCCACTACTACTTTAGGCCTGGATACTTATCCTCGGGGACGGCGTTAGCACCACTCCACTTTGATGGAGGTCCCCGTGGCTGAGGGATTTACCCATTCTCGCCTGTAACTTGAGCTTTTGACAGCAGGATCGATCTCATGGGTACCGTATACCTCAGACGTTTTGACAGTCGGGTTTGAGGGCGGTTTCCCCACTAGCCGGGAGTTTGCATTGTCGACCCGTAGAGTCCCATTTTTTGACAGAGGGAGGTTGGGAGCTCTATTTAGGAGAGCGTGTTATCAGGAGCATCACGGGGCAGATCCGTATTCCAAATGTTCCTCCTTCTTGGCACCATTGGCCACTAGTTTAGCCACTCACAGACATTCTGATGGAGGGCATAGATGGCTTCACCCTATCAGAGGGTTCATACAGCCAGGAAGCATTCAGTAGCTGGTGGAGTCGTCGCACTATTGGGGCTCAGACTCGCGCCACCCAGTTCATGGCAAATATGGTGTCGGGGTCTATGATGATGACAAACTGTATAGCTTGTCTCAGGGAGCCTACTCACTTGGACCAGATTATAGGACTGACCCAGCAGCTGGAGAGAGCTCATTTGTTTATCAAGCATCTTGTCCAAGATCTATCAAAGGCATCTTCTTTTAATCCATCTAGTTTCAGAGCGGGCCCTTCCACAGGTCCATTTTCTAGCAGTTATACAGGGGCTGATCCTCCCTTATACCGCCCTGACACTCCTGATGGCCGAGACTTTGTGTCCACGGAGGAGATGGAGCAGGTTAACCACTTGAGTGTAGACATTCTTGACTTTTTTGGATAGCTATTGTAGCTATATCTTTTGACAGGCCACTGTGTGGTTATTGGGAGGCTGTGCCCCATTTTGATAGGTCACTGTTAGTAGTTGGGGGGTTGTGTCCCATATCCCTGTACTTTTATTTTGTACTTCATTAGCAGATAGAGATGATGCTTACTGTAGATAGTTTATTCTAGTTATGCTTTATATTTGCTATCTATTGCATCACGTTTATCATTATCATTATACATGTATTATGTCATGGATATGCACTTAGACAGATGAGTTCAGATTTGACCCTGGATGGTCTCGTGATACGGTGATACAGATGTTGTCGTCCATCGTCAGCCGTATTAAGCACTCGCCACCATCCTAGGTGGCATCTTCATTGTAGTCGTGGTATGACAGTCTGCCCCTCACAGCTAGAGGGACAGTAAACCAGAGGCTAGGACATTCTCTAGCCCTTTTAGCCTTTTAGGTTCCATACGAGTTTGTGGATGGCATCTTATCATGCTGGATAACTGACAGGTTTTTCGTTTTGGGCTCCACGAGTTGACTCCTACCTTAGAGAAGTATGAGCATCTTACAGGCTTGGCACTGGATCTGCCTTGCGCTCGTATAGCCATCAGTGACATGCGGAGACCATTTATGACTATGTCGGGTCTGAGACGCCAAGTTATTACTGAGGAGATTATTGCAGGACATGTGATATCTATAGATTTTCTAATCGATCGCTTTGGTATGCTAGACAACTACGAGCGACATTCTGGGGATTTTATCATTTCGGTAGATGAGTGGCAGCTCGCTCGTGTAAACGTCTTGTTGATGTGCATCGTGGCCTACATTTATATTCCACTACCCTTAGACCACTTGGACGTCGGATTGATGGTCGTGGTTCGGGCCCTTAGACAGGGTTACACCATTCTGCTGATGATATTGGCTGAGATACTGAGGTCAGTTACCTATTACCGGACCCATCTAGAGGGGTTTTTTAGAGGTAGCTCTGTCTTGTTGTACGTGTGGCTCACATCCCACTTGCTCCCGATTGGCTTCTTCAGACACTAGGGATATTATTTCACCCATGAGATAGCCATGTCATACTCCTTTCAGCCGGCAGAGTGTTCGGATGTAGAGACATGGTTAGCTTTTTGTCAGATGTTGTGCATCCTTTTTTGATCTTGCCCTGTTCAGGGCTAGTCTCCCCTATAGCTTTATCACTCATGCATTTGGCATGGACTACTTGCCCCTAGCAGGATTGAGGGGAGTAACAACTTACCACCCTCTGGCAGTTATGGGTCAGTTTGATCAGTTTTAGAGCCTGCACCAGTTTGAGGGGGCTATTGATCAGCGGATATCAACTTCTTTTATGTCATCAGCCAACCTGATCAGGATTTATGAGTGTTGGACTCATAGGGAGAGGGCTAATTTCTCTACTAGCCATCCGAATCGTTCTCCAGAGTACTCGACATGGCTGGAGACCGATATAGCATCAGCTGCATTCATCCAGTCAGCTCCGATTGTGAATTTAGATGAGGAGGAGCCTATGGAGGAACCTGATTCTCCTACGGAGGATGATTTGTTTATGAATCTGACAGCAGCCTTAGTTATTGACCAGCCGATCATTCCTGCAGGGACAGATCCAGCTGTGGCAGATTTACTAGCTATGATGACCTTTGAGAAAGATCAGGCTAGGGCACTGATGTTGACTTCTCTGTCTAGTAGGGACATAGCTTTTACTGAGAGAGATAAGGCTCGAGCCACTCGGGATACAATATTAGTTGAGAGAGACGAGGCTCGATCTTCTCGAGATGCTGCTTTTGTCGAGATTGAGGAGACTTTGATTTCCAGGGATGCAGCTTTTGTGGCGAGGGATGAGATCCGATCTGCCAAAGACACAGCCTTTGAGGAGATTGAGGATGTTTTGATGCCAGGGATGCTGCTTTTATAGAGAGGGATGAGACCATAGCTTCCCGAAATTTCCACATTACCGACAGTACTGCTTTCCGATCCTATACTCATGGTCTGGTTGCCGAGATGAGTGTTTACATTGAAGATCATAGTGCCACTATGCAGATGGTTGTGGATATTTTGGCCCGTATGGAGGCTGAGGGTATTGCACTTGCAGCAGCTCCTCCATCTTCAGAGCGAGATGCCATGTTGGCATTGCTATCCCTCTTGTCCATGGGTCCATAGACTAGCTTTATTTTTCCTACACATACTAGATCAGCCATTTTTTGTCATGTACAGGACACAGTGTATATATAAAATAGTATTATATATCAGAGAAATATATTTTGATTCACTTCCCTGTTTGGATATGCATTGTCATTGCTGAGTGATTACCACTTCTTTCATGACTTGCTGTTGTTGATGTATCATGAGCCTTTTCTTGATGGATTGACAGTGAGATGTGGGAGAATATCTCAGACGGGCCGTTGACCAGGGAGATTGGATAGAATTTAGGTTTTATAAGGTTTCGGTGTCTTGGGACTGATTTTTATTGGTTTTTAGTTTTTCTTGAAGGTCAAACCGCATCGTGAATGGCTGCCTACATACTCCCGGGCTGAGGGAGATCAGGTCATTCGTAGTTCAATTTTGTATGAGAGAGGCTTGAGAAGTGTCTCTTTTGAGTTTGGTTTGATGAGTTTTTGAATTTTTGTTTGGTTTGACCGCACCAGAAATGGCTCCCTATGTACTCCCGGGTTAAGGGAGATCAGGTCATTCGTAGTTCAGGTCTTTTAGGGAAAGACGAACCTGATTTGATTCGCAGGACCAGGATGCTGGTATGCATGTATTTCAGGATGCTAGTATGCATGTATTTCAGGATGCTGGTATGCATGTATTTCAGATATAGTACCTTTTTATGGTGTATGAGTTGATAAGTTGGGGAAATTCGCTCCCGTCCTTGTAATCTGATAGCTCCTCCTATCAACACCTCCTTGACAAGGAAAGGGCCTTCCCAATTTGAGGCAAACTTTCCTTTGGCTTCGTCCTGATTGGCCAGAACTTTTTTCAGCACCAAATCATTTTCTTTGAATTGTCAGATTCAGACTTTCTTGTTGTATGATTGAGCAATGCTTTGCTGATATAACTGCCTGTGGAAATGGTTGTAGCCCTCTTTTCATCTATCAGGGACAGTTGATGGTACCGCTCTTGCAACCACTGATCTTCTTCCATTTGAGCGTCTATTAACACTCTCAAAGACTCCATTTCTACTTTTATGGGAAGGACTGCTTCTATGCCATAGACCAATGAATAAAAGGTAGCCCCAGTAGAAGTGCGCATTGACGTCCTGTATGCTAACAGGGTTAGAGACAATAGGTCAGGCCATTCTTTGTGATTGGCGGACATTTTCTGCATGATCTTTTTGACGTTCTTGTTGGCCGCTTCGACAGTACCATTCATCTTGGGCCGTTAGATGATAAAATTGAGATGCTTGATGTCGAACTTGCTGCATAATTCTCTCATCATCTGATTGTTTAGGTTCTTGGCGTTGTCTGATATTATCACCTCCGGTTGTCCATATCGACATAAGACATTATTTCTGATGAAGCCAATGATGACCTCTTTGGTGACTTTGGGAAAAGAGGCAGGTTCAACCCACTTGGTGAAGTAATCGATCATGATGAAGATAAATCGATGACCATTGCTGGCTTTGGTTTCTACGGGGCCTATCACATCCATTCCCCACATAGAGAAAGGCCATGGCGAACTCATATTGTGCAGCTCATTTGGAGGAGTGTGTATGGCATTTCCATGGATTTGGTATTGGTATCACCTCTTGACGTGGTCATCACAGTCAGCTTTAAGAGAGATCTAGTAATGCCCGGTTCTTAATATCTTCTTGGCCAACAGATGACTGCTCATGTGTGGACCACAGATTCCACCATGGACTTCATCCATCAATCTCTGGGCTTGCTCTTTATCAAGTCATCTTAAGAGCCCTATTCCAGCATCCCTTTTGTAGAGTGCATCTTCGTTCAGATAGAACTTCATAGCCATCTTGTGAATCCACTTTCGTTCGAATTGGCTTGCCCCAGCGGGTGTAGATCCATCTCGGAGATACTCCTTAATGTCTTGATACCAAGGCTGTTTGATAGGAGGAATTTCATCTGATACTTTTCTAATGTAATTCCTGTATGTCGGGGTCTTTTGGCTTGTGAATTTGATGTTGGGAATCCCACTCCTATCGGATATGCGAATCAAAGAAGTCAACGTCACCAATGCATTAGCGAAGTCATTCCTACCCCGAGGAATATGGATGAAAGTTATGTCTTCAAACTCCATGGATATTTTGACGACCTGCAGATGATAGGTCAGTAAATGCAGTTCTTTGGTATGATATGCCTCACTGGTTTGTCTGATAACCAACTTAGAATCTCCAAAAGACCAATAGATACTTGACACCCATGGATTGGGCTAATTTCAACCCCATTGTGCAACCTTCAAACTCATCTGTGTTGTTGGTGTTGACAAACTGCAGCTTGATAGCCATAGGATATTGTTCTCCTGTACCAGAGATAAGGACTACCCCAGCTCTGGCACCTTCCATGTTTACTGCTCCATCAAAATACATTTTCCATGGTTAGACTGTATTTCCTTAAAGACTTTACTAAATTATCATGATCCCATCATCCAAAAAATAAGTCTCTAGAGGTTCGAACCCTCCTGATGGTTCTTCGGCTAGTTGATCTGCAATGCCTTGACCTTTGATGGACTTCTGAGTCACATAAACAATGTCGAACTGTTGGAGGAACAACTGCCATTTGGACAGTCCATAATTCAACATTGGCTTGTTGAATATGTATTTCAGTAGATCCATGCGAGATATGAGGTAGGTCGTATGCTGCCCATGCAGATAATGTTGTAACCTCATGGCGGCCCATGCTAATGCACAGCATGTCTTTTCAATTAAAGTGTACTTCTGTTCACTGATGATGAATCTTTTGCTGATGTAGTAGATAGCTCTCTCCTTGATACTGTCATCTTTTTGTCCCAGCATACAGCCCATTGCATTGGTATTGACAGACAAGTACATAAATAGTGGAACTCCATCCCTTGGGGGTACCAAGACTGGTGCTTTGATCAGCTGCTTCTTGATGGCAAGGAAGGCTTTCTGACAATCCTCATTCCATTTGGTGAAGGAATTCTTCCGTAGTAGCCTGAAGATGGGTTCACAAGTGGCTGTGAGTTGGGAAATGAACCTACTTATGAAATTGATCCTTCCCAGGAACCCGAGTATCTTCTTCTCTGTTCGAGGTACTGGCATCTCAGTGATGGCTTTTATATTGGCAGGATCCAGCTCAATGCCTCTATTGCTCACTGGGAATCCTAACAGCTTTACCTGATTTGACGCCAAAAGCACATTTGGCAGGATTCAGCTTGAGGTTGTACTTACGTAACCTGTTGAACAGCTTCTTGAGATGGTCAATGTGATCATCCTCTTTCTGGGATTTAACGATAATGTCATCCACATAAACCTCTATTTCCTTATGCATCATATCATAAAAAAGGGCCATCATGGCTCGCTGATATGTGGCTCCGGCATTGATGAGGCCGGAGGATAATCGTCTATAACAAAAGGTTCCTCAGGGAGTGATGAAAGATGTCTTCTCCTTGTCTTCTTCAGCAACCATGATTTGATGGTAACCAGCAAAGCAATCCACAAAAGAATACATATCGTACTGCGCCATGTTGTCGATCATAATGTGGATAAGAGGCACAGGGAAATTGTCCTTTAAGTAGGCTTTGTTTAAATCCCTGTAATCTACACATACTCGTACTTTCCCTCCGGGCTTAGGTACGGGGACAATGTTTGACAGCCACTCCAGGTATGTTGATACCATGATGATGCCGGCTTTGAATTGTTTAACAACTTCTTCTTTGACTTTGAGACTCCATTCAGGTTTTAATCGCCTGAGCTTCTGCTTGACGGGCTTGAATCCATCTTTGATGGGCATTCGATGGATGACAATATCAGACCAATCATGTCTTCATGTGACCATGCAAATACATCCTAGAACTATGTTAGGAGTTTAATCAGGTCGGCTTTTTGATCTTGGGCGAGGTCTAGGCCTATCTAAATTTCTTTGAGGTTTTCTGAGGTTCCGATATTAATAGTGGTGGTTTGGTCGAGGTTCGATTTGGGTTTGTCTTCGACCCATTCTTTGATCTCCTCGGGCACCTCATAGTCATCTTCCTCCTCTTGATCAATATCCATCAAGTCAAAGTTTATTTCTACATCAAAGTTGTAGTCACTGTGATAGGTTGGCATCTCATCAGCAGTGACAAATAAATCCAACTCTAGAGTCCTTAAAATAAAATGCTTTCACTTTAATATGTGTAACTACTTAAATATACAGAGTATTTAGCAAAGCATGACAAAAGTTACTGCTATAGCTGTGCAATAAAACAAGCAGTAAATGAAACCATGTTACAGGGCAGACAGACTCTCTGCCCTTTTACCCTTTTTGAATGAGGCAAGGGACACTGCTCCAGTTGTCCAAGGTCAGATCTTCATGAATAGGGAGGATCAAGGAATTGCTTGTCTGCCTCATCTCGGATGATGACTAAGACATCCTTTAAAATAGGGCCGGGATTTTTCTTTGAACTGCATCCCTTTTCTTTCTTGATGTGAGGAATTTGGATCTGATCTTCCTCGTCACTGTCTGGGATATCATCATTCATACCTTCGAAGTGTATGAGAACACGTATGTTAGCAAATGGGTCTCGTCCTTCGTACAGGAACTTTTCTTTTCCCTTTTTGCTCTCCCCCTCAAGCTTTGGGGTCTTTCTCTCACCTACCGGTATGATTGGAGGAAATAGAATGGCTGATACCACAGCAGGGATTTTTCTAATTGGCTTCACAAATCCTACATCATTAAGGTTTGGCAATAGTATAATGGGATCATGAGTCTTTGGATGTTTATGTAGGTTCCGACGGTTTGACCCGGATTAATAACCCAATCCGGCTTTCCCTGACCGACTCAGGATTTGCACCGGGCTCTGGATACCTTGTTGATTCTTTCCTAACCCTTCTCCAGGGTGGAAACCCAAAGATACCATCCTGGACCACTGTCATTACTTCGGGGGAGACTTTAGGCTTCAAGGATGTTGCCCCAACTGGTAGGTACTGAGTATCGCTTACCTCCAAGGCTTGAAAACTAGCAGGTTCAATCCCTGCATCCAGGCTGATCACCGGTATGTCTCCCTGTATGTAAACAGGGTATTCTGGTTCGACATTCACTGTGATTAGGTTGCCATTGATAATGTATTTGAGTTGCTAATGGAGGGTAGATGGTACAGCTCTTGCCATATAAATCCATGGCCTTCCCAGCAATAAGTTGTACCCTGTGGTGATATTGAGCACTTGGAAGGACACATAGAAAGTGTGTGGACCAATCTCCAGAGGAAGCTCAATTTCACCCATAGCTTGTCGGCGAGATCCATCGAAAGCTCGGATGACCACATGATATGTTTTGATCTGATTTGGGTTGATCTTCATTTTCTCTAAGGTGTCGTAGGGACAGATGTTGAGGGATGATCCTTCATCTATCAGCACACCTCCGATCACATATCCGGATGACATTACAGCTATGTGAAGTGACTTGTGATGACTAGTCCCCTCTGCAGGTATATCATCGGCAGTAAAAGATATCACATTGCTATTGAAAATGTGTTCTACCACGTGACGGAATTTTTCGGTATCCACGGTATGTGGCAGGTGGGCTTCTTCCAGTACTTTCACCAGAATGTTGGGATAATCCACCGAGGATAAGACCAGATCTAGAATGGGCATCTGCTTGGGTGCGTCTTTCAGGCTTTGCACTACTTTGATTTCATTGTGCCCCATTTTACTAAGGAACTCTTCTATTTTCTCTTCAGCTTCCTTTTCTTTAACCTTGATGATTGCTTTGATCACCTGCTGAGGCAAGTACAATGGATTCTCCATTGGAATGATGGCAATGTTGTTTGAGGTGAAACCTTCATCATTCCCGTAGTTCCATGGAACTTTCTTCAAACCGATCACTGGATACTGGGGTCTGAATGGTAAAATCAACGGTTTAGGCGCCGCCAACTTCACATGATTTTGTATTTCTTGGACCACTTTCCCTGGTAGCATTAGGGGTGTGAGGGCTGGCTCCTTATCACAGGAAATAACAGCCACTGTATCCTGATTCCATGCAGTGGGAATAAAGAGAGTTTCTTCATCTGGGAGGCCATAATCCCGATTCCCTCTTATCAGTTCACCACTTTTAATCATGTTTTGAATTAAATGACGAAGTGCTCAGCAGTCCTCACTATCATGACCGGGTGCATTGGAGTGGTACTGGCAGATTCGATCAGGTTTGAATTTCATGGATCGAGGATTTATCGGGGGTAATAAGTCTGCCACCATCCCCTCATTGATTAACATCTTAAGGATTTCCTTCATCTGCTGGTTTAGGTTGGTGAAATTCCTCTGAAAAGCGAATTCCCTATCAGCCTGAAACTTCTCTTCCTTGGCCATCTTGTCGGCCCAGGGTTCATGCTGATGAAAATGATAATGGTCTCTTATAAGAATGGGACTGATTTCTGGGATGGAAAGATTTGCATCATACTGGTTGGTCTGGTTTATCAGCTGTTTAGTGACCTGATGTTGGTATACGACCAGTTCCGGTACCTGCCCAATCTGCTCCTTGATAGACTTGATTTCATGTTCTATTAGGAATCGCCTTTCTGAGACTTCCCAACTATCTGGGCTGGATTAAGTTGATTCTCCTACGTATCGAAGGTATTTGGATCCTTCTCCATTTTGCATGCTAATCATGTTGACACCCTCCTCTTTGTGTTGAGGGAGGGGATTATCTTGCACATGCGGTTGCTCTAGTTTGGTCACCACAATCTCTCTATTGTCAATCAAGTCTTGGATTTTGTGCTTGAGAGACCAACAGTCTTGTGTATCATGGCCCGAAGATTCGGAATGGTAAGCACAATTTTTGCTTGGGTCAAAATTTCGTCCACCGGTATTGGTTGGTGGGAGGAGTTGCACAATCTTTTTCTGTGCCGTTAACAATTTTAGCACATTTTCAAGTGAATCCCCTAAGGGGGTGAATGTTCTCCGACGTCTGGCCTCCAAATTTTTCTGGAATGGCGGGTTCGAAGGTTGTTCTGAAGCTTAAAAAGGGGAATAGTTCCTCTTTTGAATGGGCATGCTGCTTGAATCAACCCTTTGATTATATCCTTGCAATACTAAGGATACTTCTTCGTCCTTCTTCTTATGTGTCCTCCGAAGATTATTCCCATTACTCTCAGATTGGATATGTTCGGCAACGGCCTCCAAGTCGGTCAGATCTTTTATCTTCCCAGATTTGAGGCCCATTTCTGCCATCTCGCCCTGCTTGATCATTTTTTAGAATAGTTTTCCTATGCCTTCTAGGACCCTTTTATAATACGGGGCTTCTTGGATGTCGATGAAGGTCATGACTATCTCGGACTCAGTCATAAGTAGAGTGACTTGTGCTGCCAATCGTCTCCAGTGTTGATCATATTCTCTGAATTACTCAGTATTTTATTTCTTGATTTTGGTTATTTGATATATGTCTAGAGCCAGTTGAGACTGGAAACTATATTGATTAAGGAAGGCATATGCCAGCTCTTCCCAACTGTGAATTTTAGAGTTGTCCAGACGGGCATACCAGGCTTTAGCCTCTCCGGTCAGACTTTTCTGGAAGAACTGCATTCGGAGTTTCTCATCCTCTGCGTAGGATCTGAGCTCTCCAATGAACACCTTCAAGTGAGTGTAGGGGTCTCCCAAGCCATCGTATTTCTCAAAATTCAGAGCTCTAAATTTTTCAAGGTAACGAGCCCCAGGGAAAATACATAAGTCTGAATAATTGACCTTGCCAAATGTCCCAGTCCCTTTGATAGACCGGATGGTTTCTTCCATCTATTGGACCTTCTTCAGAATGTCACCAGCTTTCTGTTCTTTGTTAAGGATGGTGATTTCAGGGGTTTTGTTGGTTGTATCCTAATTCTGTGATTCAGGAATCTGAGTGTCCTTCTTCCCGGTCTCTTGACTACCATCGGGTGTACCGGGTTCCGTGTGACCCTGTGCTTGTTTCCCTTTAAGGGCTTTACTTTGCTCTCTCAAGAAAGTGGCCAATTCGGCTATCTGGTTCTTCAGTCCTTCAAACTCTTCCCTAGAGACAGGGGTGGATTTTGGCTGAGCACTGGAAGCCATGTCCGGAGATGGACTTAGTGCTCTTTTAGACTTAGATCTAGTGACAGGACCAATTTTTCACCTACAACATAGGCGTGTCAATTTCCTGAGGGTGTTTTTGAAGTTTTTTAATCTTATCCTGCAAAACAGAGGTCAGTTGTTTTTGATGGCAGGATAACATGACAGGCTTTACATAGGGAATGTATATTATGACATTTACATTGAATTGAAAACTTTACATTGAATTGAAAGAGGAAGGCATGAAGAGGCTTCCCATCGGATTTGGTTAATCAGAGGCTGACCTGTCTTACACTACTGTCTCGACTTTTTCGGCATGAAGGTCCCCAGATCATCGCAATCTACTAGAGGGAAAATTAATCCAATCTTTCAACTGGAGCGAATCTGAATGGTGCTTTTTCATGAGCCCCGAAGACTTAGCCGTCCTCGAAGACATTACTCTGTCACCAACGGGTTTGCCTCCTGGTGGAGGAATCACACAACATACATTCACATACATCGCGTCTCACCGTATGCATATGATGACATTGGTGCAAAGCACTAATATAGGTGTGAAGTACTAATAAAGCAGGAAAGCATTCATTCGTATTCATTCAATGTAAGGACGCAGTATTCACATATTCATTCAATGTAAATACGCAGCATTCACACATACGCATATAGAAATTTTAAAAAGATTTGAACGCGGCCTAAGCCCTCTACTGTCCCTAGCAGAGTCGCTGCCTGTCAACGTCGGGGAAAAATCAGCGGGTCGGGTCAAACACAGATCTTTCTCTCTTCCTAATGTTTTATCTACCCTTATTCTTTTTTTTGTGAAAAAGGTTTTGAAGGGTTTTTTAGGAAAAGGCCAACATGTATCATGTCGACGATTTGAACATTTTACATATTCACCAGTTGGTAGTTTTGAAATGGTTGTACCAACTCAACTGAGTTTGTTTGAAAGGAGGCCCAATTTGCTGGACACTGTCAAAACATGATCTTTGAAACCGAAGTTTTGAGTTTGGGGGCTTGGTTAAGTGTGGGGAAGGTGTTAGGCACCCCACAACTCCCGTGTAAACACGGTACCGCATCTTTTCAATTTTTTCCTTTTAAATCTATAATGTGTGTGTGTGTGTGTGTGAATGCTAGAAGAAAATTGGGCCTATGTTTGATTGATTGAACGCATGGACAGGCTTCGTTGAACCTATATAGGAAGGGTTTGATTTGATTTGCAAAAGTCTCTTTTTTTTGGACAAGATTATTAAAATGATGTTTTGAAAGCAGGTTTTCAAACCCTTACGCTAACATATGAAGTATGTCAACCCTTCCATTTTATCTTTTTAGCCTTTTGGCTAAATTTGAATGGTGATTGTCGGGCTGCGAAGCATCCTCGACCACAGAATATATACAAATATCGGTCTCCTCATGGGCATGACAGCTATCGGAGGGACTTTGACACGATAAACCATTATTCTGATTATGTTCATACCTTCAACCTGGATAACCGTTTTAAGGTCTTTCGGATGTACATATTACAGAAAAACCGGCAGGGTACATTTGTAAAATCTAGTTTGTCCATCATGGGAATTAGATTTTGATCAGTTTGATCATGAATCCCACGATTTCTAGGCTCACATAGGGAAACCAATAAAACCTGCACAGCTCAAATATGTACAGAAATATATATCTGCATCCAAATATCGCCAAAACCAAGGATTCATCAGTAAATCCTGGTTTGCACATGGCCGAAGCATCTCGTTCCCACTAGATAGTGATCTAAGAGACGTGAGGCTGCTTTCATAACTAAAACTAGAAAAAATGCTAGATTTAAATATATCTCAGCCATTCTAGCTTCTCGGTTCTATCTGGACCTATTTTGAACCATTTGAAAGTTAGAGTTGGCAAGATTTAAAGAAACTAGTTCGCCCGCAGAAATGTCAATGCCGATTCATATCAAATGAATATTTAAAGTAATAATTTAATCAAAATGATTAAAGTAATATATATATAATTATATATATACGAAAGTTGTAAAGGGCGATGGGTTTTCACTCCGATGCTCGGACTGGATTGAAAATATATATATATATTTATAAAAGTTGTAAAAAAGCCACAGAGTAATTCAGGCTTGACAGAATGGAAATATATATATGTATATATATATATATATATATATATATAACTGTAAAGGGCGATGGGTTTTCACTCCGATGCTGGACTGGAATGGAAATATATATATATATATATATATATATATATATATATATGTATATTTATAAAAGCTGTAAAAAGCCACGGAGTAAACCAGGCTGGAAAGAATTGAAATATATATATATATATATATATATATATAAGCAGTAAAGGGATGTGGGTTTTCACTCCGAGGCCCGAACAAGAATGGAAATATATATATTTATAAAAGCTGTATAAAAGCCACGGAATGATCCAGGCTGGACAAAATATAAATATATATATATATATATATAAGCGGTAAAGGGCGACGAACATTCTATCCTTTGCCCGGACAGAAATATAAATATATATATATATATATATATATATGTATAAAAGCAGTAAAAAGGCCACAGAATGATCCAGGTCAAACTAGAATGTAAATAATAATATATATAGTTAATATATATATATATATATATTAAAGCAATAAATAGGCCACAAAGTATAAATCCAGGCCCAAATAAGCCAAAAAAATTATATATATATATAGTTATAAATATATAAGCAGTAAACTACCTCGAATTTGACATCCGGGCTTGACAAAATTAAAAAAGTAGTATATATACAGTTAAATATACACATTAAAAAGCCAAACCCTGACTGAAAAGATAACCCAGTCCGGCGAAGTTGCTAGAAACGAAGATATATGTATATAAAAGCTGTTAGAAGCGTCGAATCGAAGATCTGAGTTGTAGAAATGCCAGAAAATGAGTTTATGTGCTAAAATATACAAAACGTAAGCAAAAACGGCCATGGAACTGAGTTTCGGGCATATTCAAAAAGTGAAACTTAACGTGCAAGTGTATAAAAGTGCATTGAAGTAATATGAACTTCCTGATCGTAAAAATACTCACAATGGACTGCTACATGGGCTTTTTGCCAAATCATAGGCTTTAAAAGTCCATTTCTATCGGTTAATTTTTGATGTGTGGTAGTATGTGGGTGTATCTACGTGTTAGAGTGAAAAATTTGGGTTTGGAGGACAAGAATATGGCTGAGAAACCAAACGGGCAGAGGTTCAGAGCGTTTTTGATTCTTGAAATAAGATGGGGGTCACCTCATATATATATACCCGGGAGAAGCAGCTCTACCTACGGTAGCCGCAGGTAGAGGTGCGGCTCCACGTGGAAGGTCCCACGTGGCGGGTCCTATTGCATCGAAGTACGTGCACTCTGATCAACGCGAGGTCAGATTTAAAACTTTCTAACTTTTGATCCGAGCGTTCGTTTGAGGCATGCTATACCTTTTCGAAAACCCCTCGCTGAGCACATCGCAATGACATGGGAAAAAACCTTTTCCGAGTCAAAAAGATGGTTCATAACCAGGTCTTTGATTCCTCACAGTTTCTCCATTGAGCTGTCTTGCGCTATTTCCAATCGGGATCATTGTTACGGTTCTTTCTGACCTTGGTGGCATCAATTCAGCTTGAGTTTGATTGAATTGGCTTTAAGTTGATAAAATGACCATTTTGTCCCTCTTGGGGTTGCCTTCAGTGCTGGCATGGCCTTTAGCTGACTTCCCGGGGTTGTCTCCGAGGTTTAGATCCTAGCCGATTCTGTTTGTCCTCAGGGTTGTCTCTGAAGCTGACTTGGTTCTTCTAGGTTTGTCTTTAGAGATGATGTGAGGCTTCGGGGTTATCTCTGGAGTTGAGTTGGCCTCCTGGGTTATGACCGGAGCTGACTTGTACCTCCCGAGTTGAGACCGAGGATGACCTGTACCTCTTGGGTTGAGACCGAGGATGATCTGTACCTCCCGGGTTAAGATCGGGGTTGACCTATACCTCCAGGGTTGAGACCAGGGTTGACCTGTACCTCCCAGATTGAGATCGGGACTAATCTGTACCTCCCGGGTTGAGACCGGGGCTGACCTGTACCTCCAGAGTTGAGATTGGGGTTGACATGTACTTCCCGGGTTGAGACCGAGGTTGAACTGTACTTTCCGGGTTGAGACCGGGGCTGATTTCTACCTCCCGGGTTGAGACCAGGGTTGACCTGTACTTCCCAGGTTGAGACCGGGGATGATCTGTGCCTCCCGGGTTGAGACTGGGGTTGACCTGTACTTCCCGGGTTGAGATCGGGGCTGATCTGTACCTCCCGGGTTGAGATCAGGGCTGATGTGTACCTCCCGGGTTGAGACCGGGGCTGGCCTGTACTTCCCGGGTTGAGACCGGGGCTACTTTGTACCTCCCGGGTTAAGATCGGGGTTGAACTGTACCTCCCAGGTTGAGACCGAGGCTGATCTGTACCTCCCGGGTTGAGACCAGAGCTGACCTGTACCTCTTGGGTTGAGACCAAGGTTGAACTGTACTTCCCAGGTTAAGATCGGGGTTGAACTGTACCTCCCAGGTTGAGATCGGGGCTAATCCTGTATGGTTAGTAACAGGGATGCAAAATTTTGAGTGTCTACAGAATGTTTATTTATTGATGCTTATGGTGATATGTATGATAATAAATGAGATTGATTATAGGACTATTGACCAATATGATTGTATTTTATTTTAGTTGAATGCTTGAATGAATGGGTTTTATTAAATGGGGTATGCTTACCTCGTCTTCTCTAAATTCTTCCTGATGTAAAATTTTATCTTCCTCCTATGTACTTTCCTTTGACTGCTGATCAAGGTTTTTATTTAAATTAAATAGTTTATTTAATAGAAATAGTTATAATTATCTTGAATAAATTGGAGACCAATGAGCAAAGAGCGCGTGAAGACCCGTTTGTATGGAGCCGGGGTTTAAATTAAATTTAAATTTAAATTCTTGCACTCCTAGGTTTGACGACCTTTTGGTTCACTTGATGGCTCTAGTAAACCAAATTAGAATAAAAGTCCATAATCAATCCGGGTAGAATATAGTATTCTATTTGTGCATGCTAACATGCACATATAGAATACTATATGTGCATGTTTAATAAAATGACGCATATTTTATATATATATATATATATGTGTGTGTGTGTGTGTGTGTGTGTGTGTGTGTGTGTGTGTGAATGCGTGCTAAACAAGATGAGACAAATAATAACAAAACCCTCAAAGAAGTTATATTAAGTCTAAAGCGTTCAGAGATATTTGGAATATCGAACGTCGCCTTCTAGCATGATAAATTAATAGAGTATTAAATATTTAATACGAATTTATTGTGTTATCCACAAGGCAAGTATTGCGTATTTAAGATATTAATTTAATCACATTTTATGATTATCAAGAAAATTGAACAATATTATTTTGTTGTGCTATCCACAAGGACAATATTTTTCTTTTTTGAATTTATGAAAGTTTTGGGTTGGACTTAACTTAAATTATTTTAGTTCGAATGTGCACACACTTAACCATTATGATTTAAGAGGCAAAATAAAACGGAGTTACATGTTGATGTAATTGACAAAGAGTTGTCTACCTATTTATTTATATATCGTTTGTTGTGCTATCCACAAGGCTATATACATTTAAAATGGGATCCTTATTCTCACTAGCAAATCTTTAATTAGATGTTGTCGAGCTATATAAGTGAAGGTAATATAGTTTGAAGAAAATAGTGGGAGATACCAATCTAAAATAAGACCTAATTTATTTTGGTATATAAAATTAATTAAATGAATGTTTGCTAAAATATTGTCTTTTCACATATAGAAATTTAAAAATGTTGAAATCACTAATTTCACTGCGTAGCATACTTGATGCTAACAAACTGACCGGACCGAATTACACGGACTGGTTAAGGAATCTGAGAATAGTTCTCACTGCTGAAAAGATTTCTTATGCCCTAAATTCACCTGTCCTTGGAACTGTTCTAGAAACAGCCTCTGAGTAAGAGACTGCCACCATAACAAAGTGGCAAGATGATGCATCTATGGCTCAATGCATCATGCTCACATCCATGAATAATGACCTTCAGCGTCAGCATTAAAACATGTATGTTCCTACTATGTTGCTTCACCTCAAGGAGTTGTATGGTGAACAAAGTAGGACTGCTAGATATAAGATATCTAAGGAGCTCTTCCAATCTCGGATGACCAAGGGCACCGCCGTTGAGACTCATGTCCTAAGGGTGATCAATCTGATTAAACGCCTTAGACAGCTTGGGTTCGTCATGGATGGGAAGCTGAGTCAAGACTTAGTCTTACAGTCACTCCCTGAGACCTTCTCGCAGTTCGTCGTAAATTTCCACATGAATAAGTTAGATGTCAGCTTGCTTGAATTACTTAACATGTTGAAAACTGCAGAAGGTCACTTCCCATCCAAGAAGAACCATGTCTTAATGGTGGATGATTCTTCAAAGAAAAGGAAGAGGCCCAATGTATCTTCTAAAAAGAAGAAATCTAAGAAGGCTATGGGCAAGGTGAACCGAAAGGATCAAAAGAAACCTGATCCAGCAAGCAAATGAATGTGCTTCCATTGCAACGAGTCGGGTCATTGGAAGAGGAACTGCAAGAAGTTTATGGCAGAGAAGAAGCTTGGAGAAGCTTCGACTTTCAATTAAGGTTTGTTCATGATTAAAATTAATTTTTCTGAAAGTCAAAATTCTATTTGGGTATTGGATACCAGCTATAGTTCTCACATATGTAATACTGTGCAGGGACTGGTCAAAAGTAGAAAGATAAACAAGGATGAGGTTGTCCTACGAGTGGGAAATGGAGCAAAGGTTGATGCATTAGCTGTAGGCACTTATTGTTTAGCACTGCCTACGGACAAGTCCATTTATTTAAATAATTGTTATTTTGTTTCGAATATCATTAGAAACATTATTTTTATTTCTATATTAGATATGGATGGATTTGACATTATAATAAAGAACAACAGTTGTTCTATTTATAATAAAAATGTTTTATATGGTGTTGATAATTTGTAAAATGGACTTTACATACTTGACTTGCATGAAAATATATTTCAAATAGAACAAACTAAGAAAAGGAAAAGAGATGATGTTAATTATACCTATATATGGCACTGTAAACACGGTCATATCAATGAAACAAGATTATCCAAGTTGCATAAAGATGGGCTCTTAGAGCTATCCAATTATGAATCATATCCAACTTGTGAATCTTGTCTCATGGGTGAAATGACTAAATTTTCTTTTAGTGGAAAAGGAGACAGAGTTACAGAGTTGTTAGCGTTGGTTCATACAGACGTTTGTGGACCTATGACAATGAATGCACGGGGTGGGTATTTTTATTTTATTACTTTCACTGATGATCACTCAAGATTTGGATATGTGTATTTAATGAAATACAAATCTGAATCATTTAAAAAGTGTAAAGAGTTCAGAAGTGAAGTAGAGAAACAAACGGGCAAGAGTATTAAAATTCTTCGATCAGATAGAGGTGGAGAATACTTAAGCGGTGAGTTTCTCAATTATCTCAAAGATAATGGTATAATAATGGTATAATCTCACAATGGACTCCACCGGGTACACCACAATTGAATGGAGTATCTGAAAGGAGAAATCGAACATTGTTGGACATGGTTAGTTCCATGATGAGTTTTACCGATCTTCCAATTCCATTCTGGGGTTATGCCCTAGAAATGGCTGCATATCTACTAAATAAGGTCCCCTCGAAATCCGTCCCCAAGACTTCATATGAGATGTGGACAGGGAGGAAACATGGTCTTAAGCATGTTAAGATTTGGGGATGTCCAGCTTATGTGAAAAGGTTTCAAAATGATAAGCTTGGGACAAGATCTGATAAGTGCACGTTTGTGGGATATCCTAAAGAAAGTTTGAGATACAATTTCTACAATCCTACTGAGCAAAAGGTGTTTGTTGCGAAACACGCTGCCTTCATGGAAAAAGAGCTTACCCTTGAAGGGGCTAGTGGGAAGAAAATAGATCTTGAAGAAATTCAAGAACCACAAACCACTACAGATCAATTGGATGAACCTGTCCAAGTATAGACACCTACTATACAACACCCTATTCGTAAATCTGGAAGAGTACCAAAGATACCTGAAAGGTATTAATGCGTCATAGAGGATAACGATGAGGTATACGTCATAAATGATGATGATCCATTGAATTACAAACAGGCTATGAGTAATTAAGACTCGGAGAAATGGTAGATGACCATAAAATCTAAAATGGATCTTTGAAGCAATGCACAAGACCATATGGATTTTACTTGCGATTACAGCTTATTATTACTAGATCTGGCAAAATGGACGTGGAGACGCCCTTCCTCAAATATACTTATTAGAGGAGAATGTATGTATGATACAGCCAGATGAATTTGTTTAAATGGTTGAAGCAAATAATGTATATGAGCTACAACGATCCATTTATGGATTAAAGCAAGCTTCTCGTAGATGGAACATCCGTTTTGATGAGACAATCAAAAAGTTTGATATTATCAAAAATGAGGATGAACCAAGTGTGTACAAAAAGGTTAGTGGGAGCGTTGTTTCATTCTTTGTATTATATGTTGATGATATATTACTGATAGGGAATAACATTCCTATGCTACAATCAATTAAAATCTAGTTGTTTAAACATTCCTCCATGAATGATTTGGGTAGAACATCCTACATTGGGGATATAAATCTGTATAGATAGATTTAAAAGGATGTTCGGCTTAACATAAGGAATGTATATTCATTAGATGCTAAAGGCGTTTAGCATGGCAAACTTCAAAAAGGTGTCTCATGATGATGAGCCATGGAGTGTATCTCTCTAAAATTGTCCTCAATAAAAGATAGATCGCATAAGTTACTATTATATATGTAATAAAATATATGAGACTTGATGTTGATCAGTCAGATTCTGGAGAAGATCATTGTAGGAAAGTGATAAACATCCTAAAGTATTTAACTGACACTAAGGATGTCATCATGACACATGAAAGGTCTGAATTAAACTAGAGGACTAAACAGACTCAAGTTTTCAAACTAACCAAGACGACAGCAAATCCACTATAGGGCAAGTCGTTACTTTGAAAGGTGGTGCAATGAATTGGAAAGGTTCCAAACAGCAAAAGGTTGCTGGTCTAGAGACAAAGACAAAGTATATAACTTTAAATGAAGCTGCAAGTTGATGTTTCAGATAAAAAAGTTCATTACAAAACTGGAAATAGTTCCTGTGTCTTATCTTGAATCCAAACATGTGTTGCGGAACTTTGATTAAAGAAATCATTGAAAGAAGAGAAGTCACTGAAGAGATAGTGAACTCTCAAGACAACATTGCAGATCCATTTACTAAAGCTTTAACATAACAGCAGTTTGATCGTCACTTAGAGAAGATGGGTATGAGATACCATGGTGATTGGCTTTAGTGCAAGTGAGAGATTGATAGTAGTGTGCATACAAGCCAATCATGTATGATGATAAAGCACATACTTTGTAAACAATCTTATTTATTTATTAATAAAAGTATTCACTTATTAAAGGCGTTTAATAATCTACATGATACTGTTTTTATAATATGTAAATAACTCATAGTTTTAAGCAATGCTTTTAGAATAATGATGTTGATCATGCTAATGAGATCTAAATTCTTAGAAAGCTTAAAACTAAAATAGTTCCCAATCGTTGAATTACTAAATAGGGGATTAGTAATTCCGGATAGATTGGTACATATGTTGCTTGCTCATTGGATAAGGATGATTGATCTCATGATCATTTGGGTGGAGACACTAAAGCAAGTATGTAGGTGCTTATTGGAGAATAAGTTCACTGAACGTGACTCGCTATGGAATACCTAATGGAGTTTTACTTGCCTGTCAATAAAAATTTCTAATGTGATAGTAGTACAAGTGATCCTTGGACTTGAAATCATCATAGTATCTTGTGTGTAATGAATTATACTTTTACTTATTCCTTAAGACCCTTAGGGTATATCAAAAGGTATACTTGGGTATAATGAGTTATATATGGAGATAATGAATGATCAATAAAGAATCTACCATTTCTAGTAAAAGAATAGATATGTCCTATGTTATTCGTTAAATGACAACCCAGTAATCATTGGCCAAGGGAAAATGAAATTAGAAAGGAGTTTCTAATTTGCATTATTTGAAGTTGTAAATTTTTTAATCGAAATACATATATAATTAAATAAAATAAGACTTGACAATAATTTCATGTCTTATATTTAATTGGAACATTGTATGTTGGAAGGATTGAATTGTACGGTAACTATTAACTCAAAGGTTCTTTTATGATTAATGTTGAAATCTATATTATCTGGGAAGTCGTTGATCGCTAGGGAGGCTTATCCATATTGTAGAATAAATATAATTTATTTAAATAGATTATTAGTTTAATTTATTTATTTAAATAAGATTAGAATTGTTCTAATTGATTTATTCACAGCCGATTTAATATGGAGAACCTAAAGGGTCACACCATAAAAGAAAGAATAATTATTTAAGAAGGTAATGGCATAATCGTAATAATACATTAAGTGTATTTAATTTAATCTATGGTGATAGAATAAATTAAATAGCTTAATATTTATTATTTAATATTTTAAAAATATTAAATATTAATTAATGAAAGGAGTCTTATTAATATTATTACAATTATTATTATTTTAATTTCTAAAGGAGTTTATGAATTAATTTAATATTAGTACTCTCATTTATTCCTAATAAGATTATGAGGCAAATTAATTAAAGGAGTTTAATTAATTAATCTCAATATGATTGGGAAGCCTAATTAATTTAAGTAGTCTAATTAATTAAATAAAAATCTATTTCTAATAGGATTAGAAGGGTTAACCAATATTTATATAAGAGGAGTCTTATAATAGATATCAGTTGATGCAATTCCAATTGTTAGAGAGTACTCTTTTTCTATAGAGGTTAGAAAACTAGAGTTTAGCTAACCACCCTCATTCTTGAATAATTCCTTTTCCTTGGTGGATAAGCTCTAGAGGCCAAACACTTGGGTGGCTAACGTTGATCAAAGGAAGGAATCTACCCCGGATATTCAAGGAGATCGCGACGAACAAAGAATTGAACTTGTACCTGTGGAAGTTTCGTTCTACAAGGGTATGATTCCATAACTTCTTATTTTTTGTTTTAAATTAATAATTTGCATAAAAGATGATCTGGGTAATGGTTTTGTAGAAATTTTTAAAACTCTGATATGTCATGCTTCCGCTAATTTTTGCAATTTGATTGCGCCATAATTTCGTACTAACCCAACAGTTATACGTGAAGTTCTCAAAATGCAAATTCTGGTTAGAGCGTGTGCAATTTCATGGCTACGTGATTGACAAAGTTAGGATTTCGGTAGATCCGTCGAAGGTTGAAGCTGTAATAAATTGGGATCAGTCGAAGACACCGTCAGAAGTTAGGAGTTTCTTGGGTTTGGCAGGATACTACAGGCGATTTATTCAGGATTTTTCTAAGATCGCAACTCCATTGACTAATTTGACTAGGAAAACGGTGAAGTTCATTTGAACGGAAAAATATGAGAAAAGTTTTCAAGAATTGAAGAAGAGATTGAGTATTGCGCCTGTGTTGTCTTTGCCAGATAGTACAGGAAATTTCATGGTGTACAATGATGCGTCACATAAAAGACTAGGCTGTGTGTTGATGTAAAACGGCAAAGTCATTGGTTATGCATCACGTTAGCTGAAGGATTATGGAAAGGGTATCCGACCCATGATTTAGAATTGGCGGCAGTAGTGTTTGCTCTGAAAATATGGAGACACTATCTATATGGGGAGAAGTGTGAGATATATATAGACCATAAGAGTCTAAAGTATATCTTTACACAAAAAGATTTGAATATGCGCCAAAGAAGATGGTTGGAGCTTATAAAGGATTACGATTGCAAGATTCTATACCATCCGGATAAGGCGAATGTCGTTGCCGATGCCTTAAGCAGAAAGGGTCGGGAGAAGTTAATGTTGTTAACTGCTCATGAGCAATTGGTAATTGAGATGGCTAAGTTGGAGCTGGAAGTTAAGTATCCGAAAGAATCAGATGAAAAACGGTTTCAAGTAAATACTGGTTCAACCTTGGTGGACAAGTTGAAAGAAGAACAACTTCATGATGAAGAGTGTGAGAAGATCAGGAAGAGAATAACCGATGGGGAAGAGATAAAGTTCAAGATTGATACTGACGGACTGCTACGATTTGAAGGGAGAATCTGGGTACCGCCAGTACCAGAAGTTAGAGAAGAAATTTTGAGTGAAGCTCATAGTTTGAGATATTCGATTCACCCTGGGAGTACGAAGATGTACTAGGATCTCAGACAATATTTCTGGTGACGGAATATGAAGAGAGACGTTGCTGAATGTGTCGCGAAATGCCTAACATGTCAGAAAGTCAAGGCAATACATCAGAGACCAAGTGGATTATTACAACCGCTGGAGATTCCAGAATGGAAGTGGGAGCATATCACGATGGATTTTGTGGTTAGTCTTCCAACGACTCAGAGAGGTTTTGATGCGATATGGGTCGACTGACGAAGTCAGCGCACTTTTTACCAATCAAGATTAGATTCAATTTGGATCAATTGGCGAAGCTGTACGTTAAGGAAATTATTTCTAGACATGGTGTTCCGGTGTCGATTGTATCAGACACAGATCCGCATTTCACATCAAATTTTTGGAAGCGATTACAGGAGTGCTTGGGAACGCTGTTGAGAATGAGTATTGTGTATCATCCTCAAACTAATGGGCAGAGCGAGAGAAAGATCCAGACTTTAGAGGATATGCTAAGAGCTTGTGTTATGGACTTCAAGGGAAGTTGGGAAGATCATCTACCGCTGGTGGAATTCGCTTACAACAACAGTTACCATGCAAGTATTGGCATGCCGCCTTACGAAGCATTGTACGGTAGGAAATGTAGGACCCCATTATGCTGGGATGAGGTTGGTGAGCGACAATTGTTAAGACTGGAATTGGTACAACAAACTGCTGAGATTGTGAAGCTGATCAAAACGAGATTGGTTGCTGCTCAAGATAGACAGAAGAAATATGATGATTATCATCGTCGGAATTGAGAGTTTGAAGTGGGAAGCTTCGTTTTTCTGAAGGTATCTCCCTGGAAGGGGAAGATTCGATTTGGCAAGAAGGGGAAACTGAGTCCCAGATTTATTGGACCCTTTGAGGTACTGCGAAGGGTTGGTGAGGTAGCTTATGAGGTTGTGCTACCTCCGAAATTAGACTATGTTCCTAATGTTTTCCATATTTCTGTGTTGAGACCATACAAACACGATTACAAGCATGTTATAGAGTATGAGCCGTTACAATTTAATAAAGACTTAACATACAAAGAAGTTCATGTTCAGATAGTTGACGAAAAAGAGCAAGTACTTAGAAACAAAGTGATACCTTCTGTTAAGGTAATCTAGAGGAACCACAATGTTGAAGAAGTTACGTGGGAACTCGAAGATGTTATGATAAAACCCTATCCTCAATTATTTATTTAATTTCTTGTATAACGATTCTGGGGACAGTATCTTGTTAAGTGGGAAAGAATGTGACGAAGGAGTTTATTGAGTTGTGATTCTGAGGACAGAATCCTTTTAAAGAGGGAAGATTATAACAAACGAGATTTTTATATTTTATTTTTAAATATTTATTGAATTAAATAAATATTTTAGTTAATTTATTTATTGAGTTGAATAAATTATTGATGTGATTATGTAGTGGAGTAATTTAATTAAGTGTATATTAATTAAATTGATGTTTAAAGTTTAAATTAATTGAGATAATTAAATTAGATGAATTATTATGTGGTAATTTGGTAGCAATGTTAATAAATAATTATAGTGATGTCTAATTTAATTTAGTAATTAAATTAGAGATTTATTAATTTGTTACATGAAATTAAGAATTAATAAATAAATTATAATTCTGTAATAATTTGATTTATGTGGTAGTTTTATTTAATAAGTTGATGTTAACTTTAATTGAATTAAATAGGAATATTGGAATTTAATTGAATAAAGTGTGGCATTTAAACTATGTAGTAAAGGAGTTGTTAAAATAAATTAAAAGTGTTTTAATTTAGTTTTACCAAACAAGGCCCTTAGCTTTTAAAATTCTATTTTAAGTTAGTTTTTGCCAAATAAGCCTTGGTGGCTTTTGATTTTCAAAAATAAGTAACTGATATATTTATTAAAAGGATTAAGGTGCTGTTTGTTTACATCTGATTGCCTCTTAATGGACTGCCTCTTATTCGCTAAGAGGCATGATGCTGTTTGTTTTTTTTTGTTACCTCTGAATGCCTCTTAATCGGTAAGACAGAAAATAAAATCTTAATCATTAAGAGGTACCTCTTAATGAAATTTTTTTGATAATTTTTTTTTATATAAATATATTCAACAATATTATTCACTCATTTTTATTAAATTGAATATTTAAAATTATTAAATAAAAATTTATCCTTTAAAATAGTATCATTAAGAGACAACTTACTTTTTAGTTATCAAACAGTTTTTTAGATTCAGACCTCATAACCATTCAGATGATCTAATTTATTAAGACATCATAATCATTCAGATCTTAATCGCCAGATTTATCAAACACAATCTAAGTGTTGTCAGTTTATATTTTATATTATTATACGTATTATATCTATGTAAGTTTTTATATTACTAAGTTAGAAGATAGAAAGAACAAAGAAGGCTAGAGAGAAAAGAAGAAAGAAAAGTTCTCTATGAAACTAGAGGAATCATCATCATCTTCTTCTAAAGCTAACAAGCAAATCAAATGTAATAAGCTAAACTTTAAGATTGTTAATTTATGTTTTTCCTTGTTCTTCATGAAAATATGTTTTAGAACTTCTCTTTGTTTGAGTTTTCATAACAATTTGTGAGAATACGATTCATGTATGTTAAATTGTATATACAAATTGTTATATATGATTTGTGTGAGTATTTTAGTCGTTTAATTCATGTAAATATGATGAACATGAAGAAATCATGTTCATAGAAATTTACAGTGAAGTATTTTGAAAAATGGCTTCTTTGATATTAAAATTGATGTCTAATTCATGCTATTTTATGTAAATTGATTATAGATTGTGATAATATGTTAAGACAACATGATTTGAATGAAGTGATTTGGTTTAAAAACAAAGTCACAGTGTTTATTTTTGTCAAGGACGCTTAACAATGGAGTTTTCTTCAAAAATATTAAATCAAAAGGTTTTTAATTGATTGTTTTGTTGTTTATATGTGTAAAATCATGTTAGAATCATTAGTTTATGTTTCTGTTAAGTTTTTGTATGAATTATGTGAGTTAAAATTTAAGTTTGATCAAAGTTATTAAGTTAAATTGGTTTTTCCTGTGATTTTTGCGAAGCTGTCTTAGTCCCACTGTGTCGTGGCGCCGCAGCGCCTGTTCTGTGAGTAAATAGGGCGCTACAGCGCCACAGCAGTATCTGGTGACGTGTGACAGCGCTGCAGCGCCAGTTATGTGGGTTAACTGTAGCGCTGCAGCGTCAGACCAGTCTGATTGAGCCCTAATGATGTGGCACGGCGCTGCAGCGCCGACTGCAGTTCAATATGTGGCGCTGCAACGCCACTTATGCAGTTTAGCCAGAGGTTTTTATTTAATTATATAATTTTTTGAGAATGTTAATTTGATGATAATAAAAGCACGTTAATAAAATTATATATTGATTGGATAGTATGTAATCATATTTTTAATATGAGATTTATGATTTTAAATTATAACGTGGTTAATTAGTAATAAGTTTAAGTTGGACATGGATAATAATAGTAAGTGTGGTTTGATTATATTATGTTTTTAACTAATGATTAAACCTAATGACTAAGTGTTGTAAATTAACTTAGATTGGTTAACTAATGATGTGACCTAGCTATGTGTAGTAACTAATTTGTGTTGCTATTGTTAATAACGTGTACGTAGAATAATTGTGGAACGAGTTATTATTTGCTAGCTTACGAACGAGGCAAGTTTCCTAATTCTTACTTTTTAATTGAGCAAGTTGTTTTATCCTTTCTTGTATACATTATGCAAGTTCTTTAAATTCCATATTGGTCAAGTATCTTATTTAATTTTCTTATTGAAAATAATGTAACTTTGACTTAATTGTTCAAGCAAGGTTTTATTGTATCTTTCAAATGTTTTAAGTTTACTTCTAAAGCATAACTGTTAAGTATGGTGTCTATTGTTGTGACTCATAATTATTCCATAACTCTTTTGTTATCGAACTCTTAAATTTTTGTAAGTTTGATTCAACTACTCCTTAGTTGATGATAGTTGAACTCTAAATTACCTATTGAGTTAATCCAAACCAAACTTTCTTTGGTGCGGACTCGTTAATTAAAGCTGAGATGAACAACTCTATTAATAAGGGATTACCATGCGAAAGCGTTAAGATGTTTGTGCACAATACATGATACAAATGGCTAATCCCCATAAGTACGATATAGATGGTCCATATAGTCTAACAACTGTTAAAGGTTTAAGTAGAAATATTTATAACCTGGACATAGCTCACAGTCTTGTGATCCTCAGATGAATTCTAAATCTTGCATTCAATTCTTGATTATCAATGCTAGAGAATGTTATCAATTCAATTGAACTTATTCAGTGACATGTCATCATTATTGATTGTTATTTCAAGTGAGCTTTTGTTTGCTCACTCTTGCATATATAACCATTGCAACCAAAGTTGAGAAGGTTGACGAGCCGTCAACCAGTAAGGGCAAAGGCAAGATGAACAAGTAACGAAGACTTGTTCATATTTATTATGTGGTTTTGTAATAAAACTTAATTTGTTTATGATGTTTTATTTTCGTACTTTATGATGATTATTTAAGGTTAGATACCTGAGAACGTTTTAAGACTATGTAATCTTTTTATAAGGAAGATTTTATTATTATTAAGGTTATAATTTATTTTGCATTCCTTACTTATGGGCAGTTAGTTATATTTTATTTAGATAGTGAACACCAAATCCCGTGGAAAAGAAGTACCCGGATTTGGGGGTGTCACAGAACTCAAATTGGCTTTCATGGAGAAAACATAATAACGTAAAATTAAAAACTAGGATTAAGAATTTACCCCTTGCTTTCTTGTTTAGATTGCTAGAAGATGATAGAACTTCTTTCTTCAATTTACAAATTCTCTCAAACTCTATCTTTTCTCTCTAAACTTACTATTGATATGATATAATAGGAAGTCTGATATAAGTTATAATACGTATATATGATATAACTGATGAGTTCATGGGTGTCAGTTAATCGTATAATGGTTTTAAGTGCTCCCATGATCTTAAGGCTCTGTTTGGTTTGTCCAATTTAACTCTTTTTTCCATGATTTTAATTAACTTATTTATTATATAGTTTATTTGTCACACTTTAATTAATCGAATAATATTATTTAAATTCAATTAAATAAAAGGCAATACTACACATTAAATCACATCATCACATAATTAAAATTCTCATTTATTAATTATGACAAATCATTAAATCTCTAATTAATTATTAAATTAATTAGAATAACATTATAATTAATAAAAACTCATTTAATTTAATAATCTCAATTAAATTCACACTTTGAACTATAAAATTACTCCACATTAATTTAATCAATGTAACACATTTATTTAAATTAATCTACCATAATTCTATCAAACATTTATTTAACTCAATAAATAAATCAATCAAAAATATTTATTTAATTCAATAAATATTTAAAATAAATTATAAAATTCTCGTTCGTCACAACTCTCATTTATTCCTAATAAGATTAGAAGGCAAATTAATTAAAGGAGTTTAATTAATTATTCTCAATGTGTTGGGAAGCCTAATTAATTAAAAGAGTTTAATTAATTAAATGAAACCCTATTTCTAATTGGATTAGAATGGTTGACCAATATCTATATAAGAGGAGTCTTATGTTAGATATCAGATGATGCAATTTCAATTGTTAAAGAGTACTCCTTTTCTATAGAGAATAGAAAACTAAGGCTTAGCCAACCACCCTCCTTCTTAAAGAATTTCTCTTCCTTGGTAGATCACTTCTAGAGGCCAAACACTTGGGTGGCTAACGTTGATCAAAGGATAGAATCAATCCCGGATGTCGACGCCGGGAAAAAATCCGGCCGCGTTGGACCGAATCTTTCTCTTTTCCTAAGTCTTTTGTTTTCTACCCTTTATTGCCTTAATTTTTTTATGAAGGGTAAAGTTTTTTAGAAAAAGGCCAACATGTATCATGTCGACAATTTGAACGGTTTACAGAGTCGCCGGTTGGTAGATTTGAAATAGTTGTACCAACTCAACCGAGTTTTGTTTGCAAAGTAGGCCCAATTGTTGGATACTGTCGAAACTTGATCTTGAAATCGAAATTCTTAAGTTCGAGGGCTTGGTTAGGTGGGGGGAAGGTGTTAGGAACCCCCTAACTCCCGTGAAAACACGGTACCGCATCTTTTCAATATTTCCCTTTTTATTTGTAATGTGTGTGTGGATGCTGAAAGAAATTGGGCCTACATTTGTTTGATTAGAAAGTATACGAAGGGTTTGATTTAATTTGCAAAAGTCCTTTTTAGACAAGATATGGAAATGATGTTTTGAAAGGTGGTTTTCAAACCCTTACGCTCACGTAGGAATTAAAGCATGTTAATACTTCCATTTTTATTCTTTTTAGCCTTCGACTAGATTTGAATGGTGATTGTCGGGCTACGAAGCATCCTCGACCACAGAATATAGACAAGTGTTGGTCTTCTCATGGGCATGACAGTCATCGGAGTGACTCTAGCACGACAACCCATTATTTCATTATGTTTAGGACCTTAAACCCGGATAACCGTTTTAAGGTCTTTCGGATGTACATTTTTACAGAAAAACTGGGAGGGTAATGTGGAGTTTGTCCATCGTGGGAATCAGATTCTAATCAGTTTGATCATGAATCTCACGATTCTTAGGCTCATATAAGGAGGCCAAGAGAACCTGCACGACACAGATATTTACAAAAAATATATATTTACATCTAAACGTCGCAAAAACCAAGGATTCATCAGTCAAATCCTGGCCTGCGCATAGCCAAAGCTTCTCGTTCCCAATAGATAGCAATCTAAGGGTCGCGAGGTTCCTTTAATAATGAATTAAACTAGAAAGAAAGTCATATTTAAATAAATCTTAGCCATTCTAGCTTCCTGGTTCCTGTTGGACCTATTTTGAACCGTTTGAAAGGTAGAAGGGGCTAGATTTAAAGAAATCTAACTTGCCAAATGAATATCAGTGCCAATTCATATCAAATGAATATTTAAAGTAGAAATTTAATCACAATGAATAAAGAATAAATGTATATAATTATATATATACGAAAGCTGTAAAGGGCTATGGGTTTTCACTCTCAGGCCCGTATTGGAATGTAAATATATATATATATATATATATATATTAAAGCTGTGAAGGGCGACGGATCTGCCATCCTATGCCAGGACAGAAATGGAAATATACATATATATATATATATATGTACATATTTATAAAAACTGTAAAAAGCCACGGAGTATTCCAGGCTTAACAGAATTGAAATATATATATATGTATAAAAGCTGTAAAGGGCGACGGATTTCAAATCCTATGCCCGAACTGGAATGGAAATATATATATATATATATATATATATATATATATATAAAGCTATAAAAAGCCACGGAGTAATCCAGGCTTGACAGAATGGAAATATATATATATATATATATATATATGTAAAAAAGCTGTAAAGAGCCACGAAATAATTCAGGCTCGATGGAATGTGAATATATATATATTGATGGTTTTAGTGAGCATCAGATTCTTACCAAAATGAATCATATGTCTATGGTCGCCAACAGCTATATTACAGCGTTTAACAGTCTTACTCAGTCTGATATCGTTGAAATATTAGCTAATGGATTTACTGGTGTACTTCGTTCTTGGTGGGAAAAATACCTTGATGAAGATGCAAGGACTTCTATTATCCATGCTCGCCAGTTAGATGACAATGGTCAGCCTATCTTCCGGGAAGATGTTGGCTTTGGTATCCCTGATGGTATTAATACTTTAATTTTCACAATAATAAAACATTTTATAGGAACTCCTAGTAATATCACTGAAAGAATTCATGATCAGTTAAGTAATCTCACTTGTCCCACTTTAAGTGATTTTAGGTGGTACAAAGATATTTTTATTTCTCGGGTTATGATGAGAAATGATAGTAACAAACCTTTTTGGAAGGAAAAATTTGTTAATGGTCTTCCTAGCCTGTTTGCTCACAAGGTTAGAGAAGAACTCAGTAAAACCCTTGGGTATATTGATTATGATAACCTGACTTATGGTGACATAATCAGTTATATTCAAAAGATTGGATTAAAAATGTGTATTGACTTTAAAATTGCTAAACAAGCTGCTAAGGATAAAAAGAAAGCTAAATATGAGCTTGGTACTTTTTGTGAACAATATGGTTTGCCTCCTATTGCTCCTTCCAGAAGAAAACATAGGAAAAAGCAAGTTGAAAGTCATAAAAAATGTAAGCATCATAAGAAGCGTTCTAGTCAGTCTAATAACAAAGATGGTTATTACGAGAAACCTAAGTCAAGAAAGAAAACACATAATAAAAAATCTACTTCAAAACCTAATGATAAGAATAAAATTACCTGCTATAATTGTGGTAAAAAGGGTCATTATAAAAATGAATGTAAGTTAAAACAAAAGTTAAGTCAGTTAAATATTTCCGCTGAAGATACTGAAAAGATTTTCGAGTTAATTAGAATTCAGACTGATGATGAAAATGATCACTCTGATATTCCTTATTCCTCTGGTATTGAGAAAAATAGTCAAACCCCTAGTGAGGATAATGAAGTTACCCTTTGTACTGATAATTGTAGATCTGATTGCTATAAAACTGTTAACGTTCTTAACAAAGAAGACCAAGAAAGCTCTTTGTTAATCGAATTAATTAGTAAACTTACAGATGAAGATTTAAAATTACAGTATATGAAACAATTAAAAGACCTATTTACTAAAAATAATTCGGGTAAAGGTAAGGTTATTAGAGGTAAAGATAAACCTGTTATCAGCCTTAATAAAACCCTTGAAAGATTTAAAACTACTGAGAGAGAGATCACCCTCCCAAAATTAAATCACGAAGTCAACAAACTTAAGAAAGAAATTTCTAGCCTTAAGACTGAAATTTCTGACTTAAGAAAAGATATAACTAATTTGGCCTCTAAAGGTTCAGAACTTCACATTTCTGATTCTTCAGATAATGATGATCAACCTGAATCTTCAGGAGTCAAGGATGATGAATCTTTGTTAATGGTTCAAGGTAATTCATTAAAAAGACTAAAAGATATAACTATTCAAAAATGGTATATCATGGTTTGTTTAATGGTTGATGGAACTTTTGCTATTCAACTTCCTGCTCTTGTTGATACTGGTGCAGACCTTAATTGCATACAGGAAGGTTTGATCCCAACAAAGTTCTATGTTAAAACCAGTGAACGGTTAAACTCTGCTAATGGTAGTAGTATGGAAATAAAATATAAACTACCTAAAGTTCATATTTGTCAAGATAATATGTGTTTTAAAACTTCTTTTGTTTTAATTCGCAACTTGACTGATAAGATAATTTTAGGATTACCGTTTATATATTTATTATATCCATTTACTACTAGTAATAACGGATTAACAACTGAGCATCTTGGGCAGAAAGTGGTATTTAAGTTTATCACTCAACCTAAGGAAAGAGATTTAAAATTTATTCAGGATGAATCTATTTCAAAATCACTCAATCTGTTAAACTGCAAAACTTCACAGTTAAAATATTTAAAACAAGAAATCAAATATAAGCAGGTTGAGGATCTTCTCCTTCTTCATAAAATTCAAGATAAGATTGAAGAACTTCGGTTGTTTATGGTTAAAAATTTGTGTGCCGATTCTCCCAATGCCTTTTGGCATCGTAGGAAGCATGTGGTCAGACTACCTTATGTTAAAGAATTTAAGGAGCACCTAATTCCTACTAAAGCCAGACCTATTCAAATGAGTCATCAGCAGATGGAACTTTGTAAGCAATAGATTAATGACTTGCTTGCAAAAGGCTTAATAAAACATAGTAAGTCCCCTTGGTCTTGCCCAGCCTTCTATGTTAACAATGAAGCTGAGAAAGAGAGAGGAGTCCCTCGCCTAGTTATTAATTATAAGCCTCTTAATAAGGTTCTTGAGTGGATTAGAATCCTCTTCCCAATAAAGAAGACCTTCTTAGTCGTCTTAGTAATGCTACTATTTTCAGTAAGTTTGACCTTAAGTCTGGGTTTTGGCAAGTCAGTATTCATCCTAGTGATAGATATAAAACTGCCTTCACTACCCCCTTTGGTCATTATGAATGGGTTGTTCAAGCATTTGGCTTGAAGAATGCCCCCAGTGAATTTCAAAATATTCTCAATGAAATTTTGAATCCCTTCAGTCACTTTATCATTGTTTATATTGATGATATTTTGGTTTTCTCCAAGTCCATTGATGAACACTTCAAACACTTGAATTCGTTCTTCAAAGCCATTAAAGTCAATGGTTTGGTTCTCTCACCAAACAAGTGCAGTCTGTTTCAAGTTAGAGTTAAGTTTCTTGGTCATGATATTCATCACGGTTTGGTTCGTCCAATCCAAAGAGACATTCAATTTTCTGATAAATTTCCTAACAAAATTACTGATAAAACTCAACTCCAGCGTTTTTTAGGATCTCTTAATTACGTCGGCAAGTTTTATCAAAATTTGCAAAAAATCTGTAAACCTTTGTTCCTTCGGTTACAGAAGAATCCTCCTCCTTGGACTGATGAGCATATTGCCATCGTCCAACAAGTTAAGAAATATGTTAAGGTTCTTCCTTGCCTTGGCATATCTAATGAATCCGCTTTCAAAATTGTTGAAACTGACGCCTCCGAAATTGGCTTCGGTGGTATCCTGAAGCAGAAATTAACCCCTGCTTCATCTGAGCAAATTGTTCGATTCCACTCTGGCGCGTGGAATCAAGCCCAATTAAATTATAGCACAATTAAAAAAGAAATTTTAGCTTTGGTTTTATGTATTAGTAAATTTCAAAATGATTTATTAAATCAAAAGTTTTTAGTTCGCATTGATTGCAAGTCAGCAAAATATATTTTAGAGAAAGATGTTAAAAATATAGCTGCTAAACATATTTTTGCCAGATGGCAATCTATTTTAAGTATTTTTGATTTTGATATTGATTATATTAAAGGCAGTGATAATTCAGTTCCTGAATTTTTTAACTCGGGAATTTATTAATTCAGGTACCCCTCAAATTCAAAATGAGTGTGAGAGGATCCAGTAAAAGTGTTCGGGCCCCTGGCCCTCTTGGCCCTGACCCGCCTAGTCAGAAGCCCATGGGAGCTGTAATCCCTCATCCAGTTACACCTCTTACTGTAGTTAATAGGTTTACCCCTCTTATTTCTGGAACAAAGCCCTATAGTTCGGCTCTGGTCCAGCCCCCTCGGATGATTGATCCTTTTGCTTCGTCTAGTAATCCTACTGCTGGTCAACGTACTCAAACCGAGTACATCCCTATATATTCCACCAATTTATTTCATATTGAAAGACATATGAAATCAATTAATGATCCTATTAAATTGGCTGCCCAGTTCTTCCCAACTGGTTGGCATTTCATTCCCCTGGCTCCTTATAAATCTCTTATGTATTATAAGGATGTCTTGCTACAAACTCAGTCAATTCTTATTAAATCTATTTATGATAGAAATGATTCCTCAAAAATCATCTATCATTTTTTATATATTAAACAGATTATCACCATGCCAAACTGGGGTAATCATCCGTCAGATTTAAGACAGTTAGAAGGTCATAATAGCTAGTTCTGCTATTATGATTATATGGAAGCTTAGAACAGGGTTTTTCTGTTTCAAACTCCATCGTTTAGTCATTCGTGGTTCATACAATTTGACCACAAGTTCAAAAGTCAAATCCCTCATTGGTTCGTTTTATGGTGGGAACGATTTGGTCTCATCTATAAAATTCTTCCAATTGAGCTCCAGTCAGTTTTAAATATTTTTAGCTCTAGCGTTCCGATTGTGCAGTCCAATTGCTGCGTACCAGTTATTCTTCATTTCGTTAGTAAATACAAAGTTCCATGGATTCTTAAATGGAACTATGGCTTTTATTCTCCTGTTGCTAATGTTGCCCTTTCTTCGGTTGTTTCATCCGAAAAGGATGATTCTCGTTCTAACCTTAGTCAAATTACTCATGTTACTCGAGAATTTTCAGTTAAATGGTGGGATAAGTTTGATCCTTATCGCATTGTTGGTCAAGTTCAGAAGGAATTTCCTAATCCTTCTCCTATTCAAACGGTTCCTCCTCTAAAGGAATCATCCTCTAGTAAATCAAAATCCAAAAAATCTTCTGTTTCAAAGTTAGATTTTGCGGATATTGAGCATTGTACAGATAACGAGTTAAAACAGTTGTCTCGTCTTATTAAAAAATGAATGGATAAACTCAGTGAGGACTCAGTTCCCTCTGTCTGTTCATCCTCTTCGTCCCATTCCAGTCACCATTCTAGTCATAATGATCCATACGGAAGCATCTCCCTTCAAGATGCTCAGGACCCATTTGCCTAGAATTCCTACAGTTACATTGGTCAGCCTCTTTGCAAGATGCTCCTGCCCGGGCAGCCCGTGCTCCTTTGTCCAAAGTAGCCGAAAGCATGTGTTGAGTCATTTGTCTTCTTGTATTAGTTATGTCCTGTTTGTCGGTCATTAGTCAAAAGTTTTTTTGTTTTGTATTATTGAGTCTGTATTTTATTTAAAACACGTCTGTAATAGTGAAAAGCTGATTGTAATAGTCAAAAGTTGTAATAATGCTTTCATCTTTTGATAAAGCATTACTGTTATGTAATAGTCATTCATGTTTTGTTATCATTGAGTTGTATTAGTGACGCCTTTTCTCTTCCTATATAAGAGAGGCTTGGTCATTTGTTTGAGGCAGGATTTAGTAATCCAATAGAGAGCTTGAGAAGACTTAGATTCCTATCTAACTAATCTTCAGCACTCTTGCCTTCTTTCTTAGTCATGCTAAGTTTCTATAATCGAGTCTGTTTGTAAGTAAACCCAAGTTATCTATTTGTATTTATTTCTTTATTCAATAAAATTTTTGTTTATATTGAACTATTGTGTTTACATATGAACTGCTGTTATTTCTTATAGTTTTGCTATAGTTGTAATTCAGCTTTGTATGCGCCACTCTTTTCTGCTTCCAGTCTTCCGCCTTTTGGTATCAAAGCCTTTTGGTATATATATATAAGCAGTAAAAAAGCCAGAATTTCCAATTCAGGCTAAACTGAAATATAAATGTTAATATATACAGTTAGTATAATATATATATATTAAAGCAATAAAGGCCAAAAAATAGTAATCCAGGCCAAATGAAGTCAGAAAAATTTATATATATATATATAAAAGCAGTAGCTACCAAGGATTTGTTATCCGGGCTTGACAGAATTAAAACGTTAGTATATATATAGTCAAATATATACATAATAAAGCCAAAAAGGACACGAGTCAGCGACCCAGTTGATCCGGGCTGTGCAAATGCGAAAAAACGTATATATATACTAAAATGTACTAAAAAGTACGCAAAAAAGGCCACGAAACTGAGTTCCGGGCAAAACCAGAAGATGAAACTTTACGTGCACGTGTATAAATGCACAATAAAGTATGAAACGAGTTCTGATAGTAAAAATACTTACCATGGACTGCTACACAAGCTTTTTGCCACTTGGTAGGCTTCACATGGACGTTTTCACAGGTTAATTTTGGGTATGTTGTAGTATATGAGTATACCTACGTGTTAGAGTAATAAAATCTAATTTGGAGTACTAGAAGTCGGGCTAGAAAACGAAATGGGCAGAGTTTCAGAGCGTTTTTTTATTTTTTCTTCTTTTTTTTTGCCAAGGAGGGCACTTGTATTTAAAGTCCCGATGGAAGCAGTCCTACTTGCGGCAGCCACGAGTCTACTTGCGGCTCCACGTGGCAGGGCCCATATTGTGGGTCCCATCGCCTCAAAGTACGTGCACTCTGAGCAACGCGATGTCAGGTTCGAAACTTTCTAACTTTTGATCGGAGCGTCCATTTGAGGTGTGCTATACCTTTCCGAAAAGCCCTCGCCGAGAGCATCACAATGACATGGGACTAAACCTTTTCTAAGTCTAAGAAGACAGGTTCATAACTGGATCTTTGTTTCTTCGTAGTTTATCCGTTGAGCTGTATTGTGCTATTTTCACTCGGGATCAATGTTATGGTTCTTTCCGACCTTGATTGCATCAATTTGGCTTAATTTTGACCAAATTGGCTTTAAGTTGGAAAAATAACCGTTTTGCCCCTCCAAGGGTTGTCTTTTTTACCGACACGATCTTCGGCTGATTTCTCAAGGTTATCTCCGAGGTTTTGATCCCAGTCGCCTCTATTTGTCCTCAAGGTTGTCTCTGAGATTGATTTGGTTTCCCAGGGTTGTCTCTGGGATGATATGATGCTTTGGGATTGTTTCTAAAGTTGATTTAGCCTCCCGAGTTGTGACCGGGGCTTGACCTTACCTCCTGGATTGTGACCGGGGCTGCTTGACATCCCGGTATGGTTATCGGGGATTCACTTGACATCCCAGTGTTGTCGGGGTTTGACTTGACAACCCGGTATAGTGACTGGGGTTGACCTTGACATCCCGGGGTTGTCACCGAGGCTGTTTGACATCCCGATATTGAGACCGGGGCTGAGTTGACATCCCGGTATTAAGACCAGGGTTGAGTTGACATCCCGATATTGTGATCGGGACTGACTTGACATCCCGATATTGAAACCGGGCTGAGTTTACATCCCGATATTGAGACCGGGGCTGAGTTGCCATCCCGGTATTAAGATCGGGCCTAAGTTGACATCCCGGTATTGAGACCGGGGCTGAGTTGGCTTCCCGGTATTGAGACCGGGAGGCAAAGGATGATTTTACCCTCCTACAGGGTTAGTAACAGGAATGCAAAATTTCAAGTGTCTACATCGGATATTCAAAGAGATCGCAAAGAACGAGTTGAACTCGTACCTGTGGAAGCTTAGTTCTACAAGGGTATGAATCTAATCTCCTTCTATTTCGTTTTAATTAATAAATGTGCATAAAGAATGATCCAGGTAATTGGTTTGTAGAAAAATTTTAAACTCTGATATACTATGCTTTCGTTATTTTGTGCAATTTGATTGCGCCACGATTTTATACAAACCTAACAATGGCATCAGAGCCAAACCTTTATGCGAGTTATAAATTGCTTAGATTTGATATATATACTGATAGATATTTTGAACAATTTAATTGTTCATAATAGTTAGCTAGGAATTTTATTTTTGGAGAAAACTGCTCAATTCGCGAACCAGAAAAACAGACACTGCCCAGCGGCGCTGCAGCACCGGTCACAGGCCTTGTAGCAGCGCTGGCTCCGTGTTCCTGAAGGTGACATGGCGCTGCAGTGCCGGCTCCGTGTCTAAGTTTTTGATGACGACAGCGCCGGATGCTAGTTCACTTGCAGCGCCACCCTACCAGAAAAAAAAATTTAAGATAAAAAGTTTATTTTAATTAAAAATTAAAATTAAAGTTTTTTCTGTAATTCCATATTAATAAAGGAGTTTATTTGATTTGGAATTGGATTAAAATAAAGATGTTTATTTTAATTAGAATTGGATTTCATGCTAACTAATTAGAGTTGGAATTGGAGTCCATGATAACTAATTAGAGTTGAAATTCGTTTTCAAAACTAACTAAGATTGCCCATTAAATCGATATCAATGTATATATTAAATGTTTTATTTATTGATGCATATGGTGATATGTATGAAAATGGGGTTGATTATGAACTATTAACCAATGTGATTGGATTTTATTTTATTTGAATGATTGAATGAATGGGTTTTATTAAATGGGGTCTGCGTACCTTGTCTTCTCTAATTTTTCTTGATTTAAAATTTTATCTCCCTCCTATGTACTTCCCCTTGACTGTTGATCAAGGTTTCTATTTAAATTAAATAGTTTATGTAATAGGACTAGTTAGAATTATCTTGAAGAATTGGAGACCAAGGAGCAAGGAGCGTGTGAAGACCCGGTTGTAATGGAGCCCGGGTTTATTGTAATAGTTAAGTTTGAATTTAATTCTTGCACTCCTATGTTTGACTTTTTGGTTCACTTGGTGGCTCTAGTGAACCAAACTAGAATAAAAGTTCATAATCAATCTAGGTAGAATATAGTATTCTATATGTGCATGCTAGTATTATATATATTATATTTTATGCAAACATGCTTCTCATATTTTAATAATATGACGCGTATTATATATATATATGTGTGTGTGTGTGTGTGTGTGTGTGTGTGCATGCGCGCTAAACAAGATGAGACTTGTCGACGTCGAGAAAAAATACGGGTCGAGTTGGACCCGAATCTTTCTCTCTTTCTAAGTTTTGTGGCTTTCTACCCCTATTACCTTGTCTATTTTATGAAGGGTGAAAAGGTTTTTTAGAAAAAGGCCAACATGTATCATGTCGATGATTTGAATGGTTTACAGAGTCGCCAGTTGGTATATTTGAAAGGGTTGTACTAACTCAATCGAGTTTTATTTGAAAGTAGGCCCAAATGCTGGACACTGTCGAAAGTGAATCTTTAAAAATGAAGTTCTAAGTTCGGGGGCTTGGTTAAGTGGGGGGAAGATGTTAGGCACCCCCCAACTCCCTTGAAAACACGGTACCACATCTTTTCAACATTTCCCTTTTTATTCGCAATGTGTGTGTGAATGCTAGAAGAAATTGGGCCTACATTGGATTAATTTGAAAGTATGGGCGTGCTTCATTGAACCTATATACGAAAGGTTTGATTTGATTTGCAAAAGTCCTTTCTTTAGACAAGATATTAAAATGATGTTTTGAAAGTAGGTTTTCAAACCCTTACACTGACGTAGGAATTGAAGCATGTTGATACTTTCATTTTTCATCTTTTTAGCCTTTTGGCTCAATTTGGATGGTGATTTTCGGGGCTGCGAAGCATCCTTGGCCACAAAATATATACAAGTGCCGGACTTCTCATGGGCATGACAGCCATCGAAGTGACTCTAGCACGACAAATCATTATTTCATTATGTTTGAGACCTTAAACCCGGATAACCGTTCTAAGGTCTTTCAGATGTACATTTTACAGAAAAAACTGGCAGGGTACATTTGTAATGTGGAGCTTGTCCATCGTGAGAATCAGATTCTGATCAGTTTGATCATGAATCCCACGATTCCTAGGCTCACAAAGAGAAGCCAAGAAAACCTGCACAATTCAGATATTTGCAAAAAGTATATATCTACATCTAGACGTTGCAAATACCAAGGATTCATCAGTCAAATCCTGGCATGCGCATAGCCAAAGCTTCTCATTCCAAATAGATAGCGATCTAAGGGTCGCGAGGTTGCTTTAATAATGCACAAAACTAGAAAGAAAGCCAGATTTAAAGAAATCATAGCCAATCAAGCTTTCCGGTTCCGGTTGGACCTATTTTGAACCGTTTGAAAGGTAGAAAGGGCTAGATTTAAAGAAATCTAACTCGCCCAAATGAATATCAGTGCCGATTCATATCAAATTAATATTTAAAGCAAATATTTAATCAAAATGAATAAAGAATATATATATACTTATATATATATATATATATATATATATATATATGAAAGTTGTAAAGGGCGATGGATTTTCACTCTCAGACCCGTACTGGAATGTAAATATATATATATTTATAAAAGCTATAAAAAGCCACGGAGTAATCCAGGCTTAACAGAATGGAAATATATATACAAAAGCAATAAAGGGCGATGGATGTCAAATCCTATGCCCGGACTAGAATGGAAATATATATATATTTATAAAAATTGTAAAAAGCCACAGAGTAATCCAGGTTGGACAGAATTAAAATATATATATAAATGTTGTAAAAAGCCACGGGATGATCCAAGCTTAACTAAATGTAACTATATATATATAAGCTGTAAAAGAGCCACGGGATGATCCAGGCTTGACATAATGGAAATATATATATATATATATATATATATAAAAGCTGTAAAAGGGCGATGGTTTTTCACTCCTATGCCCAGACAGAAATGTAAGTATATATATATTTATAAAAGTAGTAAAAAGGCCACGAAATGATCTAGGCCAAACAAAAATATAAATGTTAAAATATACAGTTAGTATATATATATTAAAGCAATAAAAAGGCCACGAAGTCAAAATCCAAGCCAAATGAAGTCGAAAAAATTTATATATATAGTTATATATATATAAAAGCAGTAACTACCATGGATTTGTCATCCAGGCTTGACAGAATTGAAAAGCTAGTATATATATAGTTAAATATATACATAATAAAGCCAAAAAGGACACGAGTCCATGACCCAGTTCAAAAAAGTTGGGGAATATATATATAAGCGATTAAAAGCCGCGGATTGTCGATCCGGGCTGTGCAAATGCCAAAAAAACGTATTTATGTACTAAAATGTATTAAAAAGTACGCAAAAATGGCCACGGAACTGAGTTCCAGACATAATCAAAAAATAAAACTTAACGTGCACGTGTATAGATACGCAATGAAGTAGTAGGAACTTTCTGATCGTAAAAATTCCTACAATGGACTGCTACACGGGCTTTTTGCCACTTGGTAGGCTTCAAATGGACGTTTCCACCATTTAATTTTTGATATGTGGTAGTATACGAGTATACCTACGTGTTAGAGTGATAAAATATGAGTTTGGAGTACTAGAAGTTGGGCTAGAAAACAAAATGGACGGAGTTTCAGAGCGTTTTCCTATTATTTTTTTCAAAATGGCTAGGGAGGGCACTTGTATATAATGACCCAATGGAAGCGGGCCTACCCGCGGTAGCCGTGGGTCTACCTGCGGTGCCACATGGCAGGCCCCAGGTGGTGGGTCCCGTCACCTCGAAGTATGTGCACTTTGAGCAACGCGAGGTCAAATTCTAAACTTTCTAACTTTTGAACGGAGCGTCCATTTGAGGCGTGCTAAACCTTTTCAGAAAGCCCTCACCGAGAGCGTCACAATGACATGGGACTAAACCTTTTTCAAGTCCAAGAAGACGGGTTTATAACCGGGTCTTCAATTCTTCGCAGTTTGTCCGTTGAGCTGTTTTGCGCTGTTTTCACTCGGGATCAATGTTATGGTTCTTTCTGACCTTGATGGCATCAATTCGGCTTAGTTTTGACCGGATTGGCTTCAAGTTGGTAAAATAATCATTTTGCCCCTCCAGGGGTTGTCTCCTGTATTGGCACGGTCTTCGACTTTTTCCCGGGGTTGTCTCCGAGGTTTTGATTTCTGTGGATTCTGTTTGTCCTCAAGATTATCTCTGAGGCTGACTTGGTTTCCCAGGGTTATCTCTGGGGTTGATGTGATGCTTCGGGGTTGTCTCCGAAGTTGATTTGGCCTCCCGGGTTGCGATCGAGGCTTGACCTGACCTCCCGGATGGTGACCGGGGTTGAACTAAATCTCCCGGTGTCGTCGTCGGGGTTACTGTACCTCCCGGGCTATGATCGGGGTTTGACTTGACATCCTGGGGTTGTCACCGGGGTAGAGTTGACATCCTGGTATTGTGATCGGGGCTGAGTTGACAGTCCGGTATTGAGACTGGGGCTGAGTTGACATCCCGGTATTGAGATCAGGGCTGAGTTGACATCCCGGTATTGAGACCGGGGCTGAGTTGACATCCCGGTATTGAGATCAGGGCTGAGTTAACATCCTGGTATTGAGACTGGGGCTGAGTTGACATCCCGGTATTGAGACCGGGCTGAGTTGACTGTTTTTCCCTCCTGTAGGGTTAGTAAAAGGAAAGCAAAATTTTGAGGGTCTACAACAGGAATGTAAAATTTTGAGTGTCTATAATAGGAATGTAAAATTTTGAGTGTCTACAGATGCCCCTCTTTATCATGTTTATGCAATGCAATGAAATGAACAGGATAAAGATTGCTAGACACTAGAAATATGATAAATACAAATGTAATGTGATGCATGGCATGATATGTTATGAATGTTAGATACCTTTGAAAGGATGGGGCTATCACTAACTGTTTACGTCATTTTCTGCTGGGGATAACGTTATCCGTGATAGCCCTTGGTGTCGTACTTAGTCGGAGGTCATTCATGATAGCCTTTGGTGAATTCCCTCGACGCCTACTCTAACGGTATATTGCAAAGTCTCGATCACCGCCTAAATCTTTCTCGATGTTCCCTCTAGGGATTTGTATAACAGATTCCATCATCTGTACTTTGTGGGGATAAACTGATATACAGTTTTCGCCACCGGCTCATTCCCTACGCTTTGCCGGAGTAGTCGCTAACGGCTGAACTGTCAGAACCTTTGACCTACATTGAAGTAGCCTTCAACGGCTGATATCACAGGACCATTCCCGATGCTTCGCTGGGATTGTCGCCAACGGCTGATAGTGTCAGGAAATCTGACCTTCTCTGAAGTGGCCTTCAACGGCTGATATCACCGGATCGTTCCCAATGCTTCGCTGGGGTTGTCGCCAGCGGCTGATGGCGTCAGGAAATCTGACCTTCGCTGAAGTAGCCTTCAACGGCTGATGTCACCGGATCGTTCCCGATGCTTTGTTGGGGTTATCGCCAGCGGCTGATGGTGTCAGGTAATCTGACCTTTGTTGAAGTAGCCTTCAACGACTGATGGCACTGGACCGTTCCCGATGCTTCGCTGGGGTTGTCGCCAGCGGCTGATGGTGTCAGGCAATCTGACCTTAGCTGAAGTAGCCTTCAACGACTGATGTCACTGGACCGTTCCCGATGCTTCGCTGGGTTTGTCTCCAACGGCTGATGGTGTCAAGCAATCTGACCAATCTCGACGTGGGGGTACTCTTCTCGACAAAACACACCCTTAGATCAATTTGGATGCCGTGATACAGTCAAAATATGTCGTTCACACCGTCGGACCTTCTCGATACTCTGACAGCGGCAGTTTTTCGCAGTTTTTCAGCAATTTTTTAGCAGTTCTCATCATTGATCCCCGAATATTGCTTCGGGATGATAACTAATGGCTTACATGAAGTTCTTCTTTCCGTCAAGAATCCGCCGCTCATACGCAGGATTTCAGGATAATCCGCTCAATCGCGTAGCAGTTTTTTCCCGAATTTAACTTTTCAGCTCCTATAAACTCCGTTTCCACTCAAACTAGACCGAACATGAGGGGTGGGGCCCACCCTTGGGACTCGTATATAGAGTTATGGCAGCCGCCGGGGTGCCCGCTCCTTCCTGCTAGTTTAAGAAGGGCAGCAGAGGCTCTCAGAATTCATTTTTAGTTTTGAGTTTCAATAGAAATCTGATTTTCTTTATCAGATCTACTGAATTCGGGAAGCTTTTTTCAGATTTCGTCAGTGCACACACGTTCTGCACATCTCAGGTAACATTTACATCCTTTCTTTTCTAGTTCTGATCGTCAGAATGTTGTAAACCACGTAGTGTGCTTTTAAACGCAATGTATCAAAAACGTATGCTTATATGACTTGATAAAAAAATTTAAACTTCATAAGTATGCATATTTTACTGTGATGCACGTTTTGATGTAAGAAAATTTGAATTTTGAGACAGTCAATTGACGCCCTTTTTGATCAGTTTACTCATCCTTTTTGAGGCCAGTGAGCCTGGATTTTCAACTAAAAATGTCCACGGTAATTTAGCTGCCATGTGAAGTTTACTTTTAATTTTTTTTCATAAATATGAACTGTTTCTGTATTTGGGTAGGTGTGCTACTGAATGGCCACCTAAACATGCCATGTGTGCATGCGGACAGTCCATTTTACAAAGGAGACTCTGGAGAAATTTTTTCAAAAGTTTAAGCATTTAATAAGCATGAAATTTTGACTCTACTGGGGATTTTGGTTGACCCATGCATGTTTTAGGACTTAGAAATGCATAAAATACTGATTTAAATTAATAAGCCACAGGTTTTAGGCTTACCTCACCCTTTCTAAGGTGATTTGGACACTTTGTCCCAGTTATGGAGCCAGATAAACCCGGCAGGGCTAGCAGGGTCATCTTAAGAGTTAGACGGAGGAGAGTCTTTGATGTTCCTCAGCCACGGCTAGCCCAGCCTCCTCGCAGATTGGCTGAATCAGTGATTCGTCCTATCCAGGTTAATCCGTCGGTTGATGTGGACGACGAGGATGCACCTTTTATTGATCCTATCCCAGGTCAGGCTCCACGTGCAGAGCTTCCAGACATTGTGGTGCCACTTCAGGAGCTGCTGGGAGATTTGAGGCATCATCCATCGAGATTCCTTCATTTCAACGAGGTGACTGAAGTTTTCCTTCTGGATTCTCTTTCTTTCTTTTGCTATTTTGGGGCACAAGTTTGATATGAGTGAGATTTTTAATTCAGGTTCTCGGCTTTACGCAGCCCAAGGAGAACTGGTTCAATGTGCATTCTTTGTATCATACCCTACATCCAGAGTACAGGGCCATTGTTGACACCTGGGGGTTTCAGGTGTTCTTTTCTATCCTTCCCCGTCGTTTCCCCTGGGGTTATCTGAGGGCATTATCTAAGTGCTAGTTCCACCAGACTCAGTCTCTCCATTTACTGGATTGCAAGGTGATGATGACACCTATGGAATGGAGGTTCATCATCGGGATAGAGTTTGTAGGTGAGCCAGTGCCAGTTGTGTCAGACATTTCACCTAATATCGTTCGGTCCCGCTTAGGAGTTCCTGCGACGGCTATCAAGGGTCGGACGGTCCGTTCTGGTCCTTTGAACATAGATTCCCAGAGTGGGGCTTTGACTGAGCCTCTGCCTGATGATCAGAGGGTTAGAGATCGCATTCTGCGGTGACTATTTTTGGTGATCATCAGGGGTTGTTTTCTTGCGGGCAACTCTTCAACGGTGTCCTTTTCCCAGGTCAGTGCCACTCGGTACGTGGAGCGCCTCAGTGATTTTGATTGGGGTACCTACACTTTTGCCTATTTCCTCCGAGGGATACGCATGCACTCAGAGGGTGTAACGGAGGCTTGGTTAGGCTTTTACCCATTCCTGCTGGTGAGTAAATCTCTCTTGTACCTTTCTGATTTCCTCATTTATATATGTCAATCTTGATCACTGAGGACTTTTGATATTTGCATGGCCAGTTTTGGGCATATGAGAGGCTTTCTTGCCTACGTCCTGCCACTACTCTGGGCTTGGAGACCTATCCTCGAGGACGGCGCTGGCATCACTCCACATTGACAGAGGTCCCTGTAGCTGAGGGATTCACCCACTCCCGCCTGAAGCTCGAGCTATTGACTGCCGGATAGATCTCGTGGGTCCCGTACACCTCAAAATTTTTGGCAGTCGGGTTTGAGGGCGGTTTTCCCACTGGCCGGGAGTTTGCATTATCCACCCGCAGAGTTCCATTTTAAATAAAGGTAGGTTGGGAGCTCTATTTAGGAGAGCGTGCTATTAGGAGCACCACGGGAAAGATTCGTATTCCCTTTGTTCCTCCTGCTTGGCATCACTGACCACTAGCTCAGCCACTCACAGACATTCCTATGGTGGGCGTAGATGGCTTCACCCTGTCAGAGGCTCCTTACAGCTAGAAGGCATTTCATAGCTGGTGGAGTCCTCGCACTATTGAGGCTCAGACTCGTGCTACTCAATTCATGGCAGATATGGTGCCGGAGTCTGTGATATTAACAGACTGGATAGCTTACCTACGAGATCCAACTCATTTGGACCAGATCACAGGATTGACCCAATAATTGGAGAGGGCACATTTGTTTATCAGGCACCTTGGCCGAGATCCATCAGAGGCAGTTTTTTTTTTTATCCTTCTAGCTCGGAAGCAGGCCCCTCATCAGGTCCATTTTCCAGCAGTTTTGCCGGTACTGATCCTCCATTATATTTACTGAACATTCCCACTGGCCGAGACTTTGTGACTTAGGAGGAGCTGGAGCATGTTGATAGCTTGGATGCAGATATTCTGGATCTTTTTTGATAGCTTCCCTCGCTATATCTTTTGATAGGCCCTTGTTTAGCTATTGGGAGACTGTGCCCTATTTTGGTAGGCCTCTGTTAGTAGTTGGGCGGTTGTGCCCCATCTCCCTGTACTTTTTATTTTGGATTGTATAAGCAGACAGAGATGATGCTTACAGTAGATAGTTTATTCTAGATATGCATGATATTTTCTATCTATTGCATCATGTTTTATAATTATCATTATGCATATATTATGTCATGGATATGCACTTAGACAGATGAGTTTAGATTTGACCCCTGGATGGTCTTGTGATATGGTGATACAGATGTCGTCCTCTACGGTCAGCCGCATTGAGCACTCACCACCATCCTTGGTAACATCCTCACTGAGTTCATGCTATAATAGTCTGCCCTTCCCAGCCAGAGGGGCAGTAGATCGGATGCTGGGGCATTCCTTGGCCCTTCTAGATTTTCAGGTTCAATACGGATTCATAGATGGCATTCTATCCTGCTGGATACTTGAGCGGCAGGTTTTTTGCTTTGGACGACATGAGTTGACACCGACATTGGAGGAGTAGGAGCGGCTTACAGGTTTAGCGCTGGACATACCTTGTGCTCGCACAGCTATCAGCGACATGAGGAGATCATTCATGCGTATGTCGGGTTTACGACATAGAGTAGTAATTGATGAGATCATTTCAGGACATGTGATCTCTATCGATTTTCTAATCAATGGCTTCAATAGGCAAGATAGATATGAGCAACACACAGGGATTTTATGATTTTGGCAGATGAGTGGCAGTTTGCCAGGGTAGATGTTTTGTTGATGTGCGTCACGGCCTACGCGTACATGCCACTATACTTGGACCATTTGGATATTGGCTTGATGGTAGTGGTCCGTGCCCTTAGACAGGGTAGTACTATTTTGCCAATGATACTGGTCGAGACCTTGAGGTCGGCTACCTATTGCAGCACCTATCCAGAGGGGGGTTTTTAGAGGTAGCTCCGTCCTGCTGTATGTATGGCTCATAACACATTTGCGTCTGATTGGCACCTTTAGACATCATGGGTACTACTTTACCCATGAGATAGCCATGTCCTACTCCTTCTAGTCAGCGGTGTGCTCGGATGCAGCGATATGGTCGGCCTTTCTATCAGATATTAAGCATCCATTTTTGATTCTGCCATGTTCAGGGCTTGTCTCCACTTACAGTTTCATCACCCATGCAGTCAGCATGGATTATCTGCCCCTGGCGGGAATGAGAGGAGTGACCACATACCATTTGTTGGCAGTTATGGGTCAGTTTGATCAGTTCCATAGCCTACATCAGTTTAAGGGGGCCGTTGATCAACGGATGTCAGCTTCATCTCTTTCATCATCTGACCTGATCAGGATTTATGAGTGTTAGACTCATAGGGAGAGGGTTGATTTCTCTACTAGCCATCTGGATCGCTTTCCAGAGTATTCAGCGTGGTTGGAGGCTGATATAGAGACAGCTGCAGTTATCCAGTTAGCTCCGATTGTTGATTCAAATGAGGAGGAGCCTATAGAGGATCATAATTCTCCCATGGAGGATGAGTTGTTCACTGGTTTGATAGCAGCTTTAGTTGGTGGCCCTCCGATTATTCCTGCTGGCATAGATCCAGCTATTGCTGTTTCACTAGCTCGGATGACTTTCGAGAGAGATCAGGCTAGGGCGTTGATGTTGACTGCCCTATCTGGCAAGGATACAGCTTTTGCCGCCAGAGACGAGGCTCAGGCTACTTGGGATGCAGCATTAGTTGAGAGGGACGAGGCTCTATCTACCAGAGATGCAGCTCTTGAGGAGAGAGATGAGGTTCGATATGTCAGAGATGCAGCCTTTGAGGAGATTGAGGAGGCCTTAGTTGCCCGGGATGCCGCTTTTATGGAGAGGGACGAGGCCATAGCCACCCGAGATGTATATATTGGGAACAGTACAGCCCTCAGGTAATATATAGATAGCCTGGTTGGAGAGATGATTGTGTTTATAGATGGCCACAGCAACACCATACAGATGGCAGTGGATGTCCTTGCTCGTATGGAGGCTGAGGGTATTGCACTTGCAGCTACTCCCATCTTTAGAGAGAGATACCATGTTGGCATTGTTGTCTCGTCTATCATTGGGTCCATAGACTAGCTTTATTTTCCCTTCACATACTAGATCAGCCATTTTTGTCATGTACAGGACAATATGTATATATTAAACAGTATTATACACCACAGAAATATATTTTGATTCACTTCTCTGTTGGATATGTATTGTCATTGCTGAGTGATTACCATTTCTTTCATAACTTGCTGTTGTTGATATATCATGAGCTTCTCCTTGATGGATTGACAGTAAGATGTCGGAGAATATCTCAGATGGGCCCTGTTGACCAAGGAGGCTTGATAGTATTTAGGTTCTATAGGGTTTCGGTGTCTTGAGACTGGTTTTTATTGGGGGGGGTTTTATGGTCAAACCGCACCATAGATGGTTGCCTACGTACTCCCGGGTGAAGGGAGATCAGGTCATTCGTAGTTCAAGTCTTGTGTGAGAGGTTTAAGAAGTGTCTCTTTTGAGTTTGGTTTGATAGGTTTTTAAAACTTTATTTGGTTTGACAGTACCAGGAATGGCTGCCTACGTACTCCCTAGATGAGGGAGATCAGGTCATTCGTAGTTCTATCTTCTAGTGAAAACCGAAATTGATTTGATCGATTTGCAGGACCAGGATGATGGCTTGCATGTGTTTCAGACATAGTGCCTATTTATGGTGTCTGAGTTGATGAGTTGGGGAAATTCGCTCCCGTCCATTTCTTGTAATCTGATAGCTCCTCCTGTCAACACTTCTTTGACAATGAAAGGGCCTTCCCAATTTGGGGCGAACTTTCCTTTGGCTTCGTTTTGATTGGCCATAACCTTCTTCAGTACCAGGTCGTTCTCTTTGAATTGTCGAATTTGGACCTTCTTGTTATATGATCTAGCGATCCTTTGCTGATATAACTTCCAGTAGAAAATGGTTGTAGCCCTCTTTTCATCTATCAGGGACTGCTGGTGGTACTGCTCTTGCAACCATTGATCTTCTTCCATTTGAGTGTCTATTAATACTCGCAAGGACTCCATCTCTACTTCTATGGGAAGGACTGCTTCCATGCCATAGACAAATAAATAGGGGGTAGCCCCAGTAGAGGTACGCAATGACGTCCTGTATGTTAACAAAGTCAAAGGCAACAGGTCAGGCCATCCTTTGTGATTGGCGGACATTTTTTGCATGATCTTCTTGATATTCTTATTGGCCGCTTCGACAGCACCACTCATCTTGGGTCGATAGATGACAGAATTGAGATGCTTGATATGAAACTTACTGCATAAGTCTCTCATCATCTGATTGTTTAGGTTCTTGGCATTGTCTGATACGATCACCTCCAGTTTTCCATATCGACAGACAACATTGTTTCTGATGAAACCAATGATTACCTCCTAGGTGACTTTGGGAAAAGAGGCAGCTTCAACCCACTTGGTGAAGTAATCGATCATGGTGAAGATGAATCGATGTTCGTTGCTGGCTTTGGGTTCTAACAGCCCAATCACATCCATTCCCCACATGGAGAAAGGCAATGGCGAAATCATGTTGTACAGCTCATTTGGAGGAGCGTGAATAGCATTTCCATGGACTTGGCTTTGATAGAATCTCCTGACGTGATCATCACAGTCAGCTTTAAGAGAGATCCAGTAATGCTCTATTCTCAATATCTTCTTGGCCAGCAAATGGCAGCTCATGTGTGGACCGCAGACTACGTCGTGGACTTCATCCATCAATCTCTGGGCTTGCTCTTTGTCGAGGCATCGTAACAGGCCTATTCCAGCATCCCTTTTGTAAAGTGCATCTCCGCTTAGATAGAATTTCATAGCCATTTTGTGAATCCGCTTTCTTTCAAATTGGCTTGCCCCAGCGGGTGTAGATTCATCTCGGAGATATTCCTTGATGTCTTGATACCAAGGCTGTTTGGTAGGAGGTATCTCATCTGATACTTCTCCGATGTAATTCCCGTATGTAGGGGCCTTCTGGTTTGTGAATTTGATGTCGAGAATTCCCTTCTTACCCGATATGTTGATCAGGGAAGCCAATGTTGACAATGCATCAGCAAAGTTGTTCCTACCTCGAGGGATGTGGATGAAGGTTATCTCTTCAAAATCCATGGATATGTTGATGACCTTCCGGTGATAGGGCAGAAAATGCAATTCTTTGGTATGATACGCCCCGGTGGTTTGTCTAATGACCAACTCAAAATCTCCAAAGACTAATAAACGCTAGATACCCATGGATTGGGCTAGTTTCAACCCCATTATGCAGCCTTCATACTCAGTCGTGTTGTTGGTGTTGACAATCTGTAACTTGGTAGCCATAGGATATTGCTCTCCTGTACCATAGATGAGGACTACCCCGGCTCCGGCACCTGATAAGTAGGTTTCATACCTACGAATTGATGCCTTTTAAACCTAAGATATCGTTACCTCAAGTACGTTTTAGGTTCTTTTTCATGCATGTGCATTGGTTCGTGTGCATGGACTGATTGGGCTGAGAAGCGGATGGAATCGAAGCTTACAAGAAAAATGGGCTTGATTTCTATAATTTGCTCCGGGGGGCGTGTCCTAGGCCTAATTCTGCGCTGGGGCGTATGTGCGCCGAGGCGCGCCTTTAAAGGTTAAAAATACGTTGGGAAGCATTTACGACAGAAAAGATTTAGTTTCCTGATTCAACTAGGATTCGAATGGAAGGCTGGCTGTAGTTGCTGCTCGCGAGTAGAAGGGTATATAGGGTTACAGAGGCACGTATATTAGACACACTTACACAGAACGAAGCCCAAGTTCGTGACCTTAATACGTGAGGAGATTTGAAGCGAAGTTGAACACGACGAACGTGAGCGAACATGAAGACGAGTAACGTCAGAATTTCAGATTCTACTTTCTCTCTTCATATTTATCTTGTATTCAGAATGTTATATACTTGGTGGATTATGGGTTTTTATTCATTCATGATGAACTAAATTCTTATTTAAGCTTATGACGGATCTTATTATGTAATAGAGGATTGAATTTCTTTCAATTTAGTTTATGAATATTATTTTCAGGTTATTTACTATGTGTTGTGCATAATTTATATAGTTGCTTGATCACCAATTATCTGTTATCCCATATGAATTCGAGAGATGACATATGGGATTGGAACTAGCCATAGAGACGTATGTTTGTGATTTTGACTGTTAGTTGGGATTCATAATTTATGTGTAGGATAGAGATATCTATGCATCATACGTAATCTGAAGAGAACTTGATAATAAACCTTTTTCAATTATAATTCACATAAAGATATAGTGAGTTAGTTAATTAAGGTGTCTTGTTTAATTTTATCATTTGTGGATTTGAGTGAGTATGGATGTAATGCATTGAGAGATGGTTATATCTGCTTTTGTGTTCTTGGTTAATAATCAGGAGTAATTGATATAAACTGAAGGAAACTATATTATCCAAAGTGAAGTAATAGGTGAAGTTGTAGGCTTAATTCTCAAAAACTTGTTAAAATCTTGAATTAGTGTTAATTTTAGTCTAAGTAGTAGTTATTATAAAAAACGTTAATTAAACATTAGTTTAATAAAGCTGAAATAATACAAAGTTGATACTTGTTTGAATAGATTGGAATTATTATCTCTGTGGGTACGATACTTGATCTTATCATTGTATTACTTGTTGACCACGTACACTTGCATGTAGCGCGTATAGATTTTACCTAACAAGTTTTTGGCGTCGTTGCCGGGGATAATAATTGCGTTTATTACTTACAATATCAGTTTAATTAGTTCAGTTTTAGTTAAACATATATTTATATTTTTATTCTTAATTTCTTTTGTTTCATTGGTTATTTCAGGTAATCTCAAGTAGTGCATGCAAACTCGATCGAAGAAGCCAGATTTGTTACCTCTCGAGGACGACATCGACAAATGGTTTCAGAAGTTAACAACGTGGATTAAACAGACTCGAGAAGAACTTGAAACACCCAAAGACAGCATGGCTGAACCGGAAGGGAAAACACTACGGGATTATGCTACACCGTGGATTTCAGAAATTTAGTCAAGTATCACTAGGCCGGCAATTAATGCTAACAACTTTGAGTTCAAGCCTGGAACGATACAGATGGTGCAGAATAATTGTCAATTTGGGGGTCTTTCGAATGATGATTATAACTAGCACATTGTCAGTTTCATAGAAATCTACAGTACCTTCAAATGCAACGGAGTTTCAGATGATGCTATCAGATTAAGGCTATTTCTGTTCACACTCAAAAACAAGGTAAAGGGATGGCTCCATTCTCTACCACCGGGATCAATCACCACATAGAACGATTTGGCGCAGAAAATTCTATCTAAGTTCTTCCCGCCTTCAAAGACACATAAATTGAGAACAAAGATATCTTCATTTGTACAGCTACAAGAAGAGCCATTATATGAAGCATAGGAGAGATACAAAGAGCTGTTGAGAAAATGCCCTCATCATGGACTACAGCATTGGATGCAGATAAACACATTCTACAACTGGTTAGGAAGTCATATACAGACCAGCATCGATGCAACCTCAGGTGGAGCTTTTCTTGCAAAGAAATTTGAGGAGGCATGGGACTTGATAGAAATAATAGCTATAAATAACTATCAATGTCCGACTGAGAGAATGACTCTACCAAAAGCGAAAGGTATTTTGGAAGTGGACACTATGACAGCTCTATCGGCACAAATAGCAACGTTATCGAAGAAGATGGATACAATATCCACGGGAAACGTGCAGTAGGTAGCATTTATATGTGAGTTTTGTGCAGGTGAGCATCCGAGAGAACAATGTGCGATCAACCTAGCTTCAGTACAGTTTGTGGGTAGCTATAATAGGCCACCTAACGCATATCAGAATGCATATAATCAGGGGACAAGAAACCATTTGAATTTTTTATGGAGCAACAATCAGAACCAAAATTAGAATCAGCAGCAGGCTCCATGACCATCATACCCCCTGGTTTTCAGAATCAACATCAACAGTCAGTTCCACATCAAGAGAAAAAGACAGATTTTGAGGAGCTACTGGCCAAATACATAACGGAAAATAAAGCGACAATGAAAACTCAGGCAGCTGCGATCAAGAATTTGGAAACTCAGATGGGACAGATTGCTAGTGCATTAAACAGTAGACCCCAAGGAACCTTGCCGAGTGACACAGAAAAGAATCTGAGGGGAGGTCATGAACAATGTCAAGCTGTTACACTTCGGAGTGGGAAACAGTTAGCCGAGCAAAATTCAGAGAAGCCGATGACAGATGAGCAAGTTGAGACAAGTGTGGAAGAGATAGTGGAAGCGAAAGAAGGAGAAAAATCTGCGGTACAGGAACAGGTTATTACACCGATAGTCTACCCACCACCACCTTTTTAACAACAGATCCAAAAATAGAAATTAGAGAAGCAGATTACTAAGTTTTTGGAGGTGTTCAAAAAGATACACATCAACATTCCTTTCGCGGAGGCATTAGAGCAGATGCCTAGTTATGCCAAGTTCATGAAGGACATCTTGTCAAAGAAGAAGAAGTTAGACGACTTTAAAACTATGGCACTAACGGAGGAATGTAGTGCGATATTGCAAAAGAAGCTTCCACCAAAATTAAAAGATCTGGGTAGTTTCACCATCCCATGCAAAATAGAGAGTTTAGCCTTCAACAAATATCTGTGTGACTTAGGTGCAAGTATAAACCTCATGCCACTTTCAGTCTATACTCAGTTAGGTTTACCGGCACCCAGACCCACAAACATTTCCCTACAGCTGGTGGATAGATCGGTAACCTATCCACGGGGAATTGTTGAGGATGTTTTGGTAAAAGTAGACAAGTTCATCTTCCCAGCGGACTTTATCAATTTAGACTATGAAGAGGATAAGGATATTCCAATAATCCTTAGGCGACCATTTTTGGCAACTGGCAGGACTCTCATTGATGTTCAGAAAGGAGAGTTAACCATGAGGGTTCATGATCAAGAGATAACCTTCAACGTGTTTAAGGCCATGAACTTCCCCAAAGAGGATGAGGAGTGTTTCAAGATGGATATAATCGATAAAGTGGTGGGAGTTGAACAACATCGGATATTGAGTACCGACAGCCCATTGCATTGGCATTGACGGACAGGTACATAAACAGGGGAACTTCATCCCTCGGGGGTACCAAGACAGGCGCTTCGATCAGCTGCTTCTTGATGGCAAGGAAGGCTTTTTGACAATCCTCATTCCATTTCGTGGAGGAATTCTTCCTTAGTAGCTTGAAGATGGGTTCATAAGTTGTCGTGAGCTGAGAAATGAACCGGCTTATAAAATTAATTTTTCCCAGAAACCCTCGTATCTCCTTCTTTGTTCGGGGTACTGGCATCTTCGTGATAGCTTTAATCTTGGTAGGATCCAGCTCAATGCCTCTATTGCTTACCAAAAATCCCAACAACTTGCCCGATTTGACGCCAAAAGCACATTTGGCTGGATTCAGCTTAAGGTTGTACTTACGCAACTTGTTAAATAGCTTCCTGAGATGGTTGATGTGATCGTCTTCCTTCCGGGATTCAACGATGATGTCATCCACATAAACCTCTATCTCCTTATGCATCATATCATGAATCAGGGCCATCATGGCTCGCTGATACATGGCCTCGGCATTGATGAGGCCGAAGGACAATCGCCTGTAACAGAAGGTTCCCCAAGGAGTGATGAAAGCTGTCTTTTCCCTGTCTTCTTCAGCGACCATAATTTGATGGTAACCAGCAAAGCAATCCATAAAAGAATACATGTCGTACTTCGTCGTATTGTCTATCAGGATGTAGATAAAAGGTACCGGGAAATTATCTTTGAGACAAGCTTTGTTCAAATCCCGATAATCCACGCATACTCGTACCTTCCCTTTGGGTTTAGGCACGGGAACTATGTTCAATAACCATTCCGGGTATGTTGATACCATGATGATGCCGGCTTTGAATTATTTGACAACCTCTTCTTTGACTTTCAGACTCCATTCAGGTTTCATTCGCCTGAGCTTCTACTTGATTAGCTTGAATCCATATTTGATGGGGAGTCGGTGGATGACAATGTCAGTAGACAATCCAATCATATCTTCATGCGACCATGCAAACATATCCTGGAACTGAGTTAGAATTTCAATCAGGTCGGTTCTTTGGTGTGGGGTGAGGTCTAGGCCTATCTGGATTTCTTTGAGGTTTTCTGAGTTCCAATATTGACAGTGGTGGTTTGGTCGAGGTTTGGTTTGGGTTTGTCTTCGACCCATTCTTTGATTTCTTTGGGCACCTCATAGTCATCTTCATCCTCTTGATCAATCTCCATCAGGTCTGTAACGCCCCCAAATTCGGGTCCCCAGAACCTCGGACCTGGTACGTTACGATACATCATTTCTATAACTATTGCGAAAGATATAAACATAAATTATTTATACCATAACTTTTACACATAATCCCCGAGGTCTGTAACCTTAACTTAATACCTCCATTCAATATTCTATACGACATACAATGTCATTTGCATTCAATACTATTACAAGTTTAATCTGCTTCCAAATCCAATTCTGGAGTTTGTCTTTGTCTTTGCTTGTGTTCGAAGTTTCGTTTTAATCTGAAATATTTATTATGATATAGCAAGGGTGAGCAACAAGTTTGCCCAGCAAGTTTAAGTTCAAATGAAGATATATCATGATTGAAAAGAATAATAAGCTGACAAACTTTCAACAATATAATAATTATGGAAGAATGTAAATCAATTTTTATAAATGAATGACAGAATCAATAATGTTAAATAGCCAACAATGAACATGAATAAATTCAACTGAACAATATGGTAATGAAGGTGATCAACTTTTCATACCTGATGAACATATACAACATGCACAACGTGCGAATCAATAATCAAAGATGTGGTGTAATCAACAATGATTAACCACGGACATGCTTTACAATAACAACTCGAGTTTAAGTTATAAAAATTTCTCAATAAAAGAGTATAGGAACTTGCTTAATAAAAGTATAGTTCAGGAACTTGCCTGTACCATCGATTACTGCTACACAATCTAATTAAGCTTCAGTTGAAAGACCTATGATTAATAATATCGATCTCTCAATTAGAATAATATCATAACATATATCACTGCTAAATACAATTATAGTATAACTTAAACACTTATCACATATCCCTAACAGTCACTAAAACACATAATACCCGGTATCAAGTCAAAGTATTTCAGTCCAATTTGATTTTGGTACTATTCCGACGTCCCGATTGCCTTATCAGATAATTATCGAGTCTATTTTAAATAAAACTCTTCTTAAACGCTTCAATAGTATTTTAGATAATTTACTTATCAGTTATAACATTTTTCAGATAATTATTATCATTTATAATGATTTTTCAATCATTAATATTATTTTTAAATGATTTAAATATCAAATAATTTCATCATCATTAATATTTAATTAGGTTCACATATTAATGAATTACATGTCACAATATTAAAAGTTATTTATTATAACTTAGAGTATTTTTAATACCTTAATAAAACTTTTAAATTATTTTTAAAACATTAAAACTATTTTTACATAATTTATTTAATATAATTATTAAATAAATTTATTATCATTAATATTAATTTATTAATGAAATTCCATCCCAAAATATTAAAAGTTATTCAATATAACTTAAAATATTTTCTAATACTTTAATATCATTTTAAATGATTTTTAAAATATTAAAATTATTTTTAAGTAATTTAATAATTGTACAATTATTAAATAAATTTAATATCATTAATATTTAAATAATTTGAGCATTATAAATGCTTGTAAAAATGAATATTCGTGTACTATATTTGAAATAAATCGAGCATTATAATTGCTTTATAAAATGAATATTCTACTATTCTATTTGAGATAATTTCAGCATTATAACTACTTATAACATGAGTATTCTTACTAAATACTTGAAAAAAAATGGACATAGCAACTGCTTATAAAAGTATATTTTCTACTTTATAAGAGAAATAAATCAAACATTATAACTGCTTGTAAATAAGACTTTTGTACTATTTACTTAAAATAATTTGGGCATTATAACTGCTTGTAAAAGTATATTTTTTTACTAAATATATAAAGAATAATGAATATAATAACCACAAGAGTAAATACCTCTTGGACTTGCAAGCTTTAACTAATTCTTTGAAATCTTGAAACTCAAAAACTTTCCTCTCTTTCTCTCTCTAGCCAAAATTCTCCTCTTTCTTTCTCTAACTCCATTTTGGTTTTTGAAAAAAAATGAAGAGAATGGCTCCCCTATTTATAGAAAAATATAGTTTCAATAGTTGCATGTTAGGGGCTCGACTTTTTATAGTTTGCCCCCGGCTTATTACAGTTTGGTACCCTGGTTAATTACACTTTAGTACCTCATTAATTGCACCTTAGTCCCTGGGTGACATCATGATGGCATTACCTTTTTGTGTTTCTTTAATACTGATGTCATGCTTGCATCATCTGTGTTTCTTTAAGGATGATGTCATGCTTGCATCATGCTTGCATCATTTCTTCTCTGATTGGTTGATTTAAGTTCACATGGATTTGAGGGTATTTTGGTCATTTCTCAGATAATTTTAAAGGTAATTTGGTCATTTCGCCTCCAAAAGGGTATTCTAATAATTTCTCACATAATTTTAAGGGTAGTTCGGTCATTTCGCCTCCAAAAGGGTATTCTAATAATTTTCCACATAATGTTAAGGGTAGTTCGATCATTTCTTATGTTTCCCTTAAAAATTTAACCCTTAGGGTTTGCTAATCACCATTAAAGTTTACAAATTAGGGTTTAAGATTCTCGAATAAGAAATTAAGGTTTCCTAATTGCACATTAGGTTTTTTACCATTAGGGTTTACTAAGGTTATACCTTATCTGATCAACATTTGATCATTAATGCCTTACTATACAAACACACAATCATAGATACAATTATAATAACTATATTAACTATCAAATCCCTATTCCTAATTAGGGTTAGGGTTTTCATCAACTGAATTAGGGTTTTCATCAACTGAATTAGGGTTTATCCATTTAAATTTAGGATTTTCCCATATTACCCTTTACCTGATTCATACTCAACCCTTAACCACATACTGTACACACATATAATCACAAAATCATATGAGACTTTCACAAAAATTTTAAATCCATACTCTATTTCCAGTCTTGGCCTTATTATTTAACCTTTATATAATCATTTAAGATTTTATTAATCTTATAAATTCTCGGGTTGTCACATTCACCCCTTCTTCTAAGAATTTCATCCTCGAAATTACAGCCTACTAATTCTTACTCCTTCTATTCACCAAAACTAGATTTTTAACTTAACCTTTATCTGATTTCATTCTCATTTAATGAGTACACACGGTTTCCTTCTATAAGAAATTATTCTATCATCACATTCTACACAGACTTCTCCCCAAGGAGTTAAAAACTTTTCAAATTATGTTGAAGGTCATATAGACCATGAACTCTCGGGTTTAACAGTATTCACAGTAATCAAAGAATAGATATATTTACAATCATGAAGAAGGTAAACTGCAAATGCTAGCTGTAATTATCTGAACGACTGTATGAGTTCAATGATTGGAATGTACGTTATCCAACCAATGTATCCCCATTTTTCAGGGTTGTTTATACTCAGCCGGAAGTCCGAATCAAAATAATATGGTTCGGGATAAGTTCTCAAAGAGATACTTGAATTTTCATAAACATTGTCGAGCTGAATCAAATAGCTTTAGACATATACCAACAATTCGAATTTCAATAGATAATTTGTCTAGCCGAAACAATTAGCATAGACTCTTCTTTAAACGGTGCAAAATTATTAAAAATCATCATTTTTTTAATGTTATCATGCCGCAACAGATAACGATGTGATAATGGCTTAAAGTCCATCTCCACACCCTTGTCACCATGTTATGAAGATAACAAAAATTCATTTTATTTTGAAAAAAGGGCACATCAGTGCGAGGTTAGCTTGATGTCAAAAATTTCAAAATCTAGTATAGCTAGAAGATTTGGAATACCTATGCTTCCACCAACAACTTCAATTCTTCTAATGATCAATTACTTAATAATTCTATCTATTTCTATTATCCTTAATCCTTCATTCAAAATTTTCTTATACCCCCGTATAGTTTATCAAACATACCACACGTTATGAGTTCAGGAATTTTCCATAATAATATGAGTTTAGGAACTTATCCTAGCAATACGTAGTTCAAGAACCAATCAGGAACTGTCCATATGCTTAGGGGTTCAAAAATATACCATACGATTTTGAGTCACGAACTTATCATAAGTATGAGTTTTAAGAACTCGTACCTAATCTTATATTCTCTACCTATCCGTTATACAAATGAGAAAAGAATCACCTTCTCATCATACATATAGTGAATAGCGCGACACCGATATTTCAATGATTATCAATATGATAAACTAAATAGTCGTTAGACCAAGCACAAAACCCCCGCCCATACAAAGGTTTGTACAACTTAGCAATCACATGAGTCCTCAACTGAAATCCCACATAATCTTAACTTTCTCTTTACTCAATACGAATTTTACTTAATCCGTATATCATCTTTTTCAACTCTTTTGAGTTTAACTCGTACTATTTTATAGTACCGTATTCGTATAGCAATTCTGCTATAAAGTTTTCAATCAAACGATTGATCATCTGTCCTCCTATGACCTCATCAGATCATGTTGTGATCTCATATTATAATCGTATTATATTACGATTCTTTTCTATCTTATGATCGTTTTGTTTTACGATCTTCTTTTCCTTTATACTTTTAGTCTTTTAGACTCTATCTATGCATTACTACTGTTCATCTTTATTATCAGAGTTAGGTAACTCTAGATCTTTATTACTTGTCAGGATTCTTCTATGAATCTTATTAACTTATTAATACCTTGTCCAAATTCATCGCTTAGAACTTAAACTCTATTTGAGTTTATTCATATTCCTTATTTCTGCGGTTATAGCCTAAGGTAACCCTATTATAACCTACAGCTCTGATACCAACTGTAACGCCCCCAAATTCGGGTCCCCAGAGCCTCAGACCTGGTACGTTACGATACAGCATTTCTATAACTATCGCGGAAGATATAAACATAAATTGTTTATATCATAACTTTTACACATAATCCCCAAGGTCTATAACCTTAACTTAATACCTGCATTCAATATTCTATACGACATACAATGTCATTTGCATTCAATACTATTACAAGTTTAATCTACTTCCAAATCCAATTCTGGAGTTTGTCTTTGTCTTTGCCTGTGTCCGAAGTTTCGTTTTAATCTGAAATGTTTATCATTATCTAGCAAGGGTGAGCAACAAATTTGCCCAGCAAGTTTAAGTTCAAATGAAGATATATCATGATTGAAAAGAATAATAAGCTGACAAACTTTCAACAATATAATAATTGTGGAAGAATGTAAATCAATTTTCATAAATAAATGACAGAATCAATAATGTTGAATAGCCAACAATGAACATGAATAAATTCAACTAAACAATATGGTAATGAAGGTTATCAGCCTTTCATACCTGATGAACATATACAATATGCACAACGTGCGAATCAATAATAAAAGATGTGGTGTAATCAACAATGATTAACCACGGACATGCTTTACAATAACAACTCGAGTTCGAGTTAGGAAAATTTCTCAATAAAAGAGTATAGGAACTTGCTTAATAAAAGTATAGTTCAGGAACTTGCCTGTACCGTCGATTACTGCTACACAATCTAATTAAGCTTCAGTTGAAAGACCTATGATTAATAATATCGATCTTTCAATTAGAATAATATCATAACATATATCACTTCTAAATACAATCATAGTATAACTTAAACACTTATCACATATCCCTAACAGTCACTAAAACACAAAAGACCCGGAATCAAGTCAAACTATTTCAGTCCGGTTTGATTTTGGTACTATTCCGACGTCCCGATTGCCTTATCAGATAATTATCGAGTCTATTTTAAATAAAACTCTACTTAAACGCTTCAATATTATTTTAGATAATTTACTTATCAGTCATAACATTTTTCAGATAATTATTATCATTTATAATGATTTTTTAATCATTAATATCATTTTTAAATAATTTAAATACCAAATAATTTTATCATCATTAATATTTAATTAATTTCACATATTAATGAAGTATATGTCACAATATTAAAAGTTATTTATTATAACTCAGAGTATTTTTAATACCTTAATAACACTTTTAAATGATTTTTAAAACATTAAAACTATTTTTATATAATTTATTTAATATAATTATTAAATAAATTTATTATCATTAATATTAATTTATTAATAAAATTCCATCCCAAAATATTAAAAGTTATTCAATATAACTTAAAAGATTTTCTAATACTTTAATATCATTTTAAATGAATTTTAAAATATTAAAATCATTTTTAAGTAATTTAATAATTGTACAATTATTAAATAAATTTAATATCATTAATATTTAAATAATTTGAGCATTATAAATGCTTGTAAAAATGAATATTCGTGTACTATATTTGAAATAAATCGAGCATTATAATTGCTTTATAAAATGAATATTCTACTCTTCTATTTGAGATAATTTCAGCATTATAACTGCTTATAACATGAGTATTCTTACTAAATATTTGAAGAAAATCGGACATAGCAACTGCTTATAAAAGTATATTTTCTACTTTATAAGAGAAATAAATCGGACATTATAACTGCTTGTAAATAAGACTTTTGTACTATTTACTTAAAATAATTTGCACATTATAACTGCTTGTAAAAGTATATTTTTTTACTAAATATATAAAGAATAATGAACATAATAACCACAAGAGTAAATACCTCTTGTAGTTGCAAGCTTTAACTAATCTTTTGAAATCTTGAAACTCAAAAACTTTCCTCTCTCTCTCTAGGCAAAATTCTCCTTTTTCTCTCTCTAACTCCACTTTGGTTTTTGAAAAAAAATGAATAGAATGGCTCCCTATTTATAGAAAAATATAGTTTCAATAATTGCATGTTAGGAGCTCGACTTTTTACAGTTTACCCCCTGTTTATTATAATTTGGTACCCTGGTTAATTACACTGTAGTACCTCATTAATTGCATATTAGTCCCTGGGTGACATCATGATGTCATCATCATGATGACATCATCGTCATCATCATGATGACATCATCGTCATCATCATATCACCTTTTTGTGTTTCTTTAATGCTGATGTCATGCTTGCATCATCTGTGTTTCTTTAAGGATGATGTCATACTTGCATCATGCTTGCATCATCTCTTCTCTGATTGGTTGATTTAATTTCACATGGATTTGCGGGTATTTTGGTCATTTCCCAGATAATTTTAAAGGTAATTTGGTCATTTCGCCTCCAAAAGGGTATTCTAATAATTTTTTACACAATTTTAAGGGTAGTTCGGTTATTTCACCTCCAAAAGGGTATTCTAATAATTTCTCACACAATGTTAAGGGTAATTCGGTCATTTCTTATGTTTTTCTTAAAAATTTAACCCTTAGGGTTTGATAAATAACATTAGGGTTTGCTAATCACCATTAAGGTTTATAAATTAAGGTTTATGATTACCGAATAAGAAATTAGGGTTTTCTAACTGTAGATTAGGGTTTCTACCATTAGGGTTTACTAAGGTTATACCTTATTTGATCAACATTTGATCATTAATACCTTACTATATAATCACACAATCATAGATACAATTATAATAACTATATTAACTATCAAATCCCTATTCCTAATTAGGGTTAGGATTTTCATCAACTGAATTAGGGTTTATCAATTTAAAATTAGGATTTTCCCATGTTACCCTTTACTTGATTCATACTCAACCCTTAACCACATACTGTACACACATATAATCACAAAATCATATAAGTCTTTCACAAAAAATTTTAATCCATACTCTATTTCCAGTCTAGGCCTTATTATTTAACCTTTATTTAATTATTTAAGATTTTATTAATCTTATAAATTCTCGGGTTGTCACAAAGTCGAAGTTTAATTCTACATCAAAGTTGTAGTCACTGTGATAGGTTGGCATCTCATCAGCAGGGACAAACAAATCCAATTCTGGAGTCCTGAAAACAAAATGCTTTCGTTTTAATATATGAAACTGCTTAAACATACAAAGCATTTAGTAAAGAATGACGAAAGTTACTGCTATAGTTGTGCAACTGAAATAAACAGTAAATGAAACCATGTTACAGGGCAGATGGACTCTCTGCCCTTTTACCCTTTTTGAATGAGGCAAAGGACGCTGCTCTAGTTGTCCATAGTCAAATCCATATGAATAGAGAGGATACAAGATTTGTGGTCGCCTGTCTCTTCCTTGATGTCGACTAAGAGATCCTTCAGATCAGAGCTGGGGTTCTTCTTTGAACTGCTACCCTTCCCCTTCTTGATGCAAGGAATTTAGATCTGATCCTCTTCATCACTGTCTGGGATATCATCATTCATACCCTCGTAGTGTATGAGAACATGCATATTAGCAAATGGGTCTCATCCTTCGTACAGGAACTTGTTTTTCCCTTTTTGCTCTCCCCATCAGGCTTTGGGGCTTTCCTCTCACTCATTGGTATGACTGGAGGAAATAATGTGACACCCCCAAATCCGGGTACTTCGTTTTCACAAGATTTGGTGTTCACTTTCTAAATAAAATACAACTATTGCTCAATAAAAATGAATTGCAAAAATAAATTACAACCTTTATAAATACTTAAAATCTTTCTTATCAATAGGATTACAACTTCTCTCAAAATATCCCAGGGTTTTATCTAACCTTAACATAAACAATAAATGCGGAATTAAATTATCATAACATAAAGTTTTATTACAATTCATAATCAAATAAAACAAGTCTTCACTTGTTCATCTTGCCTTTTCCCTTACTCGTTGACGGTACATCAACGTTCTCGACTTTAGCTGCAATGGTTATTTAAATTGCAAGATTGAGCAAACAACAACTCACTAGAATACAACAATAATAAGGATATAATTGAATAGTTTCAATAGATCTGAATAACTTTACTTTCATCAACCATAAAGAATTGAATAATAATTCTTTCATTAATAACTAGAATTTCGAATATTGAAATCATCTGAGGGTCATAAGACCTTGAACTTTTGTCCTAGGTTATAAACATTTCTATTTAAAACCTTTAACAATCATTTAGACTATGGATCTTAACTCGTACTTAGGAGAATCAGTCCTTCGCACCATGTATTGTGCACAAACATCTTAACGCTTTTGCATAGTAACCTCCCCTAATAAATAGGGTTGTTCATCTCAGTATTTGAGTACAAGTCCGCACCAAAGAAAGTTTGGTTTGGATAAGCTTAAAGGGTAATTTAGGATTCAACGTTCATTAACTAAGGAATAGTTGAATCGACTTACAATAATCAAAAATAATTCAATAATAACAAATTGTGAAATACTTATGCTTTAGAATTTAACTTAAAGCATACGAAAGATAAGATAGACCTTGCTTGAACAATAAGTCAAAGTCACTTTAAGTAAATCATGAATTTTAAATACATACTTGTCCAGTGCAGAAATAAAAGGACAATCTCGAACACAATAAATATTTGAATTCAACACTCGTACATAATTAACAAGTTTAGGAATAGAAGACTTTCCTCAAGCGCAAGCTACTAATACAATCACGTTCTTTAACACTTCCTATATATATATATATATATATATATATATATATATATATATATATATATATATATATATTTAATCACAATAATCTAAATTAGTTAACACGTAACTAATTCACATAATTAGTTAACACATCTAGGTTAACTCATTCTTGTTTAATTATTAAGTTAATAATTAATTATCACATAATTAATCACATTACATAATCATATTACATGCTCACATAATTAAATCAAATAATAATTATGTACTCCTATTAATTAAATTATAATTTAAACAAATTATAATTTAAATTAAACAATTTATTTTAATTATAATTAAATCAAATTATAATTACATCTTACATTAATTAAATTATAATAAATAAATTATAATTTAAATTAATCATTCACTTTAATTATAATTTGTCAAATTATAATTATATTTTATATAAATAAAATTATAATTAAATAAATTATAATTTAAATTAATCATGTACTTTGATTAAAATTAATCAAACTAAATTTATGCATTTATATTAATTAAATCAATTATAATTTAAATTAAACAATTACTTTGATTATAATTAATCAATTTCAATTCATGCACTAATTCAATTATAATCAACAATTTATAATTTAAATTACACATTTTCCTTAATTATAATTATTTAAATTATAATTACATATTATATTTTATTAATATAATTCATTACTGTTCATTTAGCATTTTAATTTTATCAACATGCATTATAATTTATTACATAATAAATCTTATAATTTGTACAATTAAAAATAGTTTTCTGCCCAATCTGCAGGACCAGCGCGGCCGCGCTCCAAATGGCCTTGGGAGCGCCGCGGCCGCGCCACTGTGCAGACTGGTCTGACAGTGTCGCGAACTTTGCATAGAAAAAGTTAAATTGGCTTATTTCTCCACATCGAGTTCCGAATTCAGCCAACATAATTCATATAAACTTTCATAGAAACATAATTCTAAGTTTCTAACATGTTTTAACACATAAAGATATCAAATTACATAATTTAAAACTTCAATTTTGATAACTTTGAAGAAAAACTACTTTTCAGTGTTCTTGATGAAATTGAACACTGTGAATTTATTTTTAAACCAATTCACAAAATTTCAAGCATAATCAATTAGTTTCTAAACATGCTATCATCACCTACCATTAATTTACACAATAGTATACAATCAAACATAAATTTTGATTTTAAAAGAAAAATAAAATACTTTACTGTAACTTTTGATGAACATGAATTCTTCATATTCATCATGTTTACATGAATTAAACTATCTAATTATGCAGACAATTCATATATAAGCATGTTTATAACATAGATTGCATATACAATTCACGTTCATATAATTTTCATAAAATTCATGTTTACAGAGAACGAAAATATGAAGAACATGAAATACAATTTTAAAACTATAAGTTTTAGAAATTATACCCTTTTGTTAATTGTAGTAAAGAAGAAGATGATGATAAGCTTCAATTTCTAACAATTCCTTCTCCTTCTCCTTCTTCTTTCTCTCTTTTCTCTCTAACTCTGTATTTTCTTTGTTCTTTGTTTTCTCTTTTTGTTCTAACTCTGACTAACTAACGTAGTTTTAGAATATAACTGATATCATATATATTATATATATAATTATATAATATATATCACTCCCAAGTATTAAATCACCAATAAACACAATAATTGTAATTAATATATATAAGTTATAAATTTAAATTTTAAAAGTCATAAGGCTTGTTTGGCAAAACAACTTTATTTTTAAAAACAGATTATTAGTAGTTAAGGCCTTGTTTGGTAAAACGAATTTAAAACAGGTGTAAGGGCCTCGTTTGGCAAAACCCTTTAAGAACAGTTTTAAGGGCCTTGTTTGGTAAAACTAATTTAAAATTCTTTTTATTCTTTTAATAAATCTTTTAACACACATTTTTAATATTATACTTTAATTAATTAAATTTTAACATTCTCATTTAATTAAATAAAAGCTAACATCAATTAACCATATAAAAATTGCCACATAACAATTATAATTACTCGCTAATTATAATTTCATGTAACAATTACCACATAAACTTTATCTAATTTCAATTAAATTAGAAATCTACCATAAAATTATTATACATCAATTAAATTAAATATTAAATACTTATTTAATTAATATATTACACTTAATTAAATTATTCCACAACAATCACATAATTTATTTATTTAACTCAATAAATAAATCAGTAAATCAATTAAAATATTTATTTAATTCAACAAATATTAAAATTTAATATATAAATTTTTCATTCGTTACAAACAACAAGGCTGACACAACAGCAGGAATCTTCCTTATTGGCTTCACAAACCCTATATCAGTGAGGTTTGGCAGTAGTATAGTGGAAGCATGCGCCTTTAGATGCTTGTGTGGATTCCAATGGTTTGACCCGGATGAATAGCCCAATCCGGCTTTCCCTGACTGACTCGGGATCTGCACCAGACTTTTAATACCTTGATGATTCTTTCCTAACCCTTCTCCAGAGCGAAAACTCAAAGATACCATCTCCTGGTCCACTATCATTACTTCGAGGGAGACTTTTGGTTTCAAAACTGGTGCCCCGACAGGTAGGTACTGAGTATTGCTCACCTCCAATGCTTGAAAACTTTCATGTTCAATCCCTGCATCCAGACTGATCACCGGCATGTCCCCCTGTATGCAAACAGGGTATTCTGGTTCGGCATTTATCGTGATTAGGTTGCCATTGATAATTTACTTAAGCTGCTGATGGAGGGTGGATGGAACTGCCCCTGCCATGTGGATCCATCCCAAAAACAAGTTGTATTCGGTGGTAATGTTGAGGACCTGGAAAGATACATAGAAGGTGTGGGGACCTATCTCTAGTGGAAGCTCAATCTCTCCCACAGCTTCTCGGCGGGACCCATCGAAAGCCCGGATAACCACATGACTGGTTCTGATCCGGTTTGGGTTGATCTTTATTCTTTCCAAGGTATTGTAGGGACAGATGTTCATAGACGATCCTCCGTCTATAAGCACACATCCAATCACATACCCTGATGACTTCACTGCTATGTGCAGTGACTTTCTATGGCTCGTCCCTTCCGCGGGTATATCATCGTCAGTGAAAGATATCACACTGCTGTTGAAAATGTGTTCTATCACATGACAAAATTTCTTAGCATCCACTGTGTTTGGCAGATGAGCTTCTTCCAGTAATTTCACCAGAATGTTTCGATGATCCACCGTTAATAAGACCAGATCTAGGATGGACATCCTCTTGGGTGCATCTTTCAGGCTTTGCACCACCTTGATCTCGTTATGCCCCATTTTACTGAGGAATTCTTCCATTTTCTCTTCAGCCACTCTCTCTTTAGCTTTGGTGATTGGATTGATCACCCATTGGGGCAGGTAAAATGGATTCTCCTTGGATACAATGGCAATGTTGTTTGAGGTTGAACCTTCATCCTGCCCATAGTTCCATGGGACTTTTTTCAGACTGATGATAGGATACTGTGGTCTAAAGGGCAATATTAAAGGTTCAAACGCAGCTACCTTCACAGGATTCAGTGATTCTTGAACCCCTTTTCCAAGCAGTACTAAGGGTGTCCCGGCTAGCTCCTTCTCACAGGAAATAACAGCAACTATTCCCTGATTCCATGCTGTGGGAATAAAGAGCGTTTCCTCATCAGGGAGGCCATAGTCTTGATTCCCTCTTATCAGCTCACCGCATTCAATCATATTCTGACTCAGGTGCTGAAGTCCCCAGCAATCCTCGGTGTCATGATCGGGCGCATTGGAATGGTACTGACAGATCTTATCAGGTTTTAATTTCCTGGATCGAGGGTTCACCAGGGTAACAAATCTGTAACCATCCCCTCATTGATCATCATCTGGAGGATTTCCTTCATCGGCTGGTTCATATTAGTGAAATTCCTCTAAAAGGCAAACCCCCTATCTACTTGAAACTTCTCCTCCTTAGCCACCTTATCGGCCCAGGGTTTATATTCATGAAACCGATAATGGTCCCTCATAGCAATGGGGTTAATTTTTGATGTAGGAGGACTTGCTTCAGACTGGCTGGACTGGTTTATCAATTGCCTAGTTACCTGATGTTGGTATACAACCAGATCTGCTAGCTGTCCAATCTGTTCCTTAAAGGACTTGATTTCCTGTTCTATCAGAAATCACCTTTCTGATAACTCCCAACTGTCTGGGCTATTGGTACTAGATTGAGTCGCCTCTCCAAACATACTGGAGGTATTTGGATCCTTCTCCATTCTTTGTGCTAATCATGTTGACAGTCTTCTTTTTGTGCTGAGGGAGGGGATTGGTATATTGGAAAGGGTTGTACCAACTCAATCGAGTTTTGTTTGAAAGTAGGCCCAATTGCTGGACACTGTCAAAACTGAATCTTTGAAATCGAAGTTCTAAGTTCGGGGGCTTGGTTAAGTGGGGGGAAGGTGTTAGGCAACCCTCAACTCCCGTGAAAACAAGGTACCGTATCTTGTCAATATTTACCTTTTTATTTGCAATGTGTGTGTGAATGCTGGAAGAAATTGGGCCTACGTTGGATTGATTTGAAAGTATGGACGTGCTTCATTTAACCTATATACGAAAGGTTTGATTTGATTTGCAAAAGTCCTTTTTTTAGACAAGATATTAAAATGATATTTTGAAAGCAGGTTTTCAAACCCTTACGTTGACGTAGGAATTAAAGCATATTGATACTTTCATTTTTTATCTTTTTAGCCTTTTGGCTCAATTTGGATGGTGATTGTCGGGCTGCGAAGCATCCTCAACCACAGAATATATACAAGTATCGGTCTTCTCATGGGCATGACAGCCATCGGAGTGACTCTAGCATGACAAATAATTATTTCATTATGTTTGAGACCTTAAACCCGGATAACCGTTTTAAGGCCTTTCATATGTACATTTTACATAAAAACTGGCAGGGTACATTTGTAATGTGGAGTTTGTCCATCGTGGGAATCAGATTCTGATCAGTTTGATCATGAATCCCACGATTCCTAGGCTCACAGAGAGAAGCCAAGAAAACCTGCACAGTTCAGATATTTGCAAAAAGTATATATCTACATCTAGACGTCGCAAACACCAAGGATTCATCAGTCAAATCCTGGCTTGCGCATAGCCAAAGCTTCTTGTTCCCAATAGATAGCGATCTAAGGGTTGCGAGGTTGCTTTAATAATGCACAAAACTAGAAAGAAAGCCAGATTTAAAGAAATCTTAGCCAATCTAGCTTCCCAGTTCTGGTTGGACCTATTTTGAACCATTTGAAAGGTAGAAAGGGCTAGATTTAAAGAAATCTAACTCGCCCAAATGAATATCAGTGCCGATTCATATCAAATGAATATTTAAAGCAAATATTTAATTATAATGAATAAAGAATATATATATATATATATATATATGAAAGCTGTAAAGGGCGATGGGTTTTCACTCTCAAGCCGGTACTGGAATGTAAATATATATATATATATATATATTCATAAAAGCTGTAAAAAGCCACGGAGTAATCCAAGCATAACAGAATGGAAATATATATATATATATATATATATATATATATATATAAAAGTAATAAAGGGCGACGGATGTCAAATCCTATGCCCGGTCTGGAATGAAAATATATATATATATTTATAAAAGCTGTAAAAAGCCACAGAGTAATCCAAGCTGGACAGAATTGAAATATATATATATATATAAAAGCTGTAAAAAACCACGGGATGATCCAAGCTTAACTTAATGTAAATATATATATAAAAGCTGTAAAAGAGCCACGGGATGATCCAGGCTTGACATAATGGAAATATATATATAAAAGCTGTAAAAGGGCGATGGGTTTTCACTCCTATACCCGGACAGAAATGTAAGTATATATATTTATAAAAGCGATAGAAAGGCCACGAAATGATCCAGGCCAAACGAAAATGTAAATGTTAATATATACAGTTAGTATATATATATATATATATATATATATATATATATATATATATTAAAGCAATAAAAAGGCCATGAAGTCAAAATTCAGGCCAACTGATGTCGAAAAAACTTATATATATATATAGTTATATATATAAAAGCAGCAACTACCACGGATTTGCCATCCGGACTTGACAGAATTAAAAAGTTAGTATATATATAGTTAAATATATACATAATAAAGCCAAAAAGGACACGAGTCCATGACCCAGTTCAAAAAATTTAAGAAATATATACATATATATAAAAGCGATTAAAAGTCGCGGATCATCGATTCGGGCTGTGCAAATGCCAGAAAACGTAGTTATGTACTAAAATGTACTAAAAAATACGCAAAAACGGCAACGGAACTGAGTTTCGGGCATAATCAGAAAACAAAACTTAACGTGCACGTGTATAAATCCGCAATGAAGTAGTAGGAACTTTCTGATCGTAAAAATACTTATAATGGACTGCTACACGGGCTTTTTGCCACTTGGTAGACTTTAAATGGACGTTTTCACCGTTCAATTTTTGATATGTGGTAGTATACAAGTATACCTACATGTTATAGTGATAAAATCTGGGTTTGTAGTACTTGAAGTCGGGCTAGGAAACGAAATGGGCGGAGTTTCAGAGCGTTTTCCTTTTTTTTTTCAAAATGGCTAGGGGACACTTGTATATAAACACCCGATGGAAGTGAGCCTACCGGTGGCAGCCGCGGGTCTACCAGCATTGCCACGTGGCAGGCCCGGGTGGTGGGTCACGTCACCTCAAAGTACGTGCACTCCGAGCAACGCGAGGTCAGATTAAAAACTTTCTAATTTTTGATCGGAGCGTCCGTTTGAGGCGTGCTATACCTTTCCAGAAAGCCCTCGCGCAGAGCGTCACAATGACATGGGACTAAACCTTTTCTGAGTCCAAAAGATGGTAACTGGGTCTTCAATTCTTTGCAGTTTGTCCGTTAAGCTGTCTTGCGCTGTTTTCACTCGAGATAAATGTTATGGTTCTTTCTGACCTTGATGGCATCAATTCGGCTTAGTTTTGACTGAATTAGCTTCAAGTTGGTAAAATAATCATTTTGCCTCTCTAGGGGTTGTCTCCTGTATTGGCACGATCTTCGACTGCTTTCCCGGGGTTGTCTCCGAGATTTTGATTTCAGCCGATTCTGTTTGTCCTCAGAGTTGTCTCCGAGGCTAACATGGTTTCCCTAGGTTATCTCTGGGATTGATGTGATGCTTCGGGGTTATCATCGAAGTTAATTTGGCCTCTTGGGTTGCGACCAAGGCTTGACCTGACCTCCCGAATGGTGACCGGGGTTGAACTGGATCTCCCGGTGTCGTCGTCGGGGTTACTTTACCTCCCGGGTTGTGACTGGGGTTTGACTTGACATCCCGGGGTTGTCACAGGGGCTGAGTTGACATCCTGGTAGTGTGATCGGGGCTGAGTTGACAGCCTGATATTGAGACCGGGGCTGAGTTGACATCCTGGTATTAAGACCGGGGCTGAGTTGACATCCCGGTATTGAGATCGGGGCTGAGTTAACATCCCAGTATTGAGACCGGGGCTGAGTTGACATCCCGGTATTGAGATCGGGGCTGGGTTGCTATCCCGGTATTGAGATCGGGGATGAGTTGACATCCCGGGGTTGTATCCGGGGTTAAGTTGACATCCCAGTATTGAGACTGGGGCTGAGTTGGCATCCCGGTATTGAAACCGGGGCAGAGTTGACAATTTTGCCATCCTTTAGGATTAGTAACATGAATGCAAAATTTCGAGGGTCTACAACAGGAATGTAAAATTTCGAGTGTCTACAATAGGAATGTAAAATTTCGTGTGTCTACAAGACTAATAATAACAAACCCCTCAAAGAAATTATTTTAAGTCTAAAACGTTCAAAGATATTTGGAATATCGAACGTCGCCTTCTAGCATGATAAAATTAATAGAGTATTAAATATTTAATATGAGTTTGTTGTGCTAACCACAAGGCAAGTATTAAGTATTTAAGATATTAATTTAATCACATTTGATGCTTATAAAGAAAATTGAACAATATTATTTTGTTGTGCTATCCACAAGAATAATATTTTTCTTTTTTGAATATATGAAAGTGCTCGGTTGGACTTAACTTAAATCATTTTAGTTCGGATGTGCACACACTTGACCATTATGATCTAAGAGGCAAAATAAAAAGGAGTTACATGTGATGTAATTGACAAAGATTTGTCTACCAATTTATTTATATATGGTTTGTTGTGCTATCCACAAGGCTATATACAATTGAAATAGGATCCTTATTCTCACTAGCAAATCTTTAATTAGATGTTGCCGAACTATAAAAGTGAGGGTAATATAGTTTGAAGAAAATAGTGGGAGATACCAATTTAGAATAAGAGTTAATTTATTTTGGTATGTAAATTTAATTAAATGAATGTTTGTTAAAATGTTGTCTTTTTCAAATGCAAAAATTTAAAAATATCGAAATCACTAATTTCACTGCGTAGCATACTTGATGCTAACAAACTGACCGGACCTATTTACTCGGATTGGTTTAGGAATCTGAGAATAGTTCTCACTGCTGAAAATATTTCTTATGTCCTAAATTCACCTGTCCCTGGAACTGTTCCAGAAACAGCCTCTGAGGAAGAGATTGCCACTATTGTAAAGTGGCAAGATGATGCATCTGTGGCTCAATGCATCATGCTCACATCTATGAATAAAGAGCTTCAGCGTCAGCATGAAAACATGGATGCTCCTACTATGTTGCTTCACCTCACAGTAGAACTGCTAGATATGAGATATCTAAGGAGCTCTTCTGATCTCGGATGACCAAGGGCACTGCCGTTGAGACTCATGTTCTAAGGGTGATCAATCTGATTGAACGCCTTGGACAGCTTGGGTTCGTCATGGATGGGGAGTTGAGTCAAGACTTAGTATTGCAGTCACTCCCTAAGACCTTCTCACAATTTTTTGTGAATTTTCACATGAATAAGTTGGATGTCAGCTTGCCTGAATTACTTAACATGTTGAAAACAGCAAAAGGTCACTTCCCATCCAAGAAGAACTATATCTTAATGGTGAATGATTCTTCCAAGAAAAGGAAGAGGCCCAAGGTATCTTCTGAAAAGAAGAAATCTAAGAAGGCTAAGGGCAAGGTGAATAGGAAGGAATAAAAGAAACCTGATCCAGATAGCAAAGGAATGTGCTTCCATTGCAACAAGCCGGGTCACTAGAAGAGGAACTGCAAGGATTTCCTTGCAGAACAAAAGCAAAAAAAGCTTGGAGAAGCTTCAAATCCTAATCAAGGTTTGTTTATGATTGAAATTAATTTTTTAAAAGGCCAAAATTCTACTTAGGTATTGGATACTGGCTGTGGTTCTCACATATGTAACACTATGCAGGGACTGGTCAGAAGTAGAAAGTTGAACAAAGATGAGGTTATCCTACAAGTGGAAAATGGAGCAAAGGTTGTTGCATTAGCTGTAGGCACTTATTGTTTAGCACTGCCTACGGGCAAGTCCATAAATTTGAATAATTGTTATTTTGTTCTAAATATCATTAGAGATATTATTTCTATTTTCGTATTAGATATGGATGAATTTGACATTATAATAAAGAACAACAGTTGTTCTATTTATAATAACAATATTTTATATGGTGTTGGTAATTTGTGAAATAGACTTTATATACTTGACTTGTATGAAAATATATTTCAAATTGAACAAACTAAGAAAAGAAAAAGAGATGATGTTAATTATACCTATATGTGGCACTGTAGACTCGATCATATCAATGAAACAAGATTATCCAATTTGCATAAGGATGGGCTCTTAGAGCTATCTGATTATGAATCATATCCAACTTGTGAATCTTATCTCATGGGTAAAATGACTAAATCTCCTTTTAGTGAAAAAGGAGAAAGAGTTACAGAGATGTTAGCGTTGGTTCACACAGACGTTTGTGGACCTATGACAACGAATACAAGGGGAGGGTATTCTTATTTTATTACTTTCACTGATGATAACTCAAGATTTGGATATGTGTATTTAATGAAATACAAATCTGAATCACTTGAAAAGTTCAAAGAGTTCATAAGTGAAGTAGAGAAAAAACTGGCAAAAGTATTAAGATCCTTCGATCGAATCGATGTGGAGAATACTTAAGCGGTGAGTTTCTCAATTGTCTCAAAGATAATGGTAAAATCACACAATGGACTCCACCAGGTACACCACAATTAAATGGAGTATCTAAAAGGAGAAATCGAACATTGTTGGACATGGTTTGCTCCATGATAAGTTTTATCGATCTTCCAATTTCCTTCTAGGGTTATGCCCTAGAAACAGTTGCATACCTACTTAACAAGGTGCCTACCAAATCCGCCCCAAAGACCCCATATGAGATATGGAAAGGGAGGAAACCAAATCTTAAGCATGTTAAGACTTGGGGTTGTCCAGCCTATGTCAAAAAGTTTGAAAATGATAAGCTACAGACTAAATCCAACAAGTGTAGATTTATGGGATACCCTAAAGAAACTTTAGGGTATTATTTCTATCATCCAACTCATCAAAAGGTGTTTGTTGTGAAACATGTTGCCTTCTTGGAAAAGGAGTTTGTTAAGATAAACCAAGTTTATAGATGATAAGCAGTTATAGCAGTTACGACAAATATAGCAGTTATAGCAGATATATCAGACACAGTGATTTTAAGTGGTTCAGAGCACTCAAAGTTCCTAGTCCACTCTTCTACTCCACAAGTAGAAAATCCACTAAGAATATCTTTACAATCTTTGAATGACTTAGATTCCTTCAAGACCAGCAGTCTTGGAACTTCTTAGTTCACTTAGAACTCTTCAAGTCCAGCATACTTGGAATACACTTGATGAGAGTTGAGTTCTTGGGTGTGCTACTCAGTTGCAGTTAAGCATACGTTCGAAAGAACTGAGTAACTGAGCAAGCTTTCTTTCAGGATCGTAGTGTTTGCACGTTGAGTTTTCTTGAGCTTTTTCATTCTTGCTTGCTTCGTCTAAATCTGCAATCTGTTTTGCTTATGAAGAAACCTTTGAATTCTTTCCGTTAAAGGCATCCGTTGTAGCATTTAATGATCCAGACATTTCTGAGCACTGATGTTAACATCCTGGGAATATGAAGTTCTGCTGTTTGACCTACCTAACACAGCAGACTGCTTTCTCACCTAACACCTGAAAAGGTGTTTTCAGCAGACAGAAAGCACTTTTCTTAGCTTCTTCTATACGCTTCTTCGATACAAACTAAGGATGAGAGTTAGATCATTGGGACTCTCAAAATGTCAACTTCCATAAGCCATTCTTCATTCGTTAGACATCTTCTTTCATCTAATGAGCGAATTTTGATACTCTGATGCTAACTGAAGAGAACCACGATCGTTGTCTTCGTATTATGATCGTTATGTTGTTGTGCTCATGCATGATTCAGTCTTGATCGTAGAGAACACTACGATTTCTCTTAAGCTCTGATAGACTATAGTCTCAACTTGCTTGTCTAGCAGAGTCCACATTTTTGAGAGCTGGCTGCGATTCTTGACTTGGCTCTGCAAGAGCTCAGACTGTCTCCACGATTCTGAGTGTGGCTTCCAAGATAAACTATGATTCTGGAGCAATTTCCTCGATACTCCATAATTCTGCCTTGGCTTCTGCAATCTCTTGGCTAGCTCGATAGACTACGATTCTGTTGAGGCCTATCTATTATATTTCAAGAGATCAACCTAACAGATTTGATCTTTCTTCTATACATTCATTTACAAAATGATAAACATTTAGCTCAGATCAACCTAATAATTTTGATCTACCATATAAGTCCTTGTACATATGTTCTACTGAAGGGCTTTACACATAAGCATATATATTTACTTTCAACATCAAATTTGAATATGCAATTCCCAACAATCTCCCCCTATTTGATGTTGACATAACCAAGGAGATTTGCATCATATCATCAATTTCTAAATGCAGGATGCTAGAAAGTAAATATGACTTAGTGTTTCAGTGAGCAACTGAAATCTTTAGAGAATAAGCATGAATTTATTGATGTTTGTGAAGCAGATACTACAATTTAGCACAGTTACATCAATAAGAAATAAATTTAAACTTATCTATATCTTCTCTGCCTCTTAGTCCACGGAGGATTGGCATGCTCTTCAGCTCTCCTTCTTCTGCTATCTTCATCTCGTCATTCAATATCTTTTAGCTCACTTGGACTTAGCATTTCTCTATGATCATGTATGTTCATGAAGGCAGGATCTCCAATAGGCATGCTCAAGCCAGTGTTGGATACCCCTTGTGAGCTAAAGGATGGGCCTTGACTCCTTAGAGGGTGCGCCATGATGATTGGTTGGCGCTGCTAGTCAATTCGTTGAGTCTGATAGCGAGGTTGTCTTGCAGGAGGCTGTCTTCTAGAAGCACGTCTTGAAGATTGTGCAATTTATTTCCCTTGGCCTTTGCCTTTCTCCCCTTCCTCTTTATTCTCCCCCTTTATGTCAGCATCTAGGGTCGAATGTCTTCGGACAGACAATTGACTCCTTACACCATCTCATGCATTTGAGAACGATTGTGGGCAATGTCATTACGATTCTCATCAACAATGGCTTCAGTACTTGCTCTTTGTTGATGCATCATGGCCATGGCAGTGTCAGTCTGTTTTGCTTGAGTCATAAAATACTCTTTAAATTCATGCAGGGAGATACTCAGCTGGTGAATCTGATCAGCATAATAGCATTTTGTGATTCTTGAGTTTTCTGGAGGAGTTGAACTGCTTCCTTATACTTGTCAGATGCTTGAAAGTAGATTGCATCCCTTTTGCTAAGACTGTCACTCATGTCCCGTATGATTTCCATAAGTTTTTTTGAGAGCTCAGTTGCCAAACTTCCAGGCAAAGTGTTGACAGACTCGATCATATGATTGAAGCGTTGATGAATTGCAAGTGAGTGAGCTGTAAGGTTCTCCTCTGTCTCTAGGACCACTTGGCTTGTGACATCAGCAAGATTCTCTTTGGTGGGGAGGAGAGAAGGTTGATCAAAGATTTTCTTAAAATCAGGAGGGGAGGTCGTAGTGTGTTCCCTTGACCTTGGCATGCTTACGAGAGCAAGTGCCATATCGAAGTATTCATTGTGGGAGGATGAGGGAATATCTGACTGTGTGAGAGGTGCTTGGGTTTGGTGTATGGGAGAGGAGATTTGTTCAGTATATGGGATAATGGGTTCGACGATTTGATTTTGTGGCTCGATGGTCGTGGTCTCGTGTAGTTGTTCGACGATTATGAATCGTTGCTCGACAACCATAGGTTGTTGTTCGACGAGCGTGAATCGTTGCTCGATGACCATGGAGTCACTGACAGTTGGCTCGACGATAATGGAAAGCTGGTTATTTGGTTCATCAGTTACAGCGTTTTGGGACTCTGTAACTTGAAATTGGTTCAGTCGGTTAAGAACTACTTCCATCCACCTTGGCAGTTCATTAAACTGATAGAAGCTTAGCAGAGGACAGTGGTTAACCTTGAAAGAGATAGGAATAGAGTGTACCTCATGCTCAGTCCTAGAAGACGAATGATTAGTGATCAGCTTCTGAGCAAAGTTGAGGCTGCTTGGGAATCCCTGGGCTAGCACCCAAATTGCTGGATAAACTTTGTAAGCCCAGAACGTGTGATCCCAAGAGTTGAGAATCAGGGCTCTGTGATAGGATATCATGGGCAAGTAGGAGAACAACTAATTGTAGTTGGCTCTCCTTTCTCCATTCCAGCCCACTCCAGTAATCTCAATTTCTTCTTCCTCTTCTTCTTCCCCGTCTTCATCACCTTTATTTGAAATTTCCACCACATCAATCATCTCAGCATCTCCCCTTTGTTCTTCAGCACTCTCCATCTCTACAGCTTCAGAGACTACGAATTCTTGAGGGGCAGAGGGGACTTCATAAGCAGCTTCTGATTGCTCCCCCTCAGCTGGAGCACTTTCTTGTTCAGGTGCTTCGAGAAGATCCCCCTCAACATGAGTTGTATTCTCCTCAATTGCTTCGGGTAGTTCCTTCTCAGCATGAATAATAGCTTGATCAAATACAGTAGGGGTTACTGCACTGTTAAGGTTGGCTATCACATCAGCAATGATCCTGGTTTCATCCAAGGACTCATTGTGAGTATCAGATGCTTGAGGCTCAGTTCTTTTATTCAGCCTTCTCAGTAGCATGTCTTCTTTCCTCCTCCTTTAAAGCTTCCTCATTGACAAGGACATACTTCTTGACAAGCTTTCTCTTTATTCTCCTGAGCCTCAACAGATTCTTTAGCTTCAGCTATGGCAGTCTGTTCAGGCTGAGAATCTGTTGCAGTATCCTCCTCAGGAGTGATGGTAAGTCTGGACTCCATGATCGGTAAGGTCTCCACAATCGTGGTGAGTGTAAACTTCTTTGATCGATGGTTGCGCTTCTTTTTCTGAGGCCCGGAACTTCCTTCAGCTTTATCCTCACTATGCTTCTTCTTCTTCTTCTCCTTCAGAACTTCTTCTAGTGATTCGGTCACTTCCAAGGTAAGTTCCTTTTGTGAGAAGAGACCTAGAAACTTAGTGCCAGAACCCCCTTGGGGTGCATCAGTGGTTGAGCCTTGAGGCTCTTCTGCCATCTGAAGACTTTTTTTTAGTTTTCTCTTCCCTTTACTCTTTCTGACCAGAGCAGATGGTTCCTCTTGATTTACTTCTTCCTCTTCCTCAGCTTCCCTCACCACAGACATGTTTCCCTGCAGATCAAGTTTCTTCTTCACCTCACCAGTCCTTCCACTGGACTCAGACATCATCTTCATGTTCTCTGCAGGGTTCCTCTTCCAATTTTTAAAAAGTTACTGGGTCATCTTTCTGTTGGAGTTGATGGGTGCACCTTCCTTGTTTCCAATTTTGTCTCCCAGAGCAGATTAGAGAATAATGCTTATGAATCTCCCATAGAGCATTTTTCTTGAGCTCTTTGCCTTCTTCGAATTGAGAATCCACTTCCCAATCCATCCCATGAGTAAGGCTCCATAGTTGATTTGGGATTTGAAGTAGATGGATGTCATGATCCTCAGTTGGTTTTCATTCATAGAGTCGTGGTCAGAGCTCTTGCAGCATATGCATTTCCCAACAATATCAGCCAGAAATTCATACTTCTGGGGAAATTCTTTCTTCTTATAACCCTTGATGCCTTGAACCTTCTTGTGGTGCATACTCTTTAGACCTTCATAAAAGTTGATGACGCTCAGAGACGAAAGGCCCTTTAATTTAAACCCTAGGCTAGGTTTATATCTTCAGCTCCGAGCCGAATCTGCACACCCTTAACCTTTGTAGTGATGACATTATTCTCAAAGACTCCATTACAGTAGAATTCTTTCACTAGCTACGGGTAAATCCTTGTGCTGGTGCTCAGAGCTTCCTCCAGACCTGCTTTCTTTTGAAGGGAAAGAATTATGTGAAACTATGGGTCGGTAGTCTAGAATTTGTTGAAGCATAGTTGGTAACCATATACAACATTTGAAGCAGCCATTGATTACTATGATTTTCCTGAGACGAACAAAAATTAGCTGAGTGTTCTAAAAGCTAGGGTTTATGTGAGAGAGAAAGAGAGGGATAAACTTTTGTAGTTCAAAGGTGAACTGACAAAAAGGATATTTCAAATGTATTTGTAACTTCCCTCTTTCACGATCTGCAGAGTGGGGCACGTGTCAAGTTCTGCAGGGCTCCACGATTTTAAGTCGTATATAAAGTACTTATTTGCCCTTAGCTCCCCCTGAGCTAGTGTATACTTCAGGATGACTACGATTATCGAGGCTACTCCATGATTGTTAAATTTATTTCTGACCTTGCACCACGACCGTTGTCTCTACTGGTCCTTGTGATGCATTCTGAATCAGCACCCCTTCTTGGTTAAGGTTGTTTAGGAAGGGCCAACCTCTTAGTCTAAAACTAAGGGTCAGGTTTGTCCCTTAGGTGCTTATCAGAAGAGCTTCTTAGACTTGGTAGTAATGCTGTCATCACAGTGGGTTTCTCTGCCATGTCGAGACTACTCCACGATCGTGGTTTCTCTCAGTCACCTCCACGATTTTGACTAAGCCTTTTTATCTGCATGATTAGCACCAACTAGAGCATAGAATTTATGGTTGTAGATTTAGCATACCTAACTCACTTATTAATTTATTAAATCTGGATTCATCTAAGGGTTTTGTAAAGACATCAGCAAGTTGATTTTTAGTAAGGATATACTGTAAAGATATAGTTCCATTTTGCATATGATCCCTAATAAAGTGATATCTTATTTCTATATGCTTAGTCCTAGAATGCATAACAAGATTATGTGTAATTGCTATGGCACTTGTGTTATCACAGTGAACAAGTATAGACTTAAAATCAAACCCATAATCTGCTAGCTGGTTCTTCATCCATAGGATTTGAGCACAGCAGCTGCCTGTAGCAATATATTCAGCTTCTGCTGTTGAAGTTGATACTGAATTTTGCTTCTTGCTAAACCAGGAAACAAGTTTGTTTCCTAGCAGTTGACAAGTGCCACTGGTACTTTTTCTATCAATTTTGCAGCCTGCAAAATTAGCATATGAATATCCTGTCAGTTCAAAGAAGGACTCCTTGGGATACCAAAGTTCCAAGTAAGGTGTACCTTTGAGATACCTGAAAATTCTTTTTACAACAGTTAAGTGTGATTCCTTAGGATTAGCTTGAAATCTAGCATATATACATGTAGCAAACATAATATCTGGTCTACTAGCAGTTAAGAAACAGAAGAGAGCTTATCATACCTCTGTATTGAGTAATGTCAATACATTTACCTTTCTCATCTTTGTCAAGCTTAGTTGCTGGAGCAATTGGTGATTTCATGGGAGAGGCTGATTCCATGCCATACTTCTTAAGTAAGTCTTTGATGTACTTGGCTTGGTTAATGAAGATACCTTCATCAGTCTGCTTCACTTGTAGTCCAAGAAAGAAATTCAGCTCACCCATCATGCTCATTTTGAACTTGCTCTGCATAAGCTTGGCAAATCTCTTGCATAGATTTTCATCAGTAGAACCAAAGATAATATCATCTACATATATTTGAACTAGTAAAAATTTATCTTTGTGCTTCCTAAGGAATAATATGGTATCTACTCTACCTCTAGTGAATCCTTTTTAAATAAGAAAGTTTGTTAGTGTTTCGTACCACGCTCTAGGTGCTTGTTTAAGTCCATATAAGGCTTGTCTAATCTATAGACATAATTAGAGAGAGTTGGATTGATGAAACCTGGAGGTTGCTCCACATACACTTCTTCTTGATGTTCTCCATTCAGAAATGCACTCTTGACATCCATCTGAAATACTTTGAACTTCATATGGGCAGTAAAGGCAAGGAATATCCTGATGGCTTTCAGCCTGGCAACAGGTGCAAAGGTCTCGTTGTAGTCGATGCCTTCTTCTTGAAAGTAACCTTTAGCCACCAGTCTTGCCTTGTTTCTTGTGATCACCCCATCTTCATCCATCTTGTTTCTGAAGACCCATTTGGTGCCAATAACTGGGTGATTTCTTGGTCTAGGAACTAGTCTCCAGACTTTGCTTCTTTCAAATTGATTCAGCTCCTCTTGCATGGCTTCTATCCAACTCGAATCTTCCAGGGCATCTTCTATCTTCTTGGGTTTCATTTGGGACAAAAAGCTCAGATAGAAACACTCATTTTGGGTGGCAGATCTTGTCTTGTTTCTTGCATTTGGATCTCCAATAATCAAGTCTTGAGTGTGATCTCTTGCCCATCTGTTCCCTGTTGGAACATCTGTTCTGGTGCCTTTTTGTCTAAATTCTTCAAGATCAACTTCTGTCTCTTGTTGTAGAGGTTTGTCGTCTGGTGTAGCTCTCTCCACGACCTCTTCTTCAGGCTCGACGATTCCATCTTCTGGGGCTGCGATCGTGGTGTTGGGATTGACTACCTCATTCGTAGTGTCTGGATCACCGATCGCAGTGACTTGTGGTACAGACTTGTCTGAGTCTGTTTCATCAAAGATGATATGTATCGAGACTTCAACACTTAGCGTCTTCTTATTGAACACTCTATAGGCCTTGCTGTTTATGGTATATCCAAGGAAGATTCCTTCGTCTGACTTTAGTTAAAACTTAGTCAGATATTGTTTTTCATTGTTGAGAATGTAGCATGCACAGCCGAACACATGAAAGTAGCTGATGTTTGGCTTTCTTCCTCTCCATAGTTCGTAGGGAGTTTTCTTCAATGTAGAGTGGACAAGAGTCCTGTTCTGAGTGTAGCACGCAGTGTTGATAGCTTCTGCCCAAAAATATTTAGGCAGATGATCTGCTACTAGTAGAGTCCTTCCTGCTTCGATCAGGGTTCTGTTCTTCCTTTCAGCTACTCCATTTTGCTGTGGACTTCGTGGAGCTGAGAAGTTGTGACTGATGTCGTTGTCTGCACAGAACTGATCCATCTCAGAGAAGTCAAACTCTCTTCCATGATCACTCCTTATGGCCTTGATCTTCTATCCTTTTTCGTTCATCACTAGCTTGAACATCTTGATCAGTTGGGAGCTCGTTTCATCTTTAGAATTTAGAAAGAATACCCATGTGAATCTGGTGTAGTCATCCACTACGACCAGTGAGTATCTCTTTCGTCCAAGGCTTACAGTTGGAATTGGCCTAAAGAGATCCATATGAAGTAACTGTAGGGGCTTGTCAATTGAGTTGACTTCTTTGCCTTGGAATGAGCTTCTTGTTTGTTTTCCAAGCAGACAGGCATTGTATGGCCTTTCTTTGACGAAGCTGAGTTTGGGTAGGCCTGCCACTAGATCTTTAGAGGCCAATTTTGACATACTCTTGAAGTTAAGATGAGATAACCTTCTATTCCATAGCTAGCTCATTTCTTTAGAGGCTTTAGCAAGAAAGCATATTGTCTCATCAGAACTTAGTTGAGCAAGATTAACAGTGTAGACGTTTCCTTCTCTGGTTCCGGTTAGCTTTATAGAAGAGGTCTTCAGATCTCTGACTTGACACTGATTGTTGAGGAAGGTGACTTGATGATCCTTATCGCAAAGTTGACTGATGCTCAGAAGATTGTGCTTTAGTCCTTCCACATAGGCTACTTTGCTGAAGGACACTGCACCATTCCCAGCTGAGCCATATCCTCTTTTCATGCTAAAGCCGTTGTCTCCAAAGATGACTGTTGGACCCTCCTTCTTTGTGAAGTTAGACAGGAGGGCTTTATTCCTGGTCAAGTGCCGTGAGCATCCACTATCCAGATACCAGGTTAAGATCATGGAGCTCTGTTCCTGTAATAAGGTTAAGCTTTCATTTTGGTACCCAGACTTGCATGGGTTCTACTTTGTTAGTACCCTTAGGGACCCAGATCTGCTCGACTTTGGGTCTATCATGCCGAGGGTTATAATAGCATACTTATGACCATATCTATCATATACAAAGCATCTAGTATGATGCATGCTTGTGTGTGTGTGTGGATTCTTTCTCCATTTGGACTTGTGTGGATACTTGGTGGCCTTTTCCTTATACTCATTCTTCTTTTTCCATGCAGCCTTGTGATTCAGAGTTTGTGATGAGTGAGTCTCAACTCTACGATTCCTTCCTGGTTGGTTCGTGGAGCTGGTTTTACTTGACTCCATGACCCTTCAAGGTTGGAGAGTAATGACTGAGTTACTCTTCACCTTTATGAATCCCAGGCCAGCATGGGATCCGTGATGTCTTGAGACATGACTTGGATCAGAAGAGCAAGGATGCATTGGTTCTTCCTTCTTTGTGGATTTCATAAATGTAATGCCTCTATTAAAATTTGAAGCACTACTAACGTTAGTTTCCTTGAGCTTTTCCACACATGGTTCTGAGGTAGATTCCCCAAAACCTAAACATGTTCTATCAGATGTACTTCTTTGACTGGAGATCAGGGAGTCCATGGATGAAGAAGACCTATTCCACATTGAGATTGTCTTTTCTAACTCCTCAATCTTAGAAGTTAATTTTAAATCTCTTTGTGTGATGAGTTCATTGGTTTATCTTAAGAGTTTATTTTCAGCCTCAAGTTTAGAGAGAGAGGTAATACTGAGTAGAGTTGTCTCCAGTTCTACTTGAACTTTCTCTTTCTCTTTTTGAAAAAGAGAATAATATTTAGACAGAACTCTGAACCACTTCATGTATTGATGCAGATTAGATGTTATGCCATGTAGTGCAGTTCTTAGATCATCAATGTCTACATCATCGAGAGTTAAAGTCGACTATCTCATCGATACTTACTTCATGATGGTCAGTACTCTTCTTGTCCTTTGCATCTTTGGCCATTAGACATAGATTGGCCACTTGAGGTTCTTCATCATCTCCTGACTCAGGATTTGTGTCATTGTCTGAGTCACTCCTTGATCCTCCGGCTACAAGACCTTTGTCTTTCTTCTGAAGCTTTTTGTAGCCTTTGAACTCCTTCTTTGGATTTGTTTTCCTCTTCAGCTCCTCTCTAAGAGGTTTGTTGCAGTTTGCAATGAAATGGCCAAGCTTCTTGCAGTTGTAGCATAAGTCGTTGATCTGCTCCTGGCTGCTATTGTTGTTGAATCTCTTAGGTCTGCTGCTTCTGCCTTTACGCATGAACCTTTTGAGTCTTCTGCCAGCATTGCAATATCCTCATCATCATCTTCCTTAGAGTCATATTCATTTTCAACATAAGCTTTGGAGGTGGCTTCTATTGCCTTGAGAGCAACTCCTTTGTCCTTCTTTCTTCCTTCAGATAGAGTCTCTGCTCGTTGGGTCAGCTCTAGTTCGTAGGTAAGAAGGTTGCCATAGAGTTGTTGAACTGTCATTTCATGGAAGTTCTTTGATTCTCTGATGGCAGTGGTTTTGGCATCCCACTTGCTCAGTAAAGACCTCATAAACATGATGATTAGATCTTTGTTTGGATAGATCTTTCCAAAAGCTCAAAGAGAGTTGAGCAGCACATTGAATCTCTCGTAGGTAGAAGTGACGTTTTCTCCTGGAACATGGGGGAAAATCTCATACTATTGAGTCAGAAGAGATTGCTTGTTTTCTCTGACTTCTTCTGTTCCTTCGTTCATAATGAGCAATGCTTCCCAGACTTCTTTAGGAGTTTTGCTGTTGACCACATTTTTGAACAGATCATCCTCTAAAGACAGGAACAAAATGTTCTTGGCCTTTTTGTCTAGCTGGACAGCTTTCTTGTCGTTGTCAGTCCATTCTGATTTGATCTTGATCTAAACTTTGTTTGGATCTTCTGGAGTTGGTGTAAGCTTTGTTGGAACGTAGGGCCCATTCATAACGGTTTCAAATAGCTCGTCATCTATTAAATCCATGTAGGCTTGCATACGAACTTTCCAGTTGGAAAATTTGTCTTTGTTGCACATTGGTGGCTTGCTGCCTCCACCGGTCTTGGACTCGCTTATCAGGTGTGCCATTAGATCTACTCAAGCTTTTTAGGCTAGTTGAGAGAACCTACTCTGATACCAATTGTTAGTTCCCATAGACACAATAGTTATCTAGAAGGGGAGTTGAATAGATATTTTAAAACTTTTTCCTTTTTAAAATACTTATCAGATTTGTTAATAAATTAACTACAGCAGAATATATGATTTGTTTGTTCCCCTTAAGATAAACCAAGTTTATAGGTGATAAGCAGTTATAGCAGTTACGACAGATATAGCAGTTATAGCAGATATATCAAACACAGTGATTTTAAGTGGTTCAGAGCACTCAAGGCTTCTAGTCCACTCTTCTACTCCACGAGTAGGAAATCCACTAAGGATATCTTTACAATCTTTGAATCACTTAGATTCCTTCAAGACCAGCAGTCTTGGAACTTCTTAGTTCACTTAGAACTCTTCAAGTCCAGCAGACTTGGAATACACTTGATGAGAGTTGATTTCTTGGATGTGCTACTCAGTTGCAGTTAAGCATACATTCGAAAGAACTGAGTAGCTGAGCAAGCTTTCTTTCAGGATCGTAGTGCTTGCACGTTGAGTGTTCTTGAGCTTTTTCGTTCATGCTTGCTTCGTCTAAATCTGCAATCTGTTTTGCTTATGAAGGAGCCTTTGAATTCTTTCAGTTGAAGGCATCCGTTGTAGCATTTAATGCTCCAAACATTTCTGAGCACTGATGTTGACATCCTAGGAATATAGAGTTCTGCTGTCTGGCCCACCTGACACAGCAGACTGCTTTCTCACCTATCACCTGAAAAGGTGTTTTCAGCAGACAAAGTACTTTTCTTAGCTTCTTCTATACGCTTCTTCGATACAAACTAAGGATGAGAGTTGGATCATTGGGACTCTCGAAATATCAACGTCCATAAGCCATTCTTCATTTGTTAGACATCTTCTTTCATCAGATGAGCGAATCTTGATACTCTAATGCTAACTGAAGAGACACCACGATCGTTGTCTACGTATCATGATCGTTATGTTGTTGTGCTCATGCATGATTCAGTCTTGATCGTAGAGAACACTACGATTTCTCTTAAACTCTGATAGACTACGATTTCTACTTGTTTGTCTAGCAGACTCTATGTTTCTGAGAGCTGACTGCGATTCTTGACTTGGCTCGGCAGGCGCTCGGACTATCTCCACGATTCTGAGTGTGGCTTCCAAGACAGACTACGATTCTGGAGAAACTTTCTTGATACTCCACGATTCTGCCTTGGCTTCTGCAATCTCTTGGCTGGCTTGACAGACTACATTTCTGTTAAGGCCTATCTATTACATTTCAAGTGATCAACCTAACAAATTTGATCTTTCTTCTATACATTCATTTATAGAATGATAAACATTTAGCTCAGATCAACCTAACAATTTTGATCTACCATCTAAGTCCTTGTACATATGTTCTATTGAAGGACTTTACACATAAGCATATATATTTACTTTCAACATCAAATTTGAATAAGCAATTCCCAACAGTGTTTATCCATGAAGGGGTCAGTGGGAGTAAGATATATCTTGAAGAAGTTCAAGAACCACAAATTACTACGGATCAAAGTCAGGTACCTGACCAAGTGGATGAACCTACTGTACAACACTTTATTCGTAAATCTGGAAGAGTACCGAAGATACCTGATAAGTATGGATTCATCATAGAGGATGACGATGAGGTAAACATCATGAATAATGATGATCTATTGAATTACGAACAGGCTATGAGTAATAAAGACTTAGGGAAATGGCTAAAAGCCATGAAATTCGAGATGGACTCCATGGATGAGAACTAAGTATGGACTTTGGTTTCACCACCTAAAGGCATTAAGCCTATTGGGTGTAAATGGGTCTTTAAAAGAAAGACTGGAGTGAACGGCAAGCTAGAGACTTATAAGGCCCGATTGGTTGCAAAAGGTTTCAAACAAAGATAAGGAGTTGACTATAATGAAACCTTCTCACCAGTAGCTATGCTCAAGTCCATTCGAATTTTGCTTGCGATTGCAGCTTATTACAACTATGAGATCTGGCAGATGGACGTGAAAACGGCTTTCCTCAATGGGAAACTTGAGGAGGATGTGTATATGACACAGCCAGAGGGATTTATTTCAAAGGTTGGAACATATCAAGTCTGTAAGCTGCAACAATCCATTTATGGATTAAAGCAAGTCTCTCGTAGATGAAACATTCGTTTTGATGAGCCAATCAAAGAGTTTGATTTTATCAAAAACGAGGATGAACCATGTGTGTTCAAGAAAGTTAGTGGGAGCGCTGTTTCATTCCTTGTATTATATGTTGATGATATATTAATGATAGGGAATGACATTCCTATGCTACAATCGATTAAAATCTGGTTATCTAAACACTTCTCCATGAAGGACTTAGGAGAAGCATCCTATATTTTGGGGATAAAAATCTATAGAGATAGATCTAAAAGGATGCTTGGCTTATCCCATGGAACGTACATTGACTCGATGCTAAAGAGGTTTAGCATGGAAGATTCCAAAAGAGGTCTCATGCCGATGAGCCATGGAATACATCTCTCCAAGAAACAGGCCCCAAATACACCTGAGGAGAGAGACCGTATGAGTAAGATTCCTTATGATTCAGCAATAGGATCTATCATATACGGTATGATATGTACTAGACCAGATGTCGCTCATGCACTTAGTGTAACAAGCAGATATCAGTTGAATCCAGGAGAAGAGCACTGGAAGGCAGTGCAAAATATCCTAAAGTACTTACGAAGGACTAAGGATGTATTTCTTGTCTACGGTGGGTCTGAATTAAAACTCGAGGGCTTCACAGACTCAAGTTTTTAAATGAACCAAGATGACAGTAAATCCATTTCGGGGTATGTAGTTACTTTGAATGGAGGCGCAGTGAGTTGGAAGAGTTCCAAGCAGCAAACAGTTGTTGATTCAGTGGCAGATGCAGAGTACATAGCTGCAAGTGAAGCTGCAAATGAGGTTGTTTGGATGAAAAAGTTCATAACCGAACTTGGTGTGGTTCCTAGCATTGGAGGAGCAGTCCCCTTGTACTGTGACAACACCGGAGCTATTGCAAAGACTAAGGAACCCAGGTCTCATCAGAAATCCAAACACGTGTCGCGGCGATTTCACTTGATAAGGGGGATATTGAAAGAGAAGACGTCACCTTGGAGAATGTAGACTCTTAAGACAACAATGCAGATCCATTTACTAAAGCTTTAACACAACAGTAGTTTGATCGTCACTTAGAGAAGATGGGTATGAGATACCATGGCGATTGACTTTAGTGCAAGTGGGAGATTGAAAGAAGTATGCATACAAACCAATCATGTATGATGATAAAGCATATACTTTGAAAACGATCATATTTATTTATTAATAAGAGTATTAATTTATTAAAGGCATTTAATTATCTACATGATGCTGTTTTTATAATATGTAAATAACTCATAGTTTTAAGCAATGCTTTTAGAATCATAATGTTGATCATGCTAATGAGATCTAAATTCTTAGAAAGTTTGAAACTAAAATAGTTCCCAATCGTTGGATTACAAAAAAGAGGATTAGTGAATTCGGATAGATTAGTACATATGTTGCTTGCTCATTGGATGAGGATGATTGATCTCATGATCATTTGTGTGGAGACACTAAAGCAAGTATGTAGGTGCTTATTGAAGAATAAGTATACTGAACGTGACTCGCTAAAAAATACCTAATGGAGTTTTACTTGTCTGTCAATAGGAATTCCTAATGTGATAGTAGTACAAGTGATCCTCTGACTTGAGATCATCATAGTATCTTGTGTGTAATGAATTATACTTTGACTTATTCCTTAAGACCCTTAGGGTATATCAAAGGGTATGCTTGGGTATAATGAGTTACATATGGAGATAATAAATGATCAATAAAGAATCTACCACTTTTAGTAAAAGAAGAGATATGTCCTATGTGATTCGTTAAATGACAACCCAGTAGTCCTTGGCCAAGACAAAATGAAATTAGAAATTTCATATCTTATATTTAATTGGGACATTGTATGGTGGAAGGATTGAATTGTACGGTAACTATTAACTCAAAGGTTCTTTTATGATTAATGTTGAAATTTATGTTATCTGGAAAGTCGTTGATCGCTAGAGAGACTTATCCCTATTGTAGAATAAATATTATTTATTTAAATAGATTATTAGTTTAATTTATTTATTTAAATAAGATTAGAATTGTTCTAATTGATTTATTCACAACCGATTTAATATGGAGAACCTAAAGTGTCACACCATAAAAGGAAGAATAATTATTTAAGAAGGTAATGGCATAATCGGAATAATATGTTAAGTGTAATTAATTTAATCTATGGTGATAGAATAAATTAAATAGTTTAATGTTTATTATTTAATATTTTAGAAATATTAAATATAAATTAATAAGAGGAGTCTTATTAATATTATTACAATTATTATTATTTTAATTTCTAAAGGAGTTTAGGAATTAATTTAATATTAGTACTCTCATTTATTCCTAATAAGATTTGAAGGCAAATTAATTAAAGACATTTAATTAATTATTCTCAATGTGTTGGGAAGCCTAATTAATTAAAGGAGTTTAATTAATTAAATGAAACCTTATTTCTAATTGGATTAGAAGGGTTGACTAATATCTATTTAAGAGGAGTCTTATGTTAGATATCAGATGATACAATTTTAATTGTTGGAGAGTACTCCTTTTCTATAGAGAATAGAAAACTAGGGTTTAGCCAACCACCCTCCTTCTTGAAGAATTCCTCTTCCTTGGTGGATCACCTCTAGAGGTCAAACACTTAAGTGGCTAACGTTGATCAAAGGAAGGAATCAATCCTGGATATTCAAGGAGATCGCGAAGAACAAATAGTTGAACTCGTACCTGTGAAAGCTTAGTTCTACAAGGGTATAAATCTAATCTCTTTCTATTTCGTTTTAATTAATAAATGTGCATAAAGGATGATCCGGGTAATTGGTTTGTAGAAAAATTTTAAACTCTGATATACCATCTTTTCGCTATTTTGTGCAATTTGATTGCGCCACGATTTAATACAAACCTAACATTATTGACTTCAATTTCTATATGGTAATCTCTCAAGAGTCCTTTATTATCTTTAAAAATTGGAACAATTATCTTTTTCTTATTCACCAAGATAAATAAAATAAATCCTATAAAATCAAATAAAATGCATTAGTTAAATAAAATAAACATATAAAATAATAAATATGAGAATGTTAAAATGTATGAATTATTTGTCTATCACCAATCTAACACTACATTTGTGTTTTTTTTAAAAGAGAGAAAAGGACGGAGAATGAAAGAAATTTAGGAAGGAAATGTACTAAACACTTAGATAACAAACTAAAATACTAAAACTATCCTTATAATAATTTATAAAATGTAATCTCATATGAGTAAAATAGTCATGCAATTTAAAGTTAAAATTTCTTTTCCAAAACTCACAAACACAAAGAAATAAAGTAAATTTCCTTTTATTCACTATCTTTTATATCAAACTTTTAAATTCTTTTCTTTTATTCTCTCCCTCAACTCATCCAATTACAACCCTCTCTCAACTCTTTAGAATGATTTTAGGGTAGTGATATATACACCTTAAATTGATTGTTACACACCTTTACATACCACACAAAGACTATATTACCCTTAATTAATGAGAAGTCAATTGACTTATTTATCACTTGTTTAGTTTAAGTGAAAGTTTTTTTGAAACAAGTCAAAATAATTTTCTATCTTATTTGAATTTTAGATTTTTGTAAATTTATTTCAAGTTCAAATAAAATCTTTTGAATTAGATGGACTAATAAACTATATTATGGGTACTATAATAAAATAACAAGCTAAATATATATCATGTCTTAAGAACACAAAGGTTTACCCTTATACTTTTTTTTTTATTTTTTCTATTATTTTATGTGTTCAAATATTTAATTCAAAATTATAATAAATTATATTATAAAATATCTCAAATAAAAAAGGGTGCTAGCTATTAAGTAAAATTGTAAAAAAAAGATTTAATAAATTAATTTGTTCAATTCTATGTATGGTTGAAAATTAAGTTTTGCCTAACTAAGTGTAAACACCTTCTATCTTATAAGTATGATTCATAACAAAATTAAGACAAAATGGATAAAGGAGTAAATGGTTAATTATTTTAATTGTATTAAGAGTAATATAATTTCTTTAATATATTTGGGTGTGAAACTATTATTTTAGGGTGTGCATATATCAACATCTTGATTTTAACTTTCACTTGTGTTCCCCTCCCTCCCTCTCTCCCTCCCTTCCTTCAATTAAACATAAAACTATGTTTATAAAGCACTCACAACTATTACTTCCCTAATCTAATTAAGACTTTTACACATAATAAATATTTCATTTTAAACAAGAATTCGAAGAGTATTTTTACATGTTCAATGAGATTTAATGCAATTTTTAACTCTTAAAAAAAGAGTAAGTCTACTATCACATAAAACTCGATCACATACCGCTCATATACACTCACATGCATATTCTGATGGCCCACGTGCAAAACAAGTCACGTGGACCATCAGAATATGTATGAGTGTATATGAACGGTATGTGACCGAATTTTATGTAATATTAGACTTATTCTTAAAAAAAACATGTAAGGTGCAAAAGACAAATATTGAAGTGCAAATGAAAAAAAAAAAAAAAAAAGGAGAAGTGAAAATGTCACTCTCCAACCTAAATATGATGAAGCCTTTTTGGTAGGCTAGGCATTCACTCTGTCAACAACCAGTCAGACCCACCATACCCATAATCTTTGTTATTCTTCCACAATCACCAACTGGATCCTCAAACCACTGCAGATGAATTGCACTGCTGATAACTGAATCCCACCAAACCAACCAATCCATCATCATAACCACCAAAAGTAGCCTAACTCAAAAGTAATACTGTTTTTGTTTTAAATTATAATATTATTATTAACTTTTAAAAATTAATTTAACATATTTTAAAAATTTAAAGATAATATATGTCATTAATTGTTACGAAATAATAAATGTTACAAAGCATATCTTTGGTTACACGGCGTTTGAAGCGTTTTAGAATCTCAAACACTTAAAAATATTGTCATTTTTATTTTTATTTTTTTTGTAACAATTTATATCAAACACAATATATTTAAATTAAAAACGTAGCCTCTGGGGCTCAAATCAAACGTAACGCACCAAAAATGGTGCGAAGTGGTTAGATAACATTTTTTTAACCCGAATATTGTCCCCGCAAAGGATGCAAATGTTAGTAGCTGAATAAACTCGAATAAAATTACTCCCTCCGTCCCAAATTAATTGCTCAGTTTTGACTTTTTTTAGTCAAATTGATTATTTTTTAAAACTATTTTGTGTATCATTTTTGACAAAATATATGTGAAGAGGTTATAACAAAAAAAAGTATATACAAGTTACTACTAATACCAATTTTTATAATGTTAAAAATATATTTATACATGCTTAATTATTAATTTTAAAAATAGTCAATTTGACAAAAAAAATTAAAATTGAGCAATTAATTTGGGACGGAGGGAGTAATTTTTACATAATTTATAATATATATCATTGTATTAATTAAAATTAAATAAATTTATGTCAATTTTAAATTTTAAAATATCTCAAATTGATTTTAAATAATTTATAATGATCATATATTTTAGAACGAGTGATTATAAATTAACCAATAATGAAAAAGATAGAGATAGATTAAAATCACAACAATGAGGATAAAACAAATAACATACTATCTAATGCCAATAATGTTCAGTCCAATATTATACTATAACATTTTTTTTAAGGACGGAGGGAATACAAAAAAAGAAAGAGGACAAAATAAGAATTAACAAAAATTATCATTGCATTTCTGAGTTTTGGAAATGGAAAAGAAAGGAAAGTAAGGATTTTAAATCTTGTTACAAAATATCATGTTTGTTAACTTTCTTGTATGGGTAGAAAATTTGGGAAAATTGGGAAAGTAATTACTGTCCATTTAATTACGAAAAGATTTAGGTGGAAACTGGAAAGTAATATTGTCTGATTATAATATTCTTTTATTATTTCCGTTATACCTTTAAGAGATATTTAATTAATTCCTTCATGTCTATTTTCTCTCCCGTTAACTTACATGCAGAATGAAAAAAAATTACTGGGTCTCCTTTCTTTTCTTTTTTTCTTTTTTTTTTTTTGCTAATTTCCGCACACACCGTACTCAGTACTTACACACCCAAAAAATCGAGCAATTTAACAATTAAATTTTTTTTTTTCTATCCTAACTCACAAATATAGAATAAGGTCAGATAACCACATAATAAATAAATGAAATACTCTTTATTTCACAAAAATAGACTTATTTAGTAAAAAAAATAATTTATGAATCTTACTAGGTGTGAATACGATACTTCCTCCGTTCTATAATATATATGACATTTTAGAGTTATGCACAAGAATTTAAAAAATGATTGTATATCATTAAATATAATATTAATTGTCTATAATTCTGTTTAGTATATATTTATCTCATACTCTCTCTCATCTATAACACTTCCCATGAGTGATAATTTTGGAAAGAATGTGGCTAATTCTTCTATATTATATAAAACGTCAAATAATTTAAGAAAAATAAAATCATCTAAAACGTCATATATTATGAAATAGAAAGAGTATATAAATATAAGAGATAATTAAGAAGGACCATATACTAATATATTTAATTTATTACTTAGAGTTTCACCTTAATCAAAACTAGTATGTTCTATCTTATTATTTAGAGTATCACGTTAGTCGAAGTTCACTTTTGTAATTACATTTATCCACATATAAATTATTTATTCTAATTTATTATATAATTTTTTCTATTAATAGAAGTATAAAACTTGAATGATACTATAACTTTAAAAATTTTATTTTGTCAAACCAATAAGTGTTTGAAATTTTAAGCGTCATCAAATATTTTCAAATATATATATATATATATATATATATATAGTAAAATGTATTTTAAATTGATTTAAAATAAGTTATTTTAGGTCATTTTTAATACAATATCATTTGATCGTCAACTTAATAATTTAACCGTATAAATGTAATGAGCATGTAAAAATATGAAATTACGCAAAATTTTATTTAATTTGAGATTATGCATCAATAATTTTATAACAATAGAAGTTATTAAAATTTGAACTGTTGAAATATATACTTATATACAAAATATTTACACTATTATAAAAATAATATTTTGATGCCTCAAATTAAACAAATTTTGCATAATCTCATATTTTTACATACTCATTACATCCGTACGATTAAATTATTAAATTGACGATCAAAAGATATTGTATTAAAAATGACGTAAGATAATTTATCTTAGTTCAATCTAAAATGTCTTTTATATATATATATATATATATATATTTTTTTTTTTTTGCTTTTGACATTATTTTTACTTATACAATATTAATATCCTTTTTAGATTGGGAAAAGAGAGATTTTTTGTGGAATTTCCAACCCATTTCTCTCTGAAACTGAATCTGAATGACTACTACAATCCTCCTCTAGTCTACTTGTTACTACTACTACTACACAACACTACAACTATTCAGCTAACGCTCTTTTTCTCTCTCCTCTCTCATCTTCAGGTTCTTTATTTCTCTCTCTATAGCTCTTAAATACATACACGCTATTTCTCTCTCTATATCTCTTTCTATATCTATATATGTAAATGTGTAATGTATTTCACTGTAACAGCCATTGAAGAAAAATTAAGAAATTGAATGAAGCAGGCAGGGAGATGATTAAGCAAAAAATGTTCAAATTGCATAGACACAAATCCTCCTCATCTGATCATAAATCTGATGATGAGAGAATCGACTTCAAATTTTACAACATTGAGGCTTTTCAGGTTTTTCTCTCCATTTCACATTTCATTGATTTTTTTCTACATTTTCTGATTTTTTTTTTCAGTTTTATTTCCTTGTTAAGTGAGTTGCAATTTTAATTTTAAGTTTTATTTTATTGTGATATACAGATTTTATATACATTATGTAGTATTCTCTGTACCGTTCTGAGACAATATGGATTAATTTGATTGTCTGATTATCAAGGCTGGATAGTCTATTACTAATTTATTATATTCGTTTTTAAATTACGCACTGCATTTTGTAATGGAGTCTTTTTTGTTTTTTTAAAATTTTTACTTTTGGGTTTTTGTTTGTTTAACTATTTAATAATTTTAAACTTTTAGAAGCACCAAATGCAATGGTGTATGAAATGAAACGGATATTTCAACAAGGAAGAGTTATGTTATTAGCGACTTATTTCTCAGAATTGTGATTGTGATGCAGTTAAAATATAAATGATATTATCGTAGTAGTTACTGGGAGTTGGATCACGGTATTGGTTTGTGTTTAATTTTAACAGATGGAGCTGAGCAACTAATGAATTTAAGAAAAGTTAATAAGAAAATATTTACTGGCTAATAACAAGAGGTTTGATAAGCAAATACCAACCCACAAGAAAGAAATAGTTAGACAAAAAATATTAAAAACAATAACTGTTCGGTTCATTTGTGTTGAATACTTGCTAAGGGATTGGATTTTTCTTTAGCTTCTAGTTGGATCTTTGATGGATATGTCATATGCATCCACTCCAGTACCACTTAACTGTAGTTGTCATACTTAGTGCTCATACGAACAATTAGCCTTCTAATCATTTAGGAGAGTTTTGTAAAGCTCATAATAATTTGTTAATTATGTAGCAGCAACAAATAATATCAATTAGGTGAAACATTGAAAATCTTGACTTATGGTGAAACTTGTTCAAATGTATCGTAAATTTCCTGGGTTTGTAGGAGTAAGGAGTTTGAAGATCGTGGTTTATACAAATAAGATATTGCAATTGAACTCGGAGATGCCAAGTCCCCCTTCCCCCTCAGTGCACCTTCATCTGCTCTGCCTATGATGTTACATCTTCAAATTCATGGATGGTCTTGTAATTGGTAACAGCAAAGTTGGTCTTGTTTCTTTTGGGTAAGCATAGGCCTTTAGAATAGTAAGTGTTAATTTGATCATTGATCATGGTATTCATCTAGGAAGAAATTTGAAACAGCTTGCACCCTTGCTGATATTGAAGATTCTACCAATGTCTTACAATCTATACGGGAATATTAGACCAATAACCTTTTCTAGAAAAAATGGTCACATTGTTGGACAAGGCAGCCGCCTTTTACTTCAAAGTCAGCCTTAAAAGAAGTACCTTGCATTTGATCGGCATAGTTTGAGAGAGAAGGGGAGGGCAAAGAAAGTGAACATCAGAGAATTGAGAATCAGAAAACTTTAACTACGAAGAATATCCATACGGATAGCACAAAACAGCTACATCAGTGGAGATCCCTCAAGCCATTTGTCAAAGTTAAACTGAGGGTCTTGATCATCCTTAGCAACTTGTTGAATAGTTTTGCTGCTGGAACCAGTTGCTAAGATTAGTAGCCCACATCTATATTACACAGACTCCCTTATCTGTATAGATAAGGTTATGGCTAAAAATTTGCATACCTTTTTGTTTAATATTCTTCACCTCTCTTATCTTTTAAGCTATTAATGATAGGGTTATTTTTCTTGCATCTCTTTGGGCTTCTGCTATGGGGGCTTTTAGAAGCATCTCGGTGACTAATTTACTGGCTGCACTTTTTTTAAGTGCTCTTTTGTTTTTGTTTTTGTTTTTCTAGTCTGTTGAGGATGAACTTCTTGTTCCCCTGCTTATTGCATCTTTTTTTTGTCTATTAATAAAATTTCTTCTTTTATAAAAAAAAAATCTTCGTCGCTCTCAAACGATTACTAATGGTTGTCTTGTGCCCATCATGGGATCTGAATTCTGAAGCAACCACAAGACTTAAACATAATATGAGGGCATTGTGCATAACTGATTATATGGATATAGGAATCTTTTGTTAAACATATGTATGCATGGTCATTATTTGTATGGTAGGATATTTGAATATTGGAATCTTTTTGCTCAACTAGAACCATGAATAGAAAAATTAACTAGTACTTATATAAATTAAAATAATTTCAGCTTCTACGATTATTAACTATTAAAGAATTGGCTGTAAATAATTGAAGGAATTTATAGATAGATTTCTAGTTATAGATTGGCTTAAGCTGCTTAATTATTTTTTCCCTTTGCCCCAGAATTGTTGCCAAGTAGTTAATACTTACTAATTTTTTTAAAGGTTTTCTTATTTCTCTGAGTACTTCTGGTTTTGCATTTTGTTCACTTCAAATTTTCACCTTCAGGTACCTAAAGGATGGGATAAGCTTTCTTTGTCTCTTATCTCTGCAAAAACAGGGAAAACTATAAGCAAATCAGGGAAAGCATTGGTGCGGAATGGAAACTGTCGGTGGACTGAGATTTTGTCAGAGTCAGTTTGGATTTCACGAGATGATGCTTCAAAAGATCTTGAGCAATGTCTCTTCAAATTTCTTGTTACCATGGTCTGATACCTATTTATATTAATTAGATGTCTTGTTATCTCTTTTAGCCTGACTATAACCTGTCTACAAACAATTAAGTCTCTCTCTCTCTCTACTTGCCCTCTAATGGCATGCTTATGGTAGGGATCATCTAGATCCAGTATCCTTGGAGAGGCTACAATCAATCTGGCTGGTCACATGAGTTCAAAAGCTTCTGTCCATGTTTCATTACCTTTGCAAAAATGCAACCATGGGACGATTGTACAAGTGAGTCATCTTCAATGCCTCCAGAATTTGTTATTAATTGCTATTGTGGATCACATTATTAGTGTATCTTGGTGATAAAAATTATATTCTGTTAAGAATGTAAAATTGTGAACTGAATGGACAGTTGGCAAGCTCATATTCGCCGAGCTCCATATTATATACACTTTCAACAAACATATTCCTAGCTCCAAACGGAGATTCATATAACTTTTGACACACTCAAGTGACTTGCTTCTCCTGATAAACCAGTATGTAATAGCTTCTGGTATTGTTCTTAATATCTTTTACAATCAGTTATGAGGAATTAAATTTTATTCATTCCAGATAATTTCAATTGAACTTTGATAGACTTCCCTCTGTTTATTATTGTAACTTTCTGTTGCAATGATGTAATGATGGGGTATGTATCCGTGTGTGTGTAGGTGCATTTGATAGCTAGTCAAAGGGTGACATGTTTCTAAAGTTTTTCCCTCTTTAAGGGTGACAGATGTCGCATTCTCTTTTCCCATTCTCTCTTTATTTATGAATTTATAGTATTCAGGAGTATTGCTGTGCAACCCAAGATTATAAGACTTTTTTTGTAACCATGCATGTGCTTTGTATAATAAGAATAAACCCATATGACCATCACCTTATAGCTAGTTCTTGTGTCCACTAAATTACAACCTCGTCGTGTTCCCTAAGTGTGATAAGTTGGCTAAAATATGGTTAGTAGCTGCTTATGCACATCCTCATAGCTAGTAGGATGAAACTCAGTGTATGTACCGAAATTCCGTTATGGTCCAATTCCTACAATCGACAAACATATGATTCTCAAATATGTTTCATAGACATCAAATCCATTTTCAATGACATTTTTTGATTTGTAAAACTCTTTGTTAGGGACTTTTGCATTTTGCTCTTGATCTTTTTGATGTAGGTTAACATGGAAAAACTAGCATGTTACAACTCACTGTTATTCTTGTCCACCACTCCGCCTACAAAAGGAGTACTTTCTTGCTTAAATTTTGTAGGTCAATTCCAGGTCAGGTGCACAAACCTTGTTGTTGGAAATGCAACTTTTCACTTCTATTACTCATCAAATCAATTTAACTTTAGCTCAAGCTCAGTCCAGGTCTGGTAACTAATTGTCCACATCATATGACAAGGATAGAGCTAACCGTTTTCTTATTATTTCCATATAGGTTGGTATACATCAGATGGCGCAAAGTTTTATGAGATTTGTTTCTTTACTGCAATGAGTCGGTCTTTGCCTTAGTTTCTCCTAAAATCTCTCTCCCTCTCCAAGAAAGAAAAGCATTGCAAATTCAAATCAAACTTATTCCACTTAAGATCTAATCCCCCACTGACTATATAATGGATATAGTTACTAGAGTTATTGGACAATACTACATAGTAATAATATATTTTACAAATGCCACAATCACGTGTAAATATAGGATAGTTTGTTTGTTGAAAAGAATGTGTAACTTCAAGTTGAACTTCAATAACTCAAGGGTTCATCTATTTACTTGAGATGATATTACTAAGGCCACCTAAATTTTTCATTATCACTATTTACACCGGGCTTAGTTTTGATTGGGAGACAATGTTATTCCATGTGATCCTACTGTTTATTTGTTAGCTGTCTATTTGCTTGATGATATTTTGTTTGTTTGAGTACTTCTCATATGTGAACCTTCACCTGCTATACAAATCTCTCTGTAGGTTGAAGTTCAGTGCCTAGCACCAAGAACAAAACTGAGGTTTGTCCATCAACATGACACTTAGCATTATCTTTTATTTCAATTTTCTGTTATCTAGGAACTGAGGTTTGTACATTTCCTGCATGTTTTCAGGAATGAAGCCATGAATTCATTTACTGATGTCAACACAGATAATGATGACGTAGATAACAGATCAGATTTGTCCAATCATACGTTCTCCAAGAGTTTCAGGTCTTCCTCTAGTAACCTAACTCATCCAGGAGAACATGGTAGCAGGGTATTTCAATCTAACTCTCTCATTATGAGGTTTATTGCCATCCTGTCGCATCTAACTAGACTTATTTCTGCTTTCTATTTCTGCTGTTGACTATGTGCTAAGACATAATCTTTCTTTCCTAACTTTTTACTCTTTTTTTACCTGAATGGTCCTGGTTATTTCAGGCTAATTTGTTTAGGAAGTATAACATATCTTTCTCTTTTTTACGCTTATGTATTAAATGCAAGGGACACCTGACTTTGTTTCAGGCCTGTCTGGGACTCTGAAAGTTGGAAATGCAGTAATAAGATGATGAATCTACTGTATCTTTAGCATGCTCTAAGTGGTAGATCCATGAAGTGTACTTATTTTCCCCTTTCTGGCAGGAGACAAAATTAGGTCTCCCACGCTTACTGTTTTTGTCCTTATTCTGTATAATTTTTCTTTAGTTTACACTTTTTTGTTGAAGAGAATTGTATTGCTTTATGTCATGAATAGTAGTAGTATATATATTTTAATATTTATAAATTTTTCTTTATTATGAATGATTAATCTAAAATTTTTATTACTATCATGTGAAGAAAATAAAGTCATTAGATTAGGCAGTTTATTATGCCAAAAATTTGAAGCACTAAAGTTTCTAAGTGGGAGACATGTCCACCTCGCTCTCCTGTGGGCACGAACATTCCAGAGAATTGGGTTCTATCAAATAGACAGTATTTGATGTATTTATAGTTTAAAAATTATGTATCTTTGTCAAGCCCTACACTTTATAGAGACTGTCCAACATGTGAACAACTAATGATAGATGTTGTTATGCTTTCTTTCTCTCTCTCTCTCTCTCCTCTCTCTGTGTGTATGTATATATACACAAGACATATTGGTGTGAGTATGACCTTGTGGAAATATCAAATTTCTCTGGTGGAAATAACAATTCTCTAAAAAAAATCAACTATCGGCACTAAGCACTATTATGCTCCTCACCATTATGGTGAAGATGGAGAGATACAAGTTTATTTTGAGGGGCATACAACTCCTTTCTTTTTTAAAACTGTGTCCATTGAATTTGAGAATGGATGGTGTAAGATAGGTTGGTCATTTAACACTATAGCCAACTTTTCCTATGGATCATTGGCATATATAGAGGTAATTGCTGTTTTCTCAAGCCATTTTTATAGTTTCACAAGCCTCTCTCTCTCTCTCTTGCATGAGTGCATGACCCACTTATTGTTCATGTGAGATAGAACTTGTGGAACTATCCAAAGATCTTGTTGAAATGATATTCCTTTTTTCTTAGTATGTGTATGTATATTTATGAACAATTAATAGAAATTATCAAATAGTTTCTCTTGTATACGATAAGTTTCACCATGTTACTGGCAAAAGAAAGACCCTAGAGTTTTAGCCAAGGACTGAATATTGGAGGTATAGATTCATCATAATTGAGGCTTATGAGCCTAAAATGTATACAAATTGAACACTGTTCTGTATCATGACCTAACTGGCCTTTATCTAAATAGCATGGGTAACAATTGACTTATGATTCATAGACTACAAATTTTCACTCCAATTTTTTTTCACATAACTACCACTAACATAAACATCAATGTGTCCTTGTGATGCCAATGTCCTAGTTTTTATTAGAAAGTTAGGTTTTACGCTTCACAGATATATTGTATGCTTGAATCTTTGCTTTACTTTTTGGTAGAAGTTTCTTGGTACACTTGGTAATATCTGAATATCTACTTAATGGGCACATGAGGAGAACTTAGTGATATTTGGTTCTATAGAAATCATGATGACTATGTTACTGTTATAAATTATGAGAAGTTGGGGTCAATTAAGTTATAAATATAAGAACCTTTATGTTGGGTCCATCTTGTATTAAGAAAAAAATTGACAAGTTAATCATGGAGTTAACCTTTTATTATAATTATTATTATTCTGTGAATAATCAGAAAAAATATCTTCCAGGAAATTTGGGGCAACTACGTCCCGCCCCGAACCTCTCAGTTGGCATATCTAGAGTATAATAAATCCGCTGTAAAACCTTTCTAGATCTTTTTAAGGTTTAGACTTCAGAAGGAAAATGTTTCAGTTAATATGTGAGAAATGGCATTTGGAACACAAACCATGACTTGTGTACCCATGGGGGCCACTCACAACTTGCGTGTTTCTATTGTGGCAATGTTAAATAGAGAACTTTCTTATGTAATCCCCTGCCCAAGGAAATTTACTTGTCCATTTTTCAACCATGGTCGGCAATTAGCGCATTTGTACAGTTTAGTAAGCTACACTATAGGAGCAACTATTTTGTGTAGTATATAACTCTTGCTTTACACTCCACAGCTTTTTGATATTGATGCTTTATGTTAAGGAGGTGTCTGGTATTGTTTCCGCATATGCCTCTTCCAACACACTTTTAATAACTATACTCCTTAGTCTTTGGGCTTCCCTCATGTAGCTAACACATGTTTTCTTGTTGCAATAGGAGACAAGTTTCTCTGCATTGGGTTCACATCCTAGCTTTGACTCTGAGGATTCCTTGGGCAGAGAAAGTTTTTCCCCACAAAGTAACTTAAGTGGTGTTGTGAACAATGTGATCGGGAGACAAGATTCAACTGGCTCCCAAAATAGTGCATCTTATGGATCTTATCATGTCTTTGAATCTCCTACATCAAATCTTTCTCCTTATAATTCAGGAATTTCAGGTTCAGGAAAGAATTTTTATAGTCAGAAAGAAGACTTGGGACGCTTGTCACATAGTATTGCAACATCTCCTCTACAGAATGCTGATTCCTCGCAAACCTTTCTCAATACTGAAGAACTTAAGGCAGAAGCTAGGATGTGGGAAAGAAATGCTCGGAAATTAATGCTAGATCTTGATTCTTTGAGGAAAGAATTCAATGACCAAGGCAAACACCTGGCAAACCTGGATATGGAGCTTTCTGCATCACAAACAGAATGTGATGGTTTGAAACAAGAAATCGAACTCCTGAAAGAGAAATCAATGGAAAAAAACGAAGACATTGAAAATATGAGGCTTCAAGCCTTGGACAAGGATAATATTCAAAAGGAATTGGAAGATGAGATAAGGTTTCAGAGAGAATCATATGGTAATTTGGCTCTGCAGTTAAAGAAAACTCAAGAATCAAACCTTGAGCTAGTTTCTGTTCTTCGGGAAATGGAGGAGACCACTGAGAAACAGAAAATGGAAATTGAGAACCTTTTGATGCTAAATTCAAAATATGATGGCACAGGAATTAAGTGTAATGGACATGAGGATGATGGAGAAAATATTATTGATCAAGTTTCAATGGGAAACATGAGAAAGGCCTACTGTGATTCAGACTTGAAAGGTAGTAAAAGGGCACACCTGACAACAGATTTTGAGACGAGAGGCAATCTTGATCTAATTAAAGAAATTGAATATTTGAAGGAAAAGGTTCAGGAGCTGGAGAGAGACTGCAGTGAACTCACAGATGAAAACCTGGAACTTCTACTTAAGATGAAAGATTTTGGAAAGGATGTTTCAAGTAGTGGTGCCTCTTTAAAGTTTTCATCACATGGGACCCAAGCAGATGATTTTCCCAGTGCATTTGGATCTGTGGAAAGCAAACTTGAATCAAAAATAAGGAAGCTCAAAGAGGAGATGAAGAAGAAAGAAATCCTTCTTCAAGGAGTTGACGATGACCATTTACAGATTCGATGTAATGATCTTGAAAGTAAGTGTAACCACCTGGAGCTCCAGTTGCAAGCTTTTAAGGATAAAGCTTGTTATCTTGATGGTGAACTCCAAAAATACCATGCCAAAGCAGAAAAGCAGGAGAATGTCCTTTGGTCTTCTAGTCAAGGACTTGAGAATTTGAATAAGGAATTGGAATCCAGGGTTGAAGTTCTGGGGAAGGAACTTCTGGCAAAAACATCTGGGATAGAAGAGCTTAAGGCAGACTGTTTGCTGAAGGAAGAAGAGATGGAGGCTCTAAGGGATCAACAAAGGGAATTGAAAACTCAAATTTCTGATCTGCAAAAGTTAAATAGCCAGATGGAGGGAAGTATGGAAGGTATGCAAAGAGAAGGTAGTATTACCTTTGAACAATTGAATATGTTGAGGAATGATATGGTGATGCTCCGAAGTATTACAGAATCCCATATTTCAGCCAACAAGCTTCTTGAAAGGAAATTGCTGGAGCAAGAAAGCTGCATACATGAATTAGAACTCAACATGTCCAAGTTGGAAGAAGAAAATGTACAATTATCAGAACTCATATCTGGCTTTGAAGCTCAACTAAGATATATGACTGATGCAAGGGAGTCTAGCCTTTTGGAAACTCAGCATTCAGAAACTCATATTATGAATCTTCAGGATGAAATCAACAGATTAGTAAACGAAACGAAGGCACAAAAAGTTGATATGAGAAACAAGTTGCAGGACATGGAAAGGCGGTGGTTAGAAGCACAAGAAGAAAGTGAGCTTCTGAAAAAAGCAAATCCAATATTACAGGCTGCAGCAGAAAGTCTTATCAAAGAGTGTAGTTCCCTTCAAAAATCAAATGGAGAGCTAAGGCAACAGAGATTAGAATTGGAGAAGCACTGCAGCGTGTTGGAAGCGGAACTAAGGGAATCACAACATAGGTTCTCTGGGTGTTCAAAGAAGATTGAAGCTTTAGAAGCAAAGTTTTCCTCAATTCTGACTGTTGTCGCCTTAAAAGAGAGAACTCTAGCTTTAGAACTTGATACTATCCATGTTCTGGACAACGAACATAAAGAGAAACTTGATCTGGGAGAGTGCTTGTTGAATCAGATGTACTTGGAGAAGGAAGCTGAAGTTGAGAACCTTCAACAAGAGGTGGCACACCTCAGTAGTCAGATATCTGCATCTCATGATGAAAGGGAGAGAAGGGTTTCAGAAGCTGTCTGTGAAATGCATAATTTACGTGCAGACAATGTGAAGCTAGAAGCAGCTCTTCAAGAAATCAGCGGAAAATTAGAATTGTCCGAGAAGAAGCTTGATACAGTCCGGATGGAATGTGATTCAAAGGTTCTACATCTAATGGGGGAACTTGCTCTTTCCAGACAAAACCATGAAGTTCTTGTAGCTAACCATGAAAAGCTACAGGAGTTGTTGCAAAATGTCAGATGTAATGAAGAAAAACTCCAATGCACTGTTGATGAGCTTGAATTGGAACTGAAGAAAACTGATTTTGAAAAACAACAATTAGCGGAAGAAACTTCCAGCCTTAAAATTCAACTGCAGAAAATCTCACCTTTGCAAGATGAAGTTCTAAGTCTTAAGAGCTCACTCAATGAAATGAAATTTGAGAATCAGAGGCTGGAAGTTTCATTGCAGTTGGTATCAAGGGACTATAAAGAATTGAAGGCTGAGAGAATTCTACTAGTTGAGAAAATCTCTAGCATGAAAAAGACAGTGTCTGAATTAGAGGTTTGCAGATGCAGTAATGTTGCTCTGGAAGAAAAGATTCTGCTGCTTGAGGGAGATCTTACTGCTAGAGAAGCATTATGCGCACAGGATGCTGAGCTCAAAAATGAGCTTGAACAAATAAAAAGGAAAAATAGCCAATTACAGTTGAGAATAAAATGTCTTGAAGAGGAGAAAGAAGAATGCAACGAGAAAGTTCAAGCCCTTGAAGAGGAACTGAAGCAAAAGAACGGAATAAACTCGGTGAATAATCATTTGTCCAGATTAAATGATACAAATACTGCTCATGAAGAACTAATGCCTTCAGAGGTCTGTGCCTGATGCTTTCTTGTTTCTTATCATTTGATTTTAGTATAACTAAATAGTAGTTGGTTTGTAACATTAGTTTCTTAAGCTGCAGGCGGAAGAGAATAAAACTAATCACCTGAGCAAGGATAAAAGTATGCCATCTATGACTGATAAGTTACAACAGTTTTCGAAAGGCGAAGACAGTGAAGGTGTAGCCCACCACATAGAGGTTGTTTTAAAAACTCATTCAGTGCATCATCTTTTTTCACTTGATGAATATTTTTAGAAGATAATTGTTCTTTTTGAAATAGCACTCTCTTATAAGAATCCTTCTGAATTTAATCATTGCATAACTTGCTATTCCTTTTCCTTTCAGGTTAACAATAAACAATATAGTCATAATACTAATACTGAAATGGATATTATTTCAAGGATCCAATTTCTTGAAAATGAACTTGCTGAGGCCTTGGAGGCCAATGATATGTATAAAGCTCAGCTAAAGAGGTGAGTAAAAAAGGAATATGTTCTTGTTCTATAAATTTCTTTGTTTGAATCTGAGTCAGTCTCATGTCCTAGAGATAATTTTTCCAAGTAATAAATTCTGAAACCTCATCAGGAAGTTTTTTTTCAGTTCTTCATCCTTTGGTTGCAGTTTCATGCTTTCTCAACTAAAAGAATTAACTTTCTTGTCTGGAGTTATATTGGATAGATTATTCAATAGTCTGAATTTAACTTCAATAAATAAACTACAACTGCCCGTTAGTTACTCCTGTTGAAATCTTTCCACTTATGATTTATGATTTGTAGTATGTACTTTTAGCATCTCTTTAGATTGACAATCAGGCCACCAAAACACATAACTTTGGTCCAGCATACCAATACAATCCATTTAGCGTATAGATGAAGTTGAGTGTGGTCTTAAAATGAAAACGAATTCATCAACAGTTTCACCGAAACATATTATTATTTCTGCTTCAATGTATTTGTTATGAATGTATTTTTGTACGAGCTGCTCAATTATTCGTTCCCTGAAGATTGATCCTTCGCGTGTCCTTCCAAAATGAAAATTGATGTATATGCTATGCCCATCTTGTTTTTGCTCAAGTACACGTAGCGCCAACAAGGTCTATGATTTTAACTGTAAAGATCAAAATCTATTCTAACTCTAGAACTTAACTACAAGTACTTCATAGTTCTTACTTGACTTGTTATGATGGTATGTTTGCAGTATGCTGTCTGAGGGTCCACTTGGTCATTCTAATGGTACCAAGAAACTTAAACCTGGAGTTAAAGCAACCGGAAAAGGAGAGAATGAACACAAAGTGCATTTACTCGAGGCCGAGTTGATAGAAATTCGTGAGCGCTACCTTCACATGAGTCTCAAATATGCAGAGGTCGAAGCTCAGCGCGAACAACTTGTAATGAAGCTGAAGGCAGCAACTGACCGGAGGACCTGGTTTTAATGGATTTGTAGATAGATTTGTTACTTCTATTGGTCCTCAGTACCCGCACCCCCACCCCACCCAAATATAAACACCACATTTTCACCATTGATACGATTACAATTTTGAGTAGAATATGCAAAATGTATATTGTTGTTGGGCAATGTCTTATGAGATTGCTTGTAAAAAGTAAAAGGTTGGTGGGGGGGGGGGGGGGGGGGGGGGGTTGGTTATGCATGACATCCAGTGCCATTTTATTATTAGTTAATTTTATAAAAAAATAAAAATAAATTAACTAGATCATTAACTTGTGGGCATCTTTTTTCCTTCAGTCATTCTTACTTATGTCATGTATTGATGTTGAACACAAATTAACAATCTATAAACTAGTGTTGATATATATGGAATTACTCTATTGTTTAAATAGCCCACTTGGTTGTCATCTTGATTTGAATGAAACCATGTAGTATATTTTTGTGTAGTATTTTGATATTTAAAAGCTAACGAGAAGGAACTCATTACAAAGAGTATTGCTATACGGAAAATATTCCTATAAAAAATAACTTATGTTAGAAAATAATGCATAAAACAATGAATCATGGCATGCCATGAAAATCTAAAAGTGACCAACTAGAATAAAATGATTTAATTCTTACTTTTGCAAATAGAGGAGTTTACATATCACACTAGTATACAAATCTAATGAAACCACGCATATATGGGTTGTTAACTTGTACTATTATTTGTAAGGATCATCTAAAACAGTATCCATGTTAGTAAACGAAAACTGTCGATCGTAATATAGTCATCCAGATACTAATAAAATTTCCCCGTTCGATTCAACAACTCTGTACTTAGTCATATTCAAAACTTTAAATAGACATGTATTTGATTATCGAAAACCTTCCATTTCTTAAAAGCAATATTATATGCTACAACAATCCCATTTTGTACATACTAGATAGAAAATGACACTTGGTGAAAGGAGAGAATAAGAATTCTATACGACGAACATTTACTTTTCTCTTTCGAAAATAGCACAAATAAATAACCAAGCTCGTCTCTGTTGATGGTAATTTGAGTTCTCTACCTACTACCAATACCAAAAATACGAAAAAAAATTACTTTCCTGAAATTTTATTTACGCATGAATAAATAATCAAAAAACACCATTTGTAATTCCAATTATACAATGCATCAGCATTCCACGTATAACTGGAAAAACGTGGGGATTAAAACACTTTACATAGATGAAACTTGGAGCTTCAGACCTATCGGAACATAGAATACTTCCCCTGAATCTCTCACTCGGTTTCAAATAATTATCTTTTCTTAATTGTCACCCTATCTTTTCACAGTATGGAGTAAGCTCGGATCACCTCAACGATTGGTGCCCGGCACAATGGACATTTCCCTCCACCTCGCACCAACTCATTTGCACATTTTGAACAAGTACACATGTGCCCGCATCTGAAGAAAATAATGACAGAAAGAGGGCAAGAGAGCATCAACAACATAGTATAAGTATAAAATAAACACATCAAATAATAAAAGATCTTCAAATTTTTCAGAAATTTTTAAATTACAATTACCAATTTCCTATATAATGACTTGTGTGTGAATTAAGTTCGTGCCATTTCTATTTCCTGTTTCCAAGTGAATCATTTTTTATTTTGTTTTAATAGATTAAAAAGGATAGTATTTTTGATTTCTTGTTTGGAAGTTTGTGTATGCATATGGTAAAATATAAATGAATGTGCCCTCAACGACACCTACATACAATCTAATTGAATACCTATGCCACAGCCACAGCCACAGCCACAGCCACATCATATAAATACACACACACACGAAAAATACACATACTTTTATTTTTATATATATATATATATATAAACTATTACATATAGTTGTGCATACATAAATAATTGGATAACCAGTCATACCTGTACAGTAGAGAGTCAATTTGGTTATCACAACAAACACAACATGTTCCTTTCCTCACATGACCCCATTTAGAACCATCCTCGGAAGTCTCAACCACTCCTGCAAGATATGTAATTATATTATTCCTTTATCATGATTACTCTAAGTCAATTTCTAAAACTAAACTGGATAGCCAAAGTTATCATAACTTATAACTATGGTTTGAAAGAAAATGAAACAGAAGGTAAAATATCTGAAATCTTCAAGGAGAGGCAGGAGCTTTATCCTTCTATCCTATTAAATATGTTCCTTACAACAATATAACAAGGATACTTGTATTTAATTACTAATTAGACCTTGTCCACCAGTTGACCGATTCAGAGCAGCAGAGACTTCCTGTCTGACCGAGCGTTGCAGCTCCAGTTGCATGTCCATGCAAGCCTCCAACATCCTCTGCATGTGGCTCATACCTTGCTGAAGCCTTGTCATGTCTGCTCTTAAATCATTGATCATCTCCCACTCCTACCAAATGACCATCAACCCATTGAGTTACTTTCAAAATGCAGAAACAAATGTGTATTGGCCGACACATAAAGGCATAGGAAAAAAAGATATTAAAAGTTGATCCTTTCAGTCGAGGTTGTTATAGAGTCCAACATCATAAGACATGGAGGTTTGAGTATTGCTCTCTCACCAAGCGTGGCACTAAGAACTTAAATTGGTCTGTAAAAGGTGCTCAGTAAAAGGTACTCAGAATAATTAATCTGATAAATTCCATGTATGGCTCAAGCCCCTATGGCACTTGCATGTCTGAAATGCTCTAAAACTCCCATTTTAAACCGAAGATTTGAATGGCTTGATAACACAAAGACAGTTATTTTAGAGTGAACATTAAAGTAGAATATAGTGCTCAAATATTAACATAATTATCATGTTCCATATTCTGGTAAAAAAAAATCGAGCATGGTTTAGAAGAAAAATGATAATTCATACCATGCCAATTGTCCACTAAATTCTCTACCATGAATGGAGGTAAAGGTCCTCTATGGTGACTTATTAAGAAACAAAATAAAAGATGAACTGCACCCAGAAATAATATGTTAAACAAAGCAGAGGTGCTCATTTTCCATAGTACACTAATACAACCTTTTCAAACCAAAAAATATCAGGAGGGTAATGTTATGCCTGACACCAATGAAGAGAAAATGTCCTCAGGAAGTAGGAAGGAAACCACTACCACTTTGTAAATTTATACTTTTGAGAGTGCTATAGGAAGATGATGAGTGGGAAATATACCCATGAATCGGATGCTTTTGGACTTAGTTTTATGCTTGCTTTAAGTAATTTTAGTGCATTTTATTTGGTTTTATGTTATTTTGTAGGAATAGGCAAAGAAGGGGCAAATCTGGAAATTCTCGTTGAAGAGTGACAGTTTCGTAAATAAGTTGAAGTTGAATGATGGGACATTCGTTTTGTGAAAGATTTGAATGTTGGGGCATTGGAAGGCAGAATGTGGAAGAATTTATTTTGCAACTGGGTCAAAGTTTGATGATTCCTAGTAGGGTTTGGATGCTCTAATGCCTACTTTTTGCATGGGAATTAATAGTAGTTTTGGAAAATGAATTGTATTATAGTAGTTTACTAAAATTAGGATACTATGCATGTAATTCTAATTTGGATTGTAATTCTTTTAGAGTTATGAAAATTAGGAGGCCTATAAATACATGTTAAAGGGCTACTAGATTAATTAATCTCTTTTATCGCGGCGGCTAGAATTCAGAGATGAAGGTCTAGTGCAAAAACACTTGTTAACACCAATGGAGGCACGTAATTGAAGGAGGCTTGGCAATGGAAATCTTCATAAAGAGTTTTTCTTCTTTATCTTTTCTTTGATACTTGTATTATCCTTAGATGTTAAATAATATTTGAAAAAGTTTAATTTATGTGTTATGAATTAAACTTCTATTTGTTTAAATTAAATTGACTTTATATGAAATTGATATTTGAAAAATATTAGAATAAATCCTCATGAGAAAGATACTTTACTTACACTTTATTACTTGTTGACCGTGTATACTTGCACGTATTTATTGATTGCAAAATCAACCAACAAGTTTTTGGCGCTGTTGTCGGGAAATTATTTTTCTGATATTGTTTTCAATCAAGTTGATCTAAATTTAAACTTGTATTTTATTTGTTTCTTTTTAATTTTTGCATGCGTTTTTCGATTGCGATAAATAGGCTGACAAGATTGTAAGTAATTGCGGGACTTGAACAAGACTTGGCGTAACCGCGTAAGCTGAGGCCCAGTACTGTTTATTGTTATCGATTGCAGAATTGGACTAACAAGACTGTAAGTAATTGCAAGACGTGTACAAGACTTTGCGCAAGCTGGGGCCTTACTCTCCGATTTTGCAAAACACAGTTTTATTTCAATTTAAAAAAAATAGTAAAAAAATAAAATAAAAATAAAAAGCATATAAAAAAATATTTAAAAAAACAAAAATTGCATGTTAGGTAGGTTTAATAATAAAAAGTCTCCAAATGCACCAACTCGGAAATTTTAAGTTCACCCAAGTTCAATCTCCTATGTTTCCAGTGTTTCACCCCCCAGATATGGAAGACGAGGACTAGGACGACGATGAGATGGATGACGATGAGGAGGATGATGCTTGAAACCCCAGGGAAGTCCTTTTGTTTTGTTTTTAATTCTTCCTATTTCTTTTACACCGAGGACATTGAAATCTTTAAATTTGGGGTACTTAAGATATTAGTTTGTTATTTTTGCGTAGTTGCATATTAGTTTGCGCTGTAATAAATTGATAAAAAAATGAAAATTTTAAAAAAAAAAACTTGATCCAGTTGTGCATATTATTGTTTTTGCATATACATCGCATTTAGGGTAACTTAAGCATGATGAGATATGAAATCCGTATGATGGCCGATGATAAGAATTTTGTGAATTAATAACTAGAATGAATGGGATAATGATAGTTGAGTTAGCTCATGAATATTGTTAGCCTGCATTATTGGAAATTGTGAGTTTATTTGCACTTATTCAACATGTTGAGCTACTTATGGTTTAGTTTGAACTGAAAAAGAATATGGCTTAGGAAATATAGGAAAACCCTCTATGGCTTAGTTTTAACTTGTATCTAGTATTTTGGAAATTATTTATTAAAAAAAATAGAAAAAAATGCAAAAAATAGAATAAACTTGACTAGTTGTCGTTGTGGCCTCTATTACTCGAACAAGTAAGTCATTAGGAGTGTCTCTACACTTAATGCCCTAAAGTCAATTGGCTTGAGAGTCATTGGTCGAAAGTTCGCTACATGGATAACTTTGAAAAACCTAATAAAGATTAACATTGCACAATTCAAGAGAAAAAGAAAATATATATATAGAGAGAGAGAGAGAGTATAAATAATCACTTGGCTATTTTGGTTTTGTGGCCTTTGTTACTCGGGTTATTAGATCTGTAGGAGTGTCTTAACACATAATGCCCTAAAACTAATTGGTTTGGGAGTCATTGGTCAAAAACTCGATACATGGTAGCTTTGAAAAGCCTAAGGAAGCTAAAACATTATAAAGTCGAGGCAAAAAAAAGAGAAAAAAAAAACAGAATAATAAAGTTTTCGGAATACAGGGTATCTAAGTTATAGAGGTGAAGTAAAATTGCTTATATCTGTGTTTATCTTTCTTTGAGCCATATGATTCATGAGTTCGACTGAGTTATGATTGATTGACATGTTAAGACGCACATTGTGGATTGAAAATAAAGTAAGTTGGCGATATTTTTGAGTTTTGACTTATGCTTGAGTTTGAAAATTCATTTGAGTTATAGTTAAGAATCTTTGAGGCTATTTACAGATATTTGTGTTGATTCATGCTTGAGTTGATAGAATCATGATTGTTAGTTGCATTCATTCTGTTTTATTCATTTGTGTTGCTTGAGGACAAGCAATTGCTTAAGTTTGGGGGTATTTGATGAGTGAAAAATATACCCATGAATCGGATGCTTTTGGACTTAGTTTTATACTTGCTTTAAGTAATTTTAGTGCATTTTATTTGTTTTTATGTTATTTTGTAGGAATAGACAAAGAACGGGCAAATCTGAAAATTCTAACTGAAGAGTGGTGGTTTCGTAAATAAGTTGAAGTTGAATGATGGGACATTCGTTTTGTGAAGGATTTGAATGTTGGGGCATTGTAAGGCAGAATGTGGGCAAATTTATTTTGCAACTAGGTCAAAGTTTGATTATTCTTAATAGGGTTTGGATGCTTTAATGCCTACTTTTTGCATGGGAATTAATAGTAGTTTTGGAAAATGAATTGTATTATAGTAGTTTACTAAAATTAGGATACTATGTATGTAATCCTAATTTGGATTGTAATTCTTTTAGAGTTAGGAAAATTAGGAGGCCTATAAATACATGTTAAAGGGCTACTAGATTAATTAATCTCTTTTATAGCGGCGGCTAGAATTTAGAAATGGAGCTCTAGTGCAAAAACACTTGTTAACGCCAATAGAGACAGGGAATTGAAGGAGGCTTGGCGATGAAAATCTTCATAAGAGTTTTTCTTCTTTATCTTTTCTTTGATACTTGTATTATCCTTGGATGTTAAATAATATTTGAAAAAGTTTAATTTATGTGTTATGAACTAATCTATCTGTTTAAATTAAATTGGCTTGATATGAAATTGATATTTGAAGAATATTAGAATTAATTCCTCTTGGGAACGATACTTTACTTGCACTTTATTACTTGTTAACCGTGTATACTTGCACGTATTTATTGATTGCAAAATCAACCAACAGAAGATCACTTACAAGTTCTGAGCGATGATCACTTACAAGTTCTGAGCGATGCATGGTATGACGAGACCAGCTAGAATGATGCAAATCCTGATGCCAAATAGGCTGTGGTGGGGGCACTGGAGGAGATGGTAGTACCAGTGAAGGTCTACCAATAGCATCATGATGATCATCGTTCTGCTCATCCCTCTGCTGATCCTGATCCCGCTCTGGTGAAGCAGGAGTAGGTAAGTTTCTATGCAGATCCCAGTCGATGGGAGCACGACCCTGCCTTTCCACATATGACTGAATTAATTGGTCCAGACTCTCACGAAAACCACTACGCAGAAGATTAGAAACACTTCGCCTACAGACAGCAGAAAATCTCATTTAATAATATTTTAAAGCAAAAGACCACAAACACATACAACTATGACAACAAAGACGGTATATCCTTTTAGAAAAGTCTAAGACCTGCTTAAAAGTTCCCTGAGTTCCATACTGTAGACATTATCATCATCAGGAGGATGAAATCTGTTAATTCTTCTAACTGGAACAGAACGCCGTATTCTTGGGGGATCAGAAGGTAGTCCTTCTGACCAATTTTCGGTAGCTCCCTGAGAGGCATCCTCATGCCAAACCTCACGGGTTCCCTCATGACCAGCTTCTCCATCATTTCCTGAAGTTTCCTGGGGCCAATTGGTAACTGGATTTTCCTGCCAACTCCTATCCATATCTACAGCAGTACCCACTCTCCGTTCATTGAACTCATTGAAAGTTGGCTGTTGCCAGTTTTCTCTATCATCTTCAATTACTTGCTCCTGCCAGTCTCCTCCTTCACTAGCAACAACTTGTAAATTTATACTTTGGACGGCTATGTTGCCTTCCAAATTTCTATCAGATGACTGATGAATATCACTTTCCTGAATCCTAAGTTGTGGTTGCTCGTTGTTTTCATGTTGAACCTCCTCTGAAGGGTTTGTGTGAGTCTGATCACTTCTATAATCAGTGTTGTTATTGTTAGCTGAGGTTTCAGAATGGCTGCCTACTTGACCACGAACAATATTTTCTAATCTGGAACGGAAACCGTTCCTGGTTGAGATAAGAGATAAGCATGTTATTGGGTAACACTTTTAAAAATCTTACACAAAATAAAAGGAAAACTTACAAACCAAAGGAATATAGACGTCTTCCAAAAAAGTATATCAAAAATCTTCTGACTAATTAAGGTTACATCAACCAACAACCATCAAAAGGCAGTTCGTTCTCAAGAACACGAATCAGTTAAAGAAACAACATAACTATAGTTCAGGTTGGAAAATCAGATCTAGGCAAAGTAAAACAGATCTGTCATATATTCCAAACACCCAGCTGAAGTAAAATCAAAGGATTAGTGGATCAGACGAAGGGGCATTACCAAATAATTAACAAAAGCCAAGAGTAAAAACAGTTGGGCAAGTCCGACACTGATACTTTGGCGTGGTAGCTGAGTCTTAAGGCCAATATCATGACCTAGTCTAGATATAGCACATTGTAATGGCTTTGTTAGCTGGTAACACATCCTCACCACACCATGAGAACATTACCTATTATGAATATATGTGGAAGAGACAAGTAGAAGCATTCAAAAGGCATGACTAGGACTAGGATGCTTTGAAGATTCAAGGCTCCATTTTGAAACATGTTAGATGATGGGGTGTCAAATTAGAACTTTCTTAATCTTATTTTAGGTTTTTGGAGCCTTTCCAATGTATATTTTAAAAATGTAATAAGTTCTCTAATTGTTTTAAAGTCTAGTGAGTAAGAGATGCATGGATATGCTGGACATGGATCATAGTAGTGGCCCATTGTCTTCTCTTATTTAACGTTTAGAAAGTTTTATGGGTTTAGGATGCCTACAAGTATTTATAAGTTAAGTTATATTTTCTAATGATGACTGATGAAATAATACAAACTACAAACTCTACCAGCATATGTGCTTTGGATTGCGAGAAGAATTTCTAACCCTAGACGAGATGCCTATGGTATTCTGGGAGTGATTTATGAGATTAATAATTCTTCCTTGCTTTATTACTCCCTCAGTTCTTAAAAAAAGTCTCATTTTCCAATCTTTTTTGTTCCTAAAAAAGAGAGTCCCATTTCTTTTGATGGTAATATAAAATGGCATAATGTCTTCCAAGTTTACCATCACAATTTTAATATCATGCTATAATACTAAACTAACACTCAATAAATTAGGGGTAAACACAAAACAAAAATATATCTTTAAAATTTGAAAATGTAGCAAATAAAACTCTTTTTTTGAAACGGAGGAAATAATTCTTATGTAATTAACACCTTGCTCAGATCTGATAATCAACTTTATAACCAAAACAATTCGTGATTCTCAAACCTTGAACATCCTTATCAAACAGCCTTGTTCACATTCCCCATAACAGCATAGTAGTCACGGCGCCAAGGCGGGATGCGGCGGTAGTTGACCGCCAGGACGCCTAGGCGATAAGACGCCCGCCATGGCGTCCGTATGACGACAAGTCGTTAACAATGTGCAATTTATACATTATTTATTTTATTTCAAAAGTATATTACACAATAAAATTTTATATACACTAAAACCCAAAACATAATAACTAACACAGTCTCAACTCTGTTTTTAGTCATAGCTCAAGCAAAGTCATCAACTATGAAGTCATTTCCATCTCCCTCACGAGCATTACTCTCATTCTAAGGAATAGGGTCATGGGTTAGGTTAAGGTCATGGGATGAGTCACTTGCGTAATTGAAAAAGTCAATGGGTTATGATGATTCATGGTAAAAAATGACTTAATCACTTAACTTGGGCCTGCTACCAATGCGTGAGCCTTGGCGGTTCGGCGTCCAAGGCGTTGCCTTACCCTTCTCCAATGCCAGGACGCCTAGTCGTCGCCTAGACGACGCCATAACAACTATGCATAACAGTCCTAAAACTTCCTTGTTTTAAGTACTTAAACAAGCCGGGCCCGATCCTATCCATACCTATTACAAGTTGCAGACCCAATATTCTTATCCACCATTATTTTAGCCTTTAAAATCAGATCCAAGCCTAAAATAAATATTTGAATCAGTCCTAGCATCAGTTTTATACATCTCAACTCAAGGAAGGTGATTCTGCGCTTCTCCTACATCACTAAAGTAATGTCACGGTAATTGTTTGCAAGTCCTGCTGTGGAGCCATATCAGTCAATATGTCTATGGATTGGCCACTACTTTGAACTATACAGTAGTTTAGCTAAAACTATTGCCTATAATATTGAAATGTGGAAACGTAATTCTTGAAGTCGATGTTGAGTACGTGAATAAGGTTATGTAGAGCCTGATTGAGCATTACCAGAGCAATAAGTTAATCACTAAATCAGTAATTACCACATGGAGTTTGTGCTTGGTTCTATACAAAAGTACCAAGAAAATCTCTCACACGGATCACCTGGACGAGCTAAAATCCCACTGCTGAACTACTCATAACATTTAACCATTTCTTGCTAACAATTTTCAAAATTTCTTCCTTAGTAAAAGTTGACACCACCTCTAGAATGACTGGAGCGTGAATCCCTTATTTTCATCCAAAAACTGGCTGTCAAAGAATGTTGAAAACAATCTAGCACTAATTTATATACAACCAGTATAATTGAAATGCATTCTTAGAAGTTACAACTTTTTATGTCATTATTTAATTGCTACTTCGATATTTTAGTTAATTCTCTTCATTGTGTCCTGATGTTTAACTCATTTTCCATATCACAACACAATGCTACAAACAAGTCTTAACAAATACACATATAAGCGCAGCGCAGCATGCAGAAGTCCAATATATTGGTTCTGTATCACACTACCTTTCACTACATTATTACACAAAAGTAAAAATGTTTTATAAAGTTATTACATAATTGAGCTAAGCCTAGGAGGTAGTTTATGAGGAAAATAATAACCTAGGGCTAGGAGATAATTTAATCATTGATTAATATGGTAAAATTCATTACACCTACATTTCACCCAAATAAACCATCAGATAATAAATTAACCATTTAACCAACCCTGCACCCCCTGGTTTAGCATCACATGCACACACTCACTCATTCATAGACGGGGAGAAAATATATTAATTTTTTAATAAAAAACCAGCGAATCAGAATGTTTAGTTAAACCCAAACCCAATTGTCAAATAGGAACCAAGTGACATTGTGATAGAATTTTATTATAGAATGGTTATACGACAAGTGTTTTTATTTTACAGGCTCAAAGTCTCGCATTGTAATGAGAACATTGCAACTTTATGGCAACTAGATTAGCACTAATGTCAATTTCAGCCATAAAACATTTCTTTCTTTTTAGATATGTTGTACTTCTAACTGAAAGTTTCTGGCAGATGGTTCACTACCTCATACCATCATAACAGAAGAAACCTTTAGACAAATATGTCCAAACAATATGGTGACACCAGAATGGCAAATGTTAGCAAATGGAAACTAAACTAAGGGATTAATTTGATGCATGTGAAATGGTAGGACTGCGAGACTAGGTGATGGAGACTCACAAGCCCAAGGAAGAATAAGATTAAAAAACTCAGCATCTATGGGTTAAGTTTGAAAGATTTTTTCAGCTATTCCTAAGTTTAATTTGATGTTACTTTCATTATATATATTTTGAGCTATATATAATAGTCAGAGAGTCTTTTAGTATCAAAACTTTAAGTGGTTCGAGTCTTTAGAATGGTCAAAAGACTTTTATAACACAAATAAATAATTATCAGAGGCACTCATTATGCAAGAGAAAAGTGCTACCAAAAGGAAAAATGTTGAAATTCCCTTAATACATGGTTTGATTAAATATATTCATACCTCAAACCAGAGACTGTGTGGCGTTGCCTTAACTGAACTAATTCACTTGTAGCCACCGAAGGCGGCCTCTCATCCTCTACAGGTCTTTCATTTCGCAAGAATCTGCCTCTGAGTAATGACTGCAAAAATATGTATACACTTTAAGTTATGATTGTACATTTGGCCCAAAACATCTACAAAACAAAACTCAAGTATACAAATAATTCACAGGGCTAAAAGGATTTTATTTCATGAAAGTCACAGTGCTAATATGGAACAAGAACATTGTGAAAATGAAGATATTTCAGTCCCAACTTTAAATTTACGAGTAATTATTTCACATACACCACATGCTATAGAAACCCATAATACATTTCAGAGCATTTAGCATTTCTTACCGTTAGATATTGTAAATAAAGATATAGCATCGGCCCAAGTTCCCTGGTTGAAATCTGACCCCCATATTAGAGCATCGCTATAATCCTACTACATAAACCTATAATTCCAGAAAAGACCTCAAACATATTTTCAGAAAACATGTCATGGTATAAATGAAGGTTCAGTAACATCAGAAATTACCAATGAATCAAACACACACATTTAAGACCAACAGGTTACCGATCAGAATATAGAAATTATTGAAAAACTCAGACGACTCTGCGGGTGAATGTTGCCTAGTCACTCAAAAGTAAAATATTATTTTCCTTTATTTTCTTATATATATATATATATATATATATATAAAAATTTTTTTTTTTTTGATAAGTGACTACTTGGTGAAAATGTACCAAGATGTTATGAACTCAGGTTGGTTACCTACTTACCTAGCTCAACCTCCACTACACATCAAACGGGTAAAAATTTTAGGAAAAAAGAACATTATTTCTCCCTTAGTCAGTTAGTCTAACTAGAAATGTTACAAAACCACTTGCCGATAGTCCATATTGTAACTTAAAGTTCAGAAGTAACTTGCACTGCAAAAAATAAAACTAGAACTTCAATGTCGACTTTTTTACGAAGAATACCTAACACAAAGACACTAATTTATATCGAGTATTTCTACCACAACAGGAAAATTTTAGTATCTGTAAACATCAAAGTCAAATAAACATGACAAATGTCAAGCAACTGACCTGGATGCGGCTGCGATGGGCAAAATCAGACACAGCCCTATGCTCCATCAAACCCTGAAGTTCCCTTTGTCTTTCCCTTTCAATCCTCACAAGCAAATCAAGTACAGCTTGTCTTCCACGCAACCTCAGCATGTCCCTGCGAATATGCTCGGGCTGACCTTCATCATGGTCAGTAATCGATCCTTCATGAGGTCCCTCAACTTGAGCACCAGGTGTTGCAACCTGTTCCTCCCTCCGGCCACTACGTGCTCCTCTTTGCTGACTTGTCATTTGAACCCACTCCCTCACAAGCCTCACTCTTTCACGCTCAGTTTCACCAAGCCATTCTGCTCTTGGACTATCACTCCTCTGCGCAACATTTGGTGAAGGATCACTGATGCCACTCTCCATCCATCCCCGAACAATATGCCTGACCCTCTCCCTCTCAACTTCACCAAAATCAGGAGATTGTTCACGACTAGAACTGTCATGATCCCGGCTCTCATTGTGTATTTCCATCTGATCATGTGACCAAGTTCCATAATCGTTCTCGCTTTCACTAACATCCTCCAAACTACCCCGGTTTTCACTTTCTCGGCTTTCAGGCATATTCATAGTTGAAACATTCGTGTTAGACTCCACACTTCTCTGCTGTCTCAGTCTTTCCCTGACCCTTACCCGGGCACGATTCAGCACGTGTTCATCCTCCAATTCCCTCCACATCTGCAAAATGGATGATGCCTGAGTGCTTGGTCTCTCCACATTACCCTGCCTCCTTGACGTTGGAGACTGAGACTCTCTCAAGAACGAAGAATCAAGCATAGAAACAGTATGTAAACCAGCAAGTGCCATCAACTCCGATTCACGATTCCTCCTCTCAATTGTAGTAATCATCTCCTGCGCTTGTCGGGCTGCCCACCTGCTCAAAATCCGTGAGTGGCGCCTCCTAGCAGCAGAAGACTCGGCCAAATCATCCCCATCGAGGTCCGACCTTCTCCTCCTTCTCACAAGCTGGTCACCCTCATCATCCTCGTCCTCAGTATTACGAGTAGAGCTACACGATGCATAAGACATACACTCATCCAAGTGCCCCCTCATAAATTCCTCAAATCCGCGCTCAAAATCAACACGAGCGTCAGCTGTGCTCTCAGGCTTCTGCTGCAATTGCTGTCTTAAATCGGTCATTTTCACCCACTACTCCTTGCCCCCCACAAACCACCACCACACAGAATTATTATCACCAAAAAGCCCCTACTTCAAACCAACCAACAAACAAACAAAATAAACACCTTTTATCTAAACCTAAAAACCAAATGTTCCATGATATACACAAAAATGACCCAATATTACAAACATTTACCCTAACCCCAATTCGATATCACAATTCAGAGGATTCCTACAAAATCAGTGCCTCAACGGGAACTCATCGGTACTTACACACATATCACCTGATCAAAACAATCAAATATCAAATTCGTATTCTTCAACAAATAACACACAATTCAATACACAATAAAATTCCGAATCAAAAACTAAATCAGATCGAGACCCATTAAAAAATACGAATCAAAATTCAATACAGATGAAGTAAATATCGATTGGGAACATTTGCACAAAAGGAAATCGAAATTGATGAAAAAACATACCCCTAAAGAGGTGTCTTCTTCTATATAGTGTTATGAACAAATAAATAAAGCCCTATTTACCTATACAAACACATTATTATACAAAGAGAGAATAAGGATATCAGTAGAAGAAATTTCTTAAGGAGAAATAATGGTGCGGATTTATAAACAACAATAGGGAAGAGAGAGAAAGAGAGGAGACCACTATTTTTTAGGAGAGAGATCTCATTAGAGAGTGTAATCTAACAAAACTATAGATATAAAATGGAATAAATAAATACAATGATATAAAAACAATAATAAAAACGAACAACAAAAAATAATATTATCCCCATGATTTTTCAGCTGTTATGTTTAAATTAAAAATAAAAATATTTTGGTATTTAAACTCTTTGAATATATTTTTAAAGAGTAAAGATTTAGTTCAAAAATATTTTAGTAAAGCATCAAATTTGTGCTTGGGTTAAAGAACTTTTTGATAAAAGCACAAAGTATAAAATTATTTCAAAAGTTTTAGATTTAGAGTCCGTTTAGCGGAGTTTATGGATGGACAAAAATCATTTTTAAATTAAAAATAAAAATATTTTAGATTTGATAACTCTCTTAAAACGATTTAAAATAGTAGAGTTTTGAGCTCAAAAACAATTCTAGTTAAAGTAGAAAATTTGTGCTTTTGACTAAAGCACTTTTAGTAAAAGCACAAATTATAAATTTATCCTTGCATTATTAAAAAGAAATAAAAATGCATACCACATAATTATTCTAAGTGTGACACCCCAAATTCGGGTATTTTATTTTTACAGAATTTGGTGTTCACTGTCCAATTAAATCACATCTAACTACCGATAAATAAGAATATAAATGAAACTCACAACTTAAATAGAAATCCTCTCCTAAAAGGGTTACAACATCATAAATAAATCTCAGGTTGTCTAACCTTAAATACATCAAATGCAGAAACATAACAAAATTAAATAAGTCTTATACATAAACATTCGCAAATAATAATTAACAAGTCTTCATCACTTGTCCATCTTGTCTTTGCCCTTATTAGTGGACGGCTCGTCAATTATTTCAAGTTTAGCTGCAATGTTATTATGCAAGAGTGAGCAAATAATTGCCCACAAGTATAACAATAACAATAGTAATAACATGAGAGTAATCAATGAATTCTAAATGATAAAAAATTTGACTTTTGAATCAAGATTAGAAAACAAGATCAAAAGTACATCCAAGGATCGCAAGACCATGAACTATGTTATAGGTTAATAAGTATTTCTACTTAAACCTTTAACAGTCGTTAGACTATACGAACCTTCCTTCTCGTATTAAGGGGGATCATTCTTTCGTACTATATATTGTTGTGACGCCCCCAGAATAGGTCCAATCAACCCAATCCTTTCTGAGTCATCAAATACATGGTACAGAATTCAAATACAATCTTTTATATCACACGGTTGTGCAAAATACGACCACACAACTGTAAATGTCAATACAAATATATAAAAAATATAAACATTCAAACTAAGTCCTCATTACAATTATTATCACACTATTTTATAAAAATAGTGAGGACTACTACTGCTCTAACTCGGACCATCACTCTGTCCCCCGACTAGCCCCTGCAACATTCTCATTTTTTGAAGAGGACAATAGATGAAAAGGGTGAGCTCAACTAGCCCAGTAAAGAATATTATGACTAAGATAATAAAAAATAAATTATCGTTAGTCTTCAACAAATCGGATAAAATAATATGGACAATAATTTTTAGATCAACAACTGCAACAAAAATAACAATATATCAGAAGAGTTAAGTAGAGAATGATGTCTACTATCTTCTATGATTTAAAAGTCCATCATCAATATTTTATCCCAGTCAATCAATATATATCTCAAATCAAATATTCATCTTTGCACTACAGGGCAAATATATTCATTTGTATCATCAGTGGTCATGTTCATCTCAACACCTGTCATCTTTGCACTACGGGCCAAAGATATTCATCAGGTAATCATTCATCTTTGCACTACAGGCCAAAGATATTCATCATATAACATTTATATTTGCACTACAGGCCAAAGATATTCATCAATAATCATTCATCTTTGCACTACATGCCAAAGATATTCATAAAATAATCATTCATCTTTGCACTACAGGCTAAGGATATTCGTTTGTATCACCATTTAAGACTGAAGATGATGAAAAATATTTTAAAGAACGAATCCAACGAGATAAAAGACAAAAATTAGGGATTCGTAAATCAGTTTATCCAAGTTCAAAAATAATCCATAATAATCAATTGTGGAGCAAAATTCAAGAATGAAGTTCAAAACATGGATCCAATCAAAGATAGGAACCATAACAGACAACTTGGACAAATAATTTTTTTTTTAATTTTTCTGTGAATAGTACCGTATTCGTGAATAGTGTCGTATACGTGAATAGTAATCTCGACATGAAAAAGTTAGAGATTTCATAAGAAAAATCATACTTCGTGAATAGTACTCGTGAATAATACCGTATTCGTGAATAGTGTCGTATACGTGAATAGTGCCATATACGTGAATAGTAGCCCCGACGAAAAAGGTAAAAATTTCATAAGAAAATTCATACCAATATTTCGATGAAATGATATTAAAAGCAATAACATCATTTACAAAAAAAATAGCATCCCTTACCTCAAAAGAACAGTACTTCTGACTGGAATATCAAATATACAACTGAAGGAAACTTGCACTGAATAGTAAAACTCAAAGTATCAAAATACTCACAAAAATACGCTCGATATTATAGAGAAAGAAACTTCTGATTCTGGTGTGATTTTCAATTCTTATCTAAGCACCCTATTTATAGAAAAATGCTTAGAACGCCAAAGCAGAAAATTTAATAAAATATTATTTATTTATTTTCTTTTTCTTCACACACCACCTGTAGCCATTCTTGGAAATTTTTCCTCCAGCAATCAGTCAACAAAAGTTAAGAGTAGGGCCCACCCATTCTAGAAGAATTCTCCAACAAAAATCAATTTAGACCCAATATTTCAAAACTTTAATAATTCATAATAAATAGTCTTTTATCAGAAAAATACGAATTTTATGTCCATTCAATAGAAAATTTAATTCTCTACAACTTTGTAGAAGAAAGTTTTTTCAAATTCCGAACGAAAAATGACTGAAATTCACATACGGATGATTTTTCACACCAAAATATTGATAAAAATACATCAATACTAATTTCTTCATTTTATATCCACATAAAATAAATATTTCCTTATCATATATATCAATAATTAATTATTCACAAATAATATTAAAGAACTACAATATTGACAACCAAGTCGTTTCCAAGAAAGAGGGGGCCTTCCGACAAGGATTTCTCTTTACTGACGCGCAATTAAATAACCCCACCTAGACAGAACTTCCTTAGACATTGTCAATAATGCTATCTAATAATATTATTCAAATAATATGAATTATTGATCTGATAATGGGAAATACTGTGCAGTAGCAATTATTGAATTAACAATAATATAAAAATACTGTGTAATACTGTGTGCTACTGTGCAACAACGCGTATTACATAATTTTAACCACTGGGTATTCCAACAGTGTTAACGGTAATCGTTACGCCGTTATTATTAAAAAACTCATTCGTGTTATTTTTTTTATCCGACAGTTTTTCGTTATGGGGCCCGCAAATGGCTGCGTCGTCGTAAGAATATTCTCCAACAGCAAGAATATTCCATGACCAAGCGAATATTCTCCGACAATAATGAATATTTTATAACCACTTGCTTATTTAAAATATTTGCGTATTTTACCCATAACTTACCACATTAATCAAATCAACCCCTTACTATATCAAAATAATAAATAGAGAAAATTCAATTTTATTCATAAAAGTTGGGGTCTTACAATTGTGCACAAACATCTTAACGCTATCGCGTAAAATAATCCCCTATAATAGGGTTGTTCACCTCAGTTTTGACATAAGAGTCTGCACCAAAGGAAGTTTAGTTTGGATAAATTTCAATAATAGTTCTAGAATTTAGAACGCTCATCAACTATGGACTAGTCGAATTAATAAGGGTTCACTAGCCATTCAAGGGTTCGATACAATAATATAATCGATATTTAAATCAAAGATTGAATCTCAACTATATGCAATTGAATAAACATTGTATAGCCGAAGTATTATTTCAAAAGAGTTAGAACATCTCATTTGAAATCATGAACTTGAATAATTTAAGCTTTGATTAGCTAGAAATAAGAGTAAGAACTCGCTCAATATAAGAATAGGGTTTAAGAACTTGCTCAATGAAAGTTTAGAGTTAGAGAACTTGCCTCGTGCGTAGATTAAACAATTTACTACCCACGTTCTCCAATTAACCCTACATACTATTTAAAGTCACAATACCAATTAATTATAACACAACTAACATCATAAATATACTTTCTTTATACAAACCACATACACAAACCTTAATTCTAAAACACATTATTAAACCTCACGAACAATGAGTTTAAGTACGCATTCAACTTATCAATTAATTACTTGAAATCATCATTGACATGTTACTAATCTGTTTTAACATCTCATTATATGATTAATACATTTTCATGTTCATTAAATAAGATTAGATTAACATTCCCATAAATTGTACATTGAAATAACCATTTCTGGGCAAATTTGCTACCCGGCGCTGCAGCGCGACCAAAAGGCCCAACGGCCGGTGCTGCAGGCGTGGCCAAACCATAAGGCATAGGCGCTGCTTGTTAGGTTTGTAAGATCAAATTAGCATGCAACAATTACATACATAGCAGCGAAAGTGTAAAAATAAAGTTTTAAAAGTTTACAAATCATGAACTCGGATCATCATTTATGTGCAATTATTAATTCAATCTAAAGAGATGAAGAACAAATCATACCCTTGAAGATTCGTGCTTCCACAGGTACGAGTTCAACTCCAATCATAGAAATATTAAATCCTTGAAGATTCGTGCTTCCTCAGGTACGAGTTTAACTCCAATCCTTTTCTTGTTCAACTTGAATCTACCAAGTGTGATTCATTCCTTTGATCAACGTCAGCCACCTAAGTGTGGGGCCTCTAAAGGTGATCCACCAAGGATGAATAGATATTAAGAAGGTGGGTTATTGGCAAAACCCTAATTTTCTCTCTCTAGAAAAAGTGTAATTTCCCAACAATTTAGAATTGCATTAGTCCTTAATCAAAATAAGACTCCTCTTATTTATAGATGTAGGCAACCCTCCTAAACATAATAGGATTAAGGTTTCATATTAATTAATTAAACTCTTTTAATTAATTAGGCTTCCTAAACTTATTAGAAACAATTAATTAAACTTTTTTAATTAATTTACCTCCTAATCTTATTAGGAATATGTGAGAGTACATTTATTAATTAATTTTCAAACTCCTTTAGGAATTCAAATTAATAATAATAGTAATAATAATAATAATAATAATAATAATAATAATAATAATAAGACTCCTCTTATTAATTTATATTTAATATTTCTAAAATAATAAATAATAAATATTAAGCTATTTAATTTATTCTATCACCATAGATTAAATTAAATACACTTAACTTATTATTATGATTATGCAATTTGCTTCTTAAATAAATATTCATCATTTTATGATGTGACCCTTTAGGTTCTCCATATTAAATCGGTTGTGAATAAATTAATTAGAATAATTTTAATTTTATTTAAATAAATAAATTAACTATTAATTCATTTAAATAAATATTTATTCTACAATAAGGGTAAACATCCTTAGCGCTCAACGACTTTTCAGATAAAATAGATTTCAACATTAATCATAAAAGAACCTTTGAGTAAATAGTTACCGTATAATTCATTCCTTCTACCATACAATATCCCAATTAAGTATAAGACATGAATTTACTATTAAGTCTTATTTTATTTAATTATATGTATTCCGATCCTAAATGCACAAACTCTGATAAATGCAAATTAGAAACTACTTTTTAATTTCATTCTAACTTGGCCAAGGACTACTGAGTTGTCATTTATCGAATCACATAGGACATTCACTTCTTTTACTAGAAGTGATAGATCCTTTATTGACCATTCATTATCTTCATGTATAATTAATTATACCAAAACATACCCTTCGATATACCCTTAGAGTCTTAAGGGATATGTCAAAGTATAACTCACTATACATAAGATACTATGATGAACTCAAGTCTAAGGATTACTTGTACTACTATCATTAAAAGAATTTCTATTGATAGACAAGTAAAACTGTAACGATTGAGAATTTTATATGTTAATTGCAAATATTTATTGAAGTAAATAAATATTTTATGGAATTTAATTGTGAAGATAAATAAATAAATTGTGCGATTGTTGTGGACAATTTAATTAAGTGCTATATGAGTAATTAAATTGATATGTTAGCAATGGTGTAGCATCATTTTAATTTAATTAAGAATGATTTAATTAGGATTAATGTTATGTGCTAAGTGATAATAATTTGTTAGACGAATTATGTTTAATAAAGGAAATTCAATTGTGTGACAATTTGGTATTATGTGAATGCTAGTTTATTTAATTGAATTAGAGTGTTGTAATTTAATTAAATAAGTGTAATATTTAATCTATGGATTTAAAGAATTATTAAAATACTAGAAAAAGATTTTAAAGTGTTTTACCAAACAAGGCCCTTGTACTTGTTTAATCTTATTTCTTCCAAACAATGCCTTAAGCTCAATAAGTTAGTTTTTAAAAAAATAATGTAGTTTTGCCAAACGTGGCCTTACTCTTTTCAAATTCTATAACCTATGTAATTAATAATACTTATTATTGTTATAAATATTATACTTATTATTTATAAGTTACATATATGTATATGATTATATGTATAATATTATATATGTCAGTTAAAAACAAAGTTACGTTAGTTTTACAAACAAAGAAGGAAAAGAAGAAGAGGGTTAGAGAGAATTCTCAGAGAAGAAGAAGAAGAAGAAGAAGAAGGCAAAGCAAGCCCAATTTCATCATCTCTCTCTTAACCTAAAACTAGTAAGGTTAACCCTAGAACTAATTCTTATGTGTTGTGTTTTCTTCTTTGCCAAATTAGGTCTTTACAATCATGAAATTATATGAGTTATATGATGATTCTAGCAATTCAATCCATGAATTTTTGATAAACAATAAGAAGCATGTTCATAGTGATTTTTGGTGAAACTATTTCTGAAAACTGCTTTTGAAAATATCAAATTGATGTTTGATTTTGAGTTATTGTTAAAATTGATCATGTATTATGTTAATGTGTTAAGAATATGAGTTAACACAATTGGAATCACTTGAATTGGATGAAAAACGAATTCGTAGTAGCAATTTTCGTCAAGAACGCTTAAAATTGTATTTTTCTTTGAAAATCATGAAATCTTGTTTTGGATTATGTGTTTTATGGATTATATATGTTATGAGCATGATAATAAGTTTAAAATATTGTTAGTATCAAGTTTTATGTTTATCATGTTGGGAAAAATCGAATTCGGTGTGAAGGAATAAGCCAAATTGGCTTAATTCTCCACCAGTTCGCGAGCCGAGAGCTGTGGCAAGGGGAACACCCGCCCCAGCGGGTGTTTTATGTAGGGAGAACCCGCCCCAGCGGGTGGGGCTGCTGCCAAGAAAATCTGGAATTTTGTTTTTGAGTTTTTATGCCCCGTTTGTTAAGCTAACTTGTTTCTAAGACTTGGAAAGTGAAATGTATAATAAGATAACATGTTTTTGATGTGTTTAAGTTAGATTGAAGTATATTATGAATATGTTACATGTGTGTGTTTGTGTGTTGCTTTCACGAGGCACACAACACGATTCATTGAAGTATAGGCTTGTTAATGCATGCCGTGAGTATAGACTCACGTACTTGACTAATTAGTAACCAATGTGGTAAATTATACTATGAGTTGGACTTGGATATGAAGTTCAATGGTTTAAATGTTGTAATTGGATACTAATAGATGGTTTGAATGTAATATAAATGTGTAGGGTGTTTGTGAAGTGGGTATAGTTGTTAAAGTGTAGCTTGCGCTTAAGGCAAGTTCTCTTACCCTTATTCTCTTATGTTAAACAAGTTTCTAAACTTGTTATTTATATTGTGCAAGTTCTTTAATCTACTCTTGAATGCTATACAAGCCTATTCATTGTATATTTTCACTGTGCAAGTTTCCTAACCCTTGCTCAATAAATCATGAAAGTTCATTCACTTGTTATATGTGGTACAAGTTATACCATACTCATAAAGCGTAAGTATTAAAGCGTTATTTTAGTAATATGATCTTGACTTAATTGTTCAAGCAAGATCTACTTAGTTTATAGAAAGCTTCTAAAAGCATGCCTATCTATTATGAGTTTATTGTTATATTTTGAAATTGGTTCATGATTCTTATATTATTGAACTGTAAAGGACTGTAAGTCGATTCAACTACTCCTAGTTGATGATAGTTAAACTCTAAAGTTCCCTTATCTATCCAAACCGAACTTTCTTTGGTGCGGACTTGTATTCAATTTCTGAGAAGGAACAACCCTATTAATTAGGGGAAAATTTATGCGAAAGCGTTAAATGGTTGTGCACAATTCATGGTACAAAGGGTTGATCCCCCTGAGTACGAGTTAAGGGTTCATAGTCTTATTGACTGTTAAAGGTTTAAATAGAAATATTTATAACCTAGGACAATGGTTCAAGGTCTTATGACCCTCAGATGATTCCATATTCGAATTCTTCATATTGATGAAAGTAAAGTTATTCAAACTGTAATACCCGAGAATTTCCATATATTATTAAATAAATATATTAATGGAAATGAGAATTTATTTGAATTTTGTATTATGAGAATGATTAATTCAATTATATTAAATTGAATATTTATGACAATTGAGGAAAATGTAGAGTTTGTGATAAACTCGTTGAGAGCCTAGTGTGGCACAGTGATGGAAAATATTAATAATTATATTAATTGACGAATAATTTTTAAGTGAACAATTAATCTATATTAATTGTTAATTGTTATTAGAGGATATTAATTGATTGTTGTGAGATATTAACTGTGGTTGATTAATAATATGTGATTATTATTATTGCAAGAAATATAATAATAATAAACCACTTGTTTATAATTGTGCTGAGATTTATATTTGTTAATGTGATAATTAATACTATGATTATTAATTTGGTGTAATTAATAATCAATGAGGAATAAATTAATTAATATTATTGTTAATTAATCAACGAGATAAATAGTCTATTTATTTGACATTATGAATAATAAAACAAATAAGTGAGTGATTAATATAATAAAATTATATTAATTGATATGTGCAAAATGTGCAATACTTGAATATATAAAGTATATGGAATACAACTATATTATATAGTGTAGAGAGACACTTAAGTGTGACCATGCATGTATACATAAACTATGTTATATAATGCAATGCGAATATATTACACATAGAAACCATATATTACATGAAGCATAATGTGATTATGTTATGTTAAAACTATATGTTAGGAATATATGATAATGCCTATGTGACAAGGTGAGTGTGTATACAGTAAAATAATGTATCATGGATATATTATAAATAATTGTTGATTAATACAATTTAATAATATATGATATAATGTAATGTGGTAGTATCCGATTGTATTATATCAGTAAGATAAATGTACATGGATTATATGTGTGTAAATTACACTTATTACATTATGTGAAGTACATTGTGATTTAAATTATAACCTAAGAGTACATATAATATATAACATAAGTATATGGTGTGTGTATACAAGTGTAGTATTTGCAAATGCTGAGAAGTTAAATCAATTGTCTCATTTTAAGTGTCCCATTTGCTCTTCACGTGAATACACATGAAGCTATCCTACTCCTATATCCTCAAACTCAGCACATTCTAGCTATCATAATGAACAAGGGAGTGGTATTGATAATGAGTTTCACCAACTAATTACCAACTCTCCATTAACCTCTATACAATCCAAATTTACGTTGGTTTGATTTGTGGTATAATCTCATTGCCTGTGTAAGGATTTCTCTACAAATAGGAACTCTTGTTCTTCACATATCAATTGCTGAAAATTGCTAGAGTGTTGAGTGAGAGCCTTATATATCAGTGTTAGTAGAGAATCCTATAGCAGCATTAGCAAGTTTAATTCGTGCTTCGAAGGTATAATTCCATTCCCTGTCTTCATTTTCATTTCTGTCAAAACTCCATTTCTGTTTACTGTCAAAATTTCATTTCTTGATTATGGGTGCAAAACATGCCACATGGATTATAGAAAGCTTGTTTAGTTGTTATAATAGACTTATAAGCATGTTGGAATACAATGTGATTGTTTTCGTGAATGAATTTTATGAATTGGGTTGCTGTCTGCCGAACCAGGAGCTTCTAGCTCTGTACAGGTAACGGCGCAGCTGCGCCCTGGTTATACTAGGGTGCTGCGCAGCTGCGCCAGTGCTAGGCTTGCGTTTTGGTGGATTAGACCCTGCGCAGCTGCGCCAGTTTTGAACTGGGGCACTGCGCAGCTGCGCCGGTCACTGATTCCAGATTCTGCTTTTGATCCAGACTGTTACATGCTAACTTATAATAACACTTTAGAACAAGTTTAAGAACATAAGTAGCATGCCTATATGAGTACGTGGAGATAGCGCAAACATGTTTTATGCATGATTGGTGAAGACTTATAGTGTTGAAGCAAACTTAGAGTTTATAAATGAACTTTGATATATGTACATGCCATGTTGATATTCTGACCTTGCGAACATAATAGTATGACTTAGAAACACATGAAGTGCATGTTAGCTTGTCTATATTGGTTCCATGATATAATATGGACATGTGAACCTAACTAGTGCTCATTTCTAACGAAAATATAAGTTTTAAAGGCAAACCTTGACATATAAAGATCATATATATATTCTGATTTTCGAATATGTTTCTATGGCCTTGACATACATATCGGACACATTAACTTACGTATATAAATTTCATAATATAGCATGAACGTGTTAGAACGTATTAGCAAACTTTATTAATTAAAGTATAAGTGTTAAACGTGAACGTTGGCATGTTACATTGAGATTTGAACTTCGATACTTATGAACATGTTTGATAGAACTTGTAGACTTGCTAAGGTATCATTCATGTTTACCTACTATGTTACTTGTAATGAAACCAAATTTGCGTAAATAAAGTATGCTTTCAAACTAATGATAATGATAGTTGCATATATGTGATATGAAAACTCATGAACATGTTTACTACAAGTTATGTGAACATTTTAAGTGTTTAAAAAGCGAGCATGTTAGACCTTATGAGTTCGTGTCCTTGAATGACTTTTAGTCATTGAAAGTATTGACTTAGAATCTATATCACATATAATTGAAACGAGGAAAGGTTGTACAAACATAAAAGTATCTTTTAATATGTTTATATGCTATGTGGTGTTGTTGGCTTGCATGACCGGACAGAAACCATAAGGCACAGCTCAGCCTTGGCTTGGCCAGAGGGCTGCGCAGCTGCGCTGTACCTAGGCTTAGCCATGGCGCAGCTGCGCCGGCCTGGAATCAGAAGCCATGCAGTTTGACAATCTGATTTTGGACAGATAGCTTATATGATGCCTACATTGCTAGAAATGGTTTACACCCTACTGATATATGTGCATAGGCGATGATTAAGTAACAAGATAATGTTTAACTTATATAATGGAAGCCCATGGGTCAAAGAATCATAGCTACTTGAACATGATGAGTTGGTATAATATCATTTATATTATAACTATGTACTTGATTCGTGATCTGATTTTATACCATATGAGTATAAGTATGACATGTGACTAAGATAGTAACATATATGTATATTGAGTAATAAGTTGTGTAACGGATGTGTTAACTAATGAAAATCTTATGCATGTAATACCCTATATATAGGATTCGAAAGTGTTGGCTAGCTTTACGTGAATAAACTACGCATAAGGCAAGTATCCTAAAACCTTGCACTACTTTATTTAACGGATATCGTAAGCGAGTATCTAAACCTTATCTCTTTGGATACGAATATTCTATCTTTGTATATTGCGAACTAGTTTCCTACTTAATCGTTTGAATTGAATTAGCATACTTGAACTCTTATTTCATTAAAGCTATTATTCATGTTGAACTTAGTGTTGTTCTTGAATATTGTGAAAGTGTCTATGCCATTTGATTCGGCTAGACTTACATTATTGAAAAGCGACCCAAAACCAATTGATTGGTGCGGGATCTTATATATGACTGAGAAGAACAAACTATAACTGTCGGAGAACCGACGCGCGCACTTGAGTATGATTGATTGTTATGCATAACGAGGGTACTTTAGGCTGATCACCTGTTGTATCTGTTTTTGTTGGATTTTCAGTTTATTACTGTCAAATCCGGTGGAAGTTCATAGTCCTTAGTGACTGCTCAGTATTCAGTTATCTTGAAATCTTGAATTGATTTATTATTGAATCATATTGATATTATTCTGTCCTTAGTGACTGTTATTGAGAACTGTTGATATTCTTGCTATCCTTGAACTATCAAACTTTCCTATACCCTTTCAAGAATTGAGAATTATATCATTTACCCTTGTTGTATATTACTTGCTGAGCAATTTGTGCTCATTCTTGCTTTTTCCTAAAACATTTCAGTTAAGGCAGAGCATGGCGAACCTTCGGGCATTGATAAGGGCAAGGGCAAGGCTACCAACTAGCTTGTCTCTTTTATGTTTTAATATTTTAATGTTGTATTAAGATAATGTAGTAAGACTGGATTTGATTATGTTTAAGCTTAAGTTAGATTATGTAATAAGTCATTTATTGATATTATTATGTTATCTATTAAGTACTGTAGGTTGCGAGACTTGGGGGAATAATTATAATAAATCATTGTAAATTATTCTAGAATAGAATTTCCGCTGTGATTGTGCAATATTTAGTTATTATTATTGTGATGTATTACCATGAGCACGTGATGAACCGAATTCGAGAGACCAAGTGGCGGTCTTAGAATTTGGGGGCGTCACACAAACTCTTTTGAAAAGATTCACTTATGTTATATCACTGTTGTATTTTCAAGTGAGCTTTTGTTTGCTCACTCTTGCCTGCTTTACCACCATTTGCAGTTGAGACTAAGAATGTTGACATACCATCAACAAGTAAAGGAAAAGGAAAGATGAATAAGTGAAGGCTTGTGACGTCAAGTTGCTTTTGTAATAAGACTTAGTTGGTTATGTTTATATTTCCGCATTTACGTTATTTGAATGATGTTAAGGTTTAGATAACCCTGGGATTTTTGTTGAACAAGTTGCCATTCTTTCTAGAGGAAGATTTTATTAAGGTTTTATGAAGGTTGTAATTAGTTTGAAATTTTATTTGGGTAGATGTATGTTTTAATTAGAAAGTGAACACCAAATCATGTGGAAACGAAGTACCTGGATTTGGGGGTGTCACAAAAACTCCATTTAGCGAGCCATGTTCAGTGTACTTATTCTCCAATAAGTACCTACATACTTGCTTTAGTGTCTCCACACAAATGATCATGAGATCGATCATCCTCTTTCAAAGAGCAAGCAACGTATGTACCAATCTATCCGGATTCACTAATCCCTTATTTAGTAATCCATCGATTGGGGACTATTTTAGTTTTAAGCTTTCTAAGAATTTAGATCTCATTAGCATGATCATTATCATGGTTCTAAAAGCATTGCTTAAAACTATGAGTTTATCACATTTAAATATAACAACATTATGTAGATAATATAAATGCCTTTAAGTAAACAATTCTTTTATTAATAAATGAATAAGATTGTTACAAAGCATATGCTTTATCATCATACGTGATTGGCTTGTGTGCATACTACTTTCAATATCCCATTTGCATTAAAGCCAATCGCCATGGTATCTAATGAAAGTAGTGTGCATACAAGCCAATCATGTATGATGATAAAGTATCTACTTTGGAGATGATCTTATTTATTAATAAAAGTATTAATTTATTAAAAGCATTTAATTAACTACATGATGTTATTTTTATAATATGTAAATAACTCATAATTTTAAGCAATGCTTTTATAATCATGATGTTGATCATGCTAATGAGATCTAAATTCTTAGAAAGCTTAAAACTAAGATAGTTCCCAATCGTTGGATTACTAAAAAGGGGATTAGTAAATCCAAATAGATTGATACATATGTTGTTTGCTCATTGGATGAGGATGATTGATCTCATGATCATTTGTGTGGAGACACTAAAGCAAATATGTAGGTGCTTATTGGAGAATAAGTTCACTGAACGTGACTCGCTATGGAATACCTAATGGAGTTTTACTTGCCTGTAAATAGGAATTCCTAATGTGATAGTAGTACAAGTGATCTTTGGACTTGAGATCATCATAGTATCTTGTGTGTATTAAATTATACTTTGACTTATTCCTTAATACCCTTAGGGTATATCAAAGGGTATGCTTGGGGTGTAATAAGTTACATATGGAGATAATGAATGGTCAATAAAGAATCTATCACTTCTAGTAAAAGAAGAGATATGTTGTGACGCCCCCAGAATAGGTCCATTCAACCCAACCCATTCTGAGTCGCCAAATACATGGTACAGAATTCAAATACAAACTTTATATCATACGGTCGTGCAAAATACGACCACACAACTGTGAGTCTCAATACAAATATGTAGAAAATATTAAGATTCAAACTAAGTCCTCATTACAATTATTATCACACTATTTATCAGAAATAGTGAGGACTACTACTGCTCTAACTCGGACCATCACTCTGTCCCCCGACTAGTCCCCGCAACATTCTCATTTCCTGGAGAGGACAACAGATGAAAAGGGTGAGCTCAACTAGCCCAGTAAAGAATATTATGACTAAGATAATGAAAAATAAATTATCGTTAGTCTTCAACAGTTCAGATAAAATATTATGGACAACAAGTTTTAGATCAATATTCGCAGCGGAAATAACAAATCATTAGAAGAGTTAAGCAGAGAATGAAGTCTACTATCTTCTATGATTTAAAAGTCCATCACCAATATTTTATCCCTGTAACATCAATCAATATACATCTCGAATCAATATTCATCTTTGCACTACAGGCCAAAGATATTCATTTGCATCATCAGTAGTCATGTTCATCTCAACACCTGTCATCTTTGCACTACAGGCCAAAGATATTCATCAGGTAATCATTCATCTTTGCTCTACAGGCCAAAGATATTCAGTTACATCAACTTTTAGGACTGAGGATGATGAAAAACATTTTAAAGAGCGAATCCAGTGAGATAAAAGACAAAGATCAAATATTCGTATTTTAGTTTATCCGAATTCAAGAATAATCCATAATAATACTTTGTGAAGCAAAATTCAAGAATAAAGCCCAAAACTTGGATACAATCAAAGATAGTAACCTTAACAGACAATTTGGACAATTAGAAGAAAAATAAATTTTCCCGTGAATAGTGCCGTATACGTGAATAGTGCCGTATACGTGAATAGTAACCCCGACGGAAAAAGTAAGAATTTCAACATAAAATCCATGACAATATTTTTGCATAATGATATTGAGAAGAATAACATCATTTACGAAAGAAATAACATCCCTTACCTCAAAATAATAGTATCTCTGACTGGAATATCGGATATAATACCGACGAAAGCTTGTACTGAATAGTAATACTCAAAGTATTGAAATACTCACAAAAATACGCTCGATATTATAGAGAGAGAAAACTTCGAATTCTGGTGTGATTTTCAATTCTAACCTAAGCACCCTATTTATAGGAAAAGCTTAGGATGCCAAAGGAGACTAAATGAATAAAATAATATTTTTTAAAAAAAAAAAATCCTACAGCCGCCGGCTTCTTCAAAACATCAGATTTTTCAACAAACCAACAAAAGTGGGGCCCACCTTTTATTTAAAAAATATTTATTTTCCGAAACTTCAATAATTCATAATAAATAGCTCCTTTGTCAGAAAAATACAAATGATGTGTCCTTTCCATAGGAAATTTAATTCTCTACAACTTGGCAGAAGAAAGTTTTTCCAAATTCCAAACATAAATTATCCGAAATCCAAAAACAGATGATTTCTCACACCAAAATATTGATAAACACACATCAGCACTAATTCCTTCTTTAATATCCACAAAATAAATATTTCCTTATCATATAAATCAATAATTAATTATTCACAAATAATATTATAGAATTACAATATTAACAACCAGGTCGTTCCCAGGACAGAGGGGGCCTTCCGATAAGGACTTCTCCTTACTGGCGCGCAATTAAATAACCCCTCCTAGACAGAACTTCCTTAGACATTGTCAATAATGCTATCTAATAATATTATTCAAATAATATGAATTATTGAGTTGATAACGTGAAATACTGTGCAACGACAATTATTGATTCAATACTACAAAATATCAACTGTAGCCATTATTGAATCAATCATAAAAAAATAGCAACGTAGCAATTATTGAGTCAATAAAATATCAATGCAGCAATTATTGAGTCAATAATATAAAATATCAACGTAGCAATTATTGAGTCAATAATATAAAATATTGAACAGTAAATACTGTAACAATAATTGAGTAGGTTCCTTCTCACGTAAGACTCAATAATTCAAAATACTGCGCAATACCGTGTGCTACTGCGCACCACCGCGTACTGTATTTTAACCACCGGGTATTTCAACAGTACTAACGGTAACAACTCCGCCGTTATTTTGTAAAAAGTTATTTCTGTCGCTTTCTATATCCGACAGTTATTCCGTTGTGGGGGCCCACAAATAGCTGCGCCGTCGTACGAATATTCCCCGACAACAAGAATATTCCACGACCAAACGAATATTCCCCGACAACAAGAATATTTTATAACCACTTGCTCATTTTAAAAATATTTACACATTTCACCCATAACTTTCATATTTATCAAATCAACACCTTACTATTTCGAAATAATATATAAAGAAAATTAAATCTTTATTTATAAAAGTTGGGGTCTTACAACCTCCCCTCCTTATGAAATTTCGTCCTCGAAATTGACGTACGTACCTGGTATGTCGAAAAGGTGAGGATACCTCGCTTTCATTTCCGATTCCAACTCCCAGGTCATTTCCTCAATTGCATGGTTTCTCCACAAAACTTTAACTTGAGGTATAATTTTCGAGCGTAGGACATGCTCCTTCCTATCCAAGATCTTGACAGGTACCTCCTCGTACGTTAAATCTTCAGCTATCTCGTCTGGTTCTAACTCAATAATGTGGTTTGGATCCTTCACATATTTACGTAACACGGATATGTGAAACACGTTATGAACACGAGACATGCTTGGAGGTAAAGCGAGTCTATAAGCCACATTTCCTATTCGGTCAAGAATCTCAAATGGACCAATGAATCGTGGATTGAGCTTTCCTCTCTTCCCGAACCTCGTAACTCCTTTCCACGGAGTAATACGTAGTAACACATGGTCCCCAACATTAAATTCCACGTCCTTTCGATGAAGATCTGCATAACTCTTTTGTCGATCCTGTGCCGTCTGTATACGTTGTCGGATTATTTGGATCTTTTCTGTAGTCATACGTACTAACTCTGGTCCCAACAATGTTGCTTCACCCACCTCATCCCAACATACTGGAGAACGACACTTTCTCCCATATAACGCTTCGAATGGAGCTACGCCTATACTTGCCTGATAACTGTTGTTGTAGGAGAATTCCACCAATGGTAAGTACTTATCCCAACTCCCTTTGAAGTCTAGAACACAGAGTCTCAATAGATCTTCAAGAGTTTGAATAGTTCTTTCCGATTGTCCGTCCGTTTGAGGATGATAAGCCAAATTGAATCGTAAATCCGTACCCATAGCTTTCTGCAAACTGATCCAAAATCGTGAAGTAAATCTGGGATCACGATCCAAAACTATGGATACTGGCATTCCATGCAATCTCACAATCTCATTCACGTACATATGAGCAAGACGTTCAAGGGAATAAGTCTCTCGTATCGGCAAGAAATGAGCAGACTTGGTTAATCTATCAACAATAACCCAAATCGCATCTAAGCCTTGAGAAACCTTGGGAAGACCCGTAACGAAATCCATCGTAATGTGTTCCCACTTCCATTTCGGAATCTCCAGTGGTTGCAATGGACCCTTCGGCACTTGATGCTCCGCCTTTACACGTTGACAAGTTAAACATCTCGAGATGAACTCCGCGATCTCTCTCTTCATATTGCTCCACCAAAATGTATGTCGAAGATCACGATACATTTTAGTACTCCCAGGATGGATCACAAACGGTGTGTTGTGTGCCTCCATCATGATTCTATACTTCAAGTCGAAATCGTTAGGAACACAAAGTCTGGAGTTGACTCGAAGTATTCCATCTTCATCGATTCTTGCTTCTGAAATTGCACCTTCTTGCACCTTCTTCTTCATCTTCATCAGCTCCGCATCCGTAGCTTGAGCAGCTTTAACTTTATCAATCAAAGCTGGTTCTACGCGTACACTTGACATCATCGCACTCGTTTCTACATATGATCTTCTATTCAACGCGTCAGCTACCACGTTCACTTTTCCAGGATGGTATTGGATAGTATGATCATAATCTTTCAACAGCTCAAGCCAACGTCGTTGTCGCATGTTGAGTTCCTTCTGAGTGAAGAAATATTTAAGGCTCTTATGATCCGTATAAATCTCCACTTTCTCTCCGTACAAGTAATGTCTCCAGATCTTCAACGCGAAAACGACTGCTGCCAACTCTAGATCATGAGTAGGATAATTCCTCTCATATTCTTTGAGTTGTCGCGAGGCATAGGCTATGACTTTCCCATGTTGCATGAGAACACATCCTAACCCTTTGCCTGAAGCATCGCTGTAGATAACAAATCCATCCGAACCAGATGGTATTGTCAGAACAGGTGCCGAAATAAGTCTCCTCTTGAGCTCTTGGAAGCTCTTCTCGCATTCTTCGCTCCAAACGAATTTCGTATCTTTCCGAGTCAACTGTGTTAATGGAGTAGCGATTCGAGAAAATCCCTCTACGAACCTCCGATAATAACCAGCTAAGCCCAGAAAGCTTCGTACTTCAGTCAACGACTTAGGTTGCTCCCAGCTTTGTATTGCTTCAATCTTCGCCGGGTCAACAGATACTCCACGTTTCGATACCACGTGCCCAAGGAATGCTACTTCCTCAAGCCAGAACTCGCATTTCTTTAACTTGGCGTATAGCTTGTTCTCACGAAGCTTTTGAAGTACCAGCTTCAAGTGGTGCTCATGATCTTCACGGCTTTTAGAATAGATGAGGATGTCATCAATAAAGACAACAACGAATTGATCTAAATACTCCTTAAATACACGGTTCATCATATCCATGAAAGCAGCAGGAGCATTAGTCAATCCAAAAGACATGACTAAGAACTCATAATGCCCGTACCGTGTTCTGAAAGCAGTCTTTGGAATATCCTCAGTTTTAATCTTCAGCTGATGATATCAAGAACGAAGATCGATCTTTGAAAAGAATTACGCTCCTTGCAACTGGTCGAACAGGTCATCAATACGAGGTAGCGGATACCTATTCTTGATGGTGACATGGTTCAACTCCCGATAGTCAATGCAAAGTCGCATACTCCCGTCTTTCTTCTTTACGAATAAAACAGGAGCACCCCAAGGAGACGTACTAGGACGAATAAAACCGATATCTAACAACTCTTGTAATTGGACCTTTAACTCCTGAAGTTCAATAGGAGCCATTCGATATGGGGTTTTAGAAATGGGCTTTGTACCGGGCTCAAGGTCAATAAAGAATTCAACTTCATGTTCTGGGGGTAGACCGGGAAGTTCTTCGGGAAATACATCAGGAAACTCATTAACAACAGAAATATCATTCAAATCTGATGTATTCTGATTTAGATCAGTGACATGAGCTAAGAAAGCTTGACATCCGTTTTTCAATAAACGAATAGCTTTATGACTTGAAATGATATTGACTGATTTTAGTGGTTTGGTGATTTGGATTCGCACAACAGGTTGATTAGGAATATGAAAACTAACAACCTTACGAAAACAATCAATTTTGGCATGGTAAGTGGTTAACCAGTCAATTCCTAAAATCACGTCAAATGCAAGTATTTTCAAAGATATAAGATCAACAGGTAAGGTAAGGGTACCAATCTGAATCAAGCAAGATTTGTAAACTGTAGATGTAACAAAGGTTTCTCCTAACGGAGTTTCAACAGATAAGTCAAAGTCTAATTTATCAGAAGTCAAGTTCAAACGTTGAGCACAAGCAGGTGAAATAAAGGAATGGGTAGCACCGGTATCTAACAAGGTATAAACTTTGCAAGAGTTTATGATCAGCTTACCCGTAATCACCTCGTGTGGATTCCTCGCGTTTTGGGCTGTCACGACAAACGCTCTTCCAGGAATCACCGACTTTGACTTGTCTGCAACCGCCTTTGGAATCACCACCCCCGCTGAACTTGGTTTCGCTATAGGACAATCTCGAGCTATATGTCCTTCCTTTCCACAGTTATAGCATCCTTTGAACTGTTGTGGGCAGTTTGGGCTGATATGTCCCTCTTTCCCGCATTTAAAGCATACGACCGGTGGTCGTTCTCCTCCCCTCGAAACAGTTGATTCTGGTGCTGATGTTGACATCTTCGTGTTCTCATTGTTGTACCTTCTCTTCTTGAAATCTCCCCCCGATTCGCTTCTTCTATTATCATGGCCACGATAACCACCGGAGTGGTTACCGCTTCTGTCATACTTTCCTCCTCGCTGGTTGTCATTGCTCCGATGACTACTGCCACCAGTACGACCTTGGTTGTGGTCCCTCGGTTGAACATAATCATTATCTCGTTCCAATAACTGGGCCCTGTTTACTACATCCGAATATAAAGAAAACTTATGAGAAATGAGGTATTGACGTATTTCGGGTTTCAAACCTCTTAGAAACATCCGCGTCATACGTTCCTCATTCTCCACCAAATGAGGTGCAAACCTGGACAGCTCCGCGAACTTAGCCTCGTATTGGGATACCGTCATGTTGTTTTGCTCGAGTCTGATAAACTCTACTTCCTTCATATGACGAATACTTTCAGGAAAGTACTTGTCATTGAACAGTTTCTGGAACGCTTCCCAAGACATCTGGAGTGCGGCAGGCTGGGTACGCTTCACGGATTCCCACCAGTAATCTGCTTCTCCACGGAACATAAACGTGGCGAATGGAACCTTCTGTTCCTCTGTACATCCCAAGACATCAAATATCTTGGTAATTTGTTTAATCCACGTCTCCGCCTTGATCGGATCTGGCTTTCCCAGAAACTCTGGTGGTCCCAATTCTTTGAACTGCTTGGCAGTGACAGCTCGCGTGTTGTTATTATCTCCACCTGTATGTTGCACACGAGTCTCCCTCGTCTGATTTTGCATGAACTGCAAAAAACTTCTAAACATCTCATCGTTTATCGTCTGACCAACGTTATTTTCAAGATGAACATTGCCTTCTTGTTGCACGTTCTCCTGGTTAACGATTAAAGGTGTCTCCACAGTCTCATTCACTTCGTTGTTAACGTTCTCAGCTGCCATTCTCAAATACTGCCATAAAACAAGGGTTAATTAAACAAGTCAACATATCACATATTAACCCTATGCTCCGACTGACCAATTAAATACCACATAAGCTTAGGTAGGACACACTAGCGAAGGATTTACTCGTCTCTCCCCTCCTAGTTCTATTCCCCGATCTCCGCCAGAGATCATATCCCTAAGCTCTGATACCAACTGTGACGCCCCCAGAATAGGTCCATTCAACCCAACCCATTCTGAGTCGCCAAATACATGGTACAGAATTCAAATACAAACTTTATATCATACGGTCGTGCAAAATACGACCACACAACTGTGAGTCTCAATACAAATATGTAGAAAATATTAAGATTCAAACTAAGTCCTCATTACAATTATTATCACACTATTTATCAGAAATAGTGAGGACTACTACTGCTCTAACTCGGACCATCACTCTGTCCCCCGACTAGTCCCCGCAACATTCTCATTTCCTGGAGAGGACAACAGATGAAAAGGGTGAGCTCAACTAGCCCAGTAAAGAATATTATGACTAAGATAATGAAAAATAAATTATCGTTAGTCTTCAACAGTTCAGATAAAATATTATGGACAACAAGTTTTAGATCAATATTCGCAGCGGAAATAACAAATCATTAGAAGAGTTAAGCAGAGAATGAAGTCTACTATCTTCTATGATTTAAAAGTCCATCACCAATATTTTATCCCTGTAACATCAATCAATATACATCTCGAATCAATATTCATCTTTGCACTACAGGCCAAAGATATTCATTTGCATCATCAGTAGTCATGTTCATCTCAACACCTGTCATCTTTGCACTACAGGCCAAAGATATTCATCAGGTAATCATTCATCTTTGCTCTACAGGCCAAAGATATTCAGTTACATCAACTTTTAGGACTGAGGATGATGAAAAACATTTTAAAGAGCGAATCCAGTGAGATAAAAGACAAAGATCAAATATTCGTATTTTAGTTTATCCGAATTCAAGAATAATCCATAATAATACTTTGTGAAGCAAAATTCAAGAATAAAGCCCAAAACTTGGATACAATCAAAGATAGTAACCTTAACAGACAATTTGGACAATTAGAAGAAAAATAAATTTTCCCGTGAATAGTGCCGTATACGTGAATAGTGCCGTATACGTGAATAGTAACCCCGACGGAAAAAGTAAGAATTTCAACATAAAATCCATGACAATATTTTTGCATAATGATATTGAGAAGAATAACATCATTTACGAAAGAAATAACATCCCTTACCTCAAAATAATAGTATCTCTGACTGGAATATCGGATATAATACCGACGAAAGCTTGTACTGAATAGTAATACTCAAAGTATTGAAATACTCACAAAAATACGCTCGATATTATAGAGAGAGAAAACTTCGAATTCTGGTGTGATTTTCAATTCTAACCTAAGCACCCTATTTATAGGAAAAGCTTAGGATGCCAAAGGAGACTAAATGAATAAAATAATATTTTTTTAAAAAAAAAAATCCTACAGCCGCCGGCTTCTTCAAAACATCAGATTTTTCAACAAACCAACAAAAGTGGGGCCCACCTTTTATTTAAAAAATATTTATTTTCCGAAACTTCAATAATTCATAATAAATAGCTCCTTTGTCAGAAAAATACAAATGATGTGTCCTTTCCATAGGAAATTTAATTCTCTACAACTTGGCAGAAGAAAGTTTTTCCAAATTCCAAACATAAATTATCCGAAATCCAAAAACAGATGATTTCTCACACCAAAATATTGATAAACACACATCAGCACTAATTCCTTCTTTAATATCCACAAAATAAATATTTCCTTATCATATAAATCAATAATTAATTATTCACAAATAATATTATAGAATTACAATATTAACAACCAGGTCGTTCCCAGGACAGAGGGGGCCTTCCGATAAGGACTTCTCCTTACTGGCGCGCAATTAAATAACCACTCCTAGACAGAACTTCCTTAGACATTGTCAATAATGCTATCTAATAATATTATTCAAATAATATGAATTATTGAGTTGATAACGTGAAATACTGTGCAACGACAATTATTGAATCAATACTACAAAATATCAACTGTAGCCATTATTGAATCAATCATAAAAAAATAGCAACGTAGCAATTATTGAGTCAATAAAATATCAATGCAGCAATTATTGAGTCAATAATATAAAATATCAACGTAGCAATTATTGAGTCAATAATATAAAATATTGAACAGTAAATACTGTAACAATAATTGAGTAGGTTCCTTCTCACGTAAGACTCAATAATTCAAAATACTGCGCAATACCGTGTGCTACTGCGCACCACCGCGTACTGTATTTTAACCACCGGGTATTTCAACATTACTAACGGTAACAACTCCGCCGTTATTTTGTAAAAAGTTATTTCTGTCGCTTTCTATATCCGATAGTTATTCCGTTGTGGGGGCCCACAAATAGCTGCGCCGTCGTACGAATATTCCCCGACAACAAGAATATTCCACGACCAAACGAATATTCCCCGACAACAAGAATATTTTATAACCACTTGCTCATTTTAAAAATATTTACACATTTCACCCATAACTTTCATATTTATCAAATCAACACCTTACTATTTCGAAATAATATATAAAGAAAATTAAATCTTTATTCATAAAAGTTGGGGTCTTACATATGTCCTATGTGATTCGTTAAATGACAACCCATTAGTCCTTGGCCAATGCAGAATGAAATTCGAAAGGAGTTTCTAATTTGCATTATTTGGAGTTGTGTATTTTCTAATCGAAATACATATAATTAAATAAAATAAGACTTGACAGTAATTCCATGTCTTATATTTAATTGGGGTATTGTATGGTGGAAGGATTGAATTGTATGGTAACTATTTACTCACAGGTTTATTTATGATTAATGTTGAAATTTATATTATCTGGAAAGTCGTTGATCGCTAGGGATGCTTATCCCTATTGTAGAATAAATATTATTTATTTAAATAAATTATTAGTTTAATTTATTTATTTAAATAAGATTAGAATTGTTCTAATTGATTTATTCACAATCGATTTAATATAGAGAACCTAAAGGGTCACACCATAAAAGGAAGAATAATTATTTAAGAAGGTAATGACATAATCATAATAATGTATTAAGTATAATTAATTTAATCTATGGTGATAGAATAAATTAAATAGCTTAATGTTTATTATTTAATATTTTAGAAATATTAAATATTAATTAATAAGAGGAGTCTTATTAATATTATTATAATTATTATTATTTTAATTTCTAAAGGAGTTTATGAATTAATTTAATATTAGTACTCTCATTTATTCCTAATAAAATTAGGAGACAAATTAATTAAAGGAGTTTAATTAATTAATCCCAATATGTTGGGAAGCCTAATTAATTAATGGAGTTTAATTAATTAAATGAAACCCTATGTCTAATAGGATTAGAAGAGTTGACCAATATCTATTTAAGAGGAGTCTTATGTTAGATATCAGATGATGCAATTTCAATTCTTGGAGAGTACTCCTTTTCTATAGAGGATAGAAAACTAGGGTTTAACTAACCACCCTCCTTCTTGATAATTCCTCTTCCTTGGTGGATCACCTCTAGAGGCCAAACACTTGGGTGGCTAACGTTGATCAAAGGAAGGAATCTAACCCGGAAATTCAAGGAGATCACGAAGAACAAGGAGTTGAACTCATACCTGTGGAAGCTTCGTTCTATAAGGGTATGATTCCATAACTTCTTATTTATCGTTTTAAATTAATAATTTGCATAAAAGATGATCCGGGTAATGGTTTTGTAGAAATTTTTAAACTCTGATATACCATATTTTTGCTAATTTGTGCAATTTGATTGCACCACGATTTCGAACAAACCCAACATCTAATATCCATCTTCTCTAAGTGACGATCAAACTGCTGTTGTGTTAGAGCTTTAGTAAATGGATCTGCAATGTTATTTTGAGTGTCCACACGCTCTAGGTTGACATCTCCTCTTTTAATGATCTCTCTAATCAAATGAAACCGCTGCAACACGTATTTAGATTTCTGATGAGACCTGGGTTCCTTGGCCTGTGCAACAGCTCCGGTGTTGTTACAGAATAAAGGTACTGCTCCTCTAATGCTAGGAACCACGCCAAGTTCAGTTATGAACTTTTTCATCCAAACAACTTCCTTTGCAACTTCACTTGCAGCTATGTACTCTGCCTCTGTCACTGAATCAGCAACTGTTTGCAGCTTTGAACTCTTCTAACTCACTGCGCCACCGTTTAAGGTAAACACGTACCCTGAAACGAATTTACTATCATCTCGATTCGTTTGGAAACTTGAGTCTGTATAGCGCTCTAGTTTCAATTCAGACCCACCGTAGACAAGAAATACATCTTTAGTTCTTCTTAAGTACTTTAGGATATTTTTCACTGCCTTCTAGTGCTCTTCTCCTGGATTTGACTGATATCTGCTCGTTACACTAAGTGCATGAGCGACATTTAGTCTAGTACATATCATACCGTACATGATAAATCCTATTGTTGAAGCATAAGGTATTTTACTCATACGGTCTCTCTCCTCAGGTGTCTTTGGGGCCTGTTTCTTGGAGAGATGTATTCCATGGCTCATCGGTATGAGACCTTTTTTGGAATCTTCTATGCTAAACCTCTTTAGCATCATGTCAATGTACGTTCCTTGGGATAAGCCAATCATCCTTTTAAATCTTTCTCTATAGATCTTTATTCCCAAAATATAAGATGATTCCTCCAAATCCTTCATGGAGAAGTGTTTAGATAACCAGATTTTAATTGATTGTAACATCGGAATATCGTTCCCTATCAATAATATATCATCAACATATAGTACAAGGAATGACACATCGCTCCCACTAACCTTCTTGTACACACATGGTTCATCCTCATTTTTGATAAAATCAAACTCTTTAATTGTCTCATCAAAACAGATGTTCCACCTTCGAGAAGCTTGCTTCAATCCATAAATGGATCGTTGCAACTTATAGACTTGGTTTGTTCCAACCGTTGAAACAAAACCCTCTGGCTGTGTCATATACACATTCTTCTCAAGTTTCCCAATGAGGAAGGCCGTTTTCACGTTCATTTATCAGATCTCGTAGTCGTTATAAGCTGCAATCGCAAACAAAATCCGAATGGACTTGAGCATAGCTACTGGTGAGAAGGTTTCATCATAGTCAATTCATTGCCTTTGGTTGAAACCTTTTACAACTAGTCTGGCCTTATAGGTCTCTACCTTACCATCCGCTCCAGTCTTTCTCTTGAAGACCCATTTGCACCCAATAGGCTTAATGCCCTCAGGTGCTGAAACCAAAGTTCGTACTTGGTTTTTAGACATGGAGTCCATCTTGGATTTCATGGCTTCTTGCCTTTTCTCTGAGTCTTTGCTACTCATAACATGTTCATAATTCAATGGATCATCATCATTCATGATATGTACCACATCGTCATCCTCTATGACGAATCCATACCTATCAGGTATCTTCAGTATCCTTCCAGATTTACGAATATGGTGTTGTACAGTAGGTTCTTCTACTTGGATAGGTTCATCCACTTAATCTGTAGTCGTTTGCAGTTCTTGAATTTCTTCAAGATCTACTTTCCTCCAACTAGCCCCTTCAAGGATAAACTCCTTTTCCAAGAAGGCAGCGTGTTTCGCAACAAACACCTTTTGCTCAGTAGGATTGTAGAAATAGTATCCTAAACTTTCTTTAGGATATCTCACAAACGTGCACTTATCAGATCTTGTCCCAAGCTTATTATTTTGAAACCTTTTTACATAAGCTGGACATCCCCAAATGTTAACATGTTTAAGACTAGGTTTCCTCCCTGTCCATATTTTATATGGAGTCTTGGGGACGAATTTCGAGGGGACCTTATTTAGTAGGTATGTAGTCGCTTCTAGGACATAACCCTAGAATGATACTGGAAGATCGATAAAACTCATCATGGAACGAACCATGTCCAACAATGTTCGATTTCTCCTTTCAGATACACCATTCAACTGTGGTGTTCCTGGTGGAGTCTATTGTGAGATTATACCATTTTCTTTGAGACAATTGAGAAACTCACTGCTTAAGTATTCACCACCTCGATCATATCGAAGAATCTTAATACTATTGTCGGTTTGTTTCTCTACTTCACTTCTGAATTCTTTGAACTTTTCAAATGATTCAGATTTATATTTCATTAAATACACGTATCCAAATCTTGAATGACCATCAATGAAAGTAATAAAGTAAGAATACCCTCCTCGTGCATTCATTGTCATAGGTCTACATACGTTTTGTGTGTACTAACGTTAAAAACTCTGTAACTCTTTCTCCTTTTCCACTAAAGGGAGATTTAGTCATTTTACCCATGAGACAAGATTCACAAGTTGGATATGATTCATAATCAAATAGCTCTAAAAGCCCATCCTTATGTAACTTGGATAATCTTCTTTCATTGATATGGCCGAGTCTACAGCGCCACATAATGGTATAATTAACATCATCTCTTTTTCGTTTCTTAATTTGTTCAATTTGAAGTATATTTTCATGCAAGTCAAGTATGTAAAGTCCATTCAACAGTTTACCAACATAATATAAAACATTCTTATTATAAATAGAACAACTATTGTTCTTTGTTATAATTTCAAACCTATCCATATCCAATACAAACATTGAAATAATGTTTCTTATAAGAGTTGAAACGAAATAACAATTATTTAAAGTAATGGACTTACCCGTAGGTAGTGCTAAACAATAAGTCCCTACTGCTAATGCAGCAACCTTTGCTCCATTTTCCGCTCGTAGGATGACCTCATCCTTGTTCATCTTTTTACTTCTGACTTTCAGAAAAATTAATTTCAATCATAAACAAACCTGAAACTTCTCCAAGCTTCTTCTGCTTTTGTTCCGCAAGGTACTTATCACAGTTCCTCTTACAGTGACCCAGCTTGTTGCAATGGAAGCATATTCCTTTGCTGTCTGGATCAAGTTTCTTATTTTCCTTTTTCTTCGCCTTGCCCTTAGCCTTCTTGCTTTTCTTCTTTTTAGAAGATACCTTGGGCATCTTTCTTTTCTTGAAAGAATCATCTACCATTAAGACATGGTCCTGCTTAAATGGGAAGTGACCTTCAGCAGTTTTCAACATGTTAAGTAACTCAGGCAAGCTGACGTCCAACTTATTCATGTGGAAATTCACAACAAATTGTGAGAAGGTGTCCGGGAGTGACTGCAAGATCAAATCTTGACTTAACTCCCCATCCATGGTGAACCCCAATTGTTCCAGTTGTTTAATCATATTAATCAACTTTAGACAATGAGTCTCAACTGTAGTGCCTTCGGACATGCGAGATCGGAAGAGCTCTCTAGATATCTGATACCTAACAGTCCTGCTTTGCTCACCATATAATTCTTTTAGGTGCAACAAAATAGAATAGGCATCCATTTTCTCGTGCTGACGCTGTAGCTCGTTACTCATGGATGCGAACATGATACACTGTGTAATGGATGCATCATCTTGTCACTTTCTCAAAGTAACAATCTTGGATATAAAAAAGCTTTTCAGCAGTGAGAAAAATTCTCAAATTTCTTAACCAGTCCGTGTAATTCGATCCGGTCAACTTGTTAGCATCAAGTATGCTACGTAGTGATAGTGAATGTGACCTTTTTCAAATTCTGCATGTGAAATAAAAATAACATTTTAGCATACATTCATTTAATTAGTTACCAAAATAAATTAGGTCCTATTTTAAATTGGTATCTCCCACTATTTTCTTCAAACTCTATTACCCTCACAATATATAATTCGACAAATTTAATTAAAGATTTGCTAGTGAGAATAAGGAGCATACTTCAAATATATATAACCTTGTGTGTGCACAACAAACTATATATAAATAAATAGGTAAACAACTTTTGTCAATTACATCACTATGTAACTCCTTGTATTTTGCCTCTTAGATCATTATGGTCAAGTGCGTGCACATTCGAACCAAAACGATCTTAGTTAAGTCTGACCCAGCATTTCCATATCAGTGAAGAGAAAATTACAGTCCTTGTGTGTGCACAACAAAGCGATAATATTCAATTCCTTTATAAACATTTAATGTAATAAAATAACATCTTAAATATTTAATACTCGCCTTGTGTGTGCACAACAAACTTATCGACGTTGGAAAACTTAAGAAATACTGCGGGTCAGTTTATAACCCAGTTTTTCTCAAATCGATCTTCCTAAGTTATCTCTACCCTTTTTATTGCGAAAAAAGGTTTTGAAGGGTTTTTAGGAAAGAGGCCAACATGTGTATATGTCGACGATTTGATTTAAACAGAGTTGCCAGTTGGTAGTTTCAAAAATGGTTGTACCAACTCAACCGAATTTAATTTGAAAAGAGGTCCAATTGCTGGACACTGTCGAAACTTGATCTTTGAAATAAGAGTTTTTAGTTCGGGGGCTTGGTTAAGTGTGGGGAAGGTGTTAGGCACCCCACGACTCCCGTGTAAACACGGTACCACAATCTTTTCAATATTTCCCTTAAAACTGGAATGCGTGAGTGAATGCTATTCGAAAATTGGGCCTTTTAATTGATTGAAAGCTTTGACAAGCTTCGTTGAGCCTATATACGAAGGGTTTGATTTGATTTGAAAATCAATCTTTGATTTGATTTGCAAAAAGCATTATTTAATTTGCAAAAGCTTTTGAATTGAATTGACAGTGATGTTTTGAAAGCTGGTTTTATCAAACCCTTACGCTGACATAGGAATTGAAGCATATCGCTACTCTCAATTTTATCTTTAAAGCCTTAAGGCTGTATGCAACTGGTGATTTGTCGGGCTGCGAGGCATTCTCGACCACAAAAATATAAAGTGTCGGTCTCCTCATGGGTATGAAAACCATCAGAGGGAAGCTGACACAACAATCCATATTTTCACTATGTTGAGACCTTAAATACGGATAACCGTTTTAAGGTCTGTGCATGTACATTTTATAAAAAAAACTGGCAGGGTACATCTGTAAATCGGAGTTTGTCCATCGTGGGAATTAGATTCTGATCAGTTTGATCATGAATCCCATGATTCCTAGGCTCACATATGAGTTGCTAACAAAACCTGCACAATTCAAATTTGTACAAAAGTAGATAAATATCCCAAAATAGCCAGAACTAGGGATTCATTCAGTAAATCTCGGTCCGCACGGCCGAAACGTCTCGTTCCCACTAGATAGCGATCTAAGGGACGCGAGGTTGCTTTTGAAGCTGAAATTATAAAAATAACCAGATGTAAAGAAATCTCAGCCATTATAGCTTCCAGGTTCTATCGGGACCTGTTTGAACGGTTGAAAGCTAGAAATGGCGAGATTTGGATAGATCTAGTTCGCTTGCAGAAATGTCAGTGCAAATTCATATACAAATGAATGTTAAATGCAACAGTTGAATAAATTGAACAAAGCAATATATATAGTTAGATATATATAAAAGCTGTAAAGGGCGATGAGTTTTCACTCGCAAGCCCGGACTGGAATTGAAATATATATGTAGATATATATATTGACAGAACCGTACTCAATCAAGACAGAAAAGATGACCAGTGATGATGAAGGCTGCTTATATATGCATAAATATATATAAAAGCAGTAAGGGCGATGGGTTTTCACGCCTATGCCCGGACTGAATTAAAATATATATATATATATATATATATATATATATATATATATATATATTAACAGAAATGTAGTCAACCAATACTGGTACGAAGACCAGTTATGGTGAGAGTCGCTTATATATGCATAAATATATATAAAAGCGGTAAACTACCTCGGATTTGACATTCGGGCTTGACAGAATTGAAAAGTTAGTCCATAAACAGTTAAATATGTATAGAAAAAGGCCAAACCCGGACTGGGAAGACAACCCAGTCCGGCGAAGTTTCCAAAACAGTGTGTGCTAGTGCATTGAAGCTACTGGAGCTGACGGATCGTCAATCCGAGTTGTAAAAATGTTGAAAACGGAGTTTTTGTACAAAAATATATAAATTTTAGACGAAAACGGCCATGGAACTAAGTTCCGGGCATATTTAGAAGATAAAACTTGATGTGCAGGTGTAAAACAGCGCAAAGTAGTAGTATTAACTTGCTGATCGTAAAAATACTTACAATGGGCTACACTACGGGCTTTTTGCCGAATCGTAGGCCTTACACGTCCAAATCTACCGGTGGTTTTTTTGATTTGTGGTAGTATATGGGTATATCTATGTGTTGGAGTGAAAATATTTGGGTTTGGAAGAGGTGTAAAAGTCAAAAAATTAGTCGGGCAGGGCTTCGCTGCGCTTCTTTCTTATGAAAATGAGAGGGGGCTGCCCCTCTATTTATAGAGGGGGAAGCAGCACCTCTACATGCGACTGTCGTAGGTTTAGGTGCGTCCACTCGAGGTGGGTCCTGCGTGCCCGGCTTGATCGTCTCGAAGTACGTGCACTCCGAGCAATACGATGTCCAGTTAAAAACTTTTTAACTTTTGATCGGAGCGTTCATTTGAGGCGTGTGATACCTTTCAGGAAAGCTCTCACCGAGAGTGTTGCAATGACATGGGAAAAAACATTTTTCGGGTCTAGGAAGATGGGTTCATAATCAGGTCTTCGATTCTCCGCCGTTTGTCCGTTGAACTGTCTTGCGTTGTTGCCACTCGGGATCGTCGTTAGGGTTCATTCTGACTTTGGCAGCATCAATTTGGCTTGAGTTTGACCAAGTCAGTTGAAAGTTGGTAAAATGACCATTGTACCCCTCCCGGGGCTGCCTGTAGTGTAGGCATGGTCGCTGGTTGACTTTCGGGAGCTGATTCCAAGACTTGGATCCCAGTCAAGTCTTTTGACCTCAGGGTTTCCTCTGAGGCTGACGTGGTCATTCTAGGTTTTACTATAGAGTTATTGCGATGCTTTAGGCTGATGTCTAAAGTTGGCCTGACGTCTCGGTTGAGACCGGGGTTGATTGGTACCTCCCGGGTTGAGACCGGGGTTGATTTGATTTCCTGGGTTGAGACCGGGGTTGATTGGTACCTCCCAGGTTGAGACCGGGGTTGATTTGATTTCTCGGGTTGAGACCGGGGTTGATTGGTACGTTCTGAGTTGAGACCGGGGTTGATTTAATTTCCCGGGTTGAGACCGGAGTTGATTGGTACCTCTCGGGTTGAGACCGGGGTTGAGCTTGATGATCATATTGACTGTCGGAGCTTGATTACCTATATTGGTAATCGGATTTGACTGGAGCACCGATATTGTGGAACGAATTTGGGTTGATTGACGATTTTACCCTTCTACTGGATGAGTATCGGGGCAAGGAAAATCTCGAGTGTCTATAGATGCCCCTCTTTATCATGTCCATGTAACATAGTGGATTGGACATGATAAAGATTAGTAGACACTGGGAATAGAAAATGCCAGAGTCATTTCTAAGGCTGGGCATCTTGAAGTAGAATGGGGCTACTTTTTGCTGTGTGCGTTATCACTTGGATGGGGATGACTCCATCTTGTATAGCCATTGATGGTATTAGGGAGTTACCGCGAACTACCTTTGTCATTTTCTGCTGGGGATGACATTATTCACGATAACTGGTTTGACTCTGATGAGATTGGCAGAGTTAAGCTATCATAGATTTTTTCGTCTTGATCTGTTAGGGCTGACATCCTTTGCGATAGCTTCACAGATTCTGATTGATACTACCTCAATGATCCCCTTTGAGGATGTGTATAATAGATTCCATCAGTTATGATGGACTGTTATAATTGTTTCCATTGTCAGATCCCTTCTATTGCTTGGCTGGGATTAAGCCGTCAGTTGAAGCGTCATTGGGGTTGAGCCAATGATTGGGCTGTATTTTGGTCTGTACTTGAACTTTGATGGGGTTGATCCACCGGCTGAAACTGCTTTGGTCTGTACCCGAACTTCGCTGGGGCTAAGCCAATGGCTGAAACTGCTTCGGTCAGTACCCAAACTTCGCTGGGGCTGAGCTAACGGCTAAAATTGACTTCGATCAGTACCCGAACTTTGCTGGGGCTGAGCCAATGGTTGAAACTGCTTTGGTCTGTACCTGAACTTTGCTGGGGCTGAGCCAACGACTGAAATTAACTATGGTCGGAACCCGAACTTTACTGGGGCTGAGCCAATGGCTGAAACTGCTTCGGTCAGTACCCGAACTTTGCTGGGGATGAGCCAACGACTGAAATTGACTTCAGTCAGAATCAGAACTTCGCTGGGGCTGAGCCAACAGCTGAAATTAATTCGGTCAATCCCCAAACTTCGCTGGGGCTGAGCCAATGGCTGAAATTGACTTCGGTCGAAACTCAAACTTCGCTGGGGCTGAGCCAACGGCTGAAATTGACTTCGGTCGGAACCCGAACTTTGCTGGGGCTAAGCCAACGGCTGAAACTGCTTCGGTCGGAATCCGAACTTCGCTGGGGCTGAGCCAATGGCTGAAATTACTTTGGTCAGTACCCAAACTTTGCTGGGGCTGAGCCAACGGCTGAAATTGACTTCGGTCTGAACCCGAACTTCGCTGGGGCTGAGCCAACGGCTGAAACTGCTTCGGTCAGTACCTCAATTTCGAAGAACGGCAGTTTTTGGTAGTTTAGCGCAATTCTTGCGCAGTTTTTTCGCAGTTTGATTTGTTAATCCCTAGACATAGCTCCGGGATGAATATCAAGGGTCCTCGGGTAATTTCCCTTTCTGTCAGGATTACGCTGCTTAAACGCAGGATTTCTGGACAAACCGCTCAATCGCGTAGCGATTTCTCTTCAGATTTGACTTGGCAGCCAGTTTAAACTCTGTTTCGACTCAAATCGAATCGGGCCTGGGGGAGTGGGACCCACCTAGGCTGCCGCAGGTAGAGGTGCGACAGTTGCAGGTGGAGCTGCGGCTACCCAGCTTATTTAATGTGCTACGGGATTTTTCATTTTGCAAGTTTCCCGTTTGAGCAGCGAAAGGATTTTCGATCTTCTTTTTCAGATCTATGGAGTTCTGGCAGTCAAATTCTGATTTTGTCAGTTCCTACGCGTTCAACGCAACACAGGTAACGTTTTACATGCATTTTTTTGCAATTTTTGACAGTTAAAAGCATGTGAACCACCTAGGGTGCTTTCAAATGTAATGTATGAAAAATGTATGTCTATATGACCTATGAAAAATTTTCTGTCTACATATGTATGCATATTTTACTGTAATACACATTTGGATGTAAGAAAATTCAGGTTTTGAGACAGTCAATTTTTTCACTTTTTAATCAGTCTAATCATCCTTTTTGAGGCCTAGCGAGCCCGGACTTTCAACTAAAAATGCCTATGGTATTTTGGAGACCATGTGAGGCTGGTTTTTTTGATTTGTTTCAGTAAATATGAACTATTTCTATTTTTGGGTAGGTGTGCTACTGAATGGCCACCTAGGCATGCCTGTGTGCATGTGGACAGTCCATTTTACAAAGGAGACTCTGGCGAAATTTTTCCAAAATCTTGGGCTTTGAAAAAAACATGCATTTTTGACTCTGTGGGGAAATTTTTTACTGACCCATGTAGGTTTTGAGTTGCTAGGTTTTGAAAACATGCAGTTTTGACTTTACTGGGTATTTTTGACTGACCCATGCATGTATTAGGACCTAGAGATATATGTTGGACTGATTAAAAATGATAAGCCACAGGTTTTAGGCTTATCACACCCTTTCTGAGGTGATTTAGAGACTTATTACCGTAGATGCATCGTGATAGACCCGGCAGTTCCGGTAGGGTCTCCTCGGGTATTAGACGTAGGAGGGCTTCTGATGTGCCACAACCACGTCCGGCTAGGACGCCTCGTAGACTGGTAGAGGGTAGGATTCGTCCAGTACAAGACGAGCAGCCCATTGACATTGATGACGAAGAGGCTACTTTTGTTGCTTCTGTTCTAGCTCAGGTTCCACGTGCGGAGGTCCCGGGCATTGCTGTGCAGACACAGGAGTTGCTGGGCGACTTCGAGATATCTTCAGGCCAATGAGGTGACTTGAAGTCTTTCTTCCCTCTGGATTCTTTTCCCATCTTCTGGCCATTCTCGAGGCATAGGTTTTTAACATGGGTTAATTTTTGATGCAGGTCCCTGGCTTGACACAGCCTCGAGGGAACTAGTTTAGTGTGCACTCCCTCTATCAGACTCTGCACGAGGATTACAGGGAGATTGTAGATGGCTGGGGATTTTAGGCCTTTTTCTCGATCCTGCCCCGCCGTTGCCCTTGGGGGTATATGAGGGCTTTGTCTAAGCGCTGGTTCCACCAGACTCAGTCCCTTCATCTGCTTGATTGCGAGGTGATGATGACTCCTATGGACTGGAGATTTATCACTAGCATTGAGTTTGAGGGCGAGACAGTGCTTGTCATGTCTGACATTTCACCCACCGCAGTTAGATCCCTGTTGGGAGTCCCTTAGTCAGCATTTAAGGGTCGGGTAGTCCGATTTGGTCCCCTGAGTATAGATGCCCAGGACGGGACTTTACAGTTGCCTTTGCCTGGTGATCGGAGGGCTAGAGATCGCATTCTAAGGCGATTATTTTTGTCGATCATCAAGGTTTATTTTGTGGTGGACAACTCGTCGACGGTGTCCTTTGCTTTGATCAGCGCCACTCAGCATGTAGAGTGCCTCAGTGACTTTAATTGGGGCTCCTATACCTTTGCCTATTTTCTCTGGGGCATGCGCCTGCTTTCGGAGGGTGTAACGGAGGCTTGGTTAGGATTCCATTTATTTTTGCTGGTGAGTACATCTTTCTATACCTTTATGATTTCTGTACTTATTTTTGGCAGTCTTGGTCACTGAGGACTTTTGATATTTGCATGGATAGCTTTGGGCATTTGAGAGGCTTCCTTGCCTACGGCCCGTTTCAGCATTAGGTCTGGAGACCTATCCACGTGGATGGAGATGGCATCACTCCATTTTGACGGAGGTCCCTGTTGCTGAGGGATTCACTCGTGCCCGTCTGTAGTTGGAGCTTTTGACGGCGGGCTCGATCACCTGGACACCGTACACATTCGAGCACTTGACCATCGGATTTGATGGAGGTTTCCCCACTGGTCGGGAGTTTGATTTATCGACCCGCAGAGTCCCTATGCTGACAGAGGGAGGCTGGGAGCTCTATCTTGGAGAGCGTGCCATTCGGAGCGTCACAGGGGACATTGGCATTCCCATTGCTCCTCCTGCTTGGCATCATTGGCCATTGTTCGTGCCTTTGACAGACATTCCTTTGGAGGGTATAGATGGCTTTGATCTATCAGAGGGCCCATACAGCCAGGCAGCCTTCTACAGTTGGTGGAGTCCTCGCACTATTGGGGCTCAGACTCGTGCCACCCATTTTATGGCAGACATGGTGCCGGGGTCCGTGATGATGACGGACTGGATAGCTTGTATTAGGGAGCCTACTCATGCAGACCAGATAATATATCTGACCAGGGAGTTGGACCAGGCTCATTTCTTTATCAGGCACCTTGTCCGAGACCCATCAGAGGCATCTTCATTTGACCCATCCAGCTCTGGAGCAGGCCCCTCTTCAGGTCCATTCAGTAGCAGTTATACAGGGGCAGATCCTCCCTTATACCACCCAGATATGCGTGATCCCAGCAGCTTTGTGCAGACAGAGGATCTAGAGCAGGTCGATTGGTTTGATACCGAGGTCTTTGACTTTCTGTGATAGCTATGGCAACTATATTTTTGTTCAGCCACTATTTTGGCTATTTGGCTTCTGTGCCATCATTTTGATAGACCAATATATTAGCTAGGTGGTGGTGCCCCATTTCCCTGTATTCTTCCTTTCACTTTGTACCAGGATATAGGGATGATGTATGCAGTAGATAGCTTTTTGTAGATATTTCTATCATCTTTATCTACTGCATTATGTTTATATCATTGTCATCATGCATGTATCATGTGTATGCATTTAGACAGTTACGATTTAACTTGACCTCTAGACAGTCTTGTGATACGGTGCTACAGATGTCGACGTCTGCAGTTAGCCATATAGAGCAATTGCAATTGTCAGAGGTGGCGGCATCGTTGTGGTCATGGTATGATAGTCTGCCCTTTCCAGCTAGGGGGACAGTTAACCAGATGCTGGGGCATTTGATGGCCCTTGTAGATTTCAGGGTTTTAGACGGCTTTTTTGATGGCGTCCTACCTTTTTGGGTACCGGAGAGACAGGTATTCTGCATTGGGCAGTGTGAGCTTTTGCCAACTCTGGAGGAGTACCAGAGATTTACTGGCTTGGATTTAGAGTCGCTGTGTGCTCGGTCGGCTATCAGTGATATGCGGAGACTGTTTACTCGGCTGTCCGGTCTTCGGCAGAGCATAGTCATGGATGAGATCGTTTTAGGGCATGTGATCTCCCTTGACTTCTTGATAGAGCGCTATGGTGAGCTTGATAGCTACGATCGTCATGTCGGGGATTTTGTCATTTTCGCAGAGGATTGGCAGACAGCCAGGATAGATATGTTGTTGATGTGCATTGTGGCGTATGTTTACATTCCATTGCATTTAGATCACCTTGATGTGGGATTGGTTGTTGTGGTCAGAGCCCTTAGGCAGGGTAGTACCATTATCCCTATGATCTTGGTGGAGACTCTGAGGTCGCTCACCTATTACAGTACCCATCCAGCTATTTTTCCAGGGAAGCTCGGCTGTACTGTATATGTGGTTGATGTCACACATACTACCGATTGGATCCTTTAGACCTCATGCCTATTATTTTAGCCACGAGATATCCTCAGTTTACTCCTTTCGTCCGCCTGATTGCGTCGACTCAGAGTCCTGGTTAGTATTTTTGTCGAATATTGAGCATTTGTTCGCAGTGTTGTTATGCTCAGGGATGGCGACCCCGTTCAGCTTCATTACTCATGCATCTGGCATGGATTATTTGCCTTTGGCAGGATTGAGGGGTGTGACTACTTATCATCCCTTGGCAGTTATGGAGCAGTTTGATTAGTGGCAGAGTATGCACCATTTTGAGGATTCTGCTGATCAAAGGATGTCGGCTTCATCTATGTCACTGGCTGACTTGGTTAGAGTCTATAAGTGTTAGACTCACAGGGAGAGGGCTGAGTTCTCCAGTAGACCTTCTCGCAGGGAGAGGGCTGACTTTCTCGCAGTTTGTGGTTAATTTTCACATGAATAAGCTAGATGTCAGCTTACCTGAGCTGCTTAACATGCTGAAAACTACAGAAGGTCACTTCTCATCCAAGAAGAACCATGTCTTGATGGTGGATTCTTCCAATAAAAGGAAGAGGCCCAAGGTGTCTTCTGAAAAGAAGAAATCTAAGAAGGCTAAGGGAAAAGGGAAAGAAAAGGAGCAAAAGAAACCTGAACCAGCTAAAGGAATGTGCTTTCATTGCAATGAGCCGGGATATTGGAAGAGGAACTGCAAGAAGTTTCTAGCAGAGAAGAAGCTTGGAGAAGCTTCGACTTCCAATCAAGGTTTGTTTATGATTTAAATTAATTTTTCTGAAAGTCATAATTCTACTCGGGTATACCGGCTGTGGTTCTCACATATGTAATACTGTGCAGGAACTGGTCAGAAGTAGAAAGCTGAACAAAGATGAGGTGATCCTACGAGTGGGAAATGGAGCAAAAGTTGCTGCATTAGTTGTAGGAACTTATTGTTTAGCAATGCCTTCGGGCAAATCCATTTATCTTAATAATTGTTATTATGTTCCGAATATTATTAAAAACATTATTTCAATTTCTGTATTGGATATGGAAGGTTTTGACGTTATTATAAAGAACAATGGTTGTTCTATTTATAAAGACGATGTTTTATATGGTATTGGAAATTTGCAAAATGGACTTTATACACTTGACTTACAAGAAAATATATTTCAAATTGAACAAATTAAGAAAAGGAAAAGAGATGATATTAATTATACCTATATGTGGCACTGTAGACTCGGTCATATCAATGAAACAAGATTATCCAAGTTGCATAAAGATGGGCTCCTCGAGCTATCTGATTATGAATCATATCCAACTTGTGAATCTTGTCTCATGGGTAAAATGACTAAATCTCCTTTTAATGGAAAAGGAGAGAGAGTTACAGAGTTGTTGGCATTGATTCACACAGACGTTTGTGGACCTATGACAACAAGTGCATGGGGTGGGTATTCTTATTTTATTAATTTCACTGATGATCACTCAAGATTTGGATATGTGTATTTAATGAAATACAAATCAGAATCATTTGAAAAGTTCAAAGAGTTCAGAAGTGAAGTAGAGAAACAAACGGGCAAGAGTATTAAGATACTTCGATCAGATCGAGGTGGAGAATACTTAAGCAGTGAGTTTCTCAATTGTCTCAGAGAAAATGGTATAATCTCACAATGGACTCCTCCAGGTACACCACAGTTAAATGGAGTATTTGAAAGGAGAAATCGAACACTGTTAGACATGGTTCGATCCATGATGAGTTTTACCGACCTTCCAATTTCCTTCTGGGGATATGCCCTAGAAACGGCTGCATACCTACTTAACAAGGTACCTACCAAATCCGCCCCAAAGACTCCATATGAGATGTGGAAAGGGAGGAAACCAAATCTTAAGCATGTTAAGACTTGGGGTTGTCCAGCTTATGTCAAAAAGTTTGAAAATGATAAGCTACAGACTAAATCCGATAAGTGTAGATTTGTGGGATACCCTAAAGAAACCGTAGGGTATTATTTCTATCATCCAACTGATCAAAAGGTGTTTGTTGCGAAACATGCTACCTTCTTGGAGAAAGAGTTTATCCATGAAGGGGTCAGTGGGAGCAAGATATATCTTGAAGAAGTTCAAGAACCACAAGTTACCACGGACCAAAGTCAGGTACCTAACCAAGTAGAAGAACCTACTGTACCACACCCTGTTCGTAAATTTGGAAGAGTACCGAAGATACCTGAGAGGTATGGATTCGTTATAGAGGATGACGATGAGGTACACATCATGAATGATGATGATCCATTGAATTACGAACAGGCTATGAGTAATAAAGACTCAGGGAAATGGCTTGAAGCCATGAAATCCGAAATGGACTCCATGTATGAAAACAAAGTATAGTCTTTGGTTTCACCACCTGAAGGTATTAAACCTATTGGGTGTAAATGGGTTTTTAAGAAAAAGACTGGAGCAGACGGAAAGGTAGAGACCTATAAGGCCCGACTGGTTGCAAAAGGTTTCAAACAAAGACAAGGAGTTGACTATGATGAAACCTTCTCACCAGTAGCCATGCTCAAGTCCATTCGGATTTTGCTTGCAGTTGCAGCTTATAACGACTATGAGATCTGGCAGATGGACGTGAAAACGGCCTTCCTCAATGGGAAACTTGAGGAGGATGTGTATATGACACAGCCAGAGGAATTTATTTCAAAAGTTGGAACAAATCAAGTCTGTAAGCTACAACGATCCATTTATGGGTTGAAGCAAGCTTCTCGTAGATGGAACATTCGTTTTGATGAGACAATCAAAGAGTTTGATTTTATCAAAAACGAGGATGAACCATGTGTATACAAGAAGGTTAGTGGGAGCGCAGTATCATTGCTTGTATTATATGTTGATGATATATTACTGATAGGGAATGACATTCCTATGTTACAATCCATTAAAATCTGGTTATCTAAAAACTTCTCCATGAAGGACTTGGGTGAAGCATCCTATATTTTGGGGATAAAGATCTATAGAGATAGATCTAAAAGGATGCTCGGCTTATCCCAAGGAACGTACATTGATACAATGCTAAAGTGGTTTAGCATGGAAGATTCCAAAAGAGGTCTCATGCCAATGAGCCATGGAATAAATCTCTCCAAGAAACAGGCCCCAAAGACACCTGAGGAGAGAGACCGTATGAGTAAGATCCCTTATGCTTCTGCAATAGGATCTATCATGTACGGTATGATATGTACTAGACCGGATGTTGCTCACGCACTTAGTGTAACAAGCAGATACCAGTCGAATCCAAGAGAAGAGCACTGGAAGGCAGTGAAAAATATCCTAAAATACTTGAGAAGGACTAAAGATATTTTTCTTGTCTACGGTGGGTCTGAATTAAAACTCGAGGGATTCACGGACTCAAGTATTCAAACAGACCAAGATGACAGTAAATCTGTTTCAGGGTATGTGTTTACCTTGAACGGAGGTGCAGTGAGTTGGAAGAGTTCCAAGCAGCAAACAGTTGCTGATTCAGTGACAGAGGCAGAGTATATAGCTGCAAGTGAAGCTGCAAAGGAAGCTGTTTGGATGAAGAAGTTCATAACTGAACTTGGTGTGGTTCCTAGCATTGGAGAAGCAGTTCCCGTATACTGTGACAACACCGGAGCGGTTGCACAGGCTAAGGAACCCAGGTCTCATCAAAAATCTAAACACGTGTTGCGGCGATTTCACTTGATCAGGGAGATCATTGAAAGAGGAGACGTCACCTTGGAGCATGTAGACTCTCAAGACAACATTGCAGATCCATTTACTAAAGCTTTAACACAACAGCAGTTTGATCGTCACTTAGAGAAGATGGGTATGAGATACCATGGCGATTGGCTTTAGTGCAAGCGGGAGATTGATAGTAGTGTGCATACAAGCCAATCATGTATGATGACAAAGCACATACTTTGTAAACAATTTTATTTATTTATTAATAAAATATTCATTTAAGGCATATAATTATCTACATGGTGCTGTTTTTATAATATGTAAATAACCCATAGTTTTAAGCAATGCTTTTAGAATCATGATGAGATCATGATAATGAGATCTAAATTCTTAGAAAGCTTAAAAACTAAAATAGTTCCCAATTGTGGGATTACTAAAATGGGGATTAGTAAATTCGGATAGATTGGTACATATGTTGCTTGCTCATTGGATGAGGATGACTGATCTCATGGTCATTTGTGTGGAGACACTAAAGCAAGTATGTAGGTGCTTATTGGAGAATAAGTTCACTGAACGTGACTCGCTATGGAATACCTAATGGAGTTTTACTCGCCTGTCAATAGGAATTCCTAATGTGATAGTAGTACATGTGATCCTTGGACTTGAGATCATCATAGTATATTGTATGTAATAAATTATACTTTGACTAATTCCTTAAGGCCTTTTAAGGCATATATAGGGTATGCTTGGGTGTAATGAGTTACATATGGAGATAATGAATGATCAATAAAGAATCTACCATCTCTAGTAAAGAGGAGATATGTCCTATGTGATTCGTTAAATGACAACCTAGGAATCCTTGGCCAAGGTAGAATGAAATTAGAAAGAGGTTTCTAATTTGCATTATTTGGAGTTGTGCATTTTCTAATCGAAGTACATATGATTAAATAAATTAAGACTTGACAGTAAATCCATGTCTTATATTTAATTGGGACATTGTATGGTGGAAGGATTGAATTGTACGGTAACTATTAACTCATAGGTTCTTTTATGATTAATGTTGAAATCTATATTATCTGGAAAGTCGTTGATCGCTAGGGAGGCTTATCCCTATTGTAGAATAAATGTTATTTATTTAAATAGATTATTAGTTTAATTTGTTTATTTAAATAAGATTAGAATTGTTCTAATTGATTTATTCACAACCGGTTTAATATGGAGAACCTAAAGGGTCACACCATAAAAGGAAGAAGAATTATTTAAGAAGAAAATGGCATGATAGTAATAATGCATTAAGTATAATTAATTTAATCTATGATGATAGAATAAATTAAATAGCTTAATATTTATTATTTAATATTTTAGAAATATTAAATATAAATTAATAAGAGGAGTCTTATTAATATTATTATTATTATTATTATTTTAATTCTAAAGGAGTTTAGGAATTAATATAATATCAGTACTATCTCTCAATCCTAATAAAGATTAGGATATAAATTAATTAAAAGTAAGTAATTAATTAATTAAATAAAACCCTATTCTAATTGGATTAGGAGGGTTAACCTAATATCTATATAAGAGTCTTATATTAGAAATAAGGTACGTGAATTTTTCAAGAGTTGGGAGTACACATATTCTATAGAGATAGAAACAAGGGTTAAGCCAATAACCCATCTTACTGAGTTCTTCATCTTCCTTGGTGGATCACCGTTAGAGGCCAAACATTTGGGTGGCTGACATTGATCAAGGGAAGGAGCCACTACAGAGGAATCAAAGGAATCAAAGGAGTAGAACTTGTACCTGAGGAAGCTTGGATCTTCAAAGGTATAATTCTATTTTTTCTCCTTCTTCATTCACTGATAATTGATGCACAAGAATGATCATGGTAATGGGTTTGTATAAATTTTTGAAAATCTAGTTTTTTACGCATCCGCCCTATTTATGTGATTTGATTGCATGATTGCGTTACGTACAAACCCAACAGAAGCATCCATTTTTCCTTGCTGAAGCTGAAGCTCGTTATTCATGGATGCGAGCATGATGCATTGAGCCACAGATGCATCATCTTGCCACTTATTGAAAGTGGCAATCTCTTCCTCAGAGGCTGTTTCTGAAACAGATTCAGGGATAGTGGAATTTAGGACATAAGAAATCTTTTCAGCAGTGAGAACAATTCTCAGATTTCTTAGCCAGTCCTCATAATTCGGGCCGGTAAGCTTATTTGCATCAAGTATGCTTCGTAGTGAGATTAGTGATTTTGACATTTTTAAAATTCTGCATATGAAAAGACAACATTTTAGCAAACATTCATTTTATTAACTTTGCATACCAAAATAAATTTAGGTTTTTATTTTAAATTCGTATCTCCCACTATTTTCATCAAACTATATTACCCTCACTCACATAGTTCGGCAGCATCTAATTAAAGATTTGCTAGTGAGATTAAGGATCCCATTTCAAATGTATATAACCTTGTGGATAGCACAACAAACGATATACAAATAAATAGGTAGACAACTCTTGTCAATTACATCACCATGTAACTCCTTTTATTTTGCCTCTTAAATCATAATGGTGATGTGTGTTCACATCCGAACTAAAATGATTTAAGTTAAGTCCAGCCTAGCACTTCCATAAATTCAAAAAAGAAAAATTTTCGTCCTTGTGGATAGCACAACAAGACTAGATCGTTCAATTTTCTTGATAAGCATCAAATGTGATTAATTAACATCTTAAATATTCAATACTCGCCTTGTGGATAGCACAACAAAGTCATATTAAATATTTAATACTCTATTAACTAATCATGCTAGAAGGCGACGTTTGATATTCCAAATATCATTTGAACGCTTCAGACTTAATATTATTTCTTTGAGGGGTTTGTTATTATTTGTCTCATCTTTTAAGCGCGCATGCACATATATATATAAAATACGCGTCATTTTATTAAACATGCGAAACATGTTTGTATAAAATATAATATATATAATATTTAGCATGCAATATAGAATACTATATTCTACCCGGATTGATTATGGACTTTTATTCTAGTTTGGTTCACTAGTGCCACCAAGTGAACCAAAAGGTCAAACCTAGGAGTGCAAGAATTTAAATTTAAATATAACTATTACATTTAAACCCTGGCTCAATACAAATGAGTCTTCACGCGTTCCTTGCTCCTTGGTCTCCAATTTCTTCAAAATAATTCTAACTATCTCTATTACATTAACTATTTTTAAATAGAAATCTTGATCAGCAGTCAAGGGGAAGTACATAGAAAGGAGATAGAATTTACATCGAGAATAAAACTAGAGAAGACGAGGTATGCAGACCCTATTTTATAAAACCTATTCATTCATGCATTCAACCAAAATAAAATCCAATCACATTGGTCATAGTCCATAATCAATCCCTTTTATTACCATACATATCATCATACGTATCAATAAAACTTATTCATCTCATGAAAATAAATTCATTCCATATATGTATTAATATCAGTTAATGGGCAAAAGTTTGCTAAACTTTGTTTTTGGAAAAATAAACTCCTTTATTTCATTCAAAAACAATTCCAAATTAAACTCTTTAATTTAAGCAATTCTGAAATCTCATTTCATATAAAATAAACATCTTTATTTTAAACCTTTATTAATTAAATAAACCATTCATTTAATTAAATAAATAAATAAAAAATTCAGTTCCTGTCCAGTGGCGCAGCTGCGCCAAGAATGTAAAGGGAACCGGCGCAGCTGCGTAGCATGAAAACCAGGAACAGCACCCGGCGCAGCTGCGCAGCAATATTGCCTTGTACCGGCGCAGCTGCGCAACTTCACAGAATCTGAAAATTTTTTGTTGCCCAGAACTCGATCCAATCGCATATCATACATGTATGGAATCACATAGACTGATAATTAGCACAAGATTAGCTCTGATACCACTGTTGGGTTTGTATGTAACGCAATCGTGCAATCAAATCACATAAATAGGGCGGAAGCGTAAAAAACTAGGTTTTCAAAAATTTATACAAACCCATTACCATGATCATTCTTGTGCATCAATTATCAGTGAATGAAGAAGGAGAAAAAACAGAATTATACCTTTGAAGATCCAAGCTTCCTCAGGCACAAGTTCTACTCCTTTGATTCCTCTGTAGTGGCTCCTTCCCTTGATCAATGTCAGCCACCCAAATGTTTGGCCTCTAACGGTGATCCACCAAGGAAGATGAAGAACTCAGTAAGATAGGTTATTGGCTTAACCCTTGTTTCTATCTCTATAGAATATGTGTACTCCCAACTCTTAAAAAATTCACGTACCTTATTTCTGATATAAGACTCTCTTATATAGATATTAGGTTAACCCTCCTAATCCAATTAGAATAGGGTTTTAATTAATTAAATACTTTTAATTAATTTATATCCTAATCTTTATTAGGATTGAGAGAGAGTACTGATATTATATTAATTCCTAAACTCCTTTAGAATTAAAATAATAATAATAATAATAATAATAATAATAATAATAATAATAATAATAATAATAATAATAATAATAATAAGACTCCTCTTATTAATTTATATTTAATATTTTTAAAATATTAAATAATAAACATTAAGCTATTTAATTTATTCTATCATCATAGATTAAATTAATTATACTTAATGCATTATTACTATCATGCCATTTTCTTCTTAAATAATTCTTCTTCCTTTTATGGTGTGACCCTTTAGGTTCTCCATATTAAACCGGCTGTGAATAAATCAATTAGAACAATTCTAATCTTATTTAAATAAATAAATTAAACTAATAATCTATTTAAATAAATAACACTTATTCTACAATAGGGATAAGCCTCCCTAGTGATCAACGACTTTCCAAATAATATAGATTTCAACATTAATCATAAAAGAACCTGTGAGTTAATAGTTACCGTACAATTCAATCCTTCCACCATACAATGTCCCAATTAAATATAAGACATGGATTTACTGTCAAGTCTTAATTTATTTAATCATATGTATTTCGATTAGAAAACGCACAACTCCAAATAATGCAAATTAGAAACCTCTTTCTAATTTCATTCTACCTTGGCCAAGGATTTTTGGGTTGTCATTTAACGAATCACATAGGACATATCTTCTCTTTTACTAGAGGTGGTAGATTCTTTATTGATCATTCATTATCTCCATATGTAACTCATTACACCCAAGCATACCCTATATATGCCTTAAAAGGCCTTAAGGGATTAGTCAAAGTATAATTTGTTACATACAAGATACTATGATGATCTCAAGTCCAAGGATCACATGTACTACTATCACATTAGGAATTCCTATTGACAGGCGAGTAAAACTCCATTAGGTATTCCATAGCGAGTCACGTTCAGTGAACTTATTCTCCAATAAGCACCTACATACTTGCTTTAGTGTCTCCACACAAATGACCATGAGATCAGTCATCCTCATCCAATGAGCAAGCAACATATGTACCAATCTATCCGGATTTACTAATCCCACAATTGGGAACTATTTTAGTTTTTAAGCTTTCTAAGAATTTAGATCTCATTATCATGATCTCATCATGATTCTAAAAGCATTGCTTAAAACTATGGGTTATTTACATATTATAAAAACAGCACCATGTAGATAATTATATGCCTTAAATGAATATTTTATTAATAAATAAATAAGATTGTTTACAAAGTATGTGCTTTGTCATCATACATGATTGTCTTGTATGCACACTACTATCACTATCCCCATCTATTTGTGTAATCTTGTACCAATTCCGAGGAAGGAATTTTTATAAGGGGGGAGGATGTAAGAACCGTGAATTTCATGAATAATTTTTTTTTATTGATATAATAAGAAAATGAATACTTATTGGAACATAAATGTGTACGAGTTATGAGAAAAGTAATTCGATTATATTAAATTGAATTTATAATAATTGAGAAAATATGGAGAATTGGGACTCGTAGAATGCCTTGTGTGGCATGAGAATGGAAAAGATTATGGTTTAATTAATTCAAGAGGGAAATCGATAAGTGAATGATTAATTAATATTACATTGTTAATTAATCATTGTGATTAGTAAATAGCCTACTAATGAGTAATTGTTAATAATATGTTATTATAAATAACAAAATATTTACGAGTAAGTAATTGAAGAATATGATAAGAGTTATATTTAATTGATTATTTGTTGAGTGCAATACGTGTGATAGTTAATCGTACAATAATGTTATTAACTGTTATTATGAATAATAATCGGTTAAAGAGTAAATAAATTATTAAGTGAACAATTAATCTATATTAATTGTTAATTGTTATTATGAGAAATATAATAATAATCTGTTGATTTAGTATTTTTGCATGTAATGATTTGAAACTAAGAAAATGGTTTATAAATATAATAAGATTTATATTGCTGAGGAATGTGACTATTTATCGTATAATAATAATCGATAAGGGTAAGTAATGAAGGAATTACTACGTGAACAATTAATCGATATTAATTGTTATTTACTTTCTATTATGAAAAAATAGAATATTAATGATGATTAATTGATAATGTGTTGATTATTATTATTGCGAATAATATAATGATAATAAGCAACTTGTTTATAAATATAATAAGATTTATATTTATTTAACGTGATAATTAATCATATAAATGTTAGTTAATTACTATGAAAATTAATAACTTCATTAATTTATGAGGAATAAATTGATTAATATTTTATTAATTGATTAATTGCCATTATGAATAATAAAAATAAGTAAGTTATTAATATAATGAGATTATATTAATTACTATGTGCAAGCATGCAAAGTAAATGTATAATATATAATAGCTACCTACATGTTATATGAAGTGTAGTGCAATGTGACTATACAATTGTATATAAACTACATTACAATGTGACTATACGTATATAACTATATGTTATGACTAATTAATTAAGTTGTATGAATATATCATGAGGTTATGTGACATTGTTAAAATAGTACATCACAAATATATAGTAAACAATTGTGACTTAATAATGATTTCATCGAAATAATATAATAATATAATACCCGATTAAATTATATTCGGTATGATACAATGTACATGGATTATATATGGGTATGTACCCCTACTTACTACATTGTAATATTATTTACTTATTGAAATTGCATTGAGAAACTAATTGAAGCTATAACCTAAGTATATATTATATGCATATAACTTAAGCATATAGTGTGTGTATAATAACATAAGTGTGATATATACTTCACGTTGCCAAAATTTCTGAGATTAATAACCATGTCCCATACTGAGGGACACCCCTCATTTCTTCTCACGTATGAACAAAAGGCCAATGGCCTATGGTACTCTACCACCTCAAACTCAGCAATTCTTAGCATATCATCACAAGGGGAGTGGGCTTAATCATGGGATTCACCAACTACTCAACCACCCTCCCTTACCCACTGAGTTCTTGCTTCTCCCGTTGGTTCAATCTGTTAGATTATAGCATTGCCTGGTTAGTGGTTTTTCTATAAATTGAGCTCTCCTTCTCCAGTTTTATTTGCTGAGATAATTCTGAATTGGTTGAGAGAGTGAGTTTATGTTAGTGGTGTAGCAGCATAGTAAGTTTGATTTAGCAACAAGCTCAATCCATATAGCAAAGGTATAATCCTTTCCTTATTCTTCATTCTTATTTTCTAAGATTTCATGGATTGTTGATTTGAGTTGAATTAGATGATAATATGATTTGGGTAATGTTTACTAGTTATTATATAACCTTATGAGTATGTTAAGAAAGTAATATGATTGTTTAGAATCGGAATTGTGCTGAAAATTTGGAGATTGGCCTGCATTCTGCCGAACCAAGAAAAATTCTGGCACTGACTAGTCGTGGCGCAGCTACGCCGATTTATAACTGAGGCGCAGTGCAGCTGTGCCGGCCTCCGGAGACAGTTCCTGCTTTTGTTTGCAATCTGGTCATTGTTAACTTAGATACACTACTTAGGCCAGCATTAGGAATATGTCAGCATGGGTATATATGTTTATTGAGATAGCGTGGGTTGTTTTAACTTCATTAAAATCCCTTGCTAAGTGAACTTAGAATTTAAAAAGGAACTTAGAGCTTTTAAAAGTAAATTTGACATGTGTGTATGATGTTGAGGTTCTGACTTTTGACACATATTATTGTGACCTAGAAATGTATGAAAAGCATGCTAAATTGTGTATATATATTTCATAATGTAACATGAACATACGGGCCTCACTAGCGTATATTTCTAAACGAAAATTTAAGTTTCAAAGGTGAACATTGGCATGTAGGTATCATATATGTAATCTGATTTTTGCAAGCATGTTAGTATAATGTAGAGATGCATGAAAGATGTATTACCTTGTGTATATAGGTGTCATATTATAACTTGAGCATGTGGACCTTAATAGTGAATATTTAACTAAAGGAAAGTATATGTTGAGAATGGACTTTGACATATAAGTATGATATTCATATTTTGATCATATGAGCATGATAATATACTTATATGACTAATTATGACCATAAGCTAGCATGATTAGTAATACATAGTTTCCTTGCTCGTGTCCAATTGTTTAACTTTAAACTAAATGGTTTTTCAAAGGAAACTTGATATATTTGAAACTAATATCTATGAATACCATATGAGAGATGTTCTAACCTTGTGAGCATGTAAATTTGACTTAACTACCTATGCAATGTGAATATAAGGTGTTGAGTTTACGCTAGCATACATGATTAAGTCGTAACGATTTTAAAAGCAAAGTTCGGACTTTTTGCAAACTAAGTTGCATGATCATAGTGTAATAACATCGCTAATATATCATGTATGTACACATACTTGTTAAAAATAATGCGAGTTAATCGAGTATGAGGTTGATTAAGTTTTCAAACCAATAACGGTGCTAGTTATATATATGTGATGTGAATATTCGTGAGCATGCCTAGCTTGGGTTATATGACTACCGTATAGGTTTAAATGACAAGCATGATAACTTATGTGAATTCATGGCGTTGTATGACCCTAGGTCGTTAGGAACCATGAGTTAGAACTATATCATGTAAATCGAACGTGAAAAGGTTGAACGAGCATGAAAGTATCCTTTAATATGAATACATGCTATGTGATATTATATGTTGACACTTGAATCCGATTTTAACGGTTAACTTATAGAAATGCCATAACTTACTAAAATAAAATATATTTAGTATTGATTATGAGATGTTATTGATATGAGAATATGTTTAAACTCAAAACGAGGAACGTTAAGGATAAAAGTATATTAGTTAAGACTTGTGAATTAAATATGATACTATATATGATATAACTGTATAGCTAGGCTAAGACTTAGCTTGTGTGTGATAAGATATGATGTTATACTATATGACTAATGAATATCCTATACATATATATATATATATATATATATATATATATATTACGATAGGGATTCGAAAGTGTCGATTTATTTAACGAGGATAAACTACGCGTAAGGCAAGTTTCCTGACTTACACTTATTTATAGTGCAAGTATCTGAACCCTACTTTTATTGTGTTGCAAGTATCCTATCCTTGTGGTTACTTATTCGAGGAACATCGTAAGCAAGTTCCCTAACTTATACTCTTTCATTGTGCAAGTTTCCTTGAAACCGTTCTTGTCTTGAAACCGTTCTTGTATATTAATTGCAAGTATCTTACTACTCTTTTATTAAGCAAGTATTTGATTCATACTCTTTATTGAACACATATTCGAGCTTGTACTAACTTTGGTCGTACGAGTAAATAGGTGCTAGAATAATTCTTGCCTTACAAACTTATGTTTCATAGTTTGATTTAAATCACGATTATATTCTTTGAATTATTGTTGCGAGTATTGAACTCATAAATTGTTCTTATATACATTGTTGAAATTGTCTACGCCATTTAATTCGGCTAGACCAATATCATGAATTAGAAAGCAATCCACACCAATTGCCTTGGTGCGGACTCTTATAAATTGACTGATTTGAACAACCCTTGTAAAAAGGGGAACTATATAGTCGGGGTGCCGACAGTGGTGTGACAGGTTATGCATAACTCCAGGTACGATAGGCTGATCCCCTAATTGTACTTGGTTGGGTTACCAAAAATATTTTTGGTGATTCTAGTAGAAGTTCGTGGTTCTTAGCGACCACTCAGTATCCAGTATTTATTAACTTAAAACTTTGAATTCATTGGATTCTTTATTAATATTTGGTCCACAGCGACACTTAGTGATATCTATTCATTCACTTAAAATTGTTGAAACTTTTGAAACTTTTAATAACTTTTGGACCCGTAGTGGTCCTTATTCAACTTCACAGAATAGATTTGGAAGTCATTGCTATTTATTTTGTTTACAACATTCTTATTGAAAATCCTGAGCGATTAATTACTATGTTACCTTTGAGATTTAGAACCGTATATATTCCTATTCACATTTATTGACATATTACTTGCTGAGCAAATTTGTTGCTCACTCTTGCTTCCCATAAATATTTCAGTTAAGGCAGGCCAAGGTGGAACCCTAGGACAAGACAAGTGCGAAGGCAAGGCTATAGAGTAGCTATGCTTTTCTATATTAGGATGTTTCCGTTATATTGTATTAAGACTTATTTAAATGTTATGTATTAAGAAATGTTTGGTTTAAGTTATGAAGTGTATTAGTAATAGTTTCGAGATTTGGGACGAGAATATTTATGTTATATCAGTGTAAATTATTCTGTTATTCCATTGTTTGAGATTTTAGTTGTTATTAAAATTAGTACGTGATGAACCGAATTCGCGATCAGTGACGGTCTGAATTTGGGGGCGTCACAGCTTCCATGCCATAGACCAGTGAATAAGGGGTAGCCCCAATAGAGGTGCACATTGACGTCCTGTAGGCTAACAGGGTGAGAGGTAGCAGGTCAGGCCAGTCTTTGTGATTGGCGGACATTTTCTGCATGATCTTCTTGATGTTTTTGTTGGCCGCTTCGACAGCACCGTTCATCTTGGGCCGATAGATGACGGAGTTGAGATGCTTGATGTGGAACTTACCGCACAGTTCTACCATCATTTGATTATTCAGGTTTTTGGCATTATCTGATACGATCACCTCCGGTTGTCCATATCGACAGACGACATTGTTTCTGATGAAACTGATGATGACCTCTTTTGTGACTTTAGGAAAAGAGGCTGCTTCAACCCATTTGATGAAGTAGTCGATCATGGTGAAGATGAACCGATGACCGTTGCTGGCTTGGGGTTCGACTGGACCTATCACGTCTATTCCCCACATAGAAAAAGGCCATGGTGCACTCATGTTCTACATCTCATTTGGAGGAGCGTGGATGGCATTTCCATGTATTTGGCATTGAAAGCATCTCTTGACGTGATCATCGCAATTAGCTTTGAGTGAGATCCAATAATGTCCTGTTCTGATTATCTTCTTGGCCAGCAGATGGCCGCTCATGTGTGGACCATAGACTCCCCCATAGATTTCATCCATTAGTCTTTGGGCTTGCTCCTTGTCAAGGCATCTTAACAGGCCTATTCCAGCATCCCTTTTGTAGAGTGCATCTCCACTTAGATAGAACTTCATGGCCATTCTGAGAATCCATTTCCGCTCTAATTGGCTTGCACCAGTGGGTGTAGATCCATCACAAAGATACTCCTTGATGTCTTGAAACCAAGGTTGCTTGACAGGAGGTATTTCGTCTGATACTTCTCCAATGTAATTCCCGTATGTTGGGCCTTTTTGATTTGTGAACTATATGTTGCGATCCTATTAGATATGCGGATTAATGAAGCCAACATTGCCAGTGCATCGGCAAAGTCATTTCGACCACGAGGAATGTGGACGAAGGTTATTGCTTCAAACTCCTGGGACATTTTGAGGACCTGCCGATGATATGGCAGCAGATGCAATTCTTTTGTGAGATACTTGCCGGTGGTTTGTCTGATGACCAACTCGGAATCTCCAAAGACCAATAAGTGTTTGATACCCATGGATTGGGCTAGTTTCAACCCCAGTATATAGCCTTCGTACTCGGCCGTGTTGTTAGTGTTGCCAAATTAAAGTTTGGTAGCCACAGGATATTGATCACCTGTACCAGAGATAAGGATTGCCCCAGCTCCGGAACCTTCTATGTTTACCGCTCTGTCAAAATACATTTTCCATGGTTGGACTGTATTCTCTGACTGGAGTTGTTAAATTATCATAATCCCATCATCTGGGAAATATGTCTCATGGGCTCGAACCATCCTGAAGGTACTTCTGCTGATTGATCTGCAATGCCTTGGCCTCTGATAGACTTCTGAGTCACGTAGACAATGTCGAACTGCTGTAGAATCAACTACCATTTAGATAGCCGACAATTTAACATTGGTTTGTTGAAGACGTATTTGAGTGGATCCATGCGGGATATGAGATACGTCGTGTGCCCATGCAAGTAGTGTTGCAACCTCATGGCGGCCCATGCTAATGCATAGCATGTTTTCTCGATCAAAGTATACTTCTGTTCCCCACTGCTGAATCTTTTGCTGATGTAGTAGATAGCTCTTTCTTTGCTACTATCATCCTTCTGTCCTAGCATACAGCCCATGGCATTGGCATTGACGGACAGGTACATGAATAAGGGGACTCCATCCCTTGGAGGTACCAAAACAGGTGCTTTGACAAGCTGCTTTTTGATGTCAAGGAAGGCTTGTTGACAATCTTCATTCCATTTGATGGAGGAATTCTTCCTTAACAGCTTGAAGATGGGCTCACAGGTTGCTATGAGCTGTGAAATGAATCGACTTATGAAGTTGATCCTTCCTAGGAATCCTTGTATCTTCTTCTCTGTACGAGGCACGGGCATTTTAGAAATGGCTTTGATCTTGGCAGGGTCTAACTTAATGCCTTGATTGCTCACCAGGAATCCTAGCAATTTTCCTGCCTTGACGCCAAAAGCACATTTAGCGGGATTTAGCTTGAGGTTGTACTTGCGCAACCTGTTGAACAACTTCCTGAGATGGTCTAGGTGATCATCCTCCTCCGGGACTTTATGATGATGTCGTCAACATAGACTTCTGATAAGTGCATATTATTCATTTATTTCAATTCCATTATATTTAGTTTATTACATATTTTATGATGTAAATAGGCTTATTACTGTGTCTATTGATTTCATAATTATTTGGAGCTAGTATACTGAAATGGGACGAATTAGAGTTTAATTTGGGACCAATTGGACTGACCCAATTCGGCTGTTAATGGACCAAGGTTTATAGAGTGGTCTTAATGTAATAAACTTGCAAAGGGAATAAGCAGCTCACGAAATTGGTTCAAGCAGCTCAAGGTTTTGATAACTTGCAAAGGGTGGAGCATGTCCAAGTCCAAGTAGCTTAAGGAGTCCTAGTGGGCCATGAATTCTTACAAATATTATAAAGATGAGAATATATGTGAGTCACGTGCTAGCATGCTTGCAAAAGGGATTCATTGATAGAGCAGCCACGTTCCTAGCTTTTAAAGGTTTGTATGTCCTAGCAGCACATGGGCCCACGGAATTGATAATTCAAATTGGAGGAGGTTTTACTCCTAGATGCTCACGTGCCAAGCAACTAGCAAAAAGAAGTAGAATCCATGCAATTAAAGGAATTATATGTGGGGGCCACATTTGTAGCCAACTTGAATTTCCTAGCAGCTTACGTCACAATGAATATCAAGGAGGGTCACGAAAGCTAAGCAAGAGGTGAAAATAGAACATCAGGCAATGCTGGACAGTAACATCACCCATCCCAGCGGTGCTTTACAATTGGGTTATGCCGCCCCAGCGGGGAGGCGCGACTTGCAATAGTAGTTTCCTTTAGCATATTGGATTCGGCAATAAGGAAAGGCGGCTAGGGCATATGGAGGCTTATGTTTTAATAGTTATAAATAAGGGGATCAATTCTCTTGTATTTTTTACACATTATTATTCATCTTTTACTGCTTGTAGACTTAGAGCATGTCAGGCTATTTTCTTTATTCAGTTTTAAAGGGAGGTGGAACCTTGTTACAAGTAATTAATTAATTGAGTATTATTATTTATTCCTTCTTGTATGAAATTTTTTCTGATAATCTGTTTTCATTGATTGCATGCTAATTGATCTAATTAATTTGATATGGCCAATTGAGTTAATTTAATCATTATCATATGCTAGATTAAGATTGGTATTACGTGTAATTAATATTTGTCTTCATCACAAGTAGCAAATTAGTGATACTAATTGTGGCCAAGCTTTTGTGTATTGCTAAGATTATTAGAAAACAAGTTAAACAAATCGAGCTTATGTGTTTGTTGCTTGGATTAGCCTAATTTTCTATTTCTTAAAGCTTCTATCATATTAAATCTAGAGAGCTTGTTCTAGGTTGTATGCTAGTTGAATCTGGTGAAGAGCTTGTTTCATACAGTGAATATCTAAGGAGAAATTCGGGTAGCAGAGCTTGTTGCTATTTAGGGCTAATAGTTTCATTGAAGGGTAAATAATAACAACTTGATTAATTGATTGTTGTGCTTGGTGAAACTGAACTGCAGAACTGAAGTTTTTACATATTTGGTTAATCTCATTATTTAATTCTATTTTTCTTAGTTTAAAACATTTTCAAAAATCCCCCATCTTTATTTTTTGTTAAAATAGTAAAATAAATCTAAAAAAAACTTACTCTCTGTGGGATCAATCCTTGCTTACTACTGTGCTAATTATTTAAATTCGTGAAGTGAAAGTGAGGTTAATTTAGGAGTGTAAACGACAGCTCCCAAATTTTGGCGTCGTTGCCGGGGAGTAATTGTGCGTTTTGTTTTTATTCTATTATTTCTTTTGTTTTTGGTTTATGACTCGATCTTCTCAGGCTACTACATTAGATTTTGATCTAGAGATTGAGAAAACTGCAAGGAGGCTAAGGAAGCAAAAAGTTCAACAGTCTACTACAGATTTAGACGAGGCTTCTGCATCATCACTGGGCCTCAACTTAGCTTTGGAATTACTTTCTGACAAATCATTCACTGAATTAGACGAAGAAGAAAAGATGGCGGAGCCAAACAACAATCGGACAATGAAACAATTAGTTACTCCTAATCTTACTCATCAACCTTTGTGCATTGAATATCCTGCTTTAAAAGCTGCATTTGAACTTAAATCTGGACTAATTCATCTTTTGCCTACTTTCCGTGGTCTTACAGGTGAAGATCCATACAAGCATTTGAAAGAGTTCCATGTGGTGTGCTCTACCATAAAACCACATGGAATTTCAGAGGAGCAAATCAAATTAAGAGCCTTCCCATTCTCCCTAGCAGATTTAGCAAAGGATTGGCTGTACTATCTCCCATCCGGATCAATAAATTCATGGAGCGACATGAAATGGCTATTCTTAGAGAAGTATTTTCCTGCTTCAAGAGTGGCTAACATAAGGAAGGAGATCTGCGGGATCCGACAATTTAGTGGAGAGACACTGTATGAGTACTGGGAGAGATTCAAGAAATTGTGCTCCAGCTGCCCTCCCCACCAAATCGATGAGCAACACTTGATTCAGTACTTCCTTGATTCAGTACTTCTACGAGGGACTGATACCAATGGAAAGAAGCATGATCGATGCGGCTAGTGGAGGAGCATTAGTAGACAAGACACCGGAGGCTGCAAGAAATCTGATTGCAAACATGGCTGCTAACTCACAACAATACGGAACAAGGAATGATCATGCTCCACAAAGGGTAAGTGAGGTAAGCACGAGTGAATTGGTACAATAGATTTTTAACTTAACTGCTGTGGTGCAACAATTAACAACAAGAAACGTGCCGGTTGCGAAGGCTTGCGGATTATGCTTAATGGCAGGGCATGCTACTGATGCGTGCCCAACATTGCAAGAGGATGACAATGCACAGCAAGCCAATGTAGTATGTAACTACCAAACACAACCAAAGAAGTATGATCCCTACTCAAACACTTACAATCCAGGCTGGAGAGATCATCCGAACCTCAGTTATGGAGGGAATAGGCCACAAACACAAGGAGTGTTCCCACCTAGGCAACAGGGCTTCCAACCAGCCCAACCTCAATATCAACCTAAGCAAGCAGTACCTGCACCTACTGGAACAACATTAGAGGATATGTTCAAAGCATTCATGGGACAGACACAACAGTTCATGAATCAGACACAGCAGTTCCAGCAAGAGACAAAAGCTTCGGTTCAAGATTTGAGGAACTAAGTAGGACAACTGGCTACAACTGTGGGGATATTGGAATCTAGAGACTCAGGGAAATTACCTTCTCAAACAATAGTCAACCCAAGGGAGAATGCAAGCGCCATAACTCTGCGGAGTGGAACACAATTATATACACCACTGGCCCTCGTAGAGTTTGAGGAGGAAGCAGCTAAGGAGGAAACAAGAATCCAAGGTACAACCTAACCCTCCTAATCAGCTTAAAAATATGCCTCTTTCATTTCCTTCCAGAAATTCTAAAACCTCAAAGAAAGATAAAAAAGAAAAAGAAATTCTGGAAACTTTTAGGAAAGTAGAAGTAAACATCCCTCTCCTTGATGCAATCAAACAAGTGCCAAGATACGCAAAATTTTCAAAAGAATTATGCACTAATAAAAGAAAATTACAAAATGATGAAAGAGTCACAGTTGGGGAAAATGTATCTGCTGTTCTTCAAAAAAAAAATGCCTCCTAAATGTAAAGATCCAGGAATGTTCACAATCCCATGCAAAATAGGAAACACCAGATTTGAAAAGGCAATGCTAGATTTAGGAGCTTCAATTAATGTTATGCCTTTATCTATTTATGCCTCTTTAAATCTAGGTCCTTTGAAAAATACTGGTGTGATTATTCAATTGGCAGATCATACTAACACTTACCCCCGAGGGGTAATTGAAGATGTCTTAGTGCAGGTGAACGAACTAATCTTTCCTGCTGATTTTTACATTGTGGACATGGAAGATGATGCATCACCAAACCCTTCCCATATCTTGTTAGGAAGACCATTCCTAAAAATAGCAAGAACCATGATTGATGTGCATAATGGGACCTTGACAATGGAATTTGATGGAGAAAAGATTCAATTTAACATCTATGATGCCATGAGGTACCCTAGTGATATAGGACATGTTTTTGCTATTGATGTGAGAGACTCCTTAGTGCATAGAGCTTTGGAAAGAATACATAGGGATAGTTTGGAGGTTGTCATCACCAACAGTATGGATATGGACAAGGAAGATGAAGTTGAGCGAACTCATGAATTGAATGAAATTGTGGCTGCACTACACTCATTTCCGAAATTCTCAGATAAGTCAGCAGTACATTCTATTCAATTGTCTGTTTCTCATCAAAAGTTGCTACCATCTATTGTGCAAGCTCCAACCCTAGAATTGAAATAATTACCTGCACATTTGAAATATGCATATTTGGGGACTAATGATACTTTGCCTGTTATTATTGCTAGCAATCTAACTAAAATGCAGAAAGATAAATTGTTGAGAGTCCTAAGGGACCATGTCACAGTTTTTGGTTGGACGATAGCGGATATCAAAGGTATTAGTCCTGCGATGTGCACGCACCTGATATTGTTAGAGGATGGAGCTAAGCCCACGAGGGACGCACAAAGAAGATTGAATCCACCCATGATGGAGGTGGTGAAAAAAGAGGTGCTCAAACTGCTCGATGCTGGCATAATCTATCCCATTTCCGATAGTCAATGGGTGCGTCCAGTGCAGGTAGTCCCAAAGAAATCTGGAATCACCGTTGTCAAGAACGATGATAATGAGTTGGTGCCCACACGAATGCAAACAGGATGGAGAGTGTGTATAGATTATAGAAAATTGAATGCTGTAACAAGAAAAGACCACTTTCTTCTTCCTTTTATTAATCAAATGTTGGAAAGATTAGCTGGGCATACTTATTATTATTTTCTAGATGGTTTTTAGGATATAATCAGATTGTGATTGCACCCGAGGACCAAGAAAAGACCACATTCACATGTCCCTTTGGCACATTTGCATACCGACGTATGTCATTTGGACTCTGTAATGCCCTCGGTACTTTTCAGAGATGCATGGTAAGCATTTTTTCAGATCTTCTAGAAAACTGCATTGAGGTCTTTATGGATGATTTCACAATACATGGTGATTCTTTGGATGCATGCTTAGATAATTTGAGTCGTATTTTGGATAGATGCATGGAAACTAATCTTGTTCTAAATTGGGAAAAATGTCATTTTATGGTAGAACAAGGAATAATACTTGGTTATGTTGTATCATCTAAGGGTCTCAAAGTTGATAAAGCTAAGATAGATATTATTTCTGCTTTTCCTTACCCCGTCAGTGTGCGGGAGATTCATTCTTTTCTTGGTCATGCAGGATTCTAGCGAGGATTTATCAAGGATTTCTCAAAGATTGCATTGCCCTGGTGTAAATTGCTACAAAAGGATGTGGACTTTCAGTTTAATGATGAGTGCAAGGAGGCTTTTGATATTTTAAAGAAATTGTTGACCTCTGCCCCTGTGATCCAACCACCGAATTGGAAGTTTCCATTTGAAATCATGTGTGACGCAAGCAACTATGCAGTGGGGGCTGTTTTGGGAAAAAGGATTGACAAAGTTGTTCATGCCATCTACTATGCTTCTAGAACTTTGAATGGGGCTCAGATAAACTATTCCACAACTGAAAAAGAACTTTTATCTGTGGTTTTTGCTTTAGATAAATTTTAATCATATCTACTTGGTACTAAAGTTATTGTTTATTCTGACCATGCTGCTCTCAGGTATTTGCTAACCAAGAAAGACTCTAAACCTAGGATTATCAGATGGATTCTCCTTTTGCAAGAATTTGACTTGGAGATCAAAGATAAGAAAGGTGCAGACAACTTAGTAGCGGATCACCTGAGTAGATTGTTGAGAGAAGAGGATGAACTACCCTTGCGTGATTCCTTCCCAGATGAGCAGCTACTTTCCATCCATGCTGAAACTCCCTGGTATGCAAATCTGGTGAACTATTTGGTAAGTGCATATTTGCCAAAAGAATTTTCCAAATCCCAGAAGGAAAAGCTAAAGAGTGATGCTAGATACTATGTTTGGGATGATCCATACTTATGGAAATTTTGTGCTGACCAGATAGTTAGAAGATGTGTGCCAAATAATGAATTCCAATCTATTCTAGTTTTTTTGCCATTCTCATACTTGTGGAGGACATTTTGGTCCAAAAAGAACTACTAACAAAGTTTTGGAAAGTGGTTTTTATTGGCCGTCACGTTTTAAAGATTCCTATCTGTTTTGTAAAACATGTGATAATTGCCAAAGGACGGGGAATATCTCTCAAAGAAATCAAATGCCCCAAACTCCTATTTTAGTTGTTGAGATTTTTGATGTTTGGGGTATAGATTTTATGGGACCTTTTCCTTCATCCTTTGGGAATGTATATATTCTTTTGGCTGTTGATTATGTCTCAAAATGGATGGAAGCTAAAGCCACTAGGACTGACGATTCTAAAGTTGTTGCAGATTTTGTCAGGACTAATATATTTGTCAGGTTTGGAGCACCACGTGCCATCATCAGCGATCGCGGAACTCACTTTTGTAATAGGGTATTAGCGGCTTTGTTCAAGAAGTACAATGTTTTGCACAAGGTTTCTACATCTTACCATCCGCAAAGTAATGGCCAAGTTGAGGTGTCCAACCGGGAGATCAAATCCATTTTGGAGAAGGTAGTCAACCAAAGCAGGAAGGATTGCAGTTTGAGACTAGATGATGCACTTTGGGCCTATTAAACTGCATTTAAAACTCCTATTGGGATGTCACCATATCGGATTGTGTTTGGGAAACCCTGCCACTTACCGGTTGAGTTAGAGCATAGGGCTTTTTGGGCAATCAAGCAATGCAACATGAGTTTGGAAGCAGCTGGAGTACAAAGGAAGTTGCAGTTACAAGAGTTGGAAGAATTGAGGAATGAAGCCTATGAAAGTTCGAAGATTTACAAGGAAAAGACCAAGGCCTTTCATGATAAGCAAATTGTGCGGAAAACCTTTGTTGTGGGACAGAAAGTTTTGTTATATCATTTTTGGCTTAAGTTGTTTCTAGGTAAATTGAGATCTAGATGGGTTGGTCCTTTTGTTATCACTAATGTGTTTTCTCATGGTGCAGTTGAGATTCATAGTCCAAGTACAGGAAATATTTTTAAAGTGAATGGACATAGATTAAAGCCGTTCTATGAGGGACATCAGGTGGAAAATATTGAGATGGTGGATCTAGATAATCCGGTCTATGAAGAATGAGAAGGGAGACATGATGTCAAGCCAATGACATTAAACAAGGGCACCTGCTTGGGAGGCAACCCAAGAAATCAGATTTAATTTTTCTATCTTTTTACTATTTAGTTTTTTTTTTATTTTGCATGTAGTTCTTTCTTCTTTGCATGATTTTCTTACATTGGGGACAATGTAAGGTTTGAGTGTGGGGGGAGAGATTTAGGTTTTTATTTTATTTTTAGGGATATTGATCTGCCGATTTTGATAGGAAATAGGACCATCTTGATGCCTTCGAAAGTTTTTGAAAAAAATTGGATTCCATGAATCTATTTGCCTATGTGTTCAAAGGATAAAGTCAACAAATGGAAATCAATGCTAAAAATTCAAAATCTGTTTAATGCTTAATTGGTTAATGATTGAGAAAAACTAAGTCATGATCCATAGTAATTGATTTGAGTTGAATTTGTGTCTTATGAGTACTTGAACATGTGATATATGCTTAGTTGGCTTAGTTATCGGTGGAGTTGTCTATGTGCACTAATCTCATGCTCTAGAACTATTGAACTACTTATGCTTTTTGCAGGACCATGTGAAAAAAAATCAAGAAAGTTGAAAATCAATAAATTATTGAAAAAGAGAAAAAAAGAAGCAAAAAAGAAACCATGTGGTGGGATGAGATGGAGCGTAAAATACACTCTCCCATAAACATGTGCGAATAAGTGAGATGGAGCATAAAATGCACTCACTTACAAAAGAATGATTGAGAAAGGTGAAACGGAGCATAAAATGCATTCACCAAAAACAAAGAGGAAAAATGAAAGGGTCCTAGTGAAAAAAATTAAGCAGCAAAAATATGTTTTGAGTTTTTGAGTGGTGTGCACAATTTTTGCTCCATGGTAACTATGTTGAGTAAGTGTGTGGATTATAGAAGAGTGTTTATGTGGATACTCTTTGATTTAATGAAATTCATTGGTGAAGTGGCAAGGTGGTTATCGTGAGTTAATTGATGAACATTGATCATGCTTTTGTCGGTTTAGTATTGATAATCATAATTTGGTCTTGAAATCTTTTTGACGTTATGATTGAGTAGAATTTTTGGAAATCAAACTTTTGGTTTACACGAGGACGTGTAAAGGCTAAGTGTGGGGAAATTTGATAAGTGCATATTATTCATTTATTTCAATTCCATTATATTTAGTTTATTACATATTTTGTGATGTAAATGGGCTTATTACTGTGTCTATTGATTTCAGAATTATTTGGAGCTAATATATTGAAACAGGACGAATTGGAGTTTAATTTGGGACCAATTGGACTGACCCAATTCGGCTATTAATGGACCAAGGTTTACAGAGTGGGCTTAATGTAATAAGCTTGCAAAGGGAATAAGCAGCTCACGAAATTGGTTCAAGCAGCTCACGGTTTTGATAACTTGCAAAGGGTGGAGCATGTCCAAGTCCAAGTAGCTCAAGGAGTCCTAGTGGGCCACGAATTCTTACAAATATTATAAAGATGAGCATATATGTGGGTCACGTGCTAGCATGCTTGCCAAAGGGATTTATTGCTAGAGCAGCCACGTTCCTAGCTTTTAAAGGTTTGTATTTCCTAGCAGCACATGGGCCCACAGAATTGATAATTCAAATTGGAGGAGGTTTTACTCCTAGATGCTCACGTGCCAAGCAACTAGCAAAAGGAAGTAGAATCCATGCAATTAAAGGAATTAGATGTGGGGGCCATGTTTGTAGCCAACTTGAATTTCCTAGCAGTTTACGTCATAATGAATATCAAGGAGGGTCACGAAAGCTAAGCAAGAGGCGAAAATAGAACATCAGGCAATGCTGGAGAGTAACATCACCCGCCCCAGCGGTGCTTTACAATTGGGTTATGCCGCCCCAGCGGGGAGGCGCGACTTGCAACGATAGTTTCCTTTAGCATGTTGGATTCGACAATAAGGAAAGGCGACTAGGGCATATGGAGGCTTATGTTTTAATAGTTATAAATAGGGGGATCAATTCTCTTGTATTTTTTACATATTATTATTCATCTTTTATTGCTTGTAGACTTGGAGCATGTTAGGCTAGTTTCTTTATTCAGTTCTAAAAGGAGGTGGAACCTTGTTACAAGTAATTAATTAATTGAGTATTATTATTTATTCCTTCTTGTATGAAATTTCTTCTAATAATCTATTTTCATTGATTGCATGCTAATTGATCTAATTAATTTGATATGGCCAATTGAGTTAATTTAATCATTATCATATGCTAGATTAAGATTGGTATTACGTGTAATTGATATCTATCTTCATCACAAGTAGCAAATTAGTGATACTTGTAAGACCCCGAATTTTATGAAATAAAAGTATTTAATTTTTTTATTTAGTAAATGGTTAAATTGATAAAAGTTTAAAGTTAAGGGTGATATATGTAAAATTTTTAAAATAAGCAAGTGGTTATAAAATATTCATTGTTGTCGGGGAATATTCGTTTGGTCGTGGAATATTCTTGTTGTCGGGGAATATTCGTACGACGGCGCAACTATTTGTGAGCCCCATAACGAAAACTGTCGGATGAAGAAAACGGCACAAATGAGTTTTTTAAAATAACGGCGTAGTTGTTATCGTTAACTGTAATGACCATGAATTTTAAACTCCTTATTTATTAAATATGTGATTTAATTTTAATGAGTTAGTTTGGTGAGAATATTTAAACCTTAACTGATTATGTGATTATGTGAGATAGAGCTTGTGCAATAAATTGCTAGGATTATTTAAAGGAAGTCACTAATGGTTTATTTAAATTAGTGGACTGACCTTAAGGATTTAATATCAGAGAATTGATGAGATTATTAATAATTAAATATTCAACTTATTTGAATATAGTGGCATGAATTGAACATAGTGATTAATTTCAATATTGAGTAATTAATCGATAACGTATGAAATTATTATTGTTGGGAATAATATATTAATGAACAAAGAAGTAATGAATATAATATGTAATTATATTTACTTGACTAATTATTTTATACAAGCATGCGATACTAAACCTTTACATATATGGTAGCTATCTAATGTGACTTATTAATGTGGTGTATATTGCATATATGGACTATATAGTAAGATGAAGTAAATTGAAGGTATGTGACACTGTGTGGACATTCATGTATACCCTATTGTCATATAATAAGATCATTATTAATTAATAATGATTGTATTAAGTTGTTATAATTATATTATAATGATTATGATAATAGGTATTAACAATACCCAATTACCTTATAGTTGGCATTAAGGAAAATGTACATGGATTATAAGATTGGTTTATAGGTACCTATTGATACATTATATTATTAGTTACTCATTTGAAATGACATTGTGACACTAATTAAATGTATAACCTAAGTATACATGAAATGAAAAGTGTACATGTATTATATAACTTAAGTAATTATATATATACTACACTTACTAGTTACTAGTTGCTGAGTATTTGGTTGTCCCATAATAAGAGCCCAACTTCTTCTCACGTGAACTCCCTAGCTATACTACTCTACCTTCTCCTCAATTTCTTCACAAGTGTAGCCAATGATTCCAAGGGGAGTGGGCAAACACTAATTTCTTCACAAGTGTAGCCAATGATTCCAAGGGGAGTGGGCAAAATAGTGTTTCCCAACTACTCTACCAACTAATTTCATTAACCTCCATGTTCTTGCTTCTCCCATTAGTTTGGATTGATGAACAATTGCATGGACCGTATAATGAAATCTCTATATAAAGAACTCTCTTCCTTCATTGTTAACATTGCTGAAATTTTTGCCTTAAGTGAGAATTGAGAGCATATATATATATACACATATCTGTGATAAGCATTCTTGAGTAGAGAATGAGTTAATATAGCAACAAGTGAAATCCATTTCTTAACAGAGATATAATTCCTATTATTTATGCTCTGTATTCTTGATTCTCTGCAATTTTCCAAAGTTATTGATTCCATTGGAATTGGATGTTAATGTGTTTGGAGTATACTTGTTAAGAGTTATGCAAGCTTATATATATGCTAGAATCTCAATGTATCATGTTTAGACTAAATTTCGTAGGAAATTGTGAGATGGGTTTCCAGTTTTGCCGAACAGGATGATGTTTCTGGTTTGGCCGGACACCGGCGCAGCTGCGCCGGGTTTATACCTGGTACCTGCGCAGCTGTGCAGGGTCCTGGAATTTATTTTTTGCTTCTATTAAGCTGCTGTTATGCACTAACATATGTTACCTCTTTTGGCAAGCATGTGGATATGGTTAATATGTATATTTGAGTACATGCATGTAGTATGAACAAGTATAACAACGTTAGTACACATGATTGACGCAACACTTATGGTTTTGAAATGAAACTTATAGTTTCGATTGTGAACTTAGACACATACGTAGCATGTGCATATTCTGATATTTTAAACATGATAGTATGGTTTATATTGACATGAAGAGTATGTTTAAAGTGTTCATCATGCACTAACATACTTGATCGTAAGTTAAGACGTTTTCAAAAGAAAAACTTAGAACTTTCAAAGTGAACTTGACCAAGAATTTTGTCTTGAGATTTCTGACCGTATGAGAACGTTGATGTGACTTAGTTATGTGTTCAAAGACATGTGAGTTATGATCACAAGACACTTAACATGTACTATGATGCCTTTATTGACTTAGTGTGATTTTTCAACGAAAAGCTTAGAACGTGAAAGATTATATCATTGATCACCATGTGGATTGCGTATTGATCATGCAAGCATGTATATTAGAGTTCATTATGCCTATAGACATATTAACATAGACCCCATTTGTTTATACATGAGTTTCGTATGTGCACGCATATTCATAGAAAATAAATTTCTAAGGCATAACCTATGTAATTTAAGTATATATGAGTAATATACGCACAAGCATGCTTACTAAGTATGGTTAGTCTGTGATGTGGTAATATGACTATATAGCTAACCCTCGTAACATGGAATTGATTAACTTAAGGTATGTGAATTACCGGCATGAAGACATATGATTTTGAATTGAATAGGGTGAGCATGCTAGGATTTAAACTTGAAAGTATATTCTTGAAGCATGATTACTTGAAATGCTAAATGTTGATGTCTAGAAACTAGATATTCTAGCACTATTAAATCAAGGACAGAGTTAATTATTTATAGACCCAGTCAAAGTGATTGACTTACGTGAATTACATGATAAATTTATATGATGATTAGATTCTTGTAAGTGTAGACTCGTATTAGTTTACACATACTAATTAAGAGACCGACTTATTAATGTTAGGTCATTTCAACGCAGTTTAATTAAAGCTAGAACTTATTCGTAGCTGAACAAACAGGCAAGTATCCTAAATTCTTGCACTACTTTATTCAATGAATCGTGTAAGCGAGTTTCTTATCTTCACTTGATTTGAATGCAAGTTCCCTTACACTCTTTATTGTGCAAGTTCCTATTCTTCTCATATTATATTGAGCAGGTTATTATCGTATTGACGGTTAATTATTTAAAGCTTGAACTTTATTTCCAAGCATGCTATTAGGTGGTTTAATTACTTTACAATTATTCCACATTGATATTATTATTATTCGCACTTGGTGCACTTGAGTTCGTACAGTCTTGGAGTCGTACATCATTTAAAGTTCTATAATTCTTGAACTGTGTCAGATAGAGTCTGAACCCTTGTTCGTTTAGATAGGTATATGAAATTTTATAAAAGCTATCCAAACCAATTGATGGTAAAGATTCTTAGACTGAAAGAACACCCTTATATTATAAGGGAGTAGCAGGTATCTAATATAAGATACAAACAGCAGAGTTGAATGTTATGCATATACATGGCGTACGCGAGGCTGATCCCCTTAAGTACTATTCTATAGCTAGTAACCAAAGGGTCAATCAGCTATTGATTCCGTTGGAGTTTTATAGTTCGAAGTCTACTTGACTATCAGTTATTCTAAAAGCAATCATTATTCTTGTTTCCGATATTCATATTGTTGAACTCATTGTCAGATATTTTCTATTCATCATGATATATCCTTTATTGTTGTATTTAAACTTGCTGAGCAAACTTGTTGCTCATTCTTGCTATATCATGACTTATATTGCAGTTAAGCCCGAGACTTCAGGGAAGGACAAGGGTAAAGGGAAGATGTAGGATTAGTTTTCAAGGAGCAGACTTTTTCTTTATGTTTAATTAAATTACTGTTATGTAATATGAACCCTAATAATTCTAGGGTATGTTTGTATGACTGTTTTAAGGTTATCGAATCTTGGGACTAGTAACACCTTTTGAATGAACGACGTACGTTTATTATATTCCGCATTTAGTTATCGTATTTTGTCTAGAGGTGGATGTTTGTATTGTATCGTGACGACCAGACCGGAGTCAGAGGACCCGGATTCGGGGGTGTCACAGGTTGGTATCAAAGCCTTAGGTTATAAACGTTAGGAATGCGAAACCTAAGTTATAACCTTAGTAGAAAACTCAAGTAGAGTATGTAAGTGATGGGTTGAGGATATCCATCGAGTCTTATTGTGATACTGAATTTGTTTATTTCAATCAGCTATGATTGATAGACATACTAAACTTCTTAATGCTAACATAAATAGCATATCACATAAAGTCTAATGTTTTCTTCCTTTCCTCAGGATCATGCCGCCTAGGAGACTACCGCGGAACCAGAGGGAGGAAGGATCCGTTAATAATGTCAGAGGGGAAAATATCGACCCTATGCAGAACTTCGTTAACTTGTTAACTGAGGCAATGCAGAACAGACCCCAGCTAGCAGCAGGGCAGCCAGGACATCACTTGGCGAGCTTTAAGGACTTTAAATTGGTAGAACCACCGGAGTTCCGGGGAACCTTGGACTCAATCAAAGCCCAAACCTGGATAGAAGAGATGGAGAAGGTGTTTGAGGTCGCACGAGTGGCCGAAGCACAGAAGATGAGTTTTTCCACTTTCATAATGAAGGGCGAAGCTAACTATTGGTGGAAAGCCAATAAGGGACGGGTAGGCGAAGGAGCTATTCCTTGGGATAAATTTAAGGAGTTATTTCTCGAGAATTACTTCTCGGAGAATTCGCAACAGGATATGGAAGTTAAGTTTCTGGAACTGAAATAAGGTAGTATGTCTGTCGCAGAGTACGCGACAAGATTTAACGAGTTGGCCCGATTCACTTCACATCAGGTTGACACGGAAGCCAGGAAGGCAAGGAGGTTCGAATTAGGACTGAAACCATGGGTGCAGAAAGCAGTTGCGGTATTGAAGATTAAGACTTACTTTGATCTACTGGAAAGGGCTATCATTGCCGAAGGAGGCAATGAAGCCATTGCTCGATTCAAACAAGAAAAGAAGACCGGTCAAGAGGGACAAAAAGGGGGAAGCAGCGGAGGCAGCAACCCCAACAAGCGTAAATGGACGGAGAGCCAATCCTCTGGAGGTAACAATTCCGGGATAGAGGCCAAGAAAAGTGTAAAGTGCAACAACTGTGGGAGGAATCATTCGGCGGAGTGCATGAAGGGAAAGAGTGTTTGTTACCGTTGTGGACAATCGGGGCACATGGCTCCTCAGTGTCCGAATAAGCAGAAAGGAGGGTGTTTCTCATGTGGAGCCCCAAACCATTAAATCAAAGACTGCCAGAAGAAAAAGGGCGATGCAGCTAGCGGCAACCGCAACAACAATAATGAACTGAGCATCGGAGGGCCAGCCAGTCAAGCCAATAGACCAACGGCACACAAGTTCAACATGACCGTTCAGGATGCGGTGGAGTCTAAGGACGTGGTGTCAGGTATCATCCCGATCAATGATATTGATGCTTATATGTTATTTGATTCGAGTGCTACCTGCTCTTTTGTTTCTGAAGAATTTGCTAAACGGTTAGACTTACCCCGTGAAAGATTAGAACACCCTATGAACGTAGAAGTAGTGAACAAGGAAATTATCCCTGTAGAATACATTCATAGGAACTGTTATACTGAATTGCGAGGATTTAAGCTCAACGTGGATTTGATACAGATTCGTTTGGGGGAGTTCGATGTAACCCTTGGAATGGATTGGTTATCGGTTCATGGAGCAGTTATCGATTGTAAGAAGAAATGTGTATGCCTTAAGAATCCGAATAAGTCGAAGGTAGTATTTCATGGTAGTAAATCGCCGAGACAATCTCATTGTCTGACGATGGTGCAAGCGCAGAGATTGCTTAGGAAGGGTCGTATAGGTTATTTGGCTCACGTGGTTGATACTCGATGAGTCAATGGTGAACTAGGTCAGATACCTATTGTAAGGGATTTCGTTGATGTCTTCCCAGATGAGATTCTGGGATTGTCACCGGATAGAGAAATTGAGTTTGTCATTGATTTGGCACCAGGGACAGCACCGGTATACAAAGGGCCGCATCGTATTGCACCGGTAGAGATGAAAGAACTGATGGCTCAATTACAAGAGTTGTTAGATAAGGGATACATTCGACCGAGCGTATCACCATGGGGAGCACCAGTCTTATTCATGAAGAAGAAAGATGGATCGCTCAGACTTTGTATCGACTACAGAGAGTTGAACAAGGTCACCATTAAGAACAAGTACCCATTGCCTAGGATAGACGATTTGTTTGATCAGTTGAAGGGGGAGAAGTACTTTTCAAAGATTGACTTGAGGACCGGTTATCATAAACTGAAGGTGAGGCTGGAGGATATTCCAAAGACGGCATTCAGAACTCGGTATGGACACTTTGAGTTTCTGGTAATGTCATTCGGATTGACGAACGCGCCAATAGCATTTATGGAATTGATGAACAGAGTGTTCAAATAGTATTTGGATAAGTTCGTTGTCGTATTCATCGATGACATTCTGTTGTGTTCAGAGACGGAGGAAGAACACGTCGAGCATCTTCGAATAGTGTTGGAGACATTAAGGAGAGAGAAGCTGTATGCAAAATTCTCCAAGTGTGAGTTTTGGTTGCAGAGAGTGCAGTTTTTGGGGCACGTTATCGACAAGAATGGTGTTTTGGTGGACCCAGCAAAAGTAGAAGCGGTTATCAATAGGGAACAGCCGAAGACGCCGACAAAAATCAGGAGTTTCTTAGGATTAGCGGGATACTATCAGAGATTCATCCAGGATTTTTCGAAATTAGCATCGCCGTTGACCAATCTTACTAGAAAGACAGTTAAGTTTGTTTGGACGCAGAAGTGTGAAGAGAGTTTCCTAGAATTGAAGAAGAGGCTTAGTCAAGCACCTGTGTTAGCTTTACCGGATAACATAGGAGGGTTTGTAGTGTATAGCGATGTGTCACACAAGGGTCTTGGCTGTGTCCTAATGCAACATGGTAGGGTTATTGCATATGCTTCACGTCAGCTGAAAGATTATGAGAAGGGTTATTCGACTCATGTCCTGGAATTAGCAGCAGTAGTTTTTGCCTTAAAGATTTGGAGGCATTATTTGTATGGTGAAGTGTGAGATATATACGGACCACAAGAGTTTGAAGTATATCTTCACACAGAAAAATTAAACATGAGACAGCGCCGATGGCTAGAATTGATCAAAGATTATGATTGTGAGATTCTGTACCATCTAGGCAAGCAAATGTAGTGGCAGATGCCTTGAGCAGAAAAGGCAGAGAGAAGTTATCAAAGTTAACCGTTCAACAAGAGTTAGTGAAAGATTTTGAATGACTAGATTTGGAAGTTAAGTATCCGATGGAGACCAACGAGAAATTATTTACAGTGACAGCGAGCCCGACTTTATTAGATAAGGTTAAGGAGGCACAAGAGAAGGATGAAGATTGTAATATTATCAAGAAGCGGATTGTCGAAGGTGATGATTTGAAATTCAAGATTGATAGCACTGGACTGCTAAGGTTTGAAGGACGGATTTGGGTATCGTTAGTACCGGAACTGAGAGAAGAGATTTTGCAAGAAGTACACAGCACGAGATACTCGATACACCCAGGAAGCATGAAGATGTACCAAGACTTGCGTCATTACTTTTGGTGGCCAAACATGAAGAGGGAGGTTGCAAAATGCGTAAGTAGGTGTTTAACTTGTTAGAGAGTCAAGGCAGAGCACCAACGACCAAGCGGGTTATTACAACCGTTAGAGATTCCAGAATGGAAATGGGAGCACATCACGATGGATTTTGTGGTGGGACTTCCGGTAACGTAGAAAGGGCACGACGCCATATAGGTAATTGTAGATCGTCTTATGAAGTCAGCTCACTTTTTGCCGATTAAGATTAAGTATAGTTTGGACCAGTTAGCCAGATTATATATCAAGGAAATTATCTCGAGATATGGGGTGCCGGTATCTATTGTATCTGATAGAGATCCGTGATTCACGTCGAATTTCTGGAAGAGTCTTCAAGAGAGATTGGGGACACAGTTACGAATGAGTACCGCGTATCATCCGCAGACCGATGGACAAAGCGAAAGAACAATTCAAACACTTGAAGACATGCTCCGAGCTTGTGTAATGGACTTCAAGGGTAGTTGGGAGGATCACCTTCCATTAGTAGAGTTTGCGTACAACAATAGTTATCACGCTAGTATCGGAATGTCACCGTACGAAGCGCTATATGGGAGAAAATGTCAAACACCGTTGTGTTGGGACGAAGTTGGTGAACATCGACCGTTGGGACTAGAATTAGTACAACAGATAGTAGAGATTATCAAGGTGATAAGAGCCCGACTAGTAGCGGCTCAAGATCGCCAGAAGAAGTATGCGGATTTGCTTCGCAAGAAGAAAGAATTTGAATTAGGAAGCTATGCTTTTCTGAAAGTATCTCCCTGGAAGGGGAAGATTCGTTTTGGGAAGAAGGGCAAGTTGAGCCCTAGGTTCATAGGACCGTTCGAGATTCTGAGGCGAGTCGGTGAAGTGGCGTACGAGGTGGCGTTACCTCCTGAACTTGAGCACATTCAAACTGTTTCATGTGTCAGTGTTGCGGCCGTATAAACCAGACTACAAGCATGTTATCTCCTATGAGCCGATCCAAGTCGAGAAAGACTTATCATACGAAGAGGTTCCTGTCCAGATACTAGATAGGAAGGAACAGAAGCTGAGGAATAAGATCATTCATTCCGTTAAGATTCTTTGGAGGAATCACGCAGTTGAAGAAGCTACATGGGAGCTAGAAGAGAAAATGAGAGCGAATTATCCGTTTTTATTTGAGTAACCTTATTTTTACAATTCTGAGGACGGAATTTTTATAAGGGGGAAGGGATGTAACGACCATGAATTTTAAACTCCTTATTTATTAAATATGTGATTTAATTTTAATGAGTTAGTTTGGTGAGCATATTTAAACCTTAACTGATTAAGTGATTATGTGAGATAGAGCCTATGCAATAAATTGCTAAGATTATTTAAAGGAAGTCACTAATGATTTATTTAAATTAGTGGATTAACCTTAAGGATTTAATATCAGAGAATTGATGAGATTATTAATAATTAAATATTCAACTTATTTGAATATAGTGGCATGAATTGAACATTTGTTGGGAATAATATATTAATGAGCAAAGAAGTAATGAATATAATATGTAATTATATTTACTTGACTAATTATTGTATACAAGCATGCGATACTAAACCTTTACATATATGGTAGCTATCTAATGTGACTTATTAATGTAATATTCCAAACTTTAAATAGGAATATTAATATAAACAGTAAATATAACTATGATTAATATCTTGTGTGATGTGTACTTAACATTATTATTGGAATATATATATAATTATAAAACAACACATAAGATATAACTGTGTAAATAGGATATAAGGTTTTATAAGTAAAACCCTAATTGATATTAAGGAATTCTAACCCTAAGGGGTATAATAAATGGAAATTATAACATGATACATTAATAATGTTATATATTATTGTATACATATATTTAATTTGAAATATTAAAAATTTGACTGGAAAAGATTGTAAGGAAACCCTAATTAAGGATTAAGAAATCCTAACCCTAATTATAAAACCTAATTTAATGTATAAACCCTAATTCTAGACTAACAAAACCTAATTGATCATTATTATTTTAAATTTTCTAAGGAAAGTATGAAATAACTAAATTATCCTTGTATTTACATGGGAAATTACCAAAATGCCCTTAGTATATGCAAAAAGATCATTATCTTTTCGCTTGCAAGCAAAAGATTTGTCACATGACATCCAACTTCCTTAGCATGACAACACACCCTAAATCCATAAATGAAGTAGGCTTACTTGTTAAACTAAGAGAGGAATGGAGTTTTAACCCCTACTTGAACATTTCACCTAAGGTTAGGGTAAAAGCACTTAAGACCACGAAATTTATACTTAACTTACATAGCCCATTGACTCATAAACAACTCCTAGCAAACCAGAAACATAATCAAGAAGGAAAGAAGCAAAAAGTGATCAAAAAGGGTGGTGAATATACTTTCAAATAACCTAAGTAGCCGATCGTGATAAAAGGCAAGTTTTTCCAATTTCAATTAATTCTATATTAAATAAAAGTCATATATATTGATATACGAACTGTTATAAACATTATTCGTGATATCTGTGATTTAAAAAGGGTTATTGCTTATTGTTCAAGCATAAAAAATTATGTGAGCTGTTGTTTGCGTAAAATGTGTTTGATTTGATATCAAAGCATAAACTGTGGAAAAAACCAATATTGTTGGGTACGTATATACTTTGACTGTGTTGGATTGATAGGATGACCTTGCACCTGACAGGGAGATTGAATTTGTGATTGACCTTGCACCAGGAACAACACCAGTTTTAATGGCACCATATAGGATGGCACCAGTAGAGTTGAAGGAGTTGCATGTTCAGTTACAAGAGCTTTTAGATAAGAAGTACATACAACCTAGTATTTCACTATGGGGAGCACCTGTGTTGTTTGTAAAGAAGAAGGATGGGACGTTAAGATTGTGTATAGATTATCAGGAGTTAAATAAGTTGACCATCAAGAATAAGTACCCTTTACTAAGAATTTATGATTTGTTTGATCAGTTAAAAGGAGCGGAGCATTTTTCAAAAATTGACCTATGATTGGGTTATCATCAACTAAATGTGAGAAGAGAAGATGTACCAAAGACCGCCTTTAGGACCCGATATGGACATTATGAGTTTCTTGTGATGTCTTTTGGGTTAACAAATGCACCAGCAGCTTTTATGGACTTAATGAATCGAGTGTTTAAATCATGCTTGGATAAATTTGTGGTGGTGTTTATTGATGATATCTTAATATACTCTAAGACACGGGAGGAACATGCGGAACATTGAGAGTGGTATTAGAGATATTAAGAAAGGAACAACTTTATGCAAGATTTTCCAAGTGTGAGTTTTGGTTGGAGGAAGTTCAATTCCTAGGGCACGTAATTAATAAGAATGGGGTAGTAGTGGATCCAGCAAAGATAGAAACAATCATGAATTGGGATCAACCAACAACACCAATAGAAGTTCGCAGTTTTCTTGGATTGGCAGGGTACTATCGTCGTTTTATAAAAGATTTTTCCAAAATAGCAACCCCGCTAACCAATTTAACTCGAAAGACTATGAAGTATAATTGGACGAACAAGTGTGAAGAAAGTTTTTAAGAATTGAAGAAACTGCTGAGTAGGGCACGAATATTATCATTACCAGATGAAACTGGGGGTCTTATAGTATATAGTGACGCTTCACACAGGGGTTTAGGATGTGTGTTAATGCAACACGGGAAGGTGATCGCCTATGCTTTGCGACAACTTAAAGATTATGAGAAAAGGTATCCTACTCACGATCTGGAGTTAGCCGCGGTAGTTTTTGCTTTGAAGATATGGAGGCATTATTTGTATGGGGGAAAGTGTGAAATATACACAGATCATAAAAGTCTGAAGTATATTTTTACACAGAAGGAGTTGAATATGAGGCAGAGGAGATGGTTAGAGTTAATCAAGGACTTTGATTATGAGATCCTATATCATCCTGGTAAAGCTAACGTAGTTGAAGATGCATTGAGCCAGAAGAATCAAGAAAGGTTGAATACCATTACAAACAACGAGGTTCTGATAAAAGAATTTGAAAAACTTGAGATTGAAGTAAGAGCTCTAGCTAACTCTAATCAGAAGTTATACGTGGTACAAACAGCCTTAACCTTATTGGATAAAATCAAAGAGATGCAGGAGAAGGATGCAGCATGTAAGAAATTTAAGGCCGAGATAACTCATGAGAAGAACATTAAATTTTGACTGGATAAGGAGGGAGTACTGAGGTATGAAGATAGAGTATGGGTTCCAGCGGTACAGATATTGAAAGATGAAATCTTAGAAGAAGCCCATAGTTCCAAGTTTGTTGTACATCCGGGAAGTACTAAGATGTATAAGGATTTAAGTCAGCATTTTTGGTGGTCGAACATGAAGAGAGAGATAGCAGAATGGGTAAGTAAGTGTCTCACATGCCAGAGAGTTAAAGCTGAGCATCAAAGACCGAGTGGATTACTACAACCTCTACCGATTCCTAAATGGAAGTGGGAGCACATCACTATGGACTTTGTGGTAGGACTTCCTGTCACTTAGAAAGGCCACAATGCTATCTGGGTAATAGTTGATCGTCTCACCAAGTCAGCCCATTTTCTACCTATCAAAGTTACTTATAATCTCGGTCAGTTGGCCAAGTTATACATAAAAGAGATTATTTCTAGACATGGAGTTCCTGTATCCATAGTATCAGATAGAGATCCACGGTTTACTTTGAACTTTTGGAGAAGTCTGCAGGTGCACTTGGGAACCCAACTGAAATTGAGTATAGCATATCACCCTCAAACCGATGGCCAAAGTGAGAGAACCATTCAGAAGCTGGAAGATATGTTGAGAACCTGCATTATGGATTTTAAAGGGAGTTGGGAGGACCAGTTACCTTTGGTAGAGTTTGCGTATAATAACAGTTATCATGCCAATATTGGAATGCCACCGTACGAAGCTCTGTATGGAAGGAAGTGTAGAACACCTTTATGCTGGGATGAAGTTGGAGAAAGATAAATGCTTGGACCTGAGTTAGTTCAACAAACCACGGGGAAGATTCGAATTATACGACAACGGTTGCAAGCATCTCAAGACTGGCAGAAGAAATATGCAGATCAACACAGACAGCTAAGGGAGTTTAATGTTGGAAGTCATGTCTTTTTGAAAGTATCTCCTTGGAAAGGAAAAATTCGTTTTGGTAAAAAGTGAAAGCTGAGCCCGAGGTTTATTGGCCCATTTCAAGTATTAAGGAGAATAAGTGAAGTAGCCTATGAGGTAGCTTTACCCCCAGAGTTAGAACACATTCATAATGTGTTTCATGTGTCTGTACTACGTATGTATAAACCCGATTATAAGCATGTGATAAACTATGAACCTGTTCAGATAGAGAAAGACTTATCATATATAGAGGTTCCAGTGCAGATAGTTGATCGAAAGGAACAGGTGTTGAGGAATAAGGCTATATCATCGGTTAAAGTAATATGGAAGAATTATGATATTGAAGAAGCTACATGGGAATTGGAGGATAAAATGCGAGAAGACTTTTCGCATTTGTTTTCATAAGCTGTAATTTCAATTTCGAGATGAAATTCTTATAAGAAGGGGTGATTGTAATATTCCAAACTTTAAATAGCAATATTAATATAAACAGTAAATATAACTATGATTAATATCTTGTGTGATGTGTACTTAACATTATTACTGGAATATATATATAATTATAAAACAACACATAAGATCTGTGTAAATAGGATATAAGGTTTTATAAGTAAAATCCTAATTGATAATAAGGAATTCTATCCCTAAGGGTTATAATAAATGGAAATTATAACATGATACATTAATAATGTTATATATTATTGTATACATATATTTAATATGAAATATTAAAAATTTGACTGGAAAAGATTGTAAGAAAACCCTAATTAAGGATTAAGAAATCCTAACCCTAATTATAAAACCTAATTTAATGTATAAACCCTAATTCTAGACTAACAAAACCTAATTGATCATTATTATTTTAAATTTTCTAAGAAAAGTATGAAATAACTAAATTATCCTTGTATTTACATGGGAAATTACCAAAATGCCCTTAGTATATGCAAAAAGACTAAAATACCCTTATTTTGTTCTCTTATTAAAACAAGATAGAAACAAATCTTTTGGCTTGCAAGAAAAAGATTTGTCACATGACATCCAACATCCTTAGCATGACAACACATCCTAAATCCATAAATGAAGTAGGCTTATTTGTTAAACTAAGAGAGGAATGGAGTTTTAACCCCTACTTGAACATGTCACCTAAGGTTAGGGTAAAAGCACTTAAGACCACGAAATTTATACTTAACTTACATAGCCCATTGACTCATAAACAACTCCTAGCAAACCAGAAACATAATCAAGAAGGAAAGAAGCAAAAAGTGATCAAAAAGGGTGGTGAATATACTTTCAAATAACCTAAGTAGCCGATCGTGATAAAAGGCAAGTTTTTCCAATTTTAATTAATTCTATATTAAATGAAAGTCGTATATATTGATATACGAACTGTTATAAACATTATTTGTGATATCTGTGATTTAAAAAGGGTTATTGCTTATTGTTCAAGCATAAAAAATATATGAACTGTTGTTTGCGTAAAATGTGTTTGATTTGATATCAAAGCATAAACTGTGAAAAAAACTAATATTGCTTGGTACGTATATACTTTGACTGTGTTGGATTGATAGGATGATATGCATTGTGACGCCCCCAAATCCACGTTCCTTCGAAACCTCAGATTCGGTGCAGTCACGATACTATTATCGCCAAATTATTATATCTTTTATTCATTACTAAAAGAATACAACTTTGTTTATTACAATTTAGAATATAAATTCTATTCATATCCAAGATCTCGTCTTTACATCATATTCGATGTTACTAAAATGCGGAATAATTTAAACTTTTCAATATCCTTTGAATAAAAATCTTTTTATTGATTCCACAACTTTGATACCAATTACAAATCTTGAATCAACTATATAATATGATTCCTTCTTATCTGAGTTATCGTATAAACATTTACAACTCAACTCGATATCCTCTATGTATTAATTAATACATTCTTACAATACAACAAGTATTAAACAGTGTAAGCAACTATCGAGTACATCATCTAGAATCTAAATATGGTCCAGACAATAATCTAAGTAATATTCTTCAATGCGATACTATCTATCTTTATCATTCAAGAAGCACGAAATCTTTACCGTGAATCCTTAACCTGCAAAAGTGGTTATTTGCAAGAGTGAGCTCGACAGCTCAGCAATTCTAACAGTCCTCATGCATCACATAGAATATAACATCATACTCAGTTCATGCATTTATAAACAGTTTATATTTACTACGCATGTTACTTTTCACATAACAAGTATATCATCAAAGATCAACTTTCAATCTCATTTATATCTCATATACAGTTCATATATAAGTTCACATTATCACAGCATAATATAATTCAACTAACAGTTATTGAATTCATATATCAAATAGGAACTGAAAGACTTGCCTGATTCGTAGTTTAACAACTACGACTTAACTGCTTAAGAATCTCTGCACTTTGTGTAATCCTACACAGTTATATTAATCATAGAGATCACACTCATCAGTTATATGTATCACACATTGTCAATGTAATAATAAAGGTTACATTGTTGTCTAACTTGGTTCTTAGAACCTTGTTTCACTTTCTTATCATACGTTTAGTATAGCTAGGTACGCATAGGTATACCTTAACTATACTCAATTAATATCATCTTTCATATACACATGTCCGCCTACAACTAATCTATTTACCTATAGTTAGTGTAGTACATCTTTAAAACATGCTCGCACAGTGCATATCACGGTTAACTAGCGTGGTGCACATACCAATCACGACTAGAGGCATATAAGTCCTATCATGCATGTTCATAAAGTTAGAACGCCAGTAACTCTATGTTCAACCATTCTACTTTCAAAACTTCATAAGTTTTATTCTCCAAAAATCAATGTCATGCTTAACTAATCATGCAAGGCTACTTTGAATCATTTTATATCTACTTATGCCATGTACGTATGTTATCATATTTAGAACTTTAAGTACACAAGTTCCTTTAAGTTTAATTTCAAGGCTTCAAGTTTTCTCTAGAACCGCACACTAAAGTGACCAAGAGGTTCATGGTATTCAAAGGGGTTTGAAACCACATGACATACCTATTTCCATGCATAACTAGGTCATACAATCATCCTTAAAAATCAGAACATACACATCATATGTATATGTCAAGGTTCGTTTATAAAACTTTAAGTCTATTTTCAAACTACAAGTCTTTTCTATCAATAATGTATGGTAGTGTGATTAACACCTTAAACATGTATTTCATGTCAATATAAACCATACTATCGGGTTCACAAAATCAGAATATAAACATGACTTATATACGCCAAAATTCGTTTATAAAACCTTAAGTTTATTTTCAAAACTATAACTTCATCGTTCACGTAAGCGATCCGAATATAATATGCACATACTAGTTTAACAAGTCCATATATATGTATTAATCATACCAGCATGCTTGTCCTAATTTCTTTCAATATCTATCACTTAGCAGACATCAAGCAGGAACAAAATCTGCAGAAACTGGGATCAGGAACCGGCGCAGCTGCGCAGCTCCCCAGTTCAAAACTGGCGCAGCTGCGCAGGGCCTTGCCCAACTCAAGTCTGGTACCGGCGCAGCTGCGCCGCTGGCCAGTATAAAACTGGCGCAGCTGCGCCACTAGCAGGCCAGAGACAGAGCAGCTTCTGCTTCGGCAGTACCTCAAGCCAAACTCTGAATTTCGCAACGATTATCATTCTAAGCTACTACATTACAGTTCTATCATGATTATAAGCTAGCATAGCAACTAAGGAGCAATTAACAAACATTGCTTGATCACATAATCATGGATTCCATACTTAATTCAAGAATTAGAAATTTACAGAATTTTAGAAAACATGAATTGAAGAACATGAAAGGTATATTGTACCTCTGCTAACAACTTGGGCTTGCTGCTACTAAATTCTCTCTCAATTCTAGAATGCTATTACTAAGGTATGCAATGCTCTCCACTTAACACTTAAGCAAAAGCTCAGCAAAATGAAAAGATGAAGGAGAAGAGCTTCATTTTATAGGCAAATGTTTACACAGACATTACAATTCCACCTCAAATTAAACCAAAGGAATGCAAGCTTGTTCAATGGATAAGGGAGAGTTGGTGAGAGTGGGTGGAACTCATCATGAATTCCTCACCCTTGCTCATCATTTGCTAGAAATTGCTGAGTTTGATGCATAGGAATAGACTAGCTTTCATGAGTTATGCACGTGAGAAGGAATTGGGTCACTCAATTAGGGACAAGGAGAGAACTCAGCAACTTGTTTTCCCACATACTAATGTTATATATGTATACATATAGTATATACTTAGGTTATATATATTTATTCCATATATATTTAAGTTATACACATTCCCTTTTATATAACATAAGTTATAAATTAATGTGTCACAATGTAGTCCCAATAATACTATCGTGTAGTAAATTTTAACTTGCACATATAAATTCGTGTACATTTCATTCTACCGGATATAATTCTATCGGGTATCATCACAGTGTATTGTCTCCTTTATTATTAAATTTCATTAATTCAATAATTGTTTACAATATATCTATGATATATTATTTTATTGTATACTTAATATACACATTGTCACACCCACATTTCATGTACCTATTACAACTCAATAACTTTACTATATAGTTTATATTCATATATAGCATAGTCGCATTGCACTTTATACTTCGCATAACATATAGTTAACTATCATACGTTATACTTTAATATCGCATGGTTGCACATAGAAATTAATAAATTACTTATCTTATCAATTAATTAATAATGATATTAATTAATCCATTTCTCATTAATCTATGGAATTATAATTCCCACGCTAATTGATTAACACTTTATATGATTTATTATCACGTTAAATAAATATAAATCTTTTTATATTTATAAATCATTTACTCATTAATCATATTATCAAATAATTACTTGATAATAGTATATTGTTCATAACAATAATTAATATTATAAGACAATTTATCTCATCACAAATCCGATTATACTTATAATCGATTTCCTTATTATTATACTATCACTAGCCATAATAATTTAACATACTATCATAATAACAATTAACAATTAATTTAGATTAATTGTTTAATTAATAATTCCTCCATCATTAAATTAGTCAATTCATTACTGAATCTATTATTGTGCCACACAAGGCATCTCTCACAAGCTCAAACTTAAGCTTATCATTATTCTCATCACTTACTCATTTCTCACCACATTACTACTTATAACCTGTTCAATTAAATTAGAACTATTAAATCCAAGGTCCACATATAAATATTTTACAAATCGAATATTCAAATATTATATATAACCTTTACGAAAATATAATAACTCAAGCTATTAAAATGTTAAATTACTTCAATTAATTATACTTATAATAAGTATAACCTTTACGCTTATAATAATTAATATATACTCTATTAATTATTCCAATAATAATATTCACGATCAAATAATAACTTAAGTTATTTAATATATTAAAATAACTTAGTTTCCTTTCATTAATTAAACTCCCTTGAAAATACATTTAAAATTATGTATTTAGCCATATCATAAAATATTATGTTTTCTCCAAATAAGCACATTCGTTATTAGAAAATAATTTACTTATTGTCTCATGATATTATTTTTAATATAATATCAAATAACTATATGTACGACACATGTACATATATTATATATAGAAAATAGATAATAAGTTTATTTTCTATTATAATAAATTGTTTCCATCAATTTAATTACATATAGCAAATACGTTTTAATATATTTACTATATTAACCAATCACACCTCATACAAAAACATATAAGGTAATATTATTATTCAAAAATAACATTTCCTCCTTTTATTAAAATAATTCAATATTAGAAATTATTTTAATATCCTTTATTAGAAATATATAATAACTATTTCTCTTTCTTTTCTATAAATTGTTCCCCAAAATAATTTCTTCAAATATTCATTTAAAGATATAATGATTTCCATCTCCCTTTAATAACGTATATATATTTAACGTTATTCGCACATTAGACTTTCTCACATATTACTATTCTAAGTAATATATATAAAAGTACCAACTATAATTACATATTCAACACACATATTAATTCACTCATTTACTTAAGTAAATTAAACACTGTACTATATCATCATAGTTAATTAAGATTCAATACTGACATTATATTATTCCATAATATAACTCACAACTTATATTAACTAATATTTATTCTTATTAGTTAATTCCTTAACTAACTCATGCTTCACTATCCAAACCTATTCACGGATAGCTTAAGTGCTTTTAATAACCTATATTATAAACATACTAATTATTAATATACATACTCAAGAATATGGTGATTATACATTAAGGATATTTAATGTCACCAACTTACTATGATAAAATAATTCTATAAATTATTTAATATCGATAGGAATTTATCCACCTCCTTTATCTCAACTGGATCGTCTCTACGATAAGTAACAAATATATATTAATAATATATTTATAAATCACAAAAACATATTTTACATAGTCCATATTATCCTATGTAATATAATACCACATACCTCATATCACATATATATATTATTATTCGAACCCATCTCACAGTTTAAGAATTTTATTTATTAAATCCTTATTTAATAATATCTGAAAATTCGGGTTCTTACATGCATACTCCTAGGATATGATTAGGCTGAATTCCTATGAGATATCTAAACAGAACTCCTATATATCTTCATGACTCATAGGAATGACAGAACTCCTATAAGTCTTTTATGACTTCTAGGAATGATAGAACTTCTATAAGTCTCTATGACTCTTAGGAATGTGAGAAAAATACTCTGAATTAAATATTTCCTTAAATTCTGATACGGTGTGAGTATAAACTATAATTATTTAAAACTTGTTGAGCATTTCAAAGCTCATTCTTGCAAATATTCTTTTCCTTTGCAGTCGCACCAAACGCCCCAGCAGACCTAGGAATGCATACATGTGAGTAGAAGTAATTAGAGAAACAGGTGTTTATTGTATGAATACTAAGAATGTAATTTGGTATTTTATGATGTAATATTTGAACCCTAGGTAAGCAGATACTATTATGTTATTAAATTATTAGTTGAACGGTTTTACATTGTTAATGGTGGTTAGAATCAAGTACAGTATCTATATGAACTATACATCTGAATGAGGGTATTGAATGATCTTGGAAGTTCTGTAAGCACTGAGGTAGCTCCTCAGTTCCAAGAACAATCTTATCATTTGTACTGTGAATGTCAGATAGATAGGAATTATTGATATGCAAGAAATATCTGTAAGATCATAAATCTATACATCCAAATAAGGGTATTCAGATATGATAATTGTTCTGACGAGAACACTTAACTGATTGGGATACTGTGAATTTTGGATTTATAGAAGTTATTGTCTTATAGAATGTTTACGTGAGCACCGAATCTGCTACAGGAAATGTAGAGATTTTGGGGTGTCACAATTTTGGTATCAAAGCCTTAGGTTAGAAACCTTAGGAGAAAACCCTTAGGCTATAACCTCGGAAGTAATTAGTTGATAAAGGAGATAAGCTCAAATAGAGTTATTGCGGGAGAGGAAAAGTTGTTAGGAAAGTTAATAGATAAGAATACTAATAAAATAGTAAGTTATAATTTTTATCAGATACTAATCGATTTTATAAATCTGATTGTAGGATGTCAGAAGACCGTCAATTGATCATAGCAGAGCCAACAATTGATGTAGTGCCGTTGCAAATAGTACTCCCTATCCATCCTTGGATAGAATGGCCTTCAGGATCTAGGGTCGCTCAGGAAATAGAGTACATGGAGAAAAGGTTGAAGAAGTATGAGAAGATGGTAGAAAAGCTAAAAAGAAGGATAGGAAGAAAGAAGGAAGAACTTTAGACTAAGGAAAAAAATTCTATAATATAGCTAGTGATAGGGATAAATCGCTAGTCGGATAGGATATGTAGTTTACTATCTGTTGTGTGTATAACTAGTGATCTAAAATGAGTCACTATATATGTATATATAGATTTGCCATGTGAAATACAAATTTCTGTTTATCAAACTGGGATGTTTAATTATTGAATCGGTATTCATACTTACTTATTTGTTATATTTAGATAAATGGCACCAAGAAGTAGACCTCGTGGGGAAATTGAGGAGGAACAGGAAGAGGCAAATCCTACCCAAACCCTGGTAAATATTCTGGTAGGAGCTTTACAAAGAAGACAAGCTAATGCGATACCAGCTGCACCCAATAACCCAACCACAACTCAGTTTAGGGACTTTAAATTAGTGGGACCACCGGAGTTCAGAGGAACTGATGAACCCATAAAAGCTCAGACTTGGGTTACTGAGATGGAAGAGATGTTTAAAGTAACAAAGGCAAATGATGATCAAAAAGTAGACTTTGCTACTTTCTTTTTGAAGGATGAAGCTAACCACTGGTGGGAAGCAAACAAAGGAAGAGCTGGAGAAGGTGCCACTAATTGGGATAAATTTAAGGAGTTTTTTTTTGCCAATTACTTTCCAACTTCAATGCAAGATCGTATGGAGGTTCAATTCCTGGAATTGAAACAAAAAGAGATGACAGTTACACAATATGCAGCCAAATTCAACGAGTTGGCTAGGTTTGCATAACATCAGGTAGATACTGAGGCGAGAAAGACAAGCAGGTTTGAAGGGGGACTGAAACCCCAAATTAGAAGTAGAGTATCGGCATTTCAGGTAAAGACATTTGCGAAGATCCTGGAGAAGGCTATTATAACAAAAAAAGAAGGAGAAGCTTTATTATAATTTAATAAGGAGAAGAGGGTGATTACTGGAAAAGGAAACACGAGTGGGAGCAACAGCAACAACAATAAGAGAAGATGGGAGGTAGCTTTTCCAAACAACCCTAGAAAAGGAGGTTATAATCCTAACAATAATGCCAACAAAGGAGGTAACAACAACAACAATTAAAGGTTTGAGCACTGTCAGATATGTGGAAAGAATCACAAAGGGGAATGCTATTTTAAAGGGACGTATTGTTATACCTGTGGAGAAGATGGGCATTACTCCAAATGGTGTCCACGAAAGAAGGATAAGAGCAAGAGTGTCAAATATTTCAACTGTGGGGAAGAGGGTCATGTGTCAAAGTTCTGTCCAAAACCCAAGAAGGTGAATGTGGGAGGAGTTCAGAATTCTAACAATAAACAAGGAGCAGCGACTGCAGGAGTTACTCAGAATCGTCCGAATGCACGAACTTTTAACATGACAGTGAAGGATGCTGTGGCAGCACAAGATGTGGTGATAGGTATCATACCAATTGATGCTGTAAATGCTTATGTGTTATTCGATTCTGGTGCTTCTTGTTCATTTGCATCTGTAGATTTTGTTAAAAGATTAAAAATACCATGTGAGGATCTAGATGTACCTTTCAATGTAGAAATTGCTAACAAAGAGATAATCCCTGTTCATACAGTACATAAGAATTGTAGTGTAGCAATTCAGGGGCATACATTACCGGTAAACCTTATACCTATACAACTAGGGGAGTTTGATGTAATATTGGGGATGGATTGGTTGGATAGGCATAAGGCAGTAATTGATTGCAAACGGAAACAAGTAAGTTTAAGGACACCCTTGAAAACAAAGGTAGTGTTTAAGGGAAGTTGTTTACCGAAGCAAGTCCGGTGTTTAACTGTTATGCAAGCTAAGAGATTGCTTCGGAAGGGTGGTACAGGGTATTTGGCCTATGTGGTGGATACAAGGAAAGAAGGGGGAAAGTTAGCCCAAATACCTATAGTAAATGAGTTTCCGGATGTGTTTCCAAGTGATCTACCTAGTCGTCCACCTGACAGGGAGATTGAATTTGTGATTGACCTTGCACCAGGAACAGCACTAGTTTCAAAGGCACCATATAGGATGGCACCAGTAGAGTTGAAGGAGTTGCATGTTCAGTTACAAGGGCTTTTAGATAAGAAGTACATACAACCTAGTGTTTCACCATGGGGAGCACCTGTGTTGTTTGTAAAGAAGAAGGATGGGACGTTAAGATTGTGTATAGATTATCGGGAGTTAAATAAGTTGACCATCAAGAATAAGTACCCTTTACCAAGAATTGATGATTTGTTTGATCAGTTAAAAGGAGCGGAGCATTTTTCAAAAATTAACCTACGATCGGGTTATCATCAACTAAAGGTGAGAAGAGAAGATGTACCAAAGACCGCCTTTAGGACCCGATATGGACATTATGAGTTTCTTGTGATGTCTTTGGGTTAACAAATGCGCCAGCAGCTTTTATGGACTTAATGAATCGAGTGTTTAAATCATGCTTGGTTAAATTTGAGACTTTGCTTGTCCTCAAGCACAAAAACATAAAATAAATATAAACACATTACTATCCTACCTATATAAATGCATATGCATGTTCTACTGTAGAATGAACCTACGAATCCAGCAATGAATGATGTCTAGTAACTGGCCTCAAAGATATCACAAAAACTCTCAAACAGCATGTCCAAGCAAGTCAAAGTTTATAAATCAACCAATCAGTCCATTCAAACCTGTCATTACCCATGTTTTGTTTGTGTGTTTTTCAACCATTCTAATCAATCACAGTTCAAAAAAATCCCATAATAAGTTTTTTCAAAAGGAAAAATTTCAGTTCTCATTCAAGTATTTCTACAAACATGACACTTCCAATTAAGCGCAGCTAATACCGAGTCTAGGGATCCCCATTTAGATTTATTCCTTCTTCACAAGTGCGTTTTACGCTTCATCTCCCGTATACACTTGACTGTGCAATGTCTGGTTCTCTTAGGCATATCAGCGTTACCCATGTAGCAAACTTTGGACCTACGAATCCCAAACCTGAAGGCATTAGGGCGCTGGGTGTAAAGACATCTCCGAGGGTTTACTTGTTCGAGTAACAAAGGCCACAGAACCAAACTAGTCAGTGTATTCATTTATAATGCTATATTTTTTTCATTTTTCTAGATTTTCTATATATTTTTTATTTTTTTATATATAAAAACATCCTATGGATTTCCCCCAAACTCAAGTGTTTACTTCATTTTAACCTTTACTGTCAGCTTGCTAATGTCCTCAAATTTTAACCAAGATTTTTCCCAAGAAACCAATTATGGAACCCTTGAACCAATTATTTTAAAACAATTAATCTTTACGTGCTAATCAGTTACATAAATTTCTGACAAGCTCAGATTTTCTTCATGGTTAACTTAAAACTCATCATCAATCATCCACATCGTTTAAGTTAACATGCAACACCAATCTCATCATCGGTCGACTCAGACTCACACCAATCCATTACTAAGATTCATGCACACAATCTATATGCAACACTAAATGCAAAAGAAGGTATTTTTGTATTTTTAAATATTTATGTTTTTTTTTTCTTTTTTTTTTAACATGAAAGCAACTCAAAACAAAAATTATCATGCAAAAACTATCATGTAACTACATGCTCCTATCTATTATACAACTAAATATACTAAGCAGAAATGCCCCCCCCCCCCAACTTGACATATGCAATGTCCTCATTGTATAAAGATAAAGAACTATAAAGTTGAGGACTGCCCTGATCGGTCAAGCATCATACTCGACCGGTGGATCCTAGACCGGTGGTTCTTCGACAGGCTCCTCAACGGGCTGCGGTGGGGGATAGGCTGGTAATGACAAGGGAGTCAAAAAGTGAAAGTCGTCAGTAGAATGACTGAGGCGGGCAAAAGCAGCAGCCAAAGACGCATTAAACTCGTTCTGTGTGGCGAACATATGATCCTTCCTTGAGGCCAACCCTTGAAGTCTCTTATCAAAATACTGCTGCAGATTCTGGAATTGATTACTTAAAGTGGCTTTGGTGCGGGATGAGTTTGAAGTCCTGTCTTATTCTTGCTCTTGTTCCCTTTCCTCATCGAAATCTGCATCTGCTTCTTCCTCCCCTCTTCATCCTTAGAATCTAAAAATATGAACCCAAGATCGCGTGGGTGAGAATGCCCTCATTTCCAAACCTAATACCTCTGAATCATCTTCAAATCTAGACATATTAATGGTTGTTGGATGGGTTCATCTGTCCTCCATTGTACCCCTTCCCGTGCATATAACATACAGATGAAAGAGGGATGAGGCAATCCGCCCTGCAGAGGACCACACAAATTTTGGCGAATGGAATGATGAATGATTCGGCCCACATTTATCGAGCAATCTTTGAGAATCGTGTACATTAACACAACCTTCTCCTTTGTAACATCTCTCGTGTATATCGATGGTAACAGTTTTGCATATAAGAAAGCGTGCCATATCTTTCCATATAAACTGAGATGGCTACTCTGGAAGTGAGACCCATTTGAAGACCATGTAGTGTCAGGCTTACACAACTCGGTTAGTATTTGATCATAATTCGACGCACTTTCCTTGAGTGTCATAAACGCATAACTTAATTGTGATGGCAGATTGTAATAGTTATTTATTTCTTACATGGTGAATGGTACCATCTTGCCCCTTACGAATGCGAAAAATGGTGACTTGTCTGGGGTGTTTGCATAAAATTCCTTCACCATCGCCACCACAGAGGCATCCGACTGTGCGGTGAATGTTTCCCATCTCCTCTCGTGGATTTGGTGGAGCATTGCCCCGTCAAACTCATCAGGAGTTAAGCCACGCTCTGGAGTCAGTACCTTGGTTGCTAGATATTTAAATCTCTCCGCTGCCTCGACATTCAAAAATTTTCGTCTGTCGAACTGCAGAGTGGGGGTGGACGAACTCTCACCTCGTTGCCTTTTCTGATTTCTCGATGTCATGGTGCACAAGATTTAAATCCCACTTGCAATTCAGTGATGGATCAGTAAAATTTTATTGAGACTCTTTATCAAACACCTGGTGTGTGTACTGTGATTGCTTGCCAAAACTTACCCCCAAACTTCAATATTCAACCCAACTTGTAGATCATCAAACAGACTAAAGCATAATATGAGAATTTAACCAAATTGAAGTTACCTTGCCACTTGTATGAGAAAAATTGATTGTGTAATGTGTTTGTGAAGTTCCCCTATGTCAGAATGAGTATGGCTGAACTTCCCCAATTAAGTCACGAAACCCTAAATTGTGTTCAATGAAGGGTGATTTGGGGTTGGCTATCTAAAATTTGAAGTGTACTTTGAATAGGTTGACACTTTTGTTGAGTTTGGGATGGATTTTGTGTTTGGGTAGGTTTTCGATTGTGTTTGAGTGAAAGGGAGATGGTTGAGTTTTGTTTGAGTGAAAGGAAGTTTGATTGAAAAAGGGGTTTTAAAAAACTGAAAACCGTGTACCTCGCCGAGGCAAGTATTTTTGCTCTTATAACTGCGCTGGGGTGAGTTTTGGCATAGTCTGCTCTCAGACAAAATTTTCCTTTGTTTCAAATGCACCGGGGCGAGTTTTCTGTTTCCTGCCAAATATTTTCTTTTGTGTTCTCATCCCCTTGACTTTGTAGCGCTCATGTATAGCACTTGTTTCTCATCCTCCGCATGTGATATATGCCTCCATCCTGGAAAAATATCTATGAACCTTATTAGTGTCCATATGTGAGATCGAGGCACGGACGTAACTATTAATCTAATACTATCCTAATCTACTACTAATTTACTCAATGAATACTACAACAAACAACTTTTACTAATCAGAATAACCAATGATTGGGTTACCTCCCATCAAGCGCTTGATTTAGAGTCTTTCAGCCTGACTACTCCCTGTTTCGATGCTGGCTCAACAAGGTTAATTGAGGTTGCTAGGCGATCGAGATCACCACCCCAATACTGCTTTAAGCGTTATCCGTTAACTTTGAATGTTTCTGTTGAATCCCGGCTATATAGTTCAACGGCCCCGTGTGGAAACACTGTTTTGATGGTGAATAGGCCCGACCACCTAGATTTCAGTTTCCCAGAAAAAGTTTCAGCTGGGAGTTAAATAATAATACTGCTTGGCCCAGTTTGAACTTTTTATCCATAATTTTCTGATTGTGCCACTTCTTGACCTTTTCTTTGTACAATTTGGAGTTCTCGTATACCTGCAGGCAGAATTTATCCAACTCGTTGAGTTGCAGAAGTCTTTTCTCCCGCGTTGTTGTGAGAACAAAATTTAGTTTCTAGATGGCCCAATAGGCTTTATATTCAAGTTCTAGTGGGAGGTGACACGCTTTTCTGTAGACAAACTGATATGGAGACATTCCGATCGGGGTTATGTATGCAGTCCGATACGCCCATAGAGCGTTATACAATTTTGAAGACCAATCTTTCCAGTTCGGGTTTACTATTTTCTCCAAAATTCTCTTAACCTCTCTATTAGATACCTCTACTTGGCCACTCGTCTGGGGGTGAAAGGCAGTGACAATTCTGTGGTTGACCCCATACTTGGTCAAGAGGGCTGTGAAATACTTATTGCAGAAGTGACTTCCATCATCACTGATGATTGCCCTTGGGGTGCCAAATCTTGTAAATATATTTTTTGCAAAAATTTAAAAACAACCTTAGCGTCATTCGTCGGTAGCGCTACTGCCTCAACCCACTTAGACACGTAGTTTACTGCCAACAAGATATACATATTGTTATATGAAGGCGAAAAAGGTCCTATGAAATTGATCCCCCATACATCAAAAACTTCCACTTCTAAGATCATGTTGAGTGGAATCTCATTCCGTTTGGAAATGTTGCCCACCCTTTGACATCGTTCACAATTCTTTACACACTGATGTGCGTTTTTGAACAAGGTGGGCCAATAAAATCCTGCCTGTAGTACTTTGGCGGCCGTTCTTTCACTTCCATAGTGTCCCTCATATACCGATGCGTGGAATGCCTGTAAGATACTTTCCACTTCACTGTGTCACACACCGCCGAATCATTCTATCGGCACACTGTCGGAACAAAAATGGTTCATCCCACATATACCACGTCACATCATGTAAGAATTTTTCTTTTGTTGGTGTGTTAAATCTGGAGGGAGAATATTGCTCACCAAATAATTGACAAAATCCACATACCACGAGAACTCGCCATGAATCACAAACAACTGCTCATCTGGAAAAGATTCAATAATCAACACTCTGTCCGTCTTGTGTTGATTCAGATTCTCCAATCTTAAAAGGTGGTCAGCTACCTGGTTTTCTGTCCTCTTCCTATCTTTGATTTCTAAGTCAGATTCTTGAAGGAGCAAGATCCAGCGAATCAGTCTCGGCTTTGCATCTTTCTTTTCAACCAAATACCGTATAGCCAAATGATCGGTGTACACCACCACCTTAGTTCTAACTAGATACGAGCAAAATTTATCGAAAGCGTACACAACCGCAAGTAGTTCCTTCTCGGTGGTTGTGTAATTCAGCTGCGCGTCTATCAACGTTTTGCTTTCATAGTAAATTACATAACAAACTTTATCTTGGCATTGTCCCAACACAGCCCCTACCGCATAATCACGGGCATCACACATCAATTCAAATGGTATGGTCCAATCCGGTTCTACGATCACAGGTGCTGTAGTTAATTTCTTCTTTAACTTCTCAAATGCTGATAGACATTCTTCATCAAATCTAAACGGTACATCTTTCTCCAATAAACTACATAAAGTTTTGTGATTTTGGAGAAATCCTCAATGAACCAGCGGTAGAATTCGGCATGGCCGAGAAAATTACGAATACCTTTCACTAAAGTTGGCAGTGGCAGATTTTCTATTGTTTCCAATTTTGCTCGATTAACTTCCAACCCCTTTTCCCAGACTTTATGTCCAAGTATGATTCCCTCTTGAACCATAAGATGACACTTTTCCCAGTTGAGCACCAGATTGGTTTCTACGCATCCTTTAAGTATCATGACCAGGTTCTCTAAGCAGTTGTCTAAAGAATTCTCGAACACTGAAAAGTCATCCATAAATACCTCAACATTGCGTTCCACCATATCTGAAAGTGTTGCCATCATGCATCTCTGAAAGGTTGCTGGAGCGTTACACAGCCCAAATGACATCCTTCTAAAGGCAAAGGTGCCATATGGGCATGTGAACGTTGTCTTCTCTTGGTCCTCCCGTGCAATCACAATTTGATTGTACCTTGAATAACCATCCAACAAACAGTAGTATTTATGTCCCGCTAATCTATCTAACATTTGATCAATAAACGGTAGGGGGAAATGATCCTTTCGGGTTGCCTTATTAAGTTTCCTGTAATCCATGCAAACCCTCCAACTAGTCACTGTCCTTGCCGGTATCAACTCATTGTTGTCATTAGTTACTACGGTCATACCACCCTTCTTTGGGACACACTGTACTGGGCTCACCCATGAACTATCAGAAATAAGGTAAATTATTCCAGCATCGAGCCATTTCAGAATTTCTTTCTTAACTACCTCTTTTATAATTGGATTGAGCCTCTGTTGTTGTTCCACTGTAGGCTTACCATCCTCTTCTATCAATATCTTGTGCATGCAGAATGAAGGGTTTGTTCCCTTGATGTCGGCAATGGTCCATCCAATAGAGATGGATTCATCCAAATTGATGAAGTTCCTACAACTTCCAACGGCTCAAATGGTATTTTGAATCTATTCATTCTAGGTTGTGCATCTAACATATGCAGATACTCAATCAATTCCGGTTCTTCGCTCTCATAATCCTCTAACAATGTCATCTCCAAAAGATTGATACTCAGTATGCGACCCTGTTCCTCCCCCACAACTTTCTCAATCACATTCATGCGATAACACTCCTCATCTTCCTTGGGGAAATTCATGGCTTTGAACACATTGAAAGTTACCTCTTGGTCTTGAACCCTCATGGTTAACTCACCTTTTTGAACATCAATGAGAGTCCTACCGGTTGCCAAAAATGGTCGCCCCAGTATTATAGGAATATCCTTGTCCTCTTCATAATCCAGGATGATGAAGTCGGCGGGGAATATAAATTTTTTGACTTTAACCAAAATGTCTTCAACAATTCCCCTTAGATATGTCACCGATTTGTCCGCAAGCTGTAAAGAAATGTTCGTTGATCTAGGGGCCGGTAGACGCAACTGAGTGTATACTGATAACGATATGAGATTTATACTTGCACCTAAGTCACACAAACATTTGTTGAAGGACAAGCTACCTATCATGCAAGGAATGGTGAAACTGCCCGGATCTTTCAATTTGTGTTGAAGCTTCTTTTACAATATAGTGCTACACTCCTCAGTTAACGCCATAGTTTCAAAATCCTCTAGCTTCTTTTTCTTTGATAAGATATCCATCATGAATTTGGTGTAGCTAGGCATCTGCTCTAATGCTTCCGCAAATGGAATGTTGATATGTAACTTTTTGAACACTTCTAGAAACTTAGTAAACTGTTTTTCTAGTTTCTGTTTCCGGATCCGTTGTTGAAAGGGTGGTGGTGGGTAAACTATTGGTGCAACAACTACCCGTTCCTTCACCACTGGTTCTTCTCCTACCTTATTTCCCTCAACTGTTTCCTCCATATTTTTCTCAACATTCTTCTCTGTCGTCGGATTTTCTGCATTTTGCTCAACTAACTGTTTTCCACTCCGAAGTGTGACAGCTTGGCATTGCTCATGGCCTCCCCTAGGATTCTTTTTGGTGTCGCTTGACAAGGTTCCTTGAGGTCTATTGTTTAAAGCACTTGCAATATATCCCATTTGAGTTTCCAAATTTTTAATTGCAGTCGCCTGAGTTTTCATTGCTGACTCATTACCTCTTATGTATTTCATTAGTAGCTCCTCCAAATCTGTCTTCTTTTTATGTTGCGGAGCTGACTGTTGGTGTTGATTTTGAAATCTGACGGGGTATGATGGTCGTGGAGCTTGCTGCTGATTCTGATTATTGCTCTATGACAAATTGGGATGGTTCCTTGCCCCCGAATTGTATGTATTCTGATACGTGTTTTGTGGCCTATTATAACTCCCCACAAACTGTACTGCTACCAGATTAATTGCACAACGTTCTATTGGATGCTCCCCTGCAAATAACTCACACACAACTGCTACCTGTTGCATATTCCCTTCTGAGATTGCATCCATCTTCTTTGATAAGGCTGCTATTTGAGCTGACAGAGCTGTTACTGAATCCACTTCCAAAATCCCCGCTACCTTGGGTTGTGTCAATCTATCAGTTGGCCACTGATAGTTGTTTGCTGCCATCGTTTTTATCAATTCATTTGCCTCCTTAAACTTCTTTGCCATAAAAGCTCCCCCTGATGTTGCATCAATGCTGGTCCGGGTATAACTGCCTAACCCATTGTAGAAGGTATTCATCTGCATCCACTGAGGTACTCCATGGTGGGGACATTTTCTCAATAACTCTTTATATCTTTCCCATGCTTCGTATAAAGGTTCACCCTGATGCAGTGCAAATGTAGAAATTTCAGTTCTCAGTCTGGCTGTTTTTGCTGACGGGAAGAATTTAGTCAGAAATTTCTGTGCCAAATCATTCCATGTGATAATTGACCCCGTTGGTAGAGAATGGAGCCAACTCTTCGCTTTTTCCCTGAGAGTGAACGGGAATAGCCTCAGTCTAATAGCATCATCCGTCACACCATTGCACTTGAAAGTATCACAAATTTTAATAAAGCTGACGATGTGATCATTCGGGTCATCATTCGGTAGACCCGCAAACTGACAAGTATTCTGCACCATTTGTATAGTACCCGACTTGATCTCGAAATCGTTAGCATTAATAGCAGGCCTGGTAATACTTAACTGAATTTCTGTTACCCACGGCATGGTCTAGTCCCGCAGTGCTTTATGTTCTTCTTCAGCCATGTTGTCCGGTGTTTCAAGTCATTCTCGAGTTTTCTCAATCCACTTACTCAACCTCTGAAACTGTTTGTCGATGTCATCCTGGTAAGGCAAAAATTCAGGCTTCTTTGATCGAGTTTGCATGCACTACTCTAGAGTACCTGAAATAATAAATAAAACAAAAATAAGAATAAAAAAAATGTTTAACTAAAATTGATTTAATTAAACTGATATTGAAAGTAATAAACACAGTTATAGTCCCCGGCAACGGCGCCAAAAACTTGTTGGGTAAAATCTAACTACGCGTTACACGCAAGTATACGTGGTCCACAAGTAATAAAGTGATGAGTCGAGTATCGTTCTCACGGAGAAAATAACTGAATTTTATCCTAACAATTACCGACTTTATATTATCTCAATTTTATTAAACTAATGATCAAATCTGTGAAATTTATGAAAATTACTAATGAATTCAAACCCAACTAACTACCCTCGCTTTTAATCAAGTATGGGAGAATTAAGTCTACAATTTCACTTTATGCTTCACTTAGAATGACACACTTCCTTTTAATTCAAATCAACCACCCCACCTTGTAAATCAAGAACACAATAGTAAATATAATCATTCCTTAATGAATTATACCCATATCCACTTAAATCCACAATTGATAGAATTAAATAGAACACCCTAGTTAACTAATCCACTATATCTCTATGTGAATTATAATTAAAGGTTTAATCACAAATTCTCATAAGATTACATGCGATGCATAAATATATCTCTATACTAAGAATAAATTATGACTCCCAACGCCCTACAGAAATCACAATCACACGCCACTATGATTAGGTCTAAACCCATAATCTATCTCTCGAGTTCATATGGGTTGTCAAGAAATTGGTGATCAAGCAATTTATTAATTGAGCATAAACCATAGTAGACAAGTTTGGAATTAATCTCAATGAATTAATATAGAAGCATGTCAATCCTCGTTAAACACAAAGATCCATCGTAGACTTAAAAAGTAATTTTGTTCATGATAAATAAATAAGAAACTGACATCCACAAAATTACTAGCATCCTGAATACAAAGAATGAAGAAAGAGAATAAAAACTGAAAGTATAGTGCTACTCTTCTCCAATCTTGCCTCGTGTTCCTCGTGCCTTTTCCTCCTCTTTGATTCTCCAACGTCTGATCTCCAAAGTTAGGGTTATGTTAATGATCATGATAATGTTATCTCTGCCCCTATATTTACCTTTAATACCCTTCTAATCGCGTCCTAAATCCAACAACAAAAGATCTCCAGAATCTAACTCGAACAAAAAAACTTCAAGTTGTCAGTCGCACATCTCGCCCCAGCGCAGATCTAAGCCTTCCATTTTCGCCCTGGCGCACTTGCGCCCCAGCGAGTATTCAGTAGCCAAAACTACGCCCAGGCGATCTTTTCCAATTTTTGTTGACTTTTCTCCTTTTAGACTGATTTACCTGTTCTCTTTCGCACACCTTATTTATGCACAGAACCAATGAAAACACATAATAATGCTCCTAAAAATATCTGAAGTAGCAATAACTTAGGTTTGAAAGGTATTCGATTCGTAGGTATAAAACCCACGCATCATGGCTCTCCGGGCAGCGTCCTTGAGAGGCTCTTCATCACCAATCTCCTTATATCCATTCTGATTGGCTTTAGGGATCAGGAGGTTTAAGATAATAGCGGGGACCTTCTTCAACGGCTCCTTAAATTTGGCTTCATTGAAGCCTGGCTTAAGAGGAAACAAATGGCTGGCTGTCATGTGTTTGTGAGGGTTACAATATTTGGATCCACCAGAGTATCCTAATCCAGCCCTTCCTAACTGCGTGGGTATGTGGATTGGGTCCTTGATTCCCTAGCCATTTCTATCCAACCCTTGACCTAGTTGATGTCCTCTGGAAAACATCTCTTGGCCAACTGCCATTACTTTTGGAGATATCCGGGGAGTTAATGTTGGCGCACCCACAGAGTGGTATTGTGGATTGCTTACTTCGAAGGCTTAAAAATTGGCGGGCTCAATACCCTCATTCACACTGATCAGGGGCATATCTCCTAGATTATGGATAGGGTAGTCAGATTCTGCACTGACAGTGATGAGATTGCCGTTAACGATGTATTTCAATTGCTTATGAAGAGTTGAAGGAACTACACCAGCCATATAGATCCAAGGTTGTCCCAACAACAGATTAAATCCAGTAGTGATTTTCAGGATTTGGAAAGGTATATTGAATGTGAATGGGCCAATCTCCACCGAAAGTTTAATTTCCCCAACTGTATCCCTTTTTGATCCGTCAAATGCTCATACCACTACATAGCTTTCCCGAATCCGATTCGGGTTGATCTTCATCATATTTAGAGTACCATGTGGACAGATGTTCAAGGATGATCCGACATCAATAAGTACGCCTCCTACCATGTATCCAGATGATACAACAGCGATATGTAATGGTTTGCGATGTCCAGTTCCCTCGGCCGGTATATCATCATCGGTGAATGATATCACATTACTGTCCAATACATGGCTGATCAGGGGCCGAAATTTTTCAATATCAATAGTTTTGGGCAGATGTGCCTCCTCCAATACTTGGATTAGAATTTGATGATGGTCGTCAGAAGCCAATAATAAATCTAGAATGGAGATTTGATGTGGTGCATCTTCCAACTGCTTCACCGTTCTTGCTTCACTATGCCCCATCTTATGGAGGAATTCTGTGACCTTTCCCGTTGATACCTTCTCCAATATCTTGGTTGTTGGTTTCATTAAATGCCACGGGAGGTAAAGTGGATTCTCCTTAGGCCCGATGGCTATACAATCGGGTGCCAATTTTATGCATTCTTCATAATTCCACGTGACCTTCTTCAGACTAAGAATTAGGATTTGAGGCCAAGGAGCCAACATCAGTGGAGTTGGTGCCGATATTTCTAGAGTAGTCTTGTTTTCCTATCCAGATAATCCTTTTATGGTGATGGGTCCTCACGACACTCCTTCTATGCAAAGGATAACAGCTACCATTTCCTCCAAACTTCTTACCCCTCAAAGGTATATTATCTCTTCTTCAGGGAAGATCTCAGTTTTGCTCATCAGCTCTAGCTCTCCTTATTCAATTATATTCTAAATTAAGTGTCGCAGGTCCCAACATTCCTCAGTGGCATGTCCAGGGGCATTCGAATGATAGAGGCAGGACCTAGAAGGGTCGAAACACTTTGATCGCAGATCCGGGGGTGGAAAAAATTCCGTGATCTTTCCTTTATCGATCAAGGTGCACAAAATTTCTTCCCTAGACTACCTCAAGGGGGTGAATTTTTGTTTGGCTGTAAATTCTCGTCGGTGTTGAATTCTAGCTTCCCTAGCCATCTTTTCTGTCCATTTGTTCTGCTCTTAGTAGTGAATTCGGTCCCTTCTTGAGATTGGGACATCCTAGATGGGTATGATGTTGTTTTACCTTAGTAGGACTTGGACTTTTAGCTATCGGGTCAACTGATGTTGATATACGACCAGATCTTCCAATTGGTCTACTCGCGCCTTAATCGAGGCCAAGTTTTGCTCCACCATATACTTCTCTTTGGGGTATCCCCATATTACAAAGTCATTCATAGAGAGTGCTTCCCCCCAATTTTTTCAGGTATTTGTGATTTTCCCTACCTCATGCACTGATCATGTTGACTCCTTTCACATTATGCTGAGGTAAAGGGTTGTTGTTGACATTCGGCTGTTCTGACGTTTTGACTATAATCTCCCCACTGCCAATCAGGTTTTGAATCTTGTGTTTTAAAGTCTAACATTCCTGAGTGTCATACCCTGGTGAGTTGGAATGGTAAGCGCATTTCTTGCCGGGATCAAATTGCATTCTATTTGGATCAGAAGGTGGAGCAAGCTCAACGATCTTCTTATGGGCGATCAATAGTGCCAATTTATTCTCCAAAGAGTTCCCTAAAGGAGTAAATATCCTTCTTCACTTGTTCTCCCCAACCTTTAATGTTGTAGGATTTTGGGAATTCACAAGATGAGTGTTCTATTTCTGGATAGGCGGACCGAGGCTTTTATTGGCAGCTTGTCCCTGCAATATCAAAGAGACATCTTTTTCCTTCTTTTTAGATACTCTTTTGGGAGCGCTCACAAAGTTTCTCAACTATATATGCTCTGCTACAGCCTCCAAAGTAGTGAGATCTTTGATTTTACCGGACTTCAAACCCATTTCAGTCATTTCTCCATTTTTGATCATTTTAGAGAAAGATTTGCCTAACCTTGCAAGGACACTTTCGTAGAAAGGGGCTTCTTGTATGTCGATGAAAGTTGTCACCATCTCACTTTCATCCATTAACGGGTTAACTTGGGCCGCCATTCGCCTCCACCGCTGCGCATACTCCCTGAAAAACTCATTACTCAATTTTTTAACTTTGGTAACTTGGTAACGATCAGGTGCCATCTGGGATTGAAAACTATACTGGTTGAGGAAAGCGTGGGCCAAATCTTCCCAACTTTAGACTTTGGAATTATCTATTCGGGCATACCAAGTTCGGGCTTCACCGGTAAAGCTTTTCTGGAATAGATGCATTCTGAGGTTCTCATTATCGACGTAAGTTCCAAGTTCACCAATGTAGACCTTTAAGTGAGTATAGGGATCACCCAATCCATTGTATTTCTTTAACTCTGGGATCTAGAACTTTTCAGGGTATCTGGCTTTGGGGAAAATACATAAATCATCATAAGTAACACTTCCGTGGGATCCTGTCCCCTTCATAGATCGGATAGCCTCCTCCATCTGTTGCATCTTCTTCCTGATGTCTCCTGTCTCTCTATCCCCTCGAAGGTCCACTATTTCCCTTGTCATGTTCTGGACCGGGGCCTCTTTGGCTATTTCAACGTCTAGTAGGGGCACTAGGGTAAATGCCTGAGTATCATTATCATTTCCTAGTGTTCGGACTTCTCCTTGAGCAGAAGATTCAGTTTGATTCTTCAATTTGGGTTCTTGAGACACTTTACACTGTTCTCTTAACAGGGTGGTCATCTCGTCAATCTGTTTCTTAAACTCCTCGAATTCCTCTCGAGATACAGGGATGGGTTTTGATGAACTTTCATTAGCTATTTTAACTGGTGGTGAACGTGCCTTTTTGGCTCGAAATCGAGTTCTAGGACCAATCTGCATAAAATAGATATCTAGTTTAAACTGGATATTGGTGGACAGGGATGCATGATATGGTATGCATCAGTTTAATGGTTTTTTAATCTTTTCCTGCTAAACAAAGGGTTAGTCGACTTGATGACATGATAAGAAGGATGTACAAATGATAGTTCAAGATGATTGCCATTTACATACGCGGAAGAGTAAATAGGGCATGAAGAGACACACCGCGCGTTTAGTTTATCAAAGGCTGACCTATATTAGGATTACTCTCACGGGCTTTTTGAAATTGGTTCCCAAATCTTTGCAATTTACTTGATGAAAACATCCATCTTTCAATTGGAACGGATCTGAGTGGTGCCTTTCCTAAGTCTCACATTGGAAACATCTATAGGAGTCCAGTAATAAACAATCGACGGGATTGCCTCCTAAAGGAGGGACCACACAGCATACATTCACATACATTCACATCATTATCGTATGTAAAATGATGACATTGTGCGAAGCACTAATATATTGTGCGAGGCACTAATACAAGAATGCTTAAAGATTGAAACATTAATCATACACAAAGATCATTCACACATAAATGCACATGCAGAGAAAAAAAATCAAAAAGTGTGAACGCGGCTTAAGCCCTCTATAGTCCCCAACAGAGTCGCCACCTGTCGACGCCGAGAAAAAATATGGAGGTGTCTATCGTGGCTGGATCGTGGGACGTTCGCCTTTCGTAAATTTATGTTATTTGTTTTACCCTTTTGTGATTCGCTATGTCTATAGATTTTTATTAAAGGGTGATCTTTTTAGGAAATCAGTACAGACATAAGTGTCGACGAATTTGAAAAGATTTGATTTTATTATTTTATAATTGGACCGAATGAGACAGAGCCGCCAGTTGGTATAATGTAAATGGTTGTACCGACTCATCCGATTTTGAAGATTTTTGCAATATAGTCCAATATGTGACTCCGTATGATTGGTCAGAAACCGAGATTCTTAGAATTTGTGGGCTAGCTTAAGCGAGGGGAAGGTGTTAGGCACCCCCCGACTTCCGTGAAAACACGGTAATCGCATCTTATTGATTTCCTATGCATAAAGTGTGTGTGTGAGTGTGTATGTGTGTGTATATTTTTGAAAGTTTATTCTAAGCCTCCTTGTGAGTTATTTGGAAGTAGTGTCGTTCCTCTTTTGCACCTATGTATGAAGGGTTTGATTTAGCAAAAGTTCATTTTTCAGACAAAATATACATTTCATATGATATTTTGGGAAAAAGCACAAGGTTTTCAAATCCTTCGTTCGAATAGTAATCGAGGACCTTAGATACTTCCATTATGGATTTTTAAGTCTATGTAATTATTATGAAAGTAGCTCTGTACCTCTTTAACCCTATGCACAAAGGATTTGATTTATATAAAAGTTCATTTTTAGAACACAATATATCAATGATGTTTTGAAAACAAAGTTTTCAAATCCTTCGTCAAATAGTAATCGAGGTCTTTTGATATTTCCATTTATGATCTAATGATTGTCGGGATGCTAAGCATCCTCGGCCATAAAATATATACAAGTGTCGGTCTTCTCATGGGCATGACAGCCATCGGAGTGACTCTGACACGACAAACCATGTTTTCACTATGTTGAGACCTTAAATCCGGATAACCGTTTTAAGGTCTTTTGTATGTACATTTTTACAAAAAAACTGGCAGGGTACATTTGTAAAGTGGAGTTTGTCCATCGTGGGAATCAGATTCTGGTCTGTTTGATCATGAATCCCATGATTCCTAGGCACACAGAGGGAGGCCAATAAACCTGCACAGGTCAAATTTGTACAAAAATATATCCAAATATCTCCAGAACCAAGGATTCATCAGTAAATCCTTGTTCGTACCTGGTCGAAGCATCTCGTTCTAGCTAGATAGCGACCTAAAGGCCGCGAGGTAGCTTTTATAACTGAAACTAGAAAAATGCTATATTTAAATAAATCTCAGCCATTCTAGCTTCCCGATTCTGTCTGGACCTATTTTGAACAGTTTGAAAGCTAGAGTTGGCGAGATTTAAAGAAATCTAGTTCGCCATTAGAAATGTCAGTGTCGATTCATATCAAATGATTATTTAAAGCAACAATTTAATAAAAATGAGTGAAGCCATATATATATATATAATTACCTATATAAGAAAGCTATAAAGGGCGATGGATTTTCACTCGCAAGCCCGTACTGGAATTGAAGTATATATATATTTATAAAAGCTGTAAATAGCCATGAAATGATCCAGGCTTTGACAAAATTGAAATATATATATATGAAAGCGTAAAAAGGGCGATGAGTTTTCACACCTGTGCTCGGACTGTAAAGTAAATATATATATATATATATATATATATATATATATATATATATATATACAGTGGCGAAGCCAGAAAGTTTTATCAGTGGGGTCAAAATTATTGCTAAGCTACAAATAATTTGGCGGGGGTTAAGGGGTAGCGTCGCCGATCCAATTTTTTTAATACTTTATACTTTCGGGTCACATATATATACACACTATATTACAATGAAAATATAATAAGTAATAATATATGGTATGTATACACTATATTGACTCATAATAGACTTTTTTAATCTCAGCTGTTTATAAGTAATTCATTATTTATTTTTAAAAATAATATAAATTAGATTATTATTTAGTTTAAAATATTATAGAGAGATATACATATATTGAGAGGATATGAGTCATGTGGTTAAAATTTGATTTACAAAGTTATAAATTTTCAATTTGACCCCGTATAATAGAAAATTTATAAAATTTTAGTGGGTTAAATTTATATATAATACTTAAAATTTTTAAAATTTACCTTATATTCTAAAACAATTTTTTTTTAAGTGGGGTCAATTGACCCCACATATCCTATGTGGCTTCGCCACTGTATTTATATATATATATATTTACAAAAAGCTGTAAAAGCCACGGAATGATCCAGGCTGGACAGAATTGAAATATATATATATATATATATATATATATATATATATATATATAGTAAAGGGCGGTGGGTTTTCACTCCGAGGCCTGGACTGGAAAGTAAATATATATTTAGACAGAAAAATAGTCAAACCAGGACTGGAAAGATAACCCAGTATGGTGAATGGTGCAAAAATAGTAAAAAGGCTACAGAATGATCTAGGCCGAACTGGAATGTAAATATATATATATATATATATATATGCATATATATGCAACACTCATCATACTGGGTTATCTTTCCAGTCCTGGTTGACTACTTTTCTATTTATATATATATATATATATATATATATATATATATATATATATATATAAATAGTAAACTACCGCAGATTTGACATCCGGGCTTGACAGAATTGAAAAGTTAGTATATATACAGTTAAATATATACAAAAAAAAAAAGCCAAACCCCGACTGGAAAGATAACCCAGTCTGGCGAAGTTGCTCACCACGAAGATATAAGTATATAAAAGCTGCTGGAAGCGACGGATCGTCAATCCGAGTTGTAGAAATGCCAAAAAATGCGTTTAGGTACTAAAATGTACCAAAAGTTAACAAAAACGGCCACGGAGCTGAGTTCCAGGCATATTTAAAAAACGAAACTTGATATGCAAGTGTATAAAAGTGTGAAGAAGTAATAATAACTTTCTGATTGTAAAAATACTCATAATGGACTGCTACACTGGCTTTTTGCCAAATCGTAGACTTTAAACGTCCAAATCTAGCGGTTATTTTTTGATATGTGGTAATATGTGGGTATATCTACGCGTTAGAGTGAAAAAATTTGGGTTTGGAAGACAAGAAGATAGCTGAAAAACCAAACGGGCAGAGGTTCAGAGAGTTTCTGAATTCTTCAAATGAGCTGGGGGTGAGCTCATATATATAGACCCTGGTGCCTCCACTCTACCTGCTACTACCGCAAGTAGAGGTGCGGCTCCATGTGGCAGGGCCCACGTGGCTAGTCCTGTTGCATCCAAGTACGTGCACTCCAAGCAATGCGATGTCAGGTTCAAAACTTTCTAACTTTTAATCGGAGAGTCCGTTTGAGGCGTATTGTACCTTTTCGAAAAGCCCTCGCCGAGAGTGTCACAATGACATGGGATAAAACATTTTTTGGTTCCAAAAATATGGGTTCATAATCAGGTCTTCGATTCTCCGCAGTTTATCCGTTGAGCTGTCTTGCGCTGTTTGCACTCGAGATCATTGTTATGGTTCGTTCTGACCTTGGTGGCATCAATTCGGCTTGAGTTTGACTGAATCGGCTTCAAGCTGGTAAAATGATTATTTTGCCCCTCCCAGGGTTATCTTTAATGTCGGCATGGCCTTCGACTGACTTCCTGGGGTTGTTTCCAAGGTTTGGATCCCATTCGAGTCAGTTCGTCCTTAGTGTTGTCTCCGAGGCTGACTTGGTCAATCTAGGTTTTCCTCTGGAGATGTTGTGATGCTTCAACATTATTTTTGAAGGTGACCTGACTTCCCGGGTTAAAATCGGGGCTGACCTGTACCTCCCGGGTTGAGACCGGGGCTGACCTGTACCTCCCGGGTTGAGACCGGGGCTGACCTGTACCTCCCGGGTTGAGACCGGGACTGATCTGTACCTCCCGGGTTAAGATCGGGGCTGACCTGTACCTCTCGGGTTGAGTCCAGGGCTGACCTGTACCTCCCGGGTTAAGATCAGGGCTGACATGTACTTCTCAGGTTGAGACCAGGGCTGACCTATACCTCCCAGATTGAGATCGGGGCTGACCTGTACGTCCCAGGTTGAGACCGGGGCTGACTTGTACCTCCCGGGTTGAGATTGGGGCTGAGTTGATGGCCCGATATTGAGATCGGAGTTAATTTGAAGGCCCGATATTAAAATCGAGGTTGATTTGACGGCCCGGTATTGAGACTGGGGTTGATTTGACGGCCCGATATTGAGATTGGGGTTGATTTAACAGTCCAGTATTGAGACTGGGGTTGATTTGACAGCCCGGTATTGAGACTGGTGTTGATTTGATGGCCCGGTATTGAAACCGGGGTTGATTGATGGCCCGATATTGAAACCGGGGTTAATTTGATGGCCCGGTATTGAGACCGGGGTTGATTTACAAAGACAGTCTTGCCCTCCTACAGTGTTAGTAATAGGGAAACAAAATTTCAAGTGTCTACAGGTAGCAACAATTATCTTTTGCTCCTCTTTTATCTTGGCATTAATAAATGTCTTCTCAATCTCCTTAATCCATGATTGAGCCTCTATAGGCTCAGTGGTCCCTTTAAACTCAGGAGGTCCCACACTCTTAAATTCCTTAAAACCTGTCGTCGGCACAACTTTAGGACTACTATTTACTCCAATGGGGTTTCTATGCATAGCCCCTCTTAGAAGATCCAGCAATTGCGCACATCGGTTGCTTGATCTTTATTCTCATTCTCTGCCCTTTCTTGATCAATTTGATCTCTTCTCGGCGGCATTGTTCTGTATAATAATAACATATGTTATTTTCTCATCTTTCATTTTAAAGCATAATTATTAATGCCAAAAAATTTCTTCTTACATAACACATATTAACACACACATTTATATTAATATGGCTTTCATAGTATAGCATACTATTCATTCTATAGCTTTCTGCTATTTCATACGTAATCTTCTATTACTTAAAAAAGATCCTAAAATTCTCGGACCTAATATTTCATTTTTAACCTTTTATCCCTCTTTCTCTCGGGTCTTATTTATCTTGACACTCTTTGTGTCTATCTTCTTTGACATAACCTATGTCTTTTTCGTTATGACATCACTTGTGTCAGTTTTAACACCACCTATGTTTATCTTATTATTATGACACCACTAGTCTCTGGTTTAACACAACATGTGTTTATTATTGCTTTTGACACCACCAGTATCTATTTTAATTATGACACCTGATGATTGGGTTTTATATCTACGAATCGGTTACCTTTTGGGCTTGATTCTTGCTACTTTGAGTATTTCTAGTATCCTTTTTACTTGTTTCTTTATTTGTGTTGTAGGAATTGGTTGTGGTTGACGAAAATAGAAAAATTTGGGCTTAAAGATAAGTTTGCAGCTTTTGGGTTCCAAAACAACCGTCGAGGTGGATTTCATAGCACAATATTTGCGTCGGGGCAGATATCTTGAGGGTAAAAACTGTGCCGGGACGGAATGGTCGGGAGCAAAATAGAAGTTGCCATGTTCAAGAAGGATTCTGGATATGATTTGGTAACTAATTTGGAATGTGATTGGGAGGCTATAAAAGGCAAATTAAAGGGTAGAAAAGAGGGGATCACCTAATTCATTATCAAACCCTAGATTAAGAAAGCTTTGGAGAATTGAAGTGAGGAATCTAGCACGAAGGAATCAAGGCAGGAGCAGTGAAGAGGAAGATTTCTACACAGATTTTTATTCTTTTTCTATACTTTATCTCTTATATTCAGAATGCTATATTACTTGTGGATTTTGGATTTAAATTCATCTGGCATGAACTAATTTCCTATTTAAGGCTACAATGGATCTTATTGTGTAGCTAAGATTGGCATGCTTCCGTATTGAGTTATATTTAATTATTTAGGGATTGTCTATTATGATTTACTTAAATATTAATTGCCTGATCAACAATTACCATGATAATTTTTATGAATTCGGGAGATGAAGTATAAATTTAGATCATAATAGCATGTGTTTGTGATTTCTGTATGGCGTTGGAATTCATGATTTGTGCCTAGGATAGAGATATAACTATGCATTGCAGTAATCTAATTAAGAACTTGAGCTTAAACTCTCTTTAATTAGAATTCACATAGAGATATAGTTGATTAATTAATTAGGGTGTTCATCTTAATTTTATCATATGTGGATTTAAGTTGATATGGGTATGATACATTGAGAGATGGTCATATTTACTTATGTATTCTTGATTAATAATCTGGAATAATTAATTTAGCTTAACATGAAGTGTGTTGATCTAAGTGAAGCAATAGGTGAAATTGTAGTCTTAAGTCTTCAAAACCTGATTTAAATCTTGTGGTATTTCGCTTAGTTATTTAATTAGGAATTTTCATAGTTTTCACAAACTTGATCATTTGTTTAATAAAATTGAGATAATATAAAATTTGTAGTTGTTAGGATAAATTTTAGTTATTTTTCTTTGTGGAATGATACTCGATTTATCACTTTATTACTTGTTAACCACGTATACTTGTGTGTTGTGCTTAATTAGATTTTGCTCAACAAAACCACTTGTGTCTATTTTAACACCACCCATGTTTGTTCTTACGTTGACACCACTAGTGTTTATTTTATTATGACACCACCTGTGTCTATTTCGTTTTGACACCACTTATGTCTATTCTTTCTTATTATGACACCACCGGTGTCCATTTTAACACCACCAGTGTTTATCTCTTTTGACATCCCCTATGTCTGATTGACACCCTTAATATTAGGATTGTACACATTTAACTCAATTAAGATTTTACTATTTCCTTTCTCCTATTTGTAACGGATGAGATTTTGTAAATTTAATTATAAATATTTATTGAATTAAATAAATATTTTAATTAATTTATTTATTGAGTTAAATAAATAATTTATGTGATTGTTGTGGAGTAATTTAATTAAGTGCAATATGTTAATTAAATAAATATTTCATATTAAATTGAGGTGTAAGTAATTTTGTGGTATAGTAATTGAGATAATTAAATTAGATGATATTATGTGGTATTTGTTACATAGATTATGATTAGCAAGTAATTATAATTGTGTAACAATTTAGTATTATGTGGCAAATTTAATTAATTAATTAATGTTAGCTTGTATTTAATTAAATTAGAATGTTAGGATTTAATTAAATAAAGTGTGACATTGAAAACTATGTGTTAAATGATTTATTAAAATAAATAAAAGAGTTTTGAATTAGTTTTGCAAAAAAAGGCCCTTAAAACTGTTTTAAAGAGTTTTACCAAACAAAGCCCTTACATCTGTTTTAATCTTGTTTTACCAAACATGGCTTTAATTACTAAAAATCTGGTTTTAAAATTAAAGAGGTTTTGGCCAAACAAAGCCTTATGGCTTTTTGATTTTTAAAATATGTAACTGACATGTATTTAGTAGAAGGAATTAATAATTTTCAATTATAATATATTGTATAATTATATGTATAATATATATTATAATGTATATTACGTTAAGTTAGAATAGATACAGAGTTAGTAAGAGAGAAAATATATAAAGAGCTAGAGAGAAAAGGGAGAAGAAGAAGAAAGAAGGAGGAGGAAGCTTGTTAATTAAATCATCACCATATTCATCTTCTTCCATAAATCAAAAGGGTATAATTCTAACTTTGTAAATTTTTAAAATTATGTTTTATGTTCTTCATGGTTTAGTTCTCTGTAATATAGTTGCTTTGTGAAATTAATATAAACATGAATTATATATATAATTTGTATTAATAAACTGTTCATATATGATTAGTATGAAAATTTAAGGGGTTAAATTCATGTAAACATAATGAACGTAAAGAAATCATGTTCATCAAAAGTTACAGTGAACTTATTTTGAAAATTGGATCTTTAAAAGCAAAATTTGTGTTTGATGGTAATATATTGTATAAATTGATTATAGATTATTATGATGTGCTTAGAAACGAAATCAATATCCTTTGAATTGTGTGATTTGGTTTAAAAACAAACTCACAGTATTTAATTTCAACAAGAACACTTTACAATGGCTTTTTCATTAAAATAACAAAATTAAGAGTTTTGATTATGTGTTATGATGATTATACATGTTAAAATGTGTTAGAAGCTTAAAATTATATTTTTTATAAAATTTTATATGCAACATGTTAGTTAAAAACAGAATTTGGTGGGAGGAAATAAGTCAAATTGGCTTTTTCTCTGCACAGTTCGCGAACCAAGAGTTGTCGCAGCAGGGTTACCTGCCCCGGTGGGCCCCTCATAGGCATATTACTCACCCCGACGGGCGCGCGCAGGGGTGGGGGGGGGGGTGGTGGTGCAGAAGATGAATTATTTTTGTATTTTCTGTAGTTTTGTTCGTATCATGAAAAGCTAACCTAATGTGATGAACTTGATGACATGTTAGGCATACATTAAGATGTTAAAGTGATTCATTAATGTATTTCACACGAGTAATTTGTAGATAAGAAATGTATAAAGTAAATTATAATTTGATTAATTATAATTTAATTAATGTGAAAGTATGACTTAATCTTATAAGTTGATTATGACTTGTTTAAACAAATAGTTTGATTTATTATTAAGATTGTATGGGTTGATCCTATTATGTGATAATAAGTGATTTAACCTAATATTTAAAGAATAATGAGTTAGCTCAGATGGGTTAACTAGTTATATGAATTAACTATATAGTAACTAATTTATGTTATTATTGTAAATTACGTATATGTATGATTAATTAAGGAAAGTGATAGTAATTGTTAGCTTGCGCTCGAGACAAGTGTTCTAAACTCAAACCTTACCTGTACGTTTATGCAAGTTTTCTAATCCTTATTTTATTGAGCAAGTTCATTATTGAATTGTTGTGACCTTGACTTAATTATTCAAGCAAGTTTCATATTGTCTTGCAAATTCTTTAAATTTATTTCTAAAGCATGATTGTTAAGTATGATGTCTATTATTATGACTCATAGTTATTTCTTAATTCTTTTATTATCAAATTCTAAATTCTTGTAAGTTGATTCAACTACTCCTAAGTTGATGATAATTGAACTCTAAATTACCCTTGAAACTTATCCAAACCAAACTTTCTTTGGTGCGGACATGTTATTAAATACTGAGATGAACAACCCTATTTAATAGGGGATTACCACGCGAAAGCGTTAAGATATTTGTGCACAATACATGGTACGAAGGACTGATCCCCCTAAGTACGAGTTAAGAGTCCATATAGTCTAACAACTGTTAAAGGTTTTAAATAGAAATGTTTATAACCTAGGACCCTCAGATGAATTCTATATTCCATATTCAACTCTTTATTATTGATGAAAGAAATGTTATTCAAATCATTTGAAGTTATTTGGTTTATGTCATCACTATTGATTGTTATCCAAGTGATCTTTTGTTTGCTCACTCTTGCATTATATAACTCTTGCAACTAAAGTTGAAAGTGTTGACGCTCCGTCAACTAGTAAGGGCAAGAACAAGATGAACAAGTGAAGACTTGTTTATAATTATGATGTGATTTTAATAAGACTTTATTTATGTTATGATATTTTATTTCTGCATTTTATTGACGTTAAGGTTAGCAAACCCTGGGATATTTTGACCAATATTGTAATCCTTTTGATAAGGAAGATTTTATTATTTATTTAAAGTTGTAATTTATTTTGCATTCCTTATTATGGGCAGTAGTTTTATTTTATTTAGATAGTGAGCATCAAATCCCGTGGAATTAAAGTACCCGGATTTGGGGGTGTCACAGGTTGGTATCAGAGCAGTGTTTTAGGTTATGAACCTTAGGTGGGGAAACCTTAGGAAGTAGCCTTATAGGAGATCGAAAAGATAGTAATGATAGTAAAGATAACAAACTACCTTATGTGCTATGTGTTTATGTTTGTGTACCCGAAGAGTATAGATCGATATCACGTAATAATTAAACTTTAAAATTTTGTTATCAAGATGATGAACATTGGAGAGTCCAGTCAGGATAGGGAGGAGTTACCCCAGATGCCTAGGGACGAAGAGCCCCGAGACATCTAGGTTGTCTGGGAGCAATTGGTTCAGAGAGAGCCATCTCCATTGATCACCATAGCTGGTCAGGAGCATGAGCCAGTATCTAACCGAGATGATGAGGATGAGTCAGAGGAAGAGGAGGAGGATCCTCAAGAGGAATTTCCACCTCACTCGACTAGCGCTGAGATGTACGAGGAGATCTACGACCGTAATGTAGAGCTACATGGTCGAGTCGGAGAGCTTGAGGAACTAGTAGACGAGAGTCGGACTACCATACAACAGAGCGATGAGACGATTCAAGAGCTGGACGATGAGCTTGGAAACACGAAGTGGGATCTAGTCCACGTGGAGAGCGAAAGAGATGATGCACTGGCCAAGCTAGCGAAACTGAAGAACGACATCCAAGAAGAGTCAGTAAAGCGTGCCAGAGCGGAGGAAACGAGCTTGAGTGCTACTCAACGTGCAGATCGAGCTGAAGACGAGGTTCAAGTGAAGAAGTCCAAGCTGAGGGAGACAGACTATGCTTTCCATACGGCTATAGATAGGGCCCAGGATCGTGTCTTCTTTACCGTGGTACATGGTGGATCGCAGAACAGTGTTCCGGGTGATAGAAGAAGAACGTAGAGAGGCTGTGCGACGTCTTAACATGCCTAGATAGTAGAGTCATTAAGTATGTGTTTCTTTTTAAATAAATAAATGTAAATCCCAGAATTTGAGATAATAATGGGATAGGATAATGATGTAATCCTGTAAATTTTTTTTAGTTTAGGAAAGATGATGTAAATAGCAGAGATGCTATCTATTATATGTTTTAAAACTATGAATGAATAAAATATCAAAGTTTATTGGCGTGCTATGTGTTCAAATGTGAATTAATTTACTTAAACGTTTAAGTATGAACTTGAATATTTAAGAAATGAGTAAAGGATCTAATAAGAGTATGTTTTAATAGAAAGATGCCTCCCAGAAGAAGACCTACACGTCAAAATCCAGAGGGATCTACTAATAACAACAACGACGAAAACAACAATGACGGGACAAATCCCAATTTGGTTCAACAATTGGTGAACCTACTGACGGGAGCGCTTGCGAATCAGCCGCAAGTTCAGAACACTACATTTAAGGAATTCAAAGCAGTAGGATCGCCAGAATTCTAGGGATCGGTGAACCCGATAGATGCCCAGACATGGGTAATGGAGATGGAAAAGGCCTTTGATGTGGCCAGAGTAAACGATGACCAGAAGACGGCTTTTGCGATGTTCATGCTAAAGTCGGAAGCTAGTTTTCGGTGGCAGGAAAACAAGACTAGAGAGGGAGAGGGTGTTATAGCGTGGGACCATTTCAAAGAAATGTTCTTTGAAATGTACTTCCCCATAAGCTCACAGAACCAAATGGAGGTTCAGTTTCTAGAGCTGAAATAGGGAGCGATGACGGTGCTGGAGTACACCGTGAAATTTAACGAGCTAGCCAGGTTTGCGACGTACCAGGTCAGTACCGACGAGAGGAAGGCGAGAAGGTTCGAGTAAGGATTGATGCCCTGGCTCTACAGTAAGGTCTCCATGTTCCAGCTAAATACGTTTGCAGTTGTACTAGAAAAGGCCATTCTCGCTGAAGGTGGAAGCCATGCGGTGACCAAATACAACCAAGATTAGAAGAAGAAGAAGAATAAGACAGAGAACATGGATGGTGGTAGCGGTGCTATCAACCAGAAAATGAAGTGAAGCGACAACACGTCTGCTGGGAGTCAACAGGGAAGCCAGCAAAAGAGAAGGATTGAAGCATGTGTGACATGCGGGAAGAATCACACTAGAGTGTGTCTGAATGGGAGGCTAGTATGCTTCAACTGTGGTCAGGAAGGCCACATTACGCCGAGTTGGCCGAACCCAAAGAAAGGATCTTGCTACACATGTGGATCTAAGGATCACATGGCTCGAAGTTACCCAAGGAAGCCAGCTGGAAGGTCAACAGGAAACGGAGGAAATGGCAGCGACAGTACTTTGACTATCGCTGGACCACTGCAGGCGGTTAGACCCGCCGTTAGAACATTCAACAGGACGATGCAGGATGCTGTGCAATCGAAAGATGTGGTGTCAGGTATTATTTCGGTCAATAGAATTAATACATATGTATTATTTGATTCGAGTGCTACTTGTTTATTTATATCTGATGAATTTGCTAAGACCTTAGACTTACCTAAAGAGGAATTAGTTTACCCCTTGAACATAGAGATTGCAAATAGGGAGGTTATTCCTGTTAGGTTTGTTTACAAGAACTATAGATTGGACATTAAGGGTCAAGAATTGGGGGTATATTTGATTCTGATAAAACTTGGGGAGTTTGATGTTATACTGGGTATGGATTGGTTGTTTAACCATGGTGCGGTAATCGATTATTAGAAGAAGTCTGTAAACTTTACAACTCCGTCAAAGGTAGTGTTTAATGGCAGCAAGTCACCTAGACAAGCGAGTTGTCTGACGATTATGTAAGCCAAGAAGCTATTGTAGCAAGGTTGTGTAGGGTATTTAGCCTACATAGTGGATACTCGTAAGGAGAGTCCAAAGATAGAAGAGATATCTATGGTTAGGGAGTTTGTGGATGTATTTCCCAGCGATTTTCCAGGACTTTCGCCAGATAAAGAGATAGAGTTCGTGATCGACTTAGCACCGGGGATTGCTCCGATATCGAAAGCCCCGTACAGAATGGCTCTAGTAGAGATGAAGGAATTGATGATTCAACTGTAAGAATTACTGGACAAGAAGTATATTCAGCCGAGCGTATCACCATGGGGAGCGCCAGTTTTATTCGTCAAGAAGAAAGATGGATTGATGCGGTTATACATAGATTATAGGGAGTTGAACAAAGTCACGATCAAGAATAGGTATCCTTTACCTAGGATCGATGACTTGTTAGATCAACTGAAAGGTGCTAGATACTTCTCGAAAATAGATTTGAGAAGTGGATATCATCAGTTGAAGGTAAGAAGAGAAGATATACCAAAGATGGCTTTTAAAACTCGGTATGGACATTACGAGTTCTTAGTAATGTCAATTGGTCTAACGAATGCATCAGCTGCATTTATAAACTTAATGAATAGGGTGTTTAAGCCATTCCAAGACAAGTTTGTAGTGGTGTTCATAGATGACATTTTGGTTTATTCCAAAACTGAGGAAGAACACACTGAACATTTGAGGCTGACATTGGAATCGCTGAGACGGGAGAAGCTTTACGCAAAATTCTCGAAGTGCAAATTCTGGTTAGAATGTGTGCAATTTCTTGGCCACGTGATTGACAAAGATGGAATTTTAGTGGATCCGTCGAAGGTTGAAGCTGTGATGAATTGGGATCAGCCAAAAACACCATCTAAAGTTAGGAGTTTCTTGGGATTGGCAGGTTACTACAGAAGATTTATCCAAGACTTTTCCAAAATCGCAACTCCGTTGACGAATTTGACTCGTAAAATAGTTAAATTTGTTTGGACGGAAAAGTGTGAGGAGAGTTTTCAAGAACTGAAGAAAAGGTTGAGTACTGCGCCTGTGCTGTCATTGCCTGATAGTACAGGAAATTTCATAGTATACAGTGATGCCTCACATAAGGGATTAGGTTGTGTGCTGATGCAGAGCGGCAAAGTCATTGCCTATGCATCACGTCAACTGAAGGACTACGAGAAAGGGTATCCGACCCATGACTTTGAATTGGCGGCAGTAGTGTTTGCTTTGAAGAATTGGAGACACTACTTTTATGGAGAAAAGTGTGAGATATACACAGATCATAAGAGCCTGAAGTATATCTTTACACAGAAAGATTTGAACATACGCCAAAAGAGATGGTTGGAACTTTTTAAGGACTACAACTGCGAGATTCTTTACCATCCGAGTAAAGCTAATGTGGTTGTCGACGCTTTAAGCAGTAAAGGTAGGGAGAAGTTAAATATATTAACTGATCAGGACCAGTTAATAGAATAAATGGCTAAGTTAGAGCTAGAAGTTAAGTATCCGAAGGAATCGAATTAGAAGTTATTTCAAGTAACTACCGGTTCAACCTTGGTGGACAAGGTGAAAGAGGCACAACTTCGGGATGAGGAATGTGAGAAGATCCTGAAGAGAATAACCAATGGTGAAGGAATCAAGTTCAAGATCGATAATGAGGGACTGGTACGATTTGAAGAAAGAATCTGGGTACTGCCAGTACCAGAAGTCAAAGAGAAAATTTTGGGCGAAGCTCACGATTCGAGATATTCTATTTACCCCGGAAGTACGAAGATGTACCAAGATCTCAGACAGCATTTTTGGTGGCCGAATATGAAAAGAGACGTTACTGAATGCGTTGCGAAATGTCTAACGTGCCAGAAAGTCAAAGCAGAACACCAGCGACCGAGTGGATTACTGCAACCGCTAGAGATTCCAGAATGGAAGTGGGAACATATCACGATGGATTTTGTGGTTGGTCTACCAACGACTCAGAAGGGCTATGATGCAATATGGGTTATTGTGGATTGACTGACGAAGTCAGCGCATTTCTTATCTATTAAGATTAGATACAACTTGGATCATATAGCGAAGCTGTACGTTAAAGAAATTATTTCGAGACACGGTGTTCCAGTATCTATTATGTCCGACAAGGATCCGCGTTTCACGTCAAATTTCTGGAAGCGATTACAAGAATGTCTGGGAACGCAATTGCTAATGAGTACGGTGTACCATCCTCAAACTGATGGCCAGAGTGAGAGAACGATTCAGACTTTAGAAGATATGCTGAGAGCTTACGTCATGGACTTCAAAGGAAGCTAGGGTGATCATCTACTGTTGGTGGATTTCGCCTACAACAACAGTTATCATGCAAGTATTTGCATGCCGCCTTACGAAGCATTATACGGCAGGAAATGCAGGACTCTATTGTGTTGGGATGAGGTCGGTGAACGATAGTTGTTGGGACCAGAATTGGTGCAATAAACTGCTAAGATCGTCAAGATAATCAGAACAAGATTGGTTGCTGCTCAAGACAGACAAAAGAAATATGCCGATCATTATTGACAGAATCGAGAGTTTGGAGTAGGAAGCTTCATTTTCCTGAAGGTATCTCCCTGGAAGAAGGGGAAGATTCGATTTGGTAAGAAGGGGAAGCTGAGTCCCCGATTTATTGGACCTTTTGAGATACTGCGAAGGGTTGGCGAGGTTGCTTACGAAGTTGCGTTACCTCCGGAGCTAGATAATATCCATAATGTCTTTCATATTTCTATATTGCAGCCGTACAAACACGACTACAAGCATGTAATAGAGTATGAGCCTTTACAGTTCGATAAAGACTTGACATATGAGGAGGTTCCTGTTCAAATAGTTGATAGAAAAGAACAAGTACATAGAAACAAAGTGATACATTTTTTTAAGGTAATCTGGAGGAAACATAGTGCTGAAGAAGCTACGTGGAAACTCGAAGATGTAATGATGAAAACTTATCCCCAATTATTTGATTAATTTTTTGTATATCGATTCTGGGGACAGAATCTTTTTTAGGGAAAAAGAATGTGACGAATGAGTTTTTTTAGTGTGATTCTGGGGACAGAATCCTTTTAAGGAGGAAATATTGTAACGAATAAGATTTTGTATATTTAATTATAAATATTTATTGAATTAAATAAATATTTTAATTGATTTATTTATTGAGTTAAATAAATAATTTATGTGATTGTTGTGGAGTAATTTAATTAAGTATAATATGTTAATTAAATAAATATTTAATATTAAATTGAGGTGTAAGTAATTTTGTGGTATAGTTCTAATTTAATTGAGATAATTAAATTAGATGATATTATGTTGTATTTATTACATGAGATTATGATTAGCGAGTAATTATAATTGTGTGATAATTTAGTATTATATGGCAAATTTAATTAATTAATGAATGTTAGCTTGTATTTAATTAAATTAGAATGTTAGGATTTAATTAAACAAAGTGTGACATTGAAAACTATGTGTTAAATAATTTATTAAAATAAATAAAAGAGTTTTGAATTAGTTTTGCCAAACAAGGCCCTTAAAACTGTTTTAAAGAGTTTTATCAAACAAGGCCCTTACATCTGTTTTAATCTTGTTTTACCAAACTGGGCCTTAACTACTAAAAATCTATTTTTAAAATTAAAGAGGTTTTGGCCAAACAATACCTTATGGCTTTTTGATTTTTAAAATATGTAGCTGATATGTATTTAGTAGAGGGAATTAATAATTGTCAGTTATAATATATTGTATAATTATATGTATAATATATCAGTTATATGTTATATTGTATATTACGTTAAGTTAGAATAGATACAGAGTTGGTCAGAGAGAAAATATACAGAGAGCTAGAGAGAAAAGAGAGAAGAAGAAGAAAGAAGAAAGAAGAAGAAAGAAGAAAAAGGAGGAAGCTTGTTAATTAAATCATCACCATATTCATCTTCTTCCTCACAATTCAAAAGGGTATAATTTTAACTTTGTAAATTTTTAAAATTATATTTTATGTTCTTTATGGTTTAGTTCTCTGTAATATAGTTGCTTTGTGAAATTAATATAAACATGAATTATATATATAATTTGTATTAATAAACTGTTCATATATGATTGGTATGAAAATTTAAGGGGTTAAATTCATATAAACATGATGAACGTGAAGAAATCATGTTCATCAAAAGTTACAGTGAACTTATTTTGAAAATTGGTTCTTTAAAAGCAAAATTTGTGTTTGATGGTAATATATTGTATAAATTGATTATAGATTATGATGATGTGCTTAGAAACAAAATTAATATGCTTTGAATCGTGTGATTTGGTTTAAAGCAAACTCATAGTGTTTAATTTCATCAAGAACACTTAACAATGACTTTTTCTTCAAAATAACAAAATTAAGAGTTTTTGTAAGACCCCAAATTTTATGAATAAGATTTAATTTTCTTTATATATTATTTTGAAATAGTAAGGTGTTGATTTGATAAATGTGATAAGTTATGGGTGAAATGTGCAAAGTTTACAAAGTAAGCAAGTGGTTATAAAATATTCGTTGTGTCGGGAAATATTCGTTTGGTCGAGGAATATTCTTTTTGTCGGAGAATATTCATACGACGGTGCAGTCATTGGTGGACCCCACAACGGAATGAATGTCGAATATAGAAAGGGACAGAAATAATATTTTTATAAAAATAACGGCAAAACTGTTACCGTTAGTACTGTTGAAATACCCGGTGGTTAAAATACAGTAATACGCGGTGTTGCACGGTAGCACACGGTATTGCATAGTATTTCGAATTATTGATTCTTACGTAGGAAGGCACTTACTCAATTATTGTTACAATAATTACTGTTTAATATTTTATATTATTGATTCAATAATTGCATAATATTTTATTGATTCAATATTTGCTACGTTAATATTTTATATCCATAAGTGCTACTTTACTATTTTATATTATTGATTCAATAATTGTCATTGCACATTATTTCAAATTATCAAATCAATAATTCATTTTATTTGAATAATATTATTAGATAGCATTATTGACAATGTCTAAGGAAGTTCTGTCTAGGAAAGGGGTTGATTAATTGCGCGCCAGTAAGGAGAAATCCTTATCGGAAGACCCCCTCTTTCCTGGAAACGACCTGGTTGTCAATATTGTAGTTCTGTAATATTATTTGTAAATAATTAATTTTTGATATATATGATAAGGAAATATTTATTCAATGTGGATTTAAATGGAGAAATTTTTAATATGTGACATTTGTTGAAAGTTGGTATTTTATCTTGTCCGATAAAATAATTCATTTAAATATATTATTATAATATTACATTATAGTAGTATGATGTGATTATATAATAGTATAATTTTTATAATTTGAATGGTAACATTATTATAGTAAATTCATGGTATAAAAGTTAAACGAGGTGGAAGAGGGCAAATTGAATTTGAACTCTTATGATGCAAACAATGATGTCATCGGAGCGATGAGGTAAGCAATGATGTCATCGGAGTGATGAGGTAAGCAATGAAGTCATAGAGCGATGAGGTAACATTATTACGCTAGTGCAGTCTTCAAATTTTAAGGTAAGGGATATTATTTCTTTCGTATTCATGAAGAGAGTTATTTTCTTTCAATACTCGTAAGGGTTGTTATTCCATTCTTTATTATTCTGTTGGAATAACCTGTCTACGCGGACTACCGCATGCATGGTGAAATCCTGTTGTTATTCTATTCTTTATTATTCTGTGGGAATAACCTGTCTACGCAGACTACCGCATGTCTGGTGAATAACCCTTCGTATTCAGTTGTTATTAAATTGTGGAAATAATCTGTCTGAGCGGACTACCGCTAGACGGGTGAAAATTCAATTGCAGTTTCGTATATTGTTTCATTTCAGATTCCTAACTCTAAACTTACTACGGTAAGTATTGCTTTTATAATTCCTGAAATGATCAGATATTACTTGAGTTTTGTGCTTCATCTAATATTATTTCACTGGAATATTGGTCTGAACTTTCTTGTGAAATTTTTATCTTTTCGTGTCGAGTTACTATTCACATAGTACTATTCACAGTAAAAAAATATTTTTTTTCTCCAAATCATCTTTGATTGGATCCAGGTTTTGATCTTCATTCTTGAATTCTAGATAAATTCTCTAATATTTGTCCTTTATCTCACTGGATCCTTTATTCGTATTATCTTTCATCATCCTCAGTTCTAAATGGTGATATAACCGAATATCTTTAGCCTGTAGTGCAAACATGAATAATTACGTGATGAATATCTTTGGCCTGTAGTGCAAAGATGAATGATTACCTGATGAATATCTTTGGCCCGTAGTGCAAAGATGGATATTTGATTCGAGGTGTATATTGATTGATGTTACAGGGATAAAATATTGATGATGGACTTTTAAATCAAAGAAGATAGTAGACATCATTCTCTACTTAACTCTTCTAATGAATTGTTATTTCCGCTGCGAATATTGATCTAAAACTTGTTGTCCATAATATTTTATCTGATTTATTGAAGGCTAACGATAATTTATTTTTCATTATCTTAGTCATAATATTATTTACTGGGCTAGTTGAGCTCACCTTTTTCTTCCATTGTTCTATTCAAGAAATGAGAATATCGCGGGTACTAGTCGGGGAATGGAGTGATGGTCCGAGTTAGAGCTGTAGAAGTCCTCACTATTTTTTTTATTTAAAATAGTGTGATAATAAATGTAATGAGGAATTAGTTTGAATGTTAATATTTTGTATATGTCTGTATTGACACTCACAGTTGTGTGGTCGTATTTTGCACGACTGTGTGATATAAAAGATTATATTTGAATTTTGTTGAGTGTATTTAGAGACTCAAAATGGGTTGAGTATTGAACTTATTTTTGGGGCGTCAAAGTTTTGATGATGTGTTATGATGATTATACATGTTAAAATGTGTTAGAAGCTTAAAATTATGTTTTCTATAAAGTTTTATATTCAATATGTTAGTTAAAAACAGAATTTGGTGCGAAGAAATAAGCCAAATTAGCTTTTTCTCTGAACAGTTCGTGAACTAAGAGTTTCCGCAGCAGGGTTACCAGCCCCGACGAGCCCCTCATAGGCATATTACCCTCCCCGGCGGGGGGGGGGGGGGTGCAGAAGAAGAATTGTTTTTGTATTTTGTGTAATTTTGTTCGTATCATAAAAAGCTAACCTAATGTGATGAATTTTATGACATGTTAGGCATACATTAAGATGTTAAAGTGATTCATTAATGTATTTCACACGAGTAATTTGTAAATAAAAAATGTATAAAGTAAATTATAATTTGATTAATTATAATTTAATTAATGTGAAAGTATGACTTAATCTTATAAGTTGATTATGACTTGTTTAAATAGATAGTTTGATTTATTATTAAGATTGTGTGGGTTGATCCTATTATATGATAATAAGTGATTTAACCTAATATTTAAAGAATAATGAATTAGCTCAGATGGGTTAACTAGTTATGTGAATTAATTATATAGAACTAATTTATGTTACTATTGTAAATTACATGTATGTAGGATTAATTAAGGAACGCGATAGTAATTGTTAGCTTGCACTCGAGGCAAGTGTTCTAAACTCAAACCTTACTTTTACGTTTATGCAAGTTTTTTAATCCTTATTTTATTGAGCAAGTTCATTATTGAATTGTTGTGACCTTGACTTAATTGTTCAAGCAAGGTCCATATTGTCTTTCAAATGTTTTAAGTTTATTTCTAAAGCGTGATTGTTAAATATGATGTCTATTATTATGACTCATAGTTATTTCTTAATTCTTTTATTATCAAATTCTAAATTTTTGTAAGTTGATTCAACTACTCCTTAGTTGATGATAGTTGAACTCTAAATTACCCTTGAAGCTTATCCAAACCAAACTTTCTTTGGTGCGGACATGTTATTAAATACTGAGATGAACAACCCTATTTAATAGGGGATTATCACGCGAAAGCGTTAAGATATTTGTGCACAATACATGGTACGAAGGGCTGATCCCCCTAAGTACGAGTTAAGAGTCTATATAGTCTAACGACTGTTAAAGGTTTTAAATAAAAATGTTTATAATCTAGGACATAGTTCAAAGTCTTACGACCCTCAGATGAATTATATATTCCATATTCAACTCTTTAATATTGATGAAAGCAATGTTATTCAAATCATTTGAAGTATTCAGTTTACGTCATCACTATTGATTGTTATCCAAGTGAGCTTTTGTTTGCTCACTCTTGCATTATATAACCCTTGCAACTAAAGTTGAAAGTGTTGACGCTCCGTCAACTTGTAAGGGCAAGAACAAGATGAACAAGTGAAGACTTGTTTCTAATTATGATGTGATTGTAATAAGACTTTATTTATGCTATGATATTTTATTTCCACATTTTATTGACGTTAAGGTTAGCAAACCCTGGGATATTTTGAATAAGGTTGTAATCCTTTTGATAAGGAAGATTTTATTATTTATTTAAGGTTGTAATTTATTTTGCATTCCTTATTATGGGCATTAGTTGTATTTTATTTAGATAGTGAGCACCAAATCCCGTGAAATTGAAGTACCCGAATTTAGGGGTGTCACATTATTCATCTTTAGTTAATACCACATCTATTTGTTGAAGTACCACTGCTAGCTTCTTTTAATAACAAGATTAGCTATACATTCTTCTTATATTAACCAATTTTAATATCTTGATTAATATCTTACAATTTTAGCAATAATGTTTCATTCAAATAACTTACCATACAGTATGAGTTCAGAAACTTACCACAATAATACGAGTTCAAGAATTTATCATAGAAATATGTAGTTCAAAAACAAATCATGAATTGGCCATACAACTATGGGCTCAAAAACATACCATACATTATGAGTCACGAACTTACTATAATAATATATAATTAATTTTATATGATAATATATCATTTTACTCTTACTTCTTTTAATGAATTTCCTTAATTCATTCCTTAAAACCCATTCTGAGTTATCTCATTACTATCTTCCATATTTCTTCTCAGGTTATAGCCTAAAGTACTACCATTTAAGGTTTATAACCTATCAGCTCTGATACCAACCTGCAATGTCCCAAAAATTCGATCTATCTTCAAACCCGAGTTTAGTGCATCACGGTACTACTCTTACCGTACATGCATCTATATTTCCTTAAGATATAATTAAATCTCCAAAATATAACAGTATATTTCTTCAAATCTCATATTCTATTACCTTAAAATCTTCATACATACAAATAATGATAATTACATTATTCTTTTCCTTCATACACGTGTGACTTTCATCTGCCACAACAGATACAAATAAAGTTTACAAATTACACTAAAAGACTAAGCTTGATCTTCCTCTAACCTTCACTTGTTAGGTTTGTATATAGCGTGGACATGCAATCAAATTACATAAATAGTGCGGAAGCGCGATAAAATCTGACTTAAAATTTTTTCATACAAACCATCACCATGATCTTTTCTTGTGCACAATTATCAATTAAATGAAAGAGACGGAGATATAGTATCATATCCTCGTAGATCAAAGTTTCCTCGAGTACAAGTTCACGTCCAATTCCTTCGTGTTCTCCTTGAATTCTACCGATGAGATTCCTTCTTTAGATCAATGCAAGCCACCCAAGTGTTTGGCATCTAGAGGTGATCCACCAGGGAATAATATGTATTCAAGAAGTTGGGTGTTTGACAAAACCCTAGTTTTCTCTCTAGAGAATATGTGAGTACTCTCCCAACTATTGAAAAATCATGTTGTGTAACTATCAACCCTTACCCATAATAAGACTTCTCTTATTTATAGATATAGGCAACACTCCTAAATTATTTAGGAATAGGATTTTATTTAATTAAAATCTTTTAATTAATTAAATTCCTAATCTAATTAGGAATTTATTATAGTACTCATATTAATTGATTCCTAAACCATTTAGAAATTAAATAATAATAATAATAATAATAATAATAATAATAATAATAATAATAATAATAATAATAATAATAATAATAATAATAACATTAATAAGACTTCTCTTATTAATTTATATTTAATATTTTCAAAATATTAAATGATAAATATTAAGCTATTTAATTTATTCTATCACCATAATATAAATTAAATATACTTAACATATTATTACTATTAATAATAGTAATAATATTAATAAGACTCCTCTTATTAATTTATATTTAATATTTCTAAAATATTAAATAATAAATATTAAGCTATTTAATTTATTCTATCACCATAGCATAAATTAAATATACTTAACATATTATTACGATTATGCCATTTACTTCTTAAATAATTTATTTTTTTGCGGTGTGACCCTTTAGGTTCTCCATATTAAACCGGTTGTGAATAAATCAATTAGAACAATTCTAATCTTATTTAAATAAATTATAGTTTAATTCATTTAAATAAATAATATTTATTTTACAATAAGGTTAAACCCCCTTAGCGATCAACAACTTTTAAGATAATATAGATTTCAACATTAATCACAAAAGAACCTTTTAGTGAATAGTTACTGTATAATTCAATCCTTCTACCATACATTGTCTCAATTAAATATAAGACATAGAATTACTATCAAGTCTTATTTTATTTAGTTATACGTATTTCGATTCTCAAGTGCACAACTCTAAATAATACAAATTAGAAACACCTTTCAAATTTCATTCTGCTTTGGCCAAAGACTACTGAGTTGTCATTTATCGAATCACATAGGACATTTTCTTCTTTTACTAGAAGCGGTAGATTCTTTGTTGATCATTCATTATCTCCATATATAACTTATTATACCCAAGCATAACCTTTGATATACCCTAAGGGTCTTAAGGGACATGTTAAAGTATAACTCACCATACACAAGATATTATGATAATCTCAAGTCCAAGGATCACTTGTACTACTATTACTATAGGAATTCCTATTAACAGGCGAGTAAAACTCCATTAAGTATTCTTTAGTGAGCCACATTCAGTGAACTTATTCTCCAATAAGCACCTACATACTTGCTTTAGTGTCTCCACACAAATGATTATGAGATCAATCATCCTCTTCCTAAGAGCAAATAACGTATACACTAATCTTATCCTGATTCATTAATCCCCTTTTTAGTAATCCAACGATTAGGAATGATTTTAGTTTGTGAGCTATCTTGAATTTAGATCTCATTAGCATGATCATCATCATGATTCTAAAAGCATTGCTCAAAATATGTGTTTATCACATTTAATATAACAGCACCATGTAGATAAAGTAAAATGCCTTTAATAAATAAATTATTTTATTAATAAATGAAAAAGATTACAAAGTATATGCTACATTATATCAAATATGATTGGCTTGCGTGCATACTACTTTCAATCTCCCACTTTCACTAAAGTCAATCGTCATGGTATCTTATACCCTTCTCCTCTAAGTGACAATCATCATGTTGTTGGATAAGCTTCAGTAAATGGATATACAATGTTGTTCTTGAGATTCCACTATCTCTATATTTACTTCTCTTTTTTCAATGATTTTTCTAATCAAATGAAAGTGCCACAACACATGTTTGGATCCAAGATGAGTCTTAGGAACTATTCCTAGTTCTGTAATGAACTTTTCATCCAAACAATCAACTTATAGCTTCATTTACAGATATATACTTTGTCTTTATCACTACTCCAGCAACTTTTTGTTGTTTGAAACTTTTCCAATTCACTACATCACCATTCACAGTAACGATTTCTATTCAGACCTACTATAAATTAATAACACATCTTTAGTTCCGGTTAAGTGCTTTAAGGAAGTTTATCACTGTCTTACAGTGATCTTCTCCGAATATGACTGATCAACACCAAGTCTCATATATTTCATTGCATACATAATAGTACTCATGTGATCTCTCTTCCTTTAACAATAGTTTAGATAGATACACTCCATGGCTTATCAACATGAGACCTATTTTAGAGTTTGTCATGCTAAACGCCTTTAGTATCGAATGAATATACGTTCCCTGAGTCAAGTCAAGCATCCTTTTAAATCTATCTATATAGATTTTTATCCCCAATTTAGAGGATGTTCATCCCAAATCATTCATGGAGGAATGTTTCAACAACTTGAAAGTCCAATAATAATCTAGAAGGGGGGTTGAATAGATTATCACTGTTTAAAAATTATCTTTGGCATTTTTGAATTTTTAATGAATTAACTTACAGTGTTAGAAAGTAATAAGCAGGTTAGTAAAAATTCAATCACACAATGCACAGATATTTATCTGGTTCACAACATACAGCTAGGGTATGTTGCTACGTCCAGTCTCAAGCTCCTCTCCAAGACTTGAGATCCTATTACTCCTTGTAATATATACTCCTTCAACAGGTGGAGAAGCCTTTACAAAGTTTTATAGGCAAACTTATAACTATCCACAACTAACTATCTCGGACAGCGAACTCCTAGCTCCTTCCTAAAGCTTAGTTGAATCTTCCGTTTGAGCTTAGAACTATTCTATGATTTGGTCTTGAAACAACGATCTCTTCCTTACCTCACAAGTACACTAGAGACCCAACTTCCAGCTGACCTCTCTAAGACTCTGGTCTTGGTCAAAGAATTTTTGTTTTGTCACAAATACATAAAATAAACTAACTCTACCTTTCTCTTTTTACAAAAGTTTGTTTTAGTATTTGCTTCTAAAGTAAGTAGATAAAATTTAGAACATATACTTCTTAATTAAGCAGATATAAAAGTTGAGTATTTGATAAAAGTTCAAGACTTTTATGTAGTGTGCTTCTGTGTAAGCAGATATATATATTTAAGCACTTTTTACAAAGGTTTTCCTTTTCTTTAATATAGAGTGTGTTTCTATGGTTTAAAACAGATTTAGAAAAGGATTTCTCTTTTAGAGTTTGTTTCTATGATTTTTAAACAAATATAACTTTGAGTTTAAATAACCATATAAACTTTCATATAATGCAGCAAATAATTTATAAGTGAGTTTGTGAGTAATATACTTTTGATGACAGTTTACCAAGTATAATAATTTTGATCAATTTAAATAATACTTGAAGAAACTTGTTTCACCCACTTATATATATTATATTATATTTGATCTATGTTGTGAAAAATTGGCCACTTAGGATTTCAAAGACCGTTCAGATAATATTCTTTGTTAAAAAATATCTCCGAATATCGGTATCTAAGTACTGACTAAATTGTTCGTTTCAAAACTTGATAATTATATAAATATTATATAATATTTATATAATGTATCTATATCAATAAAAGGTCACTTAGGATTTTAAAGTTCGTTCGAAGAATTTCAGAGAAATTACTTTCGAATTGTATCGGTATCTAAGTACTGACTTTTTACTTTGATATTTGATAGATGATATATATATATATATATATATATATATATATGTGTGTGTGTGTGTGTGTGTGTGTGTGTGTGTGTGTGTGTGTGTGTGTGTGTGTGTGTGTGTACATCAATTTATATTATATATCTATATCAGTAAAAGGCCACTTAGGATTTTAAAGACTGTTCGGAGAATTTCAGAGAAATTACTTCTGAATTGTATCGGTATCTAAATATTGACTTTTTACTTTGATATTAATAGATACATCAATTTATAATTGAATATCTATATATATAAACAAGTATGAGATAATATGAGCAACAATGAATTAATAACTTATCTCAGATACTTTGACCAATTTTTCTCTTCCAAACTAGAATTAGAACTTTAATTAGAAAAGGAGTGAAAGCTTATTTTAACAGAATGTAGGCAAGGAGAGTAAGCTTTTCTCATTTGTAAATTGGTAATTGAAAATGAATGAAAAGTCTCCTATTTGATTTTTTAGTTTAGGGCAAAAAGGTAATTTGGAAAATTATTTTTGAAATTAATGGTCCGAATTGTATGATGGAAAATTGAAGGATCCGGATCAATGCCGAGGCACACGGATTGGGCAACTAAGGGAACAAGTCCCTTTTTAAAGTTATCAATTTTTGGCCCAAGGTATTTTTGAAAGGCTTAGCCTTAGCCTCATGCCAGCAAACATTACAGCACATATACATTACCTCCACATTCATGCATATACATAGCACACACACAAAGCACATGCATACACTCACATTTGCATGTACACTCGGCACACATAGCACATGCACACACATTATATATATATATATATATATATATATATATATATATATAGCTTTTTGGAAATTTCTTTTTGCCCATAAAAGATTTATAAAATCATTTTGAAAATAAAATAGGAATCTCCTTGCCTTATGAAATGTTACTATATGAATTCATTTTATTAACACTTGATATTAGATTTATCAAGGTTAGAAAATAAATTCAAAAAGAGTTTTGAAAATAAATATTTTTGGTCAAAATAAATGAGGTAATTTAAAATTAATTTAATATTTTTTAATCCTATGGAGAGGATTCTACCCTTTTGATCTATTTACCAAATTTGTTATCATCAAAATAAAATCACCAGATTCGGAGACTTATCAATCTCCCCCTTTTTGATGATGACAATAAGTAAAAAATATTTTGATTTTTAGAACTCCTTAATTCATGACGTTCCCCCTTGGATCATGAATCGGTTTTTAAGAGCAATTTCAAATTTTTTGAAAATCATCAGGCAAACCATCAGACAGTAAGATATATAGCAGTTTATATCCATCATACTTATTACTGTCCATCTCATCAATATATACTAAATAGTATATACACACAATCTGATATTTTTCTTCTCCCTCTTTGTCATTAACAAAAATGGTAGGGGTTTAGAAAGACTGGTCACCTGCAGAAACTATTAGCACAAGATTTGCACCTGCAGAGTCAGAATATTAGAGAAACATAATAGATAAAGTTAAGTATTAGTAGTTAGGTTAGTATATTATACATTCATCCCAAATAGTTAGTTAATATATATAGATACATTCTTCCCAAATAGTTAGATGTCATCTAGAGAGATAGGGGAGAAATGCAAACCCAGTGTTGGAAGAGGAATATCTGAAGGGGTCTGATCAGTGTGATCAACTTGTGCTGAACTTGTTGTAGCTGTGAAATGATAAGGAGGAATGGAGACCTTTTGGTGTTCCATCAACACAGACAACATATCTTGAAGACGATGTACAGATAATTGTAATGTTTCCATTTGATTCATCATAGCATGTTGATTTTTCAAAGACAGTTAGTGCAAACTATTTGATGTATCAATTTGGGACAGAAGGTTGAGATGTGACTCAACATGATCAGTGTTAGTTGGTTTAAAGATGATGAGTGGTTTAGGAGGAAGATGCAGATGAGAGACAATGTTGCTATTTTGCACATGTTGGGCTTTATGATTATGAAATTGGATGCCAAGATGTTTAAAAATTCGAGTCAACAGAAGACAAAATCCCAGACAGTTGTTATAATAGCAAAACTCAAAAGAGGACAGGATGAAGTATGACAGATTGTATGGCATACATTCATTTAAAATACATTTCATGAGCTCTATATCAAAGGGATGCAGAAACTTGTCATTTCTAACAAGCATAAAATTGTGTCTAATAATCTTTCCCAGAAATTGACATTCAGCAGTGAAAAAATCATGAGCAATTTTACATGGATAGTCAAATAGATTTGCAGGTACAAGCTGATCAGTAGTAACAGATAGATTGTGTTTAAAAATGAGAGTGTCACTGGGGGATACCCCTATAGGATGAGTGTATTCATTGATTTTTGGGTAATCAAACATGCAATTTCTAATATTCAAGGCATGCATAATGAGCAGTTCATCAATGACATAATCCTGACCTTGTATGCAAGTGTTAATGCAAGTCAAGAGGCCAGTTGAATCTCGAACAAAAGTTATATGTGCATAAAACTCAGCAATCAGACTTGGAAAGATTTGTCTATCTTGAAAAGTAATTAGACATTCCCATCCTATATTGTTTATTTTTTCTAGCATGTGTGGAAAACTATTGAAAGAGGTACCAACTCCAGGATTAAGATCATGTCTCATTTGACTATATTTTGCTTTAGCAGTAAGAGTGAGCAACATAGGAAGATAAATATCAGGATGAGGTTCATCATGCAAAACATTTTTCTTTCTTTTGGACGAGTAAACTGAAGTCATTTTGAAAGTACAATGTGTGCAGAAAGATAGAAGATATAAGACACAGAGAGCAGATAAATAAAGGTGAACTTATATGCAGGCATTATATGCACTTTCCTTTTATAGATAGAAAATATTGCTACTACTATCAGTTTAATCAGTGGCAATAGCTCATAGGTATATGACATGACATTCTTGACAAGACAAATAGTTCTCAAATAAATAGGTAGTAAATGTTGACAGAGAAAGTAAGCCATACTTGTTACTGCAGTAGATTTAGATTTAACTCATAGTAATGAGTATAAAAGTTCAGATTTTGGAAACTGAACAAATAAAAAATATACTAGATAACTATTGAACACAACAACTCTGAATGAAGAAAATCAGTAGATCTAAGGTTTCAAAAATTAAGAACAGATGTACATATACACACAATAGAGCTGACCGATCTTATAATGAAAACTCATAATAAATCTAGGGTTTAAAGATTATGAACTCGTAGCACAAAAAAAATCAAAAAAGAATAGATCCAGAATAAAAAGTTTAAGAACATTAAAATGTAATGGATCTAGTTTTTTTAAAATCAGTATAAAAATATGAAGCTTAAAAACTCAGACTCAAAAAAATCGACACACACAACGTTAAAAAAATAATCGTCTTAAAAAATGTCTCATGAAGCTCAGAAGTTCAGACTCAAGAGAGTCGATACACATAACGTCAAAAACAAAAGAATAAACGATTGAAAAGATGAAGATGATGATGTAGAATCATCTAATCGAAGTAAAATTTTCAAAAAACCCTTTGGATCAAAACGATTTGGACTGAGAGTTGAGAGAGAAAATTCTATGGTTTGAGAGTCGAGAGAGTTTGAGAGAGAGAAGAGAAGAGACCGGCAGAAGAGAGAGAAATGAGAATAAAATAAGTTTTAGATATTTATATTTAGATTAATCAGATTGATCCGAGGGCTGAGAATTGATCTTGGATTTGATCAACGATCGAGATCAAATCCAGAATTTAAATCGACAAGTCTGACCGGTTGACCTTGATCCGACGGCTGAGATGGATTTGTGCTTTCTTTTATTGATCGAACGGCTGGTTTGTGTGATCCGTGTGTCTTGTTAAACTGGCTCCTAATTAGTTGGATTTGATAAACACGGATAGCCTTGCAGTTGGTCGTTTGATGAGTTTCTTTAATGAATGGCTCAAATCAGATCAGATATATAAATATATAATATATGCTATAAATTATAATTTTTGATAATAATAACAATAATAAATACTAAAATATTTATAATTAATAATTTTAATTACTATGTATATATATATATATGTAATAAAAAATATTTATGATAGTAATAGAATATATTTTACTAGATAAAAGTGCAATTAAATGATAAGTAACAATGATTAATATATATAATAAAATTTTAATACAAAAATACATACTTAATTTTATAATATAAATACATAGATATATTTATATATAAAGAAACAAATATACTCCCTCCGTCCCATAATAAGTGATTTTTTAGCTTAAATCACATATACCAATACACAAGTTAAAATGGCAAAAATACCCTTAATATACTTTCTTTGTTTTGTTTGAGCTGACTTTTTTTATTGCCTTTTAGTCTCTCTTTCTCTTTCTTCACCCTTTCAACTTCCCAATAAATACGCAATAAATACCATTGGCTGCATAAGGGCACATATGGGAAAATATTATAAAAATTGTATTAGAGTTCTAACACATCACTTATTTTGGAAAAAAATGTTAAGCCTAATAAATCACTTATTGTGGGATGGAGGTAGTATTAAATAATATATATTCATAAGAAATTCTATAAAACTTATATATATATATATATATATATATATATATATATATATATTTATAAATAATAGCATTATATATTAAGAAAATAAGATAATTAACTAAATATATGTTAATATATATATATATATATATATATATATATATAACACATATAAATCAAGAAAATTATATTTATACTATGATAGTAATGATAAGAATATTTTTTTTGTTTTTATAATAAGAAAAGTATTGAATATTTTATGAGATAATATCTAACATTCCTAAATCTAAGCGTAATTTACAAAATCTATCAGAACTTAATGGTTTAGTAAAAATGTGAGCAATATTTAATTCTGTGTCAATATGTTCTAACTTAATAATGTCACTGTTTACATGATCACGTAAAAAATAATGTCTAACATCTATGTGTTTTGATCTAGCATGTAATACAGTATTTTTACTCAAATTTATAGTGCTAGTGTTATCACATAATATTGAGACACAAGTAAATTTTATATTGTAATCAGTGAGGGTCTGTTTCATTCATAATATCAGTGCACAACAACGTGCAGCAGCTATATATTCGGCTTCAGTGGTTGAAATAGATACCGAGTTTTTTTCTTATAGAACCAAGAAACTAAACATCCGCCTAAAAATTGACAAGTGCCACTTGTACTTTTTCTATCAACATGATGACCGACATAGTCAGAATCAGAAAAGCAAACTAGTTCAAAAGGTTAACCTTTAGGATACCATAGACCTATGTCTGTAGTTCCTTTAAGATATTGAAATATTCTTTTTACTGCAATCAAATGTGATTCCTTAGGGTTTGCTTGAAATCTGGCACATTTGCAGACACTAAACATAATGTCAGGTCGACTGGCTGTGATGTATAGAAGACTGCCAATCACTCCTCGATACTTTTTTGTGTCAACACTTTTTTCATTTTCATCAGCAGTTAATTTATCAGTGGTTGACATAGGAGTATTAAGAGGTTTCACAGATTCTAGACCAAATTTCTTAATCATTTCTTTGCAGTATTTAGATTGAGAGATATGAATACCTTTTTCTCCTTGCTTGATTTGTAGTCCTAGGAAGAAATTTAATTCTCCCATCATGCTCATTTCAAATTCCTTACTCATGCTTTCAGAGAAATCATTACACATAGAAATGTTAGTCGAACCAAAAATGATGTCATCAACATATATTTGTAAAATAAGAATATCATCATTTTTATATTTGGTAAAAAGAGTAGTATCTATTGTACCCCTTTTATAACCATTTTCTAACAAAAATTTACTTAGTCTCTCATACTATGCCCTAGGAGCTTGTTTTAGACCATATAAAGCTTTGTGCAGTTTATACACATATTCAGAATGATCAAAATCTTCAAAGTCAGTGGGTTGTTTAACATAAACTTCCTCTTTAATGACACCATTCAGAAAAGCAGATTTGACATCCATTTGAAATAGTTTAAAATCTTTATGGCATGCAAAGGCTAATAACATACGTATAGACTCAATTCTAGCAACAGGAGCATATGTCTCATCATAGTCAATTCCTTCAAGTTGATTGTACCCTTGTGAAACTAATCTTGCTTTATTACGTATGACAGTTCCATTTTCATCTAACTTGTTACGAAAAACCCAACGAGTTCCAATAATAGAAGTTTATTTGGGTGTTAGAACTAATTCCCAGACTTTGTTTCTGGTGAACTGTTCAAGTTCATCCTGCATGGCTGTTATGCAGTCTTCATTAAGCAATGCATCTTTTATATTTTTAGGCTCAATTTGGGATAGAAAAGATAGTTGACTGGCCATGTTTTGTGCTTGTGATCTCGTAAGAATTCATTTATCGATATCACCAATTACATTTTCTATTGGATGATTTCTAATGACATATGATTCTTTGGGTAAGTCATTGAACTGAGGATTAGGATTTTCATGAGGATTAACATTGACAGGTGGAGATGTATTATCTATTTTTAGTTCTTCCATATTTCTGAGAATGTCTTCAATTACATTCATTGACTTTTTAACGACTAGAGTTCTTTTATTAAAAACTCTATATGCTTTACTATTTAGTGAATATCCCAGAAATATTCCTTCATCAGATTTGGGGTCGAATTTCACTAGATATTGTTTAGAATTTAGAATAAAGCATTTACTTCCAAAAACACGAAAGTAACTTATTTTTGGAGTTCTTTTATAAAAAAGTTCATAGGGAGTTTTGAGCAACAATGGTCTTAGCAAGACTCGATTTAAAATATAACAGAATGTTGCAATTACTTCGGCCCAAAAATATTTAGGAAGGCGATATTCATTTAGCATAGTATTGGCCATTTCTTGTAAAGTACTATTTTTCCTTTCAATTACACCGTTTGATTGTGGTGTGTAAGGCGCAAAAATGTTATGACTTATACTGTGCTCATCACAGAACATTATGAAATCAGAATTGTCAAATTCTCTTCCATGATCAGACCGAATATAAACAATAGATCTTCCCTGTTGATTCTGAATTTTCTTACATAATGCAGAAAAGGAGTTTATCGCCTCATTTTTGAATTTTAGAAAATCAACCCACGTGAATCGTAAATAGTCATCAACTAGGACTAAAATATAGACAGCACCACCCATGCTATGTTTAGGGATAGGTCCTACTAAATCTATATGCAAGAGTTCTAGTGGTCGAGAGGTTGATACTGTGAGTTTAGATTTGTGAGATGCATGAATTTGTTTTCCTAATTCACAGGCTTCACAGATATGGTCTTTTAGGAATTTTAGTTTTGAAAGACCACGGACATGTTCCTTAGAGGATATGTTATTAATCAATTTCATGTTAATGTGTCCTAATCTTCGATGCCAAAGCCATGGATCGTCATTGGCAGATACAAGACACACATTGTCCAGGTGTGAGTATGTATCTAAATCACACGTGTACACATTTTGACTTCTAGGACATAATAAAATCAATTTCTCAGTTTGATCAAATATTGAACAGTTATGAGGACTAAAAGTTATTTTAAAACCACTATCACATAGTTGACTAATGGATAGAAGATTGTACCTGAGTCCTGTGACTAATTGAATGTTAGAGATTATTATGTGTTTATTATCCACATTTCTAATTCCAATAACTTTATCTTTGTTGCTATCTCCAAAGGTTACCTCATTACAGTCTGTAGCTTGTAGATTGCTCAATTTTATTTTGTCGCCTATCATGTGTCTTGAACAACCGTTATCAAGGTACCATTTATTTTTACTAGAGTCAGCTGTGAGACATACCTGCAACATGTATTAAATTCACAAACTGGTACTCTTTAATGAGAAGGGTCCTTTGGGTAAGTTTTTCATTTTGTATAAGGATCATTTGTGTTTTCCTTTACAAAATCTAGTACAGGATAGTAATTTTTAGTAGACACACGTGTTCTATAGGTAGTAGGTCTATAAGATGCATGATTTACTCTATTATTGTATCTTGAAGGGTAAAACTTTCTAGATGATCTTTCATGAGAAAGAAATTCTCTTATTGTAATAATAGGTGCAGTGTAACTTCCTTTTGGTAACCAAATCATTTTTCCTTTATATTTTCCATTTTTGGCATTACATGAGTAAACAGAATGACCATTTCTATTACAGTAAGAACATTTACTAAAGGGAGATGTATGATATTTTTTTCTTTACTTTTAACATGATAAAATCCTTTATCTTTTGTCTTACTAGATTCTTCGATATATCCTAATCCTTCTTTGTTAAAACCACATCTTGTTGACTAAGCATAACATTAAGATTTTCTTTTCCTTTTGTATATTTAATGACTATTGAGATTAAGTCATCATATTCTATAGTCAACATTCAAATTTGATTCATTAAAGTGAATTCTTTATTTTGCTTTTGTTCTTCTTGATTTAGTGTCTGAGAATCTTCTATAAGCACAACAAGAGTTGAATTTTCAACTTCAAGATTTTCAAAAGAAATAATGAGTGTTGAATTTTCTATTTCAAGATTTCTATTTATTTTTCTTAATTTTTCTAGTTCTTCTTTTAATGCAAGATTTCCTGAAGACTCAATTTTTTGTTTCACATTTTCTTCTTTTAAGGTTACATTAAGAATAATTAAATTTGAATTTTTTATTTCAAGATTTCTATTTGTTTTAATTAATTTTTCTAATGAAATTTTCAAGTTAATAAAGTCTTCTTTAATAATTTAATTATCTTCATATAGACAATTATATGCTTCTTGTAATTTATGATATTTTTCATTTATATTTTCTAAGTTATGTGTGATGAATGAAGTGCTAGGTAACTGATGTTCTGAATTTACCTCAGATCTTAGTGATGAGTCATTGTCTGCCATTAAACATAAATTTGCGATTTCCTCGGTTAGTTCAGCAAGTCCTTCTTCATCACTTAGATCCCAGCCTTCTTCAGCTACTAGAATTTTGTTGTTGGTTAGCTTTGGACAATCCTTTTTGAAGTGTCCTAGTTGGTTGCATTCAAAATATGTATTTGAATTTTTATTTGCACCAGCATTTCTGAAGTTGTTCATGGTAGCCTTAAAATTTCCTTCTGGTATTTTTGGCTTGAAGACTTGCTTGTTTCTGAAGTTGTTGAAGTTGTTGTTTGTTTGCATAAAGCCTTTACCATATCTCTTTGCTTTGCTTTGGATTACTCTCCTGAGTTGTCTTGATAATAAAGCAACTTCGTTATTATCTAGGCTCAAGAGTTCTTCATTCAATTCCTCATCATCGCTTTCTTGATCAACTAGTAAAGCTTTGAAAGCGATTTCTTTCTTTTTGAGATCTGTATCCGATCCTGCTTTTTCAACTAGCATGTCGACTTCGTGGGCACGAAGATTTCCAATAAGGCTATCAAGAGGATATGCAGTTAGATCTTGCATTTTCTTGATGGCTGTAACTTTCATTTTTCATATAGAGCTTTGAGAATTCTTCTATTTTTCTCATTTGTTATGTACGCTTTTTCTAGTTGTTCTAGCTCATCAATGATTCTAGAAAAATGTGTTTCTATATCAATAATTTTCTCACCTTCTTCTAACTTGAAGCTTTCATACTCTTGGATTAGAGCATCTTTTTTGGTTTCTTTGATATGACTGGTTCCTTCATAGGTTACAATCAATTTTTCCCAGATTTCTTTAGCATTCTTGCAGTTGCCAACTCTTTTGTATTATTTTTCTATAAGAGCACTGGTTAGCACTTGTTCAGCTTTGGAGGATATATTCATAATCTCCTCATCCTCGATGGTGAATTCTCCAGCATCTTTTTCGACAATCTTTTCATCTTCAATTTTTGTGGGAAGTCTTACACCTCGTTCTATTGCTTGCCAGATTTTGATTCCTTGTGATTTGGCATAGATTTTGAATATATTTTTCCAGGTGGCAAAGTTTGTGCCATCAAATAGTGGAGGTCTAGTCATTGACAGTCCTTCTCCGCAACCAGTAGCATTTGTGTAGGCCATAGATGGATCTACTCTTAGGTATGCCTGTAATCACTTAACAAACAAGTTAAAGAGCACCGCTTTGATACCAATTGAAAGTCCAATAATAATCTAGAAGGGGGGTTGAATAGATTATCACTGTTTAAAAATTATCTTTGGCATTTTTGAATTTGTAATGAATTAACTTACAGTGTTAGAAAGTAATAAGCAGGTTAGTAAAAATTCAATCATACAATGCACATATATTTATCTGGTTCACAACATACAACTAGGGTATGTTGCTATGTCCAGTCTCAAGCTCCTCTCCAGGACTTGAGATCCTATTACTCCTTGTAATATATACTCCTTCAACAAGCGGAGAAGCCTTTACAAAGTTTTATAGGCAAACTTATAACTATCCACAACTAACTATCTCGGACAGCGAACTCCCAGCTCCTTCCTAAAGCTTAGTTGAATCTTCCGTTTGAGCTTAGAACTATTCTATGATTTGGTCTTGAAACAACAATCTCTTCCTTACCTCACAAGTACACTAGAGACCCAACTTTCAGCTGACCTCTCTAAGACTCTGGTCTTGGTCAAAGAATTTTTGTCTTGTCACAAATACATAAAATAAACTAACTCTACCTTTCTCTTTTTACAAAAGTTTGTTTTAGTATTTGCTTCTAAAGTAAGCAGATAAAATTTAGAACATATACTTCTTAAATAAGCAGATATACAAGTTGAGTATTTGATAAAAGTTCATGACTTTTATGTGGTGTGTGTGACACCCCCAAATTCGGGTACTTCGCTTCCACATGATTTGGTGTTCACTTTCTAACTATAACAAACATCTACCCAATATATCTCAAAATAAATTACAACCTTTATTCAAAATAATAAAATCTACCTTAATACAAGGGTTACAACCTTCTCAAAAATCAATCCCAGGGTTACTCTAACCTTGACATAAACAATAAAGTGCGGAATAAAAATATGGCATAAAAGTCTTATTACAATCATTTCAAAATAATTAAACAAGTCTTCACTTGTTCATCTTTCCCTTTCCTTTACTCGTGGACGGGGCATCAACGTTATCAACCTTAACTGCAATTGTTATTTAATGCAAGAGTGAGCAAACAACAGCTCACTAGAGTTTAACAATAATAAATACATGAAAGGATATCTTTAAAAAGATCTGAATAACTTAGCTTACTTCAACAATAAAGAATTGAATAATAATTCTCTATCAACATTAAAATTCGAATATAGAATTTATCTGAGGGTCATAAGACCTTTGAACTCTTGTCCTAGATTATAAATATTTTTATTTAAACCTTTAACAGTCAATAAGACTATGGACCTTAACTCGTACTTAGGGGGATCAGCCCTTTGTACCATGTATTGTGCACAAACATCTTAACGCTATGCGTAGTAACCTCCCCTAGTAAATAGGGTTGTTCAACTCAATAATTTGAATTCAAGTCCGAACCAAAGAAAGTTTAGTTTGGATAAGCTTACAAGGGTAATTTAAAATTCTCATTTATCAGCTAAGGGATTAGTTGATAAGCTTACAAGGAAATTTAGAGTTCACATTCATCAACTAAGGATTAGTTGAATCGTCTTTCAATAATTCGTAAATAACAGAATTATGAACTAACATATGCTTTAGAATCAACTTAAAGTATTTAAAATAATAAACTGGATCTTACTTGAACAATAAGTCAAGATCTCTAAGTAAATAATTGTCCAGTACAGAAATGAAAAGGACATTCTCAACAATGAATATATGAACTCAAAAAAACTTGCGTATAAATAGCGAGTTTAGGGTTTAGAAGACTTGCCTTACGCGCAAGCTACTTAACTCAACCGCGTACTTAAACACTTCCTATATACATCCAATCATAATAACCTAAATTAGTTAACATGTAACTAATACACATAATTGGTTAACCCTCATGGTTAACTCACTCTAATTAAATAAATAATAATAATCAACTATCACATAGTTAATTACATCACACACATACTCACATAATTAAATTAATTATGTATTTAGCTAAATTATAATTAAACAATTATAATTTAAACACTTAATCTAATTATAATTACTCAATTATAATTACCTCTTAAATTATCACCAATTAATAATTAATTAAACAATATCATGCATTATAATTACACAAATTATAATTAATCATGCAATTATAAACTTAAAATCCATAACTAAACATGCATTTATTAAATTACAATTACTTAAATTATAATTTAAATTAACATCTAATTGACTAAAATAAATCAATTTCTATACATTATAATTTAACCATATTATAATTTAAATTAAATATTTACTCTTAATTATAAATAATCAAATTATAATTAAGTAACTCATTTACAATAAAATATTTATAATCTAATTAAAGTTTTCAAAATTTCTTTTATTTTCCAAATATGAATCTGTCACAATCATATAACAACATGTTATATCATTTAAATATATGTCCACTATCAAGGAATAATTAAACTAAGGCTTTAAAATAAACTGCACAAGAAACTAAAGTCACTGCCCAAGCACTGTGCACGGCGCAGCCAGCAGCCAGCAGCCTGGGCACCGGTGCAACTGCGCAAGGAAAGGATCTGGGAAGGGCAAGCGACGCAGCTGCGCTGCTTCTGGCCTTGCTGCCGGCGCAGCTGCGCAGCAACTCAGCCAGACGCAGACAGCCACAGCTCTCTACTTTATCGAACAACCCTACAAGCCAACAAACGAAAAATTACAGTAACGTAACCACTGTAACTCCATACACATGCAATAATACATAACATAACATGTTTCGACAACATAACAACCATCTAAATAATGATAATCACAAGTTTTAAAAATCCAATTTGGCCATTTTCATGAAAACTCATATTTTTCCAAAATAATCCACTGTAAGAAATTTTCTCCATCAATTCCACTTTATATACATACATTATATACGTAATTGAATATAATCATCATAACCAATTCTAATTAGGCATAATAACACATATAAATTCCTAAATTTTCCATTCTAAAACCAATCAATATACATAAAACCATATGAACAAAACTTTTTCCATGAAACTTGTTTTATCAGTAGTTTAATTCTTGAAAATCCTCTTATATCATACAATTACCACAATCAACACATGGATACAATACATATATATATATAATTCATGATTTTTACAATTTTATAAAATTCACAGAAAACTAAAATTTACAGAAACTTAAAACAATGAAGAACAACTACTTAACGTTTTTAAAACTATGAGATAGTAATTACCTTTATGCTTAGAGATTGAAAAAGAATATGAAGATGATTTCTCTAGTCTTCTCAAGCTTTTCTCTTCCTTCTCTTCTTCTTCTTCCTCTCTAACACACTGTATAGTTCTAACTTTCTCTGCTCTTTTCTCTCTTCTTTCTTTAGCTTAGACTAACTTAGCGTAAACTAAACTAACGTATAATATAATACGTAGTAATAGATATAGGCTTAATTATATAATATAACTGACAAATATAATAAGTATAATATCAGTTACACATTTCAAAAGCCACAATGTCTTGTTTGGCAAAACAAGGTTATTTTCAAAAACAGATTATTAATGCTAAGGTATTGTTTGGTAAAGAGCTTATTTAAAACAGCTTTTTAATAGTTAGGGCCCCGTTTGGTAGAAATAGGTTTAAAATAATTACAAGGGCCTTGTTTGGTTAAAATCCTTTTTTTTATTTTAACAAATCATTTAACACATATTTTAATGTCACCTTTTAATTAATTAAATATTAAACAATAAATTAAAATCTAACATCAATAAATCACATAAAATTTACCACATAATTATAATTACTCGCTAATTATAATTCATGTAACACTGACACATAAATCATCTAATTTAATTCTCTCAATTAAATCAGAACTATAATATAAAATTAATATACATTAATTAAATAAATATTACACATTCATTTAATTAATATATAACACTTAATTAAATCACTCCATAAATCACATAATTTATTTATTTAACTCAATAAATAATTCACATAAAATATTTATTTAACTCAATAAATATTAAAAATTATTATATAAAATCTCAATCGTTACAGTGTGCTTCTGTGTAAGCAGATATATAGATTTAAACACTTTTACGAAGGTTTTCCTTTTCTTTAATAAAAAGTGTGTTTCTATGGTTTAAAACAGATTTCAAAAAGGATTTCTCTTTTAGAGTGTGTTTCTATGGTTTTTAAACAAATATAACTTTGAGTTTAAATAACCATATAAACTTTCATATAATGCAGCAAATAATCTATGAGTGAGTTTGTGAGTAATATACTCTTGATGACATTTTATCAAGTATAATAATTTTGATCAATTTAAATAATACTTGAAGAAACTTGTTTCACCCGCTTATATATATTATATTATATTTGATCTATGTTGTGAAAATTTGGCCACTTAAGATTTCAAAGACCGTTCAGATAATATTCTTTGTTAATAAATATTTTCGAATATTTGTATCTAAATACTGACTAAATTGTTCGTTTCATAACTTGATAATTATATAAATATTACTCCATCCATTCCTAAAAGATTGTTGTTCTAGAAGAAAAAATTTATTTCAAAATATTTGTCGTTTACAACTTCCTAGAAGAATAAATTATTTACTTTCCTATATTCCCCCTCTCTTCTCTCATTGTCCCAATAAATTCTCTCCCTTGTATTAATAGTTTTCAATTTCCCATAAAGGAGTAGTGATGGAATTTCAAACAAATTTTATTAGTATTAACTAACTTTCTTAATCCATGTGCCAAAACCTTAAACGACAATCTTTTAGGAACGGAGGTAGTATATAATATTTATATAATGTATTTATATCAGTAAAAGACCACTTAGGATTTTAAAGACCGTTCGGAGAATTTCAGAGAAATTACTTCTGAATTGTATCGATATCTAAGTACTGACTTTTTTACTTTGATATTTCATAAATGAAATATAGATATATATAAATGTGTACTGCAATTTATATTATATATCTGTATCAGTAAAAGTCACTTAGGATTTTAAAGATCGTTCGGAGAATTTCAGAGAAATTACTTCCGAATTGTATCGGTATCTAAGTACTGACTTTTTACTTTGATATTAATATATATATATATATAGATGTATACATCAATTTATAATTGAATATCTATTTATATAAACAAGTATGAGATAATATGAGCAACAATGAATTAATAACTTATCTCAGATACTTTGACCAATTTTTCTCTTCCAAACTAGAATTATAACTTTAATTAGAAGAGAAGGAGTGAAAGCTTATTTTGACAGAATGTAGGTAAGGAGAGTAAACTTTTCTGATTTGTAAATTGGTAATTGAAAATGAATGAAAAGCCTCCTATTTATAGGATTTTTGAGTTTAGGGCAAAAAGGTAATTTTGAAAATTATTTTTGAAATTAATGGTCCGGATTGTATGATGGAAAATTGAAGGATCCGAATCAATGCTGAGGCACACGGATTGGGCAACTAAGGGAATAAGTCCCTTTTTAAAGTTATCAATTTTTGGCCCAAGGTATTTTTGAAAGGCTTAGCCTTAGCCTCATGCCAGCAAACATTACAGCACATATACATTAACTCCACATTCATGCATATACACGGCACACACACAGAGCACATGCACACACTCACATTTGCATGTACACTCGGCACAAAGCACATGCACACACATTATATATATATATATATATATATAAATATATAGTTTTTTGGAAATTTCTTTTTGCCCATAAAAGATTTATAAAATTATTTTGAAAAAAAAATAAGAATCTCGTTGCCTTAGGAAATGTTACTATATGAATTCATTTTGTTAACACTTGATATTAGATTTATCAAGGTTAGAAAATAAATTCAAAAAGCGTTTTGAAAATAAATATTTTTGGTCAAAATAAATGAGATAATTTAAAATTAATTTAATATTTTTTAATCCTATGGAGAGGATTATACCCTTTTGACCTATTTACCTAATTTGTTATCATCAAAATAAAATCACCAGATTCGAAGACCTATCACAACTTTATCTTTACTGATTATAGCACTGGTATGTCATTCATTATTAGTAGTTTATCAACATATAATAATATGAATGTCACATCGCTCCCACTGACCCTTATGTACACACTAGGTTCATTCTCATTTTTGATAAAATCAAAACTCTTTTGATTGTATCATCAAAATGAATGTTCCATCTTTAAGAAGCTTGTTTCATTCTATAAATGGATTGTTGTAGCTCATATACATGATTTGCTTCTGTGACACCCAAATCTGGGTACATCAACCCTCGAATCTGGTGCTCATGATACAACACATAGTACCTCTAACTACCTATTAAATAGCATAACATCATTATCTGTGATAAAACTTATTAAATAATTACATTTATAATCATCTCTCAGGTCAACTAACATTTAATATTACATCATAATAGCGGAATAATATAAACATAATTAAGTCCAATACATAAGCATCTCAAATAAAACATAAGCTAAACATCTTCTACTTATGCATCTTGCCCTTGCTTGTATACGGCTCCTCAGGCTTCTCGACCTTAGCTATAAGGTTTTATACAAGAGTGAGCAAAACAACTTGCCCACAAGTATAATAATGAATAATAAACAATATACAAGTGAAACAAATGTTTACTTTCAACTGAATAAGATATCTTTTGCTAGAATCAATCAACAATAATCAATAACTGTCGGGCTCTTTTTTGGGCATGAAAGCCATCTAAGTAAGCCCGAGAACCTACAACCACGATTTCACTATTATGGGACCTAATATGCGGATACCGTTTTAATGCCCAATATTACATGTACAATTGATGGCAAACTGATATTACAACTGAAATCAGTCCATCATGGGAACCGGGTTCGGATCCATTGATTGAATCTTTGAACCCATGGTACCTAGGCTCACATGGTATTATTCCAAAGCATGCCCAAAATAGATTTTAAAGCATCACATATACATATATTTCCTACCTCCGCTAAACAAGTGATTTATCGGTTAAATCCTTGCATGCTATTAGTTAGACTTCCCGTTCCCGCTAGATACGGATCTAGGGTCGTACGGGATAGCAAAATATTTATAAAACCTAAAAATAAACTAGATCTACCTAGATCTAAATCGATCTACCTAGATCTAAATCGATCTAGCTCAAAGGTTCAAACTATGAAGCTCTTTTGAACCAGTTAAATGCTAGATCTAGGATAGATCTAGTCAAAACACTTCAAATACCAACTATATACACAAAATAATTGGTAAAAAGCTATATCTTTGCACAACCAAGCAATATATATATAGCACTTATATATATAATAAAGCATTAAATAAACACGGATCTAAGAATATCTAACGTATTTACATGAGATTTGCACAAAGGAGGGCTATTCGCTTCCAAGAACTTATTTTCAACTGGTAGAAAGTTGCTATAACAAGATTTATATGTATAGAAGTGTATGAAACTGAGATTTACAGAGTTTAGGATTAAGAACTAAGCTCTTTCTCTCTCTAGCTCTCAGATTTCTCTCTCTAAAATTTTCTGGAACTGAAAATCTCCTTTTTCAAATGAGCTGGGGGGTTGATTTATAGACCCCGACCAGCCGCAGGTACACTTGTGGCTAGGACCAGTAGGTCCCGCCACTTCAAAGTTCGTACTTTCAATCGCTGCACTGTCTACTGAAACGTCCGTATCTTGTAATCCGAGAATCGCTGGGAGATGTGTCATACCATTCTGAAAAGCTCTTTCCAAGAGCTACGCAATGACATCAGGCTTGACCATTTCTGAATCCGAGAAGATTGGTCCATGACCAGAATAGCATCTTCAAGTATCCGAAGGTAGTCCGTGGATCTGTCTTGCGCAATTTGCACTCAGGATTGTTGTTTATGTTGTGTTGGAAAAATTACCTTTTTGCCTTTCTGGGGTTATCTCCGGGTTAGAAGTTACTTTTGGTTGTCCCACGGGATTTGAAAGTCCAATAATAATCTAGAAGTGGGGTTGAATAGATTATTATAGATTAAAAATTAATCTTAGGCCTTTTTGAATTTTTAATTAATTAATTTACAGTGTTAGAAATTAATATGCAAGATAGTAAAAATTCAATCACACAATGCACAAAGATTTATCTGGTTCACAACATACACTCGTAGTATGTTGCTACGTCCAGTCCCAAGCTCCTACTTGGAACTTGAGATCCTATTACTATCACTAATAAAAACTCCTTCAACAGGAGGAGAAGCCTTTACAAAGTTTTATAGACAAACTTCCAACTATCTACAACTATCTATCTTGGACAGTAAGCTCCCCGCTCCCTCCTCAAGTTTAGTTGTACCTTCTTTTGAGTCTAGTTCTATTCTATGATCTGGTCTTGAAACAGCAGCTTCTTCCTCACCTCACAAGTACACTAGAGACCCAACTTTCAGTTAACTTCTCTAAGACTCTGGTCTTGGTGGAAGAATTACTCGTCTTTCTCACAGGTACATAAAATAAACTAACTCTATCCTTTTCTCCTTTTACAAATGATATTACAACAATGTGCTTCTCAAACAAGCAGATAAGAATTTAGTACAGATAGATGCTTCTTCAAATAAGCAGTTATTAATTATCGTACAGATAGTTTATAAAAGTTCAAAGACTTTTATTCTTTAAGAACATGAGCTTCTTTGTAAGCAGATATGAATCTGTGTTTCGATCAAATAATGCTTCTATTTAAGCAGATATATAAATGTATGCACTATTTATAAAAGTTTAACTTATATTCAATAAGTAAACACTTACTTTGTTGTTTTGTATCAAATTTGTCTTTTGAAATAAGCAAGTCAGTAACTTTTAACTTTTATGCTCAAAATGCTTCAATGTAAGCAAATAAGTAAGTTTAATGTAATTTAATAAAGAATATTTTATTCTTTATAGTTAAGAGTATTTTTCTATGAATGAAAAGATTTTGTGTCTCAACAAAGTATTATATGAGTGATGATATGTTCAATATTTGCAAAAGAATTAAATTAATTTCAATAATACTTTATCAAGGAATATTAATTTAATAAGTTAAGCACAACTTGATATAACAGATATATATATGTTTGTTTTAACTCAAATAGTATAAATAAATACTTTATCAAGTAATAATAATTAAATAAGTTAAGCACAACTTAATATAACAGATATATATGTTTGTTTTAACTCAGATAGTATAAATAAATACTTTATCAAGTAATAATAATTAAATAAGTTAAGCACAACTTGATACAACAAATATGTTTGTTTAACTCAGATAGTATATATAAATACTTTATCTATTATGTGATAGATTATAAACAAAGTCACTTAGTACTATAAGGTATCGTACGGTGTGAATCCCTTAAAAAGGAATGTCTCCTGTAGCCTTGCGATGTCTAAGTATGACAATATTTATAATTCTCACAATTGATATTCATATAAATATTTTCAATAGATCACTACGATTCTCAAGTCCAGTTCGGATGACTACTCTTTTTGGAGTAGTATCTCAGTGTCGTCTTGAGCTATCAAGTGTCGTATCTACTTACGATATTTATATAAATAATATCAATAAAAAGTTACTTAAGACTATAAGAAATCATACGGTGTGAATCCCTCTCCGTAGAGGAATATCTCCTGTAGCTTTGCGGCGTCAGATTAAGTAAACTTTTTATTTGATAAATAGATGAAATATAGATATATAAAATTGTGTATAACAATATATATTTGTATATCTATAAGCATAAGGCAACTAAGAAATAATTCAACTAAGTAAACTTATCTCAGTACTTGGACCAATTTCCTCTTCTAAGAATTTCAAAACTTTAGTAATAAGAGATATAAAGCTTTTAGAAAATGTAGGCAAGAAGAGTATGCTTTCCTTTTCACTAAATTGGTAAAAACCAAATGAATGAAATACTCCCTATTTATAGAATTTTCGAAGTTGGGGCAAAAATATAATTTAGAAAATCTGATTTTTGAATGCATGGTTAGGATGATATATTTTTGATTTGAACGGTCCATGATGAAAACATTATACGCGGATTGCTTAATAGACCGCCTCCTCTTTTCGCCTCGGGCGTTTCATCAACTTAGCATTCAATTTGGTTTGACCACATAACACACGGTTTCTGCCAGCACACACACACACACACGATTTTAGTTTAGAGTCTTAATATGTCAACACACACATACATGTTATATTATATAAATAATACTTTATAATGCATGTATGTTTATATAATATTCGGTTTATATAATACTTTATAACTTAAAATATATATAATACATATATACTAATAATTTAAAAGCAATGTTTTACCAGTATATGTATATACTTTACCGATATATATATTATATTATTAATGTTTATAATATATATGTATGCTAATGATTTATATAATATTCTTAGTTTATAATATATTTTAATATATGAAAAATGATATACGTATGCATGCCAAAAATATTTTTGCCCAACTTTGATTTTGAAACCAAATAGGATCTCCTTGCCTTGAATATTATATGAATTAATTTATTTAACACTTGACATTTAAATTATCAAGGTTCGTAAAAATTAATTCAAATAAAATCAGAAAATAGTTTAGATAAAAATAATTAAATAATTAAATAAATTATATATTTATTTAATTACAACAAAATTGTTATCATCAAAATATATTTTAAAAATAAGACCTATCAGGGTTGTCTCAGGGGTTGAAATGGTTGTGGTTCTGTCTTCCCTCGAGGTTGTCTCCAGGGTGTGAAAAGATAATTTTTCCCTCTTGCATGGTTAGAAACAGGAAAGCAAAATTTTGAGTGTCTACACACCACAAAAAACTTGATATTGATTTCCACCTGCTGAGGAGCCGTCCCGAAGATGATTGGAAACTCGATAGTCCCTGCTTACCCGAACCGGATCATTAATAAATTCATACAATGGAGGTTCCTGCCCGACCTCCATCTTTCTGCCTTCCAATTCCAGCCTTTGATATACATGGGCGTACAATATATCGACCGAAGAGTTGTTGTCAATCATAATCTGTTTCATGTCCATTAATCCAACCTGTGCAGTGATTGTCAATGCCCCTTCGTATGGCTCAATGGGTTCCGATGGGTAGTCCTCAACGGTGAAAGAAATTACCATATCAGGGTATAACCGATCCCTTTTAGCAGGTTGTTCAGATACTGTCAAAACCGAGTCCAGCACCTCGCGCCTCTTCTTTCTTGTTAGCTTTGCACCCAACCCACCTGTGATCACATCTACTACCCGGCGAGCTGCCTGGGTTTGATCAGGTTGTGGTTGTGGCTGGGGAGCTGGGTTCTTAGTGTTATTCTGCCTTTTTCCCATACCTTCTCGCCCTATAACATACTGAACCAACTCACCACTCTGAACATTCTTCTCGATTAACCTTTTCAAGTTCTTGCAAGCTTCAGTGGTGTGTTCAGCGGCATGATGATACTCACAGTACTTATTCTGGTTCCCCCTCTCCGGACGGTGTTGTATGGACATGTTTTAAAGAATGGTTTATCCTTTATCTGCTCCAATATAGTAACCCTATCCGTGTTAAGTGGGGTGAACACTCTTTGGGTCGGGAAGGGTGGTCGGCCTCCCCTCGAACCCCCATTATTATAATCTTTCTTCTAGTTGTTTGTTTTGTTATTATTGTCTGACTTGGGATGGTTGTTCCTATCCCGATCCCTCTACTTCTCCACTGCGTTTGGTTTCAGATTGCCTATGGCCTCCTTGATCATGATGACTTCTTCTGCTCTATCACAGGCATCTGCCAAATCCTTCAGGATGTTAAACATTAAATTCTTCGCCAATTTCTAGGACCTCACCACTTTTAGTCCTAACTAAAAATATCTAAGGTCCAAATGACCATCCAATTGCCTCACATGTACGACCCCCTCTCGAAATCTCTTCACATATTGGCTAAGGGTCTAATCAAAATACTATCGTATCTGAACTAGAGAACTGGTAGGATTGCCCCTCCTTTTACTCCCGAAACGGCTATGGAACTGGTCATAGAGCTCATTCCATGATGAGATTGAGTTCGACTTTAGCGACGTCATCCACTGCCGAGCCTCCTTCCTTAAAGTCGTAATAAACATTTGACACATTGAGGCATTAGAATAGTCATAGTAATTCATCAGCTGGTCGTATGCCTAGATATGCTCATACGAATCTCATGTTCCATCGTAACTCTCCATGTGTGGGGCCTTTTGTTCGAATTGGCCTGAACCCGATCTATCTTTGGAGAGAATGGTAATGTTGGGTCAATTGGAGTCTCCTCCTGATTTGGAGTAGCAAGTCTCTTCTCCAGCTCCGCAAGTCTCTGGGCAAGTGCCTCGGTCTCGTTTCTCCCAGGGGATGATTCTCGCTTATCCCGATCTCTGGGCTCTGGAGAGGCTTCTCTCCTTCTCCGTTCGGTCCTTCCTCTACCTTCACTGCTTCCTTCACGAGAGCGGGTTCTACGCCTGCTCCTGTACTGAGAGCGGCTTATGTGCCTGCTCCTCTCCCGAAAGCAGCTTCGGCACCTTCTCCTCTCCCGAGAGCGGCTTCGATGCCTGCTCTTTTCCTAACGACAACGGTCCGAACGATGTGTCCTGGATAGGTTCCTGGGCGATGTTTCCCGACAACGATTATGTGTAGAAAAAACCTCCTCCCCGTTCAGCAATGTCAACTGTGTATCCAACTCCTTTCGCTGAAGACGGAGGGATTCGGCGGCGTCTTCGTTCTCCTGAACCTTTTTGCTAAAATCAACAGCCTGGTGTCCTGGCTATCTCGCTTGGAGTCCCGATCCTCCTGGGTACGCGTTCGGGATGGGATATCCTCAACGCAACCATCATGTCCTTTTTTCCTTTCTTGCCGTTGAGAACAACCGACGCTTGACTAAAGTCGTTTGAGTATTCTTTTGACCCACTGGATGATTGTGGGGCCCGAGCCTGTCTAAGATTTCTTTGGATGGCTCCAATTTTTCCTTGATCGAACCCTTAGGCTGAGCTGATGGGTTGACACTTAACTTTCCGTGTCGAAGACCGTCTTACTTGTCGTCATTATTACTAATCAAATTCCTATGTGATTTAAAACACCTAGCACTAAATTTCCCTCCTTCTAGCGCCAATGTTAACGTCAAGATTGGTCCACGAGCCACAATCACCAAAAGCACATCCAATCTTGCATAAAAACGAAATCACACGAAGAAGTTTGATGGCTTGGGCCGTTGGGGTATAGCTTCGGTGGGAGACTAAGTACAGGCTGAACAAGATTTAACAATTGAGGTATTTAGTGCTAGAAAATAATAATGATTTGTGTGTACCTGAGAATCAGGGTATAGCCTTATATTTATATTGATCAGACCTCCACTATATACCCTTCTCCGTAGAGAAATATGATTCCTCACTAGGTTAGATTCCTTAATGGGACTAAACTGAATCTCCTTAAAGTAAGGAAGTCGGATTCTATCCTGACACTTTCCTTTGAAGTCAGAGATCAAATATAATTATGAATCTTAGATTCCTTAAAATTCTCTAATTGTCCAAAAAGACTCTTACGTGGGGAGACTTCCTCCACGTGAACTATGGCCCACCAAATCCACTGGGCCCAAATAATCATGTCCCAACATACAGGGGTGAAGCTAGGTATAGGATTGTGGGGTCAATTGACTCCAATGATTTATATATATATATATATATATATATATGAGATAGTGGATTTTTTTTAATGTAATTTAGCAATTTGATTCCACTAAATTTTTTTCCAAGCTTCGCGACAGCGAACATATATATATTAATCAAACTATGTGGTTGGAGTTGAGCATGCATGAGCCGTAACACAAGGACATTTTATAAACGTGTCCATTTCGATCAAGACAAATATGCCTAGGGATAGGAAAAAATAATGCAAATTTTATTAATTAGGTTATCTGTCAATTATTTCTTCATCTGCATGCATGTTGTCTCCCCTTTTTTTCTCTCTCTCATATAATTTGCTAGGGTTTAGCAAAACTCCATATCCAAGAAGCCAGAAAAAATTGTTTTGTCCATCACTATGTTCACCCTTGGAGTTACCTAAGGTTGGCCTACCATAGAGAATAAACTGGTCAGAAATGGTGGCTTCTTTGGGAAACAATCACATTCAGCTAGCTTTCATGTCAACATTGCTTGATGAGTTAGTTACTTTAGGGTTTTCAAAAGTAATACTAGACTATTCCATTCGTTAACAAATTTAGACATACATTTTCTTTTTTAATTCGTTTCCAAACTAAAAGTTCATTTTTATTTTTTAACTGTAAAATGTTTGTTTGTTTATCAGTTTATTCAAATGCACTTTAATTTCAAACGCACTTGAAATTTTTATTTATCTGCATGCAACTTATTTCAAATTTAATTTATTTAACAAACAAATGCAGCTAGCGTTTGGGACACAATGCACAAAAATTAGTGAGGTGCTTTTAAACCTCTACACTAAACGATACTGCCAAAATTCTGATAATTGAACTTTCTCAAAGTTATGTAAAGTTCCGAAAATGCCATCACTTGTGTTTAGATAAATTGAATATAATCGCTTAACAATTTTTATTTTTATTTTAGTATAATCATGTACCACTATTACATTTATAACAAATAATTGACAAATAATTTTCAAAAATAAAAATTCTCTTAATTTTATATATTTATCTCTAATTTTAGAACCCCACTAAATACTTTGATATGTTATGATATGAGATTATATTTTGGAATCCTAAGTTTTTGATATGATATGAGATTATATTTTGGAATCCTAAGTTTTTGATATAGTTTCAAGGGCGTATATATAGAAAATGAAAGAAAATGTTGCATTGGCTCTATCCGTGTGCATGTTGATAATGTTATTATAGATGTCGCGGTGGCTACGTTGCTATTGTCTATATCTTGCATAGGGAATATTTTGTTCATTTTCTATTTAGTTAAAATATTTTAGTGGTGAACTTTATGAAAATGTGAGCATTTTTGGCTACATTTGTCAACTTACTTTCACAATTTATGTTTATATTCAATCATATTGGCAAAATGATTATGTAAATTATGATTTTCAGGTGGATGAGAACATGTCATACATATTTTTGTGCTCCCTAGTTGAAAGTTTCAATTTACATAATATATAAAATAAAATAAATCATAATGTATCAAAGTTAAAAGTAAATGAATTTATATTAATTTTAAGTTTGAAAAGTTTCTCAAGACTCTTCGATCGGTTGATATTCAAAAAATTATAATTCAGTCAAGACCTGGATTGTTACATTATTTCTAATCAATTTCAATACAAAACTTTGATATTCATAAATAATAATAAAATGAAATAAATAAGATTCTCTCCTTAAAATGAAATGAGTAAATTTTATCTACATATATTATGTATAAAATATATATGTTGGTGAGTTTTTATGAAGCATTTATATAAGGGTTAAATAGACTGTTGTTACATTAAGTACAATCAAATTTATAATTCGGCCCCGCTCAAAGTATTTGGGGCTTACAATTTACTACATAAAGTACTAAATTGCATACAATGTAGCCCCTAATTCCAGAATCCGACCAAAATTGGCCGTAATACCTAAATTTTCTGCCAGACATGAATTGTATACTGTTTGACCGTATAGAATACGATTTGACTTTTAAAAAAAATGCATATAAATATATAGTTTCAGAAAAATACTTTTACACATATTTGTTGTGAAATACATTTATCTAGTAAAAATAATTAAACTAACATTAATAATTTAATTAATATAATTAAAAGTAAAACCTAATACTATAAAGACTATATAAACTATATTAAACTGATACTAATCAGATATTAAAACTTAAATAAGAATACCTAAAAATGTAAATTATATTTTAAAACTAAGTAAATACTTCAAATTAAAAAATAAGAAACCCAAATTAATTGAGAGCGATAAAAAAAACACTCAAGAAACCTAGATCAATTCAACAAAGTTCTTCATTCTGAAATAGAAAAATTAACTTCCTTTCTTCTTCGTTCTAAAAAAGTTTTTTTTTTTTTATTCGTTCACACTAAAAAAAATGCCCTCATTCTTCGTTCTAGAAAAAGCCTTCCATCTTCTCCTTATGTCAAACCTTAACTTCATCAAAACCCCAATATCCAATACGATTAATACTAACAACTAAAAGGAACAATTACATTTTCTAGTACATTTTTAGAAAAAATTACAACAACAGTGCATTCAGAAAATATTTACAAAATTAATATATTTTTAATAGTTTATTTACAAAATTAATGTAATTAGTATTCCTTTAATTTAGGTGATTAATAATGGGGGGCTAACATGGCAAATCAGTTTTCCAATTAAAAAATTGTTCCCGTATTTTTCGTTCGGATTGGTTTTTTTTCGTTCGGATTGATTTTTTTGTACTGTTCCCGTATTTTTTTGGAAGAGACAAAGCACCGTGGTGTTCAGTTTGAGGTATATTGGGAGGCTTGTCAATGACGCCATTGGCAGTTTCTTCCTTTAGCGTGGCAGGAGGAATTGGGTGGTACTTAGTACTTATAATAATGGACTTGTTAATAGGATCAGCTTCTTCTATAGCTGATTTTGGCTCTTCGTTGCACTGATGGATGCTTGATGAAACCATGTTCGCTATGTGATTTGTGGTTGTTTTCTCTTCGGCTTCATTTGATTTCATCCCATTAGAATCACGAATGGTGGCCTGCACTCAAGTCATTCAGGTTTTCTTGTGGAAATTTACTTGAACTGCTTCCAGTATCACTGTTGTTACCACCTGCCAAGAAGAAGGGTGGCCACCATATTGCTTCAATCAAAATCCTAATATAAAGTGAAACCTTCGTACCAAGGTAACCAAACTTTTATACTAATGTAACCAAACCTTCATACCAAAGTAACCTATCCACCTCCACACCTGCAGTTTTTTCATAGTGCAGTAGGTAACCAAACTTTCATATCAAGATAACCAAACCTTCATACCAAGGTAACCAATCCATCTCCACACCCGCAGTTTTTTCATAAAGCAGTTGGTAACCAAACCTTCATACCAAGGTAACCAAACTTTCATGCCAAAGTAACCAATCCACCTCCACACCTGCAGTTTTTTCATAATGCAGTTGGTAACCAAACTTTCATACCAAGATAACCAAACCTTCATACCAAGGTAACCAAACCTTCATACCAAAGTAACCAATCCACCTCCATACCTGCAATTTTTTCATAATGCAGTTGGTAACCAAACCTTCATACCAAGGTAATCAAACCTTCATATCAAGGTAACCAATCCACCTCCACACCTGCAGTTTTTTCATAGTGCAGTTGGTAACCAAACCTTCGTACCAAGGTAACCAATTCATTTTGAATATGATACAGTTGGTAGCCAAACCTTCATGCAATTAGTAGCCAAACCTTCAGACCAAGGTAACCAATTCAGTTTTATTAGGTTACCAATTTATTTTGAATGTGATGCAGTTGGTATCTAAACCTTCATGCAGTTGGTATCTAAACCTTCATGCAGTTGGTTGTCAATCCTTCAGACCAAGATAACCAATTCAGTTTTATTAGGTTATCAATTTATTTTGAATGTGATGCAGTTGTTAGCCAAATCTTCACACAAAGGTAACCATTTTAGTTTTTGTGGGTAACCAAATAGTCAAAAAAAAATCAGAACAGTAACTCAGGTACTTTCGGAGATTCGCGGCGAAGGAGGATGATGAAGGGGAGGAGAGGGCGATATAGCGGCGACGCAACCAAGAACTTCCGGAGATTCGCTGCGGAGGAGGATGATGAAGAGGAGGCGGTGATGAAGGGGATGCGGTGATGAAGGGGGAGGCAGATGAAGAGAATGATGAAGGGGAGGCGACGGTGCAACTAAGGACTTCCGAATATTCGTGGCAGATGAGGATAATGAAGAGAGTGATGAAGGACAGGCGGCGGAGGAGGATGATGAAGGGGAGGCGGAGATTCGCGACGGAGGCAGTGATGAAGAGAATGAGAAGGCGGCGGAGGAAGATGATGAGGGAGATGAAGATTAGGATAGAGAATAAAATTTTTTGTTTTTACCTCTTTTTGATTTGAATTTTGAAGTTTGGTTTTGTTTTTGTTGTTAGATCCCAAAGATTTGAATTTGAATTATTAATTATGGCATTTCTCCTTAATTTTAGGTTTCCTTATTAATGTGAAATTGAATGGTTTGAATTTGTTGCCCTCTTTTTGTAATTATTTTGTGGATGCACTAATGGTGTAATTACTTTTTAATTGTTGTATATTTATGTAAAGAACCCCAAATAAAATACAAACTTATTATTAAAAAGCCCAAAAAAGCCAAACACATCCGGACAACAAAATTAAAGAAAAATTGATCCCATTTATCATATCAATATGCCATAAAAAGAAGGAACGAAAATTTCAGCGAAACTTTATCGCAAGATTAAACTTAAAAAAATGAAAATCGGTACGAAAACACATGAACTCAAAATATTAGATTTATCAGAATAACTATTTAATCTCTAGTAGGCACAATCATCAATCTCCAATAACATACCTTAAAATTGAAGAAATAGAGGAGAGGGGAGTGAATCTCCAATAGTCCCTCTTGGCTCAATGGTGAAACAACACACTGACTTTGAGTTCAAGAGGTCTTGGGATACATTCCTGCCCAAGGCAGGAATGTAAAGAGTGGACTTGGAGTTTACATCAGCAACAAAACTTTGAGATTTGGGTGTCCTAGATGAGATGAGGTACTTCTGAGATTTGGTGAGGAATATATTGTTATAAGATTTGGGGGCTACATTGTATGCAATTAAGTATTTTATGTAGTAAATTGTAAGCCCATATTTTTTGGGAGCCGAATCATGAATATGGTGATACTTGATGTAATAAATTATATTTAGCCCTTCATATAACGTCCTTATATCCTTTTAACAATAAAAGGATAATTTTGTGCCTTGTGTCGGTGTGCATACGGTTTGGGATTTTATTTTCTTTTTAACAATATAATGATAATTTTGTACTTGACCCTTTGTCAAAAGAACAAATTTTCGGCTTCAGCTAAAATTGTTGTTGAACCTAAATCTCTAATCTTTTAAAGTGCTTTCAGAGAGTTACCAAATGCTAAAATATTTCTATTTTTAATTTAAAAGTGGTTTTAGTCCACCCAAAAACTCTCTCAAACATGCTCCAAGTCGTCTACAGTCTTTGGGTACATATAAAAGAGTAACTTGGTACACAATTACACTTTTGACTCCTACTTCATAATTCTGCATTCCCCTTTAAAAAAATTACTACTATCATTGAAATCATAATGTTGTTGGCATAATGTGAATGTAAAGTATGTAAGATTTAGTGTTTTTAGAAGGATTGTTGATGAGAGGACAAACGCCAACTAGCAATGCTCCGGTAGATATCAAAATGTGGAACTTCAATGTGTATGGTTGGTTTGTAGTTGGTACGTTCAGAGCGTCGAAAAGTTCAAGCGTACTTGCAAATCTTGTTTGTCTAATAATAATTTATTTCAAACACAACTTGTTTAACTCACAAACACAGTATTTGGAGCTCAAATGCAATGCACAAAAATTAATACTATACTTTTATTGGTCCAAACACTACCGCCGCAAACGCTACAAGCACTAGTAGCCAAACAAACTTATAAGACTTGATTGACAACAATAAGCAGCTGTTTAATGTACTTCGAAGACATGAAATTGGCTTAAGAGTCTCCAACTTTATATTCCATTCCCCAAAATAAAACTCACAAACAGGCAAACAAGGCTTTGTTTCGCACCATGAAAACCATGTCTTGAACTAATGTTGTTCAACTCGAACTAAATCCAAGGCACAAAAAGATTCTGCCAAACACTGCAAGACTACGGATCTACATTCACCACATCCTCAGGTCAGGCATAATTTTTGAAGTTCTCAAGTGAAATAATAATACCAGAAAAATGGAATGTTAACTTGGCTGCAGAAAATAGTAGATGCTACTATAATCTATAATCTACCTCTGATGATAGAAGCTTTATTTTATGAGAATAGTATGTTATGGACTTCATCTTCTTGAGAAATAACCAAATGATACATTCAATTTATCTATTCCTAGTATAGTACTATAATTTAATTATTATGAATTATAACAGGAGAGATCCTTCATCTGTTCGAACTAATTCCTTTATTCTACGGGTAGATTGGAGGAATGAAATTAGTGAATGGATGAAAATAATGGATTGATGAGAGAAATGATTTATTCCATTCCTACATACCCTCCCCTACAAAATAAAATTCAAAAATTTGACAGTAATGAGAATGGTGCATTCGGTTTTAATAGAACGACCAAACACACTTTTTTTTCATTCAATAAGAATGGGTCATTCCATTCCCACCATGATTACTGCAATCCAAACATAGCATTACTACTTACAATGAGTTTTGGTGGATAACAGAGGGTTACATTAAAGAAACTATGCACCAGTTATGGCAGAAACACACGACACTCACATAATGAAATTTCATTTCAGAAATATTGAATATCGTTATCTAATACAAGCCTCTTGTTTCTTCTCTGAATTAGAGAATCAAGGCAAAGGAAAGAATGGCACACAGCAGTACTCTCAGTGTCCTATCATAAAAAATACAAACCTTTAATAAAAGAAACTACGAAGTCAAAGCTAATAGTTGGATAACTTGGCTGCTGCATTCTCAAGTTTCACCAGCTCCATGGGGCTGCCGTGAGGCCACCCCAGAAGCCCATGCTTGATAGTCCTTCACTAGCTGTATAACCAGAAAAGACAAAAGACGTTAATAAAGCACAACATATTCAAAATGCATAAGCGATAAATTTTCTGCGAATATTATTAAGCATGGCAGAAATAAAATTGATCCGAGTGTGGATGTGGATGTGGATGTGCCACTGCCACGTTTATGCAAGAGCACAACGTTCAGTGTTCTAAAAATCTCCGCCTAGGCGCTAATCCCCCCTGGCACCCCGCCTAGGCACTAGGCCCCTCTGGCACCCCGCCTAGGCGCTAGGCAGAAAAAAAATTCCTCCAGAAAATTAGGCGGGGCCTAGGCGGAGAATTTTTTATTTTATTTTAATAACTACCCAAACCAAATCTTGATTTATTTATTTTTCTAATGATTTATCATATTTATAATGCAGTTTGTAGTATATCAAATCACAACAAGAAAGGAACAAGATCAAGTCAAAATAGATAATTTTATTATAGTTGTAATTTTTGAACTTCTACCAACTTCAAATTATATAAATGATGATGCATTTATAATATTTAGTTTAATTCAATATAATTCTTAAATTTATGTTTAGTTTCTTAAGTTTTAATATTGAATTGGATTCTTAAAATTTTAAATTTTATTATTTAATAGCAATCTTATTTATGAATAAAATACGTTAAAGATATGTTTGAACGTTGAACAATTGCATGTTTGTGTTTGAACTTTGACATTGGCAATATGGATATGTGTTTGAACTTTAAGCAAAGGCCTTTATTATCTTTATTATAAATTGTTTTGCTTTATATTATTATTTTGTTTAGATGAATGTAAGATAAAATATTAAAATTAGCTTAAAATAAAAAATTCCGCCTAGACCATTTAGGAGCTAGCGCCCCCCCCCCAGCCGCCCGCCTCCCGCCTCCCGCCTAGCGTCTAGTGCCTTTTAGAACATTGACAACGTTACCTGAAACGTGGTTTGTTTCGGTTTGTGGAATCAATATGCTAAAAATGCAGAACGCTAAACTAGCTTTATATGAATGTGTATTATTAGGAATTCTTTTTCTTTCTTTTTTTGCTACATTAACACACCCCCCCACACACACCCTCCTTGCTGCCACCAAGGATCGAACCCTCAACCTCATGGAAACCATGAGGCGAGTCATACCGCTGGGCCAAATACCATGTGGTTATTATTAGGAATTCTATTAAAATCTAATATAATAAACCTAAGTTTTATAGAAATTTTTTTGTTAGAATCAACAAGCTAATTGTTTAATAAATAATTTAGTACAAATGTGATGTTTATTTGTGCAACTTTAGGTAAAACAAAAACAACAAAGAATTTCAGTACGTTAAATTTAGAATATTGGTACGTAAGAGTACTATGTTGGGTAAACAAGTACCAATACGTGGTTCACTAAGCCAATTAGGGTAGCACTCGCCACCAATTGATACCTTTAATCTCCGTGAACCATCTTTACTACAAGTAGCTGAGGGAAAGGGGTACTCAAACTAAAGCTAAAGCTCAACTAATAATTAATATACACCATAGTTGTTAAGTTGTTAAGGCGAGTCAAGTCGATGGCTGGGAGCTAATTGACTAGGCGACTAAGCGCCCGACTAGTCACTCATAGATCGACAAGTCATTTTCTGTATACACTATATAAAAGTAAAATTGTATACATATATTTTACTTCGATTACATTAAATACAAAATAAATTGCTCAAAAATATATTAGTATTCACAAGCAATACTCTAAAATACCATTTAAAAACAAAAACATATTAACATTTAATATCTATATCTATATCTCATTTACAAATAATACACATTTTTGGGACCTAATACTGTGTTTGTAAGTTTTCTTTTTAGGAGAAGGGAAAGGAAAGGAAAGGAAAGGAAAGGAAGGGAAGGGAAGGGAAAATAATTAAAATCCCTCCACATCTCATGTTTGTAAGTTTTTTTGAGGAAGTGAAGGGTTTGGAGGTAAAGTTAATTTCATTTTTGACTTAAAATTTTTCCTCCAAAAGTGGAAGGATTTGGAGGGATGAGAAAGGATAAGAAAGTTGGATATTTTATATTACCTAAAGTAACCTTTCAAAATAAACCATATCATTTAATACATTAAGATACAAGGGTAATATAGTAATAGTGTAGTTTAAAAATAAAAATATTTTCTTTTCCCTTCCCTTCTTCTAAACTCACAAACAAGAGAAAATATAATTAAAATCCCATCAATTCCCTTCCTTTCTAAACCTCACAAACATGACAAAAGAAAATTATAATTCAGTCTCATCTCTTCCTATCCTTTCCCCTCCTATACTTTCTCATCCCATCACATCCCTCCAAACTCATAAACGCAATATAAGTACTTAACTGAAAACTAAACTAATGAATTGGGCCAATACTAAAAATGTAATACCCGAAAAAAAAAACACATTTAAATTTATATTTTTAAATATGTTAATTGGACTTTGTCATTTATTTCATTTAATTTATATGGGTTAATAAAAATTAATAAGTTATGGGTAAATTAACTTAGTAAAATTGGGCCTTCAAACTTATTGGGTCTAATTTATATTTGTTTAATATTAAAATTCTTTTATAATTAGGAGAATTAATAAGATCCATTAATAATAAAACACTAAAACACAAATCCTATATTTTACTCAAATCATTATTCGTCTGATATAAAAAAACAATAGAAGAAGAGGGGAAGTCGCCTCTTATTGCCGTAAGCCAAAAGAGAATTGTGATTAATAGCAGGCACTTTTTCTTCTTCTGTTTACTGAATATCGTTGACTATTAAGTCTCGGCTTTTATTTTTTGAAATCTTGTTGTATAATAATGTAATGGCCATGCGTGTTGATTGGTTATATATATATATATAAAATAAAATTCGTTAACATGGGTACTGAACATGGGAGTACTAACTGATGTATATATTATATATATATATGAATCTGATGGTTATTATTTTTGGAACGGAAAGCAGTTGGCCTAATTTGTGTATATGAAACATGAAGCTATATATTATTTTATAATAATAATAATACTAATATTAATAATAATAATAATATGAGTTAATTAATAGGTTAAATATGGAAGAAATATGTTTGCAAATGTACTTACATTTATTATTATTTTGTGTAATTAGCTCAAACGAAAGAAGTTTAACGAGTTATAATTGGAATATAATTTGGGTATTACATTGCTTAATTCAGGTACGGATTCCGTAATCCTTCAGCGATAATCCTTTTAATTTTGTTATGTTTGTTTTGCTTTTCGTTAGATTTTGTTTATTGTTTCACATGATTGTCCATTCTCAAATTCATGTGATAGTTTTGTTTTGGCATTGATATTTAGAACTCATATTTGTACTCTTCGATCTAGTGTATCATGTTTAATATTTATTTCGATCTTTGTAGAAAAGTACATGTTAATATATTTTGGAGACTTGTATTGTTGATTCATTTTGATTTGACATGTACTTAGTAGAACCCTTGTGTTGATATTGTCGCATGTGTTGTGACATGATATCATTGTTAGAATATACCGTAGGGTATACCTGAGCTATAACCACCTGTGGGGGTACCACAGGCATGTCCCCTTGGCACCGAGGCACAACACCTTCCGTGACGGTGTGATCAGTCCACGACGTCTCCGTTTTGTACTCCGGTGGTAGTTGGCCATTTGGTGTTTTGTTGTGGGAGACATATGGGTCGACCCTAATTTTCTGTTCTGTTCTGCGGATTGGTGATGTTTGTGCTAAACACACATTCCGATTTTACATGCATTTGGATTCGCGATTTAATGTGACTTGCCTGCGTGGCATTATTTGACTTGCCTGTGTGGCAAGGTATATTTCTGTTTTATTTTGAGCTCGGTATGAAATAACACTCAGCTATATGATTCAGCTTATTATTTTGTTGTATTAGTTTTGTTCGTTACAGTTCAGTTCGTTAAATTGAGTTAGTTATCTCAGTTCTTTATTTTGTACTCTATATCCGTACTGGGCATTTGGCTCATGCTGTGTTTTTCTTCCGGCAGGTAATCAGGGGGATCAAGGACAAGTGTGACAAGAGCTCCCTTTTATCCAAATGATTTAAATATTTTGTTTAGGTTGTCAAATGATTTATTTGGAGTTATAATAAGTACTCTAGATTGTGGTTTGAGCCAGTTGGCATTTATTCTGGTTTACCTTTTGATATTTATTGGTTTTGAGATCATTCTTTCGTGAAATAGAGCTTTCGTTTTGTTTTGTTGTGTTTTGTGCGTAACCTCTCTTTCTATTTCGAAAAGTGGGTGTTACAAAAAACATGGGGAACTGGGGATTAAAATGTAAACTCAGAAAACTTTGAGGTGTTTAAGAAAGAAAAGAAGGGTCTTAAATGAAATGTTTGCAACTTAAGGGACTAGATCTGAAGTTTAACAAAACTATGGGATACTAAACAGTCCTTTGCCTAGATACTTTTAAATTCCAATCTCCTTTTGTTTTCTTACACAAACACTGTCAAACAAAGCAGCAACAACAAATTCGACAAGATTGGTATAAACGAGATCGAGATGCAGCACTGATAGTGGACACAAACTATAGCGCCGATGGTACAACTTGGTGTCGACGATGGTGGCCGACAATGGCGATGGAAGCTTGCAACAACAACAATCTCTTCTGTTCTCCTTGTCATTTCATTTTTTTTCTTCCCAAGGCCACGACTTCCTCACCTAGTCGTGTTTTTTTTTCTTTTCTAGATCGCGCACCTTGGAAGGCAACGACTTCCTAACCTAGTCGCACGACTTAGCTACTTCACCTAAGTCGATTGGTCGGCAGCCCTTGCACCAACAACCAAAAAAAACAAAAAAAAAAAAAACTTGGCACTATCTTGGGTCTATGAATTTTGGATCAGTAACAGAATGAGACTCCCCATAGCTCAAATTTTCATAACATATAATCCAAAGGAAATCAAATGGAGCTTTTTTAGTTTTTTTCTTTTGTCTAGAAATAGTGGCTGTGATGAGGAGATACTCCTTACTATTTTCACAAGTGGTTCCGACGTTGAAACCATTTAGTCAAATATCCTTAAAGCTAAGAAGATTTCTCTTGGATTTGCTAGAATAAAAGGCATTCCTAGTAGAACAGTGTCCCATCAGGTAACTAAAAATTGGTTTTTGCAAAATTCTAGATGTTTCAAAGATTGTCACTACATTTGGCATATATCTCCAATATCCATTACTATGAATCCGTGTACGAAATAAGAAATATTATCAAAAAAATATATAGATTAATATAAACAAAATACTAAAACAAAAATATAGATTAACATAAATAAAATATTATTTATGCGATAATTATATAAATCACACTATACAGCAATATCCCAACTGATACTTTAAGTGAGTACATGAGGGTTCCAAAATTTTATGTCAACATTGGGATATTGTCTATTTTGGCGAAATTTGTTAGTACTATTTTCCCTTTGTCTTTCTGGTATGCTTGTTATAAATTTGTGAAGGAGTAATAATAATCTAGAAGGGAAGTTGAATAGGTTATTACTGCTTAAAACAAATATCTTTGTCTTTTTTCAACAATAATTACTAGGTGATTTGCAAGATAAACAAACAGATATAAAAGCATTCACACAAATGTATATTGATTTAGCTGGTTCACAACATACACGTAATGTATTGTTACGTTCAGTCCCAAACTCCTCTCCAGGACATGGGATCCTATTACTATTAGTAATAAACCACTCTTACAGGTGGAGAAGCATTTACAAAGTTTTCAACTCAACTTTAAAACTAAACACAACCTAGAGTTATGTTCCCCACTCCTTCCTCAAACTTTAATTGCACCTGTAACCTAGAGTTATGTTCTATTTCTTGATATGGTCTTGGATGAGTGGGTTTTATACCTATAATTTGAGTACTTTTGACTTGATGATTTGTGAGTTTTCAAGCATTTTATATTCCTATTTATGTACTTGTGTTTTTGTAGAAAATGAAGTTGGAAGCAATTTGGTTGTATTTTAGCTAAATTGGAGGTATTTGGTTGCATTTTAGTCAAATTGGAGAAGCATTGCAATTTTCAGCTTTTAGGCAAGTTGACCTTTGCAACTTCAACTGAGGTTTAGACTGTGTTTGAGTTTCGGAATGTGAAAATGGTCTTAATGATGTTGCAGAGGACGTCTTAAGCTTTTCAGAAAGGTATGGTAGTCAAAAATCCGAGTTCGTTTGGATCTCCAAACAGTGTGTCAGATTACAGTTAGTTGGAGTTGGATTCCTGTTTGAACGTCTTTTGGTAAAATGGTCATAACTTGAGATCCGGGAGGAGTTACGGGACGAGCCACCTGTCAAATCAAGAGGACGAAATTTTCTACAATCTAGTGCATAGCGTCGGGGCGTTGGTCAGCAGAAAGAGTTGGACGGGTTTGTGGATTGCAAAGGAAAGAAGACTGATTTCTATTCTGATTAAGATTTGGTTAAGGGACTGACTTTGAAAAGACCTAAAGTTATAAATAGAAAAGGGATTTTGCAAATTAGGGGGATATAGAATAGATATTAGATATTCCATTAGATTTAGGATTCAAAACCCTATTTTGAGATTCAGACTTAGAGGCTTGAAGTAATTGGGAGAGCATGAAGAATTCAAATTCAGAAGCTAAAGGGGAGATTTAAGGATTTTGTCTACAGATTCTATTCTCTTCCTTATCTTTTACTTTGTATTTTGAATGCTTTATTAATTGTGGATTATGGATTTTAATTTAATCATGAACTAATTTCTATTTAAGATTACAATGGATCTTATTGCGCAGCTTTTATTAATATGCTTCCTTGTTAGTTTTGTTAACTATTTATGGGATTGTCTGTTATGATTTGCGTTTAATTGATTAATTGCCTGATTAACAATTACTGTGATAATCTATATGAATTCGGGAGATAAAATATAGATTTAGATCTGATCATAATAGCATGTGATTGTGTTTTCTGCATGGTGATGGAATTCATGATTTGTATTTAGGATAGGGATATACCTTTACGCCGCATGTTATCTAATAGGGAATCTGTACTTTAAATCCTTTTTAATTGTAATTCACAAAGGAATATAGTGAACTAATTAACTAGGGTGTTCATCTTAATTCTATCATCTGTGGATTTAAGTTGATTTGTTTATGATACATTGGGAGATAGTCATAAATATTGATGAGTTCTCGATTAACAATCCGTAATAGTTTGCGTAAATTAACAGGAAGTGTACTAATCTAGGTGAAACAAAAAGTGAAATTGTAGTCTTAAGTCTTCATAATCCGATTTTAATCTAATGGTATTTAGTTGTAGTTTTATTAAATATTTATTTTTATAAATTCACAATCTTTAATCAATTGTTTAAACGAAATTAATTTGGTTAAGATTTAGTACTTTGTAATTTTTATTAAATAATACTCGTGAGAACTATACTGTTCTTATCACTTTATTACTTGTTGACCGTGTACACTTGCACGTATTTATTGATTGCGAAATTGAACAACAAGTTTTTGTTGCCGTTGCTAGGGAATTAGTTTAATAATTTTTTGCCAATATTAATTTCAATTAAATTAGTTTTAATTTAGACATTTTTTTATTTTATTTAATTATCTTCCTATTTTACTCTCTTTTCAGGTACCATGGCTGAATTTAATTATCAATGGCCATATACGAAAATGACTTGGCCAAGGAGAGCGGAGATCAATGGACTCGCGACACTTTCTGCATTGTCAACGCAAATAGAGACACTATCGAGGAGGTTGGGCGCTTTTGCAGCACAACGTCGTCAAAGTGTGGCAGTTACTTGCGATTATCGTGCTGGAAATCATCCAAGTCATCAATACCCCATCAGTTTCGAGCCGGTACATTATGGCGGTTATTACCCCAACAATTATGCCTATCCCAACAACTATCATCAGGATTGGGGGTATCACCCGAATTTGTCATGGAGCAATACGTATCAAGATCAATTTTATGTTCCAAGTCCAATATACCCACCGGAGTTCTCATGTCCACCTCCACTACAACAGGAAGAAAATCCAAATTTGGAAGAAATTTTGTCCAAGTTCATAGCTTCAAGTGAGGAAAGGAGGATTAGTCAGGAGATATCGAGTCAAAATTTTGCGAACCATATGGAACAACTATTCAATTCCTCGAACATTTGTCCTCAATACACTTGGCCCTATGATATGGATTTCGAGACTGATGAAGAGCCCGAACCAAATCTCCAATTGGATGTGCCAAATGATGTTGAAAGAGAGAAGACAGTTGGGGGCCGGGAAAAGGTCGGCAAAGATCTAACTTTAAGCTCCAACGAAATTGAGCAGATTTTGATAGTGTCCCAAGTGCCTTCTCCACCAAAGTTCAAGGATCCGGGCAGTTTTGCAAGACCGTGCCCAATTGGTAGTCATATCGTCAGTAAAGCTCTATTTGACATGAGAGCTAGCTTAACTTTGGAGCCATGGCAAGATGAGAAAGAGAAGATAGAGGAAGGACCAGTTGTGTTTGAAAAGCTTCAAGGCCATAATCCGTTTACAAACGAATTGGAGAAAAAGCCTAGCTACTTGAAGGTGTTAAAGAAAAAATTATTTAAAAAGAGCATACTAGGTGACTTTGAATCAATAGCCCTTTCAATTGGGAATCTCTCAAAAGATACATTGCTACTGATGGATGGAGGATTCCTCAATTTTCGAAGGGGAATTGGATAGAAGAAATTCAAGAAGTCAGGCTAAGACTATAAAACAAGCGCTTTTTGGGAGGTAACCCAAGTTTAATTTTTAGTTTTTGTTTCTATTTATTTATTAGGTTTATATTAGTAAATTTGCATTTATTTAGGACATAATAAAATTGATTCTATTGTGGGTTTACAGGTTATTCAAGTCAAATTCAAGTGTGGTGCCCAATTTGTTCCAATATGCTTAGCCTACTCTCCAAACTTAGCGGACAAGGAAGAAGATTTGCTATAGTTTTAGGGAAGTCCTCTGCCTTACTTTTTCCTATTTCAGCTATTAAGGACAATGTCTAGTTTAAGTTTGGGGGAATTTTAGTGTCATGCTGCATATAGTTAGTTATTTTCTTGGTAGTTCTTTGTTTTTATGTGTTAGGATTGGGGTTAAATGCTTTGTAGGTCACTCCACTTTAGGTCGACTTACAAATGGGTCACTAAACTTTTTTTTCTTACAGTCAACTCACTGAACTTTAGTTTTCTTACAAACCGTTACAAAAACCGTTAAGTCCTTTGACTTTTAACAGAATTGGACACATATGATGCTGAGTTGGAAAAAAAACTGATGTGGCAAAAATGAAAAATTTCACGTAAGAGAGAGACAGCTGACATGTTGAAATTAAGAGCTGAAATTTTAATAGAGAAAATTGAATTTTTTTAGGAAATTAATAATAAATATAATTATTTAAGAAATTATAAAATTAAATTACTGTTCATCTTCTTCTACCCAATTTGTTTGCTTCCCGAAGTACTGATTGGTTGCATCTTGCACGCATTCAACAAATTAGCTATGGAAGAATGATTGGTAATCTGATTCGTGTGCAAACTCCCAAATCCCAATTACCAAATCTACAGTAGGTTGTATTGCCCATCCTCGTTCTCTTCTTCCATCATGACATAACAGGTTCCTTAATATCTCTTATATATCAATCAGCTTCTATACACTAATGTAAGACCACAAGAAATAAAAAATTGTTGCTTTTTTAGATTTAAAAATTGACGAATCAGGAAACACTTTTTTTCATCTCCAGATAAGAACCCCCTACTCCCTCTGCTCATCAATAAATATGCTTGGAACAAATTAGCTACGGAAAAAAGAACTTCCTGGGAATCTGATTCCCAAAAGCATATATATGCTTGTAACCCATGTTCTAGCAAAGGGAAAACCGATCAAAAAAGTTTCAACCTAAATGTTTTATAGTATTCCCGTATCAGATAGAACCTAGAAAAATTATTCATTCTTTAGATCTTTGAAAACCCATTAAAAGGAAAAGCAATTTCACCATTGAAGACGAATAAAACATCAAAAAATTAGCACAAAATTCATTATATTGCATGGAGTTGTATCTTTCAGATTAGTGGTAATTTAGATCTAGATCTACTATGAAGTCAAATCCATGTAAGAATTTTACAATTTTTAGATCTAGATCTACTTGCATCAACGAAGAAGAATAAAGAAAGAAAGATGAGAGAGATTTTACCATGAAATCAGGTGGTGAATGATGAAAGTGTTGTTTTGATCTACGGATTTGTTTTATAAATTCCAATATCTACCTATTTGTTTTATAATTTCCTTAATTATATTTGTAAATAATTAAATAAAAATTCATTTGATAATAATTAAATATATTCTTTATTTAGTTTCTTATTTTTTGGCTAACTTTTTAATTTATATTATTATATTTGTAAATAATTAATCAAAAAATCATTTAACATTAATTACAAAAATAATTAAATATATTTTTCATTTATTTTCTTTTTTTGGCAAACTTTTCTAATTTATATTATTATATTTGTAAATAATTAAATAAAAACTCATTTGATATTAATTACAAAATAATTAAATATATTTTTCATTTATTTACTTGTTTTTTGACTAACTTTTCTAATTTATATTATTATATTTGTAAATAATTAAATAAAAATTCATTTGATATTAATTACAAAAATAATTAAATATATATTTCATTTATTTTCTTATTTTTTTGGCAAACTTTTCTAATTTATATTATTATATTTGTAAAAAATTTAATAAAAAATCATTTGATATTAATTACAAAATAATTGAATATGTTTTTCATTTATTTTCTTATTTTTTCTGGCTAACTTTTCTAATTTATATTATTATATTTATAAATAATTAAACAAAAAATCAATTGATATTAATTACAAAAATAATTAAATATATATTTCATTTATTTTCTTATTTTTTGGCAAACTTTTCTAATTTATATTATTATATTTGTAAAGAATTAAATAAAAATTCATTTGATATTAATTACAGAATAATTGAATATATTTTTCATTTATTTTCCTGTTTTTTTAGCTAACTTTTCTAATTTATATTATTATATTTGTAAATAATTAAACAAAAAATCATTTGATATCCATTACAAAAATATTTAAATATATTTTATTTATTTATTTTCTTATTTTTTTGGAAAATTTTTCTAATTTATATTATTATTTGTAAAGAATTAAATAAAAATTCACTTGGTATTAATTACAAAAATAATTAAATATATTTTTGATTTTTTTTGTTAACTTTTCTAATTTATATTATACTTTAAAATAATTCTTTTATTTTCTCTATAAATTTTTCCTTTTAGATCCACATAATCAAGGTCACGTGAGATAATTCATGACACAAGCTTTGTTTTTTACAAGTCAATTGCTTACGTGTACATTCCTTTTAAAGTCAAATGACTTAACGGTTTTTCTAACGGTTTATAAATAAATAAGAGTTCAGTGAGTTCTGTAAGAAAAAAAAAATTTAGTGACCCGTTTGTAAGTTGATGTAAAGTACAATGACTTAGAAAGCATTTAACCTTGTTAAGATTGTGTTGCATTTAGTTTTGCATGATACATGGTAGTTATTTGCATATTCATCTATGTTGCATTAGAATGTGTGCACGTAGTATAGTTGCATTTGCATGAATCTGTGTGATGAGTTGGTTTGGTCTTGGCTTGGCTAATGATGAGATTGGTAGTTCACGAGTAAATTAAACAGAATTGATAATTGTTGCTTAACTTTAAATTGAGTCATGATGGTAATCTACGTTTGTCAGAAGCTTGTGTAACTGGTTAGCACATAGATTTGCTTGTTTTGACTGATTTGGATCAAAGGAGTTCATAACTATCTTCTGGGGGGGAAATTGAAGTTCAAATGTTAATAACATCTATAAATGTTGACAAGAAGGCTAGAAGGAACTAAATAAACAAGTTTGGGGGAATCTATGGAGTATAGCTATATATAAAAAATAAAAGAAAAAAAATCAAGAAAAAGAAGAAAAAAAATTATATGCATTCTTATATTGACTTGTTTGGTTATATGGCCTTTACTACTTGGACAAATAAGCCCTAGGGGTGTCTCTACACCCAGCTCCCTAAAACCATTTGGTTTGGGAGTCGTTGGTCGAAAGTTCGCTAAATGAGTAGTTCCAAAAAACCTAAGAGAATAAGACATTACACAGTCAAGTTTTAGCACGGGATGGAGCGTAACACGCACTTGTGAAAAAATGAAGTAGGAATAAAACTTCATAGGGACCCTCGATGCTTGGTAAATATGTGATTTTGGCTGGAATTGTTGTGTTTACGGAAATAGTTGCCTTAAATGGTGAATTTTGCCTCGTAAGAAGTAAATTATGAAATCCAGTTTGATCTGTAGTTGGTTGGAGCTAATAAACGATCACACACTGCATGGGTAATGATGGGTTTAGATTGCCGGATTGATTTCATTTATTGGTTTGCATTAATGGGATGTTCTGTTTGAGTTTCTTGAGGATATCTCAGAGACTTGTTGTTAATATTCATACTGATTTGTTGCTAGATTCATAGGATTGTAGAGTATAGTTCACATGTGCATCATGTTTGGTTTTGTTATGCATAGCATTGGTTTATTTTGCTTGAGAACAAGCAAAGGTTCAAGTTTGGGGGTATTTGATGAGTGGATTTTATACCTATAATTTGAGTACTTTTGACTTGATGATTTGTGGGTTTTCAAGTTTTATATTCATATTTATGTGCTTTTGTGTTTTTATGCAGGAAATGAAGTTGGAAGCCATTTGGTTGTATTTTAGCTAAATTGGAGGTATTTGGTTGCATTTTAGTCAAATTGGAGAAGCACTGCAATTTTCAGTTTTTCGGCAAATTGTCCTTCGGAGCTTCAATTGAGGTTTAGACTGTGTTTGAGTTTCGGAATGTGAAAATGGTCTTAATGATATTGTAGAGGACGTCTCAAGCTTTTCAGAAAGGTATGGTGGTCAAAAATCCGAGTTCATTTGGGTCTCCAAACAGTGTGTATGAGTACAGTTAGTTAGAGTTGGATTCCTATTCGAACGTCTTTTGGTAAAATGGTCATAACTTGAGATCCGGGAGGAGTTACGGGACGAGCCACCTGTCAAATCGAAGAGGACGAAATTTTCTACAATCTGGTTCATAGCGTCGGGGCGTTGGTTAGAGCATCGGGGCACTGGTCAGCAGAAAGAGTTGGACGGGTTTGTGGTTTGCAAAGGAAAGAAGGTTGATTTCTATTCTGATTAGGATTTGGTTAAGGGACTGACTTTGAAAAGACCTAAAGTTATAAATAGAGAAGGGATTTTGCAAATTAGGGGGATATAGAATAGATATTAGATATTCCATTAGATTTAGGATTCAAAACCCTATTTTGAGATTCAGACTTAGAGGCTTGAAGTAATTGGGAGAGCACGAAGAATTCAAATTCAGAAGCTAAAGGGGAGATTCAAGGGTTTCGTCTACAGATTCTATTCTCTTCCTTATCTTTTACTTTGTATTTTGAATGCTTTATTAATTGTGGATTATGAATTTTAATTCAATCATGAACTAATTTCTATTTAAGATTACAATGGATCTTATTGCGTGACTTTTATTAATATGCTTCCTTGTTAGTTTTGTTAACTATTATGGGATTGTCTGTTATGATTTGCGTTTAATTGATTAATTGCCTGATCAACAATTACCGTGATAATCTATATGAATTCGGGAGATGAAATATAGATTTAGATATGATCATAATAACATGTGATTGTGTTTTCTTCATTGTGATGAAATTTATGATTTGTATTTATGATAGAGATATACCTTTACGCCGCATGTAATCTAATAGGGAATCTGTACTTTAAATCCTTTTTAATTGTAATTCACATAGGAATATAATGAATTAGTTAACAAGGGTGTTCATCTTAATTCTATCATCTGTGGATTTAAGTTAATTTGTTTATGATACATCAAGAGATAGTCATAAATATTGATGAGTTCTCGATTAAAAATCCGTAATAGTTTGCGTAACTTAACAGGAAGTGTATTAATCTAAGTGAAACAAAAAATGAAATTGTAATATTAAGTCTTCATAATCTGATTTTAATCTAGTAGTATTTAGTTGTAGTTTTATTAAATATTTATTTTTATAAATTCACAATCTTTAATCAATTGTTTAAATGAAATTAATTTGGTTAAGATTTAGCACTTGGTAATATTTATTAAATAATTCCTCGTGAAAACGATACTTTTCTTATCACTTTATTACTTGTTGACCGTGTACACTTGCACGTATTTATTGATTGCGAAATCGATCAACAGTCTTGAAACAAAAAGTCTCTCCCTTACCTCTCAAGTACGCTAGAGACCTCCAATTGACCTCTCTACGACTCTACGACTCTGATCTTAGTTTTAATAAGATTACTCTTTTTCTCATACATACAAAAATAAACAAACTCTAATACCTTTTCAGAAAAATATTTGATTTGAATGCTTCTTCCATAAGCAGATATATATAGTTCAGAACATTATTTATAAAAACTCAATAACTTTTATATATAAAGAATGTGCTTCTATGATAAGCAAATATGAGTTTTGTGTAGTTAATAAAAGTACAAAGACTTATTAATTTGATAAGTGCTTCTGATTAAGCAGATAGATATTTAAGTGCAACTAGATTTTGCAGATAGATATTTGATTAAGCAGATAGATTTTGTAAGAGATTTTACCTGTCGTAAGAGATTTTGCTTTGAAGCTTTGCCGGAAGACAAATTGGCATAAAGTTGTTAGCAATCTGGTTGCACAATTCTCTTTAATAGCCGAATGTGACTATTTAGATGGCAAAGATGCTTTTATATCTATGGATATATTACAAAAATACTTGTTTTGGCTTGGAAAAATTATTTTGGCATTTTAAATACTCTTCTTGCCTTAGGAAATGTTACTATATGAATTAAATCAATTTTAACACTTGATATCAAATTATCAAGGTTAACTATAAATTTAATTCAATGGGTTTGAAAAAGATTTTTGGTCTATAGTAATTAAATATATAAAAAGTATATCCATGCAAAGGATACCAATTTAATATTTTCATTTTCCTAATATTTACCAAGTGTTATCGTCAAAATAATTAATAAAAAGATAGAGACCCCACAATTTGCAAGGTGTTTTGTCATACAACAGGTACTCCAATTCCCTTGCATCTCACATCTGTACAAATATCTTGATTTCTCCACCTTGTGGTGCCTTTCTCTTATTTTCACATGTCCCTGCATTTCCACTTTTGGTGGCCAGAGTTTTTTCTGAGGTTGTAAGTTCTCCTGATTTTTGCCACGTTCACGTTTTCGATTATTCTATTACTTCACTAGTTCCATTACTCCAATCCAAATGTAGCATTAGTCAGATAAGAGTATCAGACTATCTACTACTAGTTCTTAAGTCAAATTAGGAAAACATAGTTTCCAACTTCCATATAATTTTATAGTGCTTAAAAGGGGTACAGGCTTGTATAAATAAGTGGGGACATTTGGTCATTGCTCACTTTCTTATATGCTCTCCCCCTTGAACTTTTGAGGGCCCAAGAGAAAAAACTATGTCGAGTCCCCCATTCTCCCGGTCCCAGAAGAAGAGACATGAGTAGTTACCACTCATGCCCCAAGTTACAATCGGTCCCTCGCGACATGTGTTATCCAGAATCTACACACATATATAAATATATAATTAAGGAAAGTAAAATTCACTTCAAAGATCTAAACTATCATTGGACTTGAAAGCAATTGAGTATGTGAGAACTACAAAGATAAATCACTAAGAGAAGTTATGTGTGATTACAGAAACAAATTAAATTGAATCAGAAATTAATTTGTTAATGTCAAGTACCTGTGCCATAAAGCGGGGAGCATGATCTTTAGAAACTGATCAAGGACTCGGGCGCCCGTGGATTCAATAGCTTGCACTGGAATTGCTCGAAATGAAAAAAGAATCTCAATGCTAACCTGAAGAGAAAATAATTTGCCAGAAGCAAGTTGAATATATTTTCAATTAACAAAAATTAATGCTGAAAGGAAAAAGAAGACAATGCACAATCAATACCTCAATAAATGTGTCTGAACTCTGAAGTGAGTTGTTGAATGAACGAGTTGCTCCCTTTTCTATCACATGATATTCTATTCACCATGGAAGCTGCATGCCCATACCAACTCTATGCCAAAACACTCCTCAAAAATATAAGTCAAATTACATTTATGACTATCCAATTTTAAAAGTCTCCTGAAAATAGAATGGATATTGATCAACTAAACAGAGAATTATCTGGGTATCACTTACAGATAACAAAGGACTTATAACATGAGGTCAAGTGATTGGTATACAAACACAGCAATACAATGACCACTGACGTGCTACCACTTCATAAATGAAATCATTTTAACAAGTCCATGTTTCCTACGTAAGAGACATACTCTACAATCTTGTTAAACAGATGTAGTAAACACTCAAAAATGACTCTTTCTGATGTATTTATCCTACCACATTTTGTACTGCATAACAATCCATGTGAGTTGTGACCATATATAATCTAAATCTGATAAGCCTTTACTTTATCGAGTACACTTCAAATTCACACTGCAGAGGTGGGACCCAAACCAATAGAGTACCTAGATACCTATATCTTGTAAATCACAGAAGTGCTTAAACAAGACAATGGTAGTAATCTATTGAAACCATCCAAGTCATCCCAACAAAGTTTCAAATGGGCACTAGTTCAACTGTTCAAGTAGAGAAAATAAATAAATAAATGATCCCCATAAGGATTGAGACACCGCACAGAAAATAGCAACAGAGAATCTACATGTCAAAAGCGTATGCAAGAACAACTATGACAACATACACTACTTTGTTCAAAAATTAGAACAACACTGTTCATAAAAACTTAAATTTTAATTACAATTTATTTATTTAGACTATCTTGAAATGCTATTACACATACCAATGCTATATGCCAGTTGACATATTAATGACCCGTGCAGTGGGTATCTTGGTAGAATTAATAGTGACAACAACACTTACAAGCTGCATGTAATGAGTATCTTTTGATAATACGCTGCACATAGTTTCTCTCTCTTAAATGAAGTTTTCTAGCAGCTTCTAGAAGGTAGGCTTCGCTCATGTTTAACAATCACGAATAAAAATAAGTACTTTTGTTCTGCTAGGAAGGAATGGATTGATGTTATTAAATAAGTAATAATAATACGAGAAGAAATAAATTTGTTCCAAGACTATGAAGATACAAAAAACAGAATCACCATAATGACTCATTAATGATCTATAGCAATATATGAAGACAGTAGCAATCTTTTATAAGGACGAACTAAAATATACAAAAAGTAAGAGAATTAAATATTACACACACACACACACACACACACACACACACACACACATATATATATCATTGTGTTAACAAAACATGTATCTGAAACAACATCAATGTATGAACATTAAAGAAGACTTGGGCAGCATACCTCGTGGGGAACACCTCATAATGTATCACCTCCTGTAAGGCTTCAAATGATAATGCTCGAATTCTGAACCAAAGGTAATTGATTCTTCCTCAAGTTTTTTCTTCAATCTTCTCCACGTTCTCAACATATCAGATTGTATTAAACCTCGGTAGAGTGTCTCAAAAGTGACTTTCTGTGGAAGAATACCCTTCTCTATCATCTCCACAAAAAACTGGCAGGCTTCTTTCCATTTTTGTTTCTCGCACAATGCATGAATTAACAATGTATAGGAATCCAAATCAGGCCCAGCCCCACTCGCCTTCATATCACCCCAAATCTCTTCTACAATCTCCATGCGATTCAACTTCGTGAACATCCCAACCAATATGTTATAGGTGTGCATACTGGGTAAACATGAAGAAATCTCCTTCATCTTCCTATACAATTTCAAAGCACTATCTGCATCCTTCCTCCCCCTATATTCCTTAAAGAAACAGTTATAAGTCGCAGCTGACGGACTAACCCCACTAAGCACCATCTCACTAAGCAATTCCTCGGCATTACCAATTCTCCCACATGAACAAAGACATTTCACAACCGAAGTGTATGTTGCAACCGTCGGACAAATCCCTTTATCCTTCATCATCGTCAACATATCAAGTGCCAAAACCGGTTTATGAGCTCGGCTATAAACATGAAGCAAAATTGAATAACTCGTTACATCAGGCTCTAATCCTCTCCCACACATTTCATCAAACACCTTCTGTGCTTCTTGAATTGTCTTCTCAAACCGATCCTCTGGATGTAAACTACACCTTCTACAAATTCCATTCAAAATCACATTATAAGTAACCACATTAGGCTCAATCCCACGATCCACCATCTCTTTAAAAAACCTATCAGCCATCTTACCCTTATTTATCTTACACCACCCATAAATCAAAACCGTATACATCTTCTCGTTGGGTTCAAACTCCCATTTCCATTTATTAAAAATCTCCGTAGCCACTTTCACATACCCATACTTACAAAGGGTATCAAGCAAATAACAAAAATCAAACTGGTCAGTTTGTTTCTCAACAAAGCATCCCATATCATCGAATGCACGAATTGCTTGCCGGGTAAAACCAGCAGCAATAAACCTACGGATCAAAACATAAAACGTAGTTGTAGTGGGTTTTGCATTTATATCCTTAAATTGTTCCTGCTTTTGTTGTTCTTGGTCCATTTCTATGATTAGTTGCCAAGCAACATCAAATTGACGAACTTTGCCCAATATATCAATAATGACATTGTAAGAGGTGGAATCAGGGGAGTAATGGGGGTGGGATTTGGCCCAGGAGAAGAAGGAGAATGCGATTTTGGAGAAGTTTTTTAGACGAATGAGGGTCTGGTGAAGGAGATGGGAGGAGAGAGAAATGCCATGGAGTTGGAGAGAGGATTCCATGGCATGGAAAGGGTTGTGGTGTTGGAGGAGGATTTGGGAGATCAAATCGGCGTCGCTCGAGGGTTGAAGAGATGGAAGCAAAGGGTTTGATGCGGAGGTGGAACTGGAACTGAAGAATCGAATAAGAAGAAGAGGAGTCGAAATGGGACGAATGTGGACAAAACCCAAGGCCATTTTCTCTTTCTTATTCTGGACTAAATTCAAATTCCCCAGTAAATGAAACTCAAACTCCCCTTTGTAAGTAAATTACCGTGGACTGGTCTGTTTGTACAATTATATGATTTCTTAAGCAATATGCAGGTGCTAACGGAACAAAAACAGTTTACTAAATGCTGCTGAAAGCTGCTTGTGCTCCTTCAAGGAACTTCTATATTGCAAATTGCATAGAGCCATTCGTCTTTTTTGGAGTTGTAATTGTATATGTTATCATCTAGGTTTCACAATAACAAAAATTAACAAATTCAGCAGTTCGAAAGAAGTAGAATCATTAAGCAAAACATAAATGAAATACATTCACATGGAGGGAAAGAGAGCAGTGGAATCAATACATCAAGGTAAGAATGATGATAAGGCGCGGATCTGGCATCTTCGACGAAGCAGAATTCATTGAATTGGGTTCAAATTGAATGCGATTTCTGCAATTAGGGTTTGAAAAAGGAAAATTGGAGTTCACATAGTTTACGAAAAAACGGAGTACGGTAATGGGTTCAAAAAGGAATTGGGATATATCTGTGTATGTTGAGAAAGTAGTATATTTTTTTGAATAATTCTATGCGTATAAATTATTATATATATAAAATTATTATACACAAATAATAAAATTTATGTATTATTTTTTAATAAAAATATGTAAAATATTTAATAGTAAATCTCACTTTTTTCCCTCTTTTTTATATTATTTATGTATAATTTTTATTCATAATTTGTATCTATAACATTATTTATATTTTTTTTTATGTTGGGATTAAGTTTATAAAATAAAATAAAAACTTAAATTTTAGATTTAAATTATTAATTTATTTGTATATTAATTTTATTGTAATAGTAAGAGAGAATGATAGAAATTATAAAATAAGTTCTTAATGGTATTTAGTTTTCCGTCCATCTTTGAACTAAAAAATTTAATTAAAAAATGATCAAATTTATCTTCTATTTTTATATTTTTTTTATTTATTAAAAAATTCAGTAACAAAAATTTTAATTTTTTAATTCATTTCTTTTTTATTTTTTTAATTTTTTTGTCTATTTTAAAATAAAATAACTCAATGTTAATCAATTGAGAATCCTTCAAATTTATACTCAATACTTCTATGGAACTAGAGAAGAAAACAAAGTAACTCAATTTTAATCTTTTGAAAATCCTTCAATTTTATACTTAATACTTCTATGGAACTAGAGAAGAAGACTCCCATATAATTTATATTATGTTATTAATTTTAAAAGTTAAATTTTGAGGACTAAATAGTAAAATACTTAAATTTGGAAGTTAAACTTAAAAAAAATATTCTCTCCGCCCCCAAAAAGATAAAAAGTTGAGCAAAGTATAATTTGCACATATATTAAAAAAAAAAAAAAAAGAAATAAAATCAAATTTATCTTTAATGGACCCCACTAAATGACATATTTACTCTCCACTTTATGTACTTTATCTTTTCTTTTTTGGAGATGAAAAATGTGTACCTTAAGTCATTCTTTTGATGACGGATAGAGCAAGTGAAATTGAAATTATAAGGATAAATTAAGAATTATAATAAAAGTTGAAAGGTATTTTAGTAAGCAAAAAAGGTTTTAAGAAATTGTTAAACGCCAAAGTCCCCTTTGACTTTAAATATTAGAAGATAACCTTTAGGGGGTGTTGTTATCGATCATTATACATATCCACTTAAACACATATTACTGAGTATCTGATTACCAATAATAAAAATGGTAATATTGTATCATTTTTATTTGGTAGAAAATATATGATTATCGGTAATTGCAATTACGAGTGTTTGATATAAATTTAAGATTATTGAGTATATTTTTTCTAATATTAATTTTTACTAAAATATCCGTGTACTAATTTTAGTTGAATAATTCATTCATATGATTATTATCGAATGTAATCAACAATCATCAAAGTACTATCAAACTAATTTGTGACGCCTCCAAAATAGGTTTACACAACCCATTCTGAGTCATCAGAAATACACACAACAAAATTCAAATACAAATCTTCCTATTTACAATTATTACCATGTCATACATAGTACAACAGTATTCACACCCAAATTATTACAATGTCATATAAAATACAACAAATATTTCAAGTCCTCAAAGGAACTCGAGAAGATTTCTGTTCTCATCATTCTAATGGGATGCATTTTTGACGCTTCCAAATTCGGGTTCACATCACCCTATTAGGTTCACCAAAATAAACTATTAACTGACGTATAAAATACGACACAAACATTTTAAGTTCTCAGTATAGTTATTATGCCACCCTGTTCTATAACTTGATGAGGACCGCGACTAATTCAAAACATCACTTTATACCCATGTTCTTTCTGCTAGTCCCAACTACACTTTTATTTTTTAAAAGGAACTGTGAAGCAAAAGGGGTGAGCACAAATAGCCCAGTAAAAAATATCATACCTAAAATAATTAAATTATCAATAACATTCATCAGTAATAAATAAGATATTTGGAACATATGGTAAATGATAAAAGTTTTCAACCATAATTGCAGCAGAATCAACTGTAGACACTCAAAATTTTGCATTCATGTTACTAACCCTAGAGGAGGGCAAAATCGTCTTTTATCTTCCAAGACAACCCTGGAAGTCCAAATCATCAAACCCAACCCTGGCGACGACCCCGGGAGGTACAGTTGCCCAGGCGACAACACCGGGATATCAAATCCAGCTCCGACGACAACACCAGGAGACCAAAGCCAAACCCCGACGACAACCCCGGGAGATCAAATCCAACCCCGCAAACAACCCCGGGAGATCCAGTCCAGCCCCGGCGACAACCCTGGGAGATCAAGTCAAGCCCCGGCGACAACGCCAGGAGACCAAAGCCAAACATCGACGACAACCCCAGGAGATCAAGTCAAAGCCCTGGCGACAACACCAGGAGATCAAGCCAAACCCCGGCGATAACCCCGAGAGATCAAATTAACCTTCGGAAACAGCCCCGAAGCATCAAATCATCCCCAGAGATAACCCTGGGATATCAAGTCAACCTCAGAGACGACCCTGAGGAAGAACAGAGTCGGTTGGGATCAAACCTCGGAGACAACCCCGAAAAATAGTCGAAAACCCTGTCAAACCTGGAGACAACCCCCGGAAGGGCAAAATGGTCATTTTACCGACTTGACATCAAATCAAGTCAAAATCAAGCCAAATCACTACCATGAGGGTCATGAAGAACCATAACGTCAATCCCGAGTGAAAACAGCACAAGACAGCTCAACGGACGGACTGCGAAGACTCAAAGATCTGGTCATGGACCCATCTTCTTGGATTCAGAAAAGGTCAAATCCCTTGTCATTGTGTAGCTCTCAGAAAGGGCTTTCCGGAAAGACATAGCACGCCTCAATCAGACTCCCAGATTGAAAGTTATAAAGGTTCGAAGCAGACAGCGCGTTAGTCGGAGTGCGAGTACTTCGAGACAACGGGACCCACGAGACCAGGGCCCACTCGGGGAGCCGCAAGTAGACTCGCGGCTACAGCGAGTAGACCCGCGGCTGCCGCGAGTAGACCCGCGATCATCTGGTCTATAAATAAGACCCCACCCCAAGAGAAAAAAGAGAAGAAAAAAGAAGTAAAGAAAGAAAATTCTGCCCATTTCGACCCTTAGCTCTACCTATAACACTCAAAATCTCAATTTTATTCTTCCAATACGTTTGCATATATATATATAGCAACATATCAAATTTTAACCTCTGAAAACGGAGTTTTGAAGCCCTCTGAGTGGTTTAAAGCCCGTAGCGCTACACATTATTCACCTAAATCTTGTCATGTCTAACTTTCAGTCGGTTCAAATGGTGTCAAACCAGAACCGTTGAGCTAGTATGGTTAAGATTTATTCAAATCTAGCTTTCTTTCTAGTTTTGTAAATATTAAAGCGACTACGCGACCCTAGATCCATATCTAGAGGGAACGAAAAGCTTCGGCCACGCGCATGCAAGGATTTGACTGATGAATCCTTTGTCTTGCGACGTCTAGATTTAAAATTGCATTTTATTTCAATATCTCTGTTGTACATTCTTTTTGATAATATTCTATGAGCCTAGGAATCAAGGGATCTACGATTAATCACATAGATCTATATCCGGTTCCCATGATGGACAACTTTGCACTTAAATACAGCCTGCCTGTCCTTTTGTAAATGTAAATCAGAGGGACCTTAAAACGGTTATCCGGATTTAAGGTCTCAGCCTAGTAAATTATGATTTGTAGTGCTCGGGTCACTTTGATGGCTTTTATGTAACGCCCCCAAAATAGGTTCAATACTCAACCCATTCTGAGTCGCCAAATACATGGTACAGAATCCAAATACAATTTTTTTATATCAAACGGTCGTGAGAAATACGATCACACAAGTTGTGAGCTTCAATACATATCGTATATAATACGAAATATAAATGCTCAAATTCAGTCCTCATTCATTACAATTATTATCACACTATTTTACAAAAATAGTGAGGACTACTACTGCTCTAACTTGGACCATCACTCTGTCCCCCGACTAGTCCCTACGACATTTCACTTCTTAAAGAGGACAATAGAAGAAAAGAGTGAGCTCAACTAGCCTAGTAAAGAATATTATGACTAAGATAATGAAGAATAATTTATCGTTAGTCTTCAACAAATCAAATAAAATATTATGGGCAACAAGTTTTAGATCAACAACTGCAGCGAAAATAACAATTCATCAGAAGAGTTAAGTAGAAAATGATGTTTACTATCTTCTATGATTTAAAAGTCAATCATCAATATTGTATCCCTGTAACATCAATCTATATATATCTCAAATCAATATTCATCTTTGCACTACGGGCCAAAGATATTCATTTGTATCACCATTGGTCATGTTCATCTCAACACTTGTCCATCTTTGCACTACAGGCCAAAGATATTCAACAGATAATCATTCATCTTTGCACTACATGCCAAAGATATTCATCAAGTAATCATTCATCTTTGCACTACAGACCAAAGATATTCATCAAGTATCACCATTTAGGACTGAGGATGATGAAAAATATTTTAAAGAACGAATCCAGTGAGATAAAGGATAAAGATTAGGGATTCGTAAATTAGTTTATCCAAGTTCAAGAATACTCCATAATAATTAATTGTGAAGCAAAATTCAAGAATGAAGTTCAAAACTTGGATCCAATCAAAGATAGGAACCATAACAGCCAACTTGGACGAAGAAAAGAAAATTTAATTTTTTTTGTGAATAGTACCGTATTCGTGAATAGTGCCGTATACATGAATAGTAATCCCGACATGAAAATGTAAAAATTTCATAATAAAATTCATACCAATATTTCGGTGTAATGATATTGGAAGAAATAACATCATTTACAAGGAAAATAATATCCCTTACAAGAAAAATAACATCCCTTACCTCAAAAGAATACTAAATCTGACTTGGGATATCGGATATTATGCTAACGAAAACTTGCACTGTTATCAACACTCAAAATATCTAAACACTCACAAGAAATATGTTTGATACTATAGAGAAAGAAATTTTTGATTATGGTGTGATTTTCATTTCTAACTAAGCACCCTATTTATAGGAAAATGCTTAGCACACCAAAGCTGAATAATAATTTCCTACGGATGCAAACTTGGAAAATTCACTCCCAGCAAAAAAAATCAACATTTAGCAACCAAAAGGACAATGGGGTCCACACATGTTTTAAACATTTTTTGTAACAAAAATAATTCAGATTCAATTTGCTCTATTCATCCTCATTTTATTCATATATCGTGAATTTATTGTAAAAATACTATCATTTAAATTATAAAATTATATTATTATATTATCACATTATACACTTATAATGTAATATTATAATAATATATTTGAATGAATTATTTTATCAGAAAAGATAAAATATCAATTTTCAATAATTGTCTCTTTTGCTAAAAAATTCCTCCATTTATATCCCAATTGAATAGATATTTACTAATCATCTTTATCAACAATTAATGACAAATATCATTCAATTGAATGATATTATTTATCATTCACAAATAATATTATAGAACCACATTAATGACAATCAGGTCGTTCTCAGGAAAGAGGGGGCTTTCCGATAAGAATTTTTCCTTATTGGCGCGCAATTAGATTAACTAACCCCTTTCTAGACAGAACTTCCTAGACATTGCCAATAATGCTATCTAATAATATTATTCAAAAAATATGAATTATTGATTTGATAATGTAAAATACTGTGCAGTGACAATTATTAAAACAACAATAATATAAAATACTGTGCAATATCGTGTGCTACTGTGCAACAACGCGTATTACTTTATTTTAACTACCGGATATTTCAACAGTTTTAACGGTAACAGTTTTGCCGTTATTCTTAGAAAACTTATTATTGTCGTTTTCTTCATCCGACAGTTTTTCGTTATGGGGCCCACAAATGGCTGCGCCGTCGTACGAATATTCCCCGACAACAAGAATATTCCACGACCAAACGAATATTCTCCGACAACAATGAATATTTTATAACCACTTGCTTATTTTGTAAACTTCGCGCATATTACCCATAACTTACCACATTTATCAAATCAACCCCTTACTATTTCAAAATAATATATATAGGAAATTCAATTTTATTCATAAAAAGTTAGGGAACTTGTATATACATTCTTTGGGTCGAGAATGCCTCGCATCCCGACAATAAAATCAAAATCAGCCAAATGTGGAATAAAATGAAAGTATCGAAAGGCTTCAATTCCTATGCGAGTGAAAGGGTTTGAAAACCATATTTCAAAACATCATTTTTCATATCTTGTATAAAATGGACTTTTTATCAAATCAAACCCTTCGTATATAGGTCCAACGAAGCACAACACTATTTTCAAATTAAGCACGTAGGCTCAATTACTACAAGCACACACACACACACATCAAATAAAAAGGGAAATTGAAAAGACGCGGTAACCGTGTTTCACGAAAGTCGGGGGGTGCCTAATACCTTTCCCCTGCTTAATCAAGCCCTCAAACTCTATGAATCTCGGTTTCCAATGCCAAGTTAAACAGATTCCAATAATTGGGACTACTTGCAAACTTTTCAAGCAAAACTCAATTGAGTTGGTACAACCATTTCAAACATACCAACGGGCGACTCTGTAAAATCAAACTTTTCAAATCGTCGACATTATATGTCGGTCTTTTCTTAAAAATTCACCCTTCAGATCAAACAGTTAAGACAAACAAGGGTAGAAACACATTAGGAGAAGGGAGATCTGCCATATATTTTTCCCGATTTCGACAGTTGGCGACTCCGCTGGGAACAGTAGAGGGCTTAAGCCGCACTTCAATCTTTTCAAAATTCCCTTTTTATCTACATGTGTGTGGATGTTGTGTTTACATTGAATGAATGTAAATAAATATTTTACTGCTTTATATTAGTGTTTCACACAATGTCATCATTTTATACGGTGAGACACGATGTATGTGAATGTATGTTATGTGATTCCTCCACTAAGAGGCGAACCCGTCGGTGATTGATTACTGGACTCAAAGGAGAATAATCCTGTGAGGCTTAGGAAAAGCGCCACTCAGATCCGCTCCAATTGAAAGAACGGATTAATTTCCCCTCTAGTAGATGATGATGATTTGGGGACCTTCATACCGAAAAATCGCGAAAGTAGCCTAAGATAGGTCAGCCTCTGATGAACCAAATCCGAAGGAGAGTCTCTTCATGCCTTCCCTTTTTAATTCAATGTAAATTTACAATTCCATGTAATATATCAAATATACATTCCATTCCATGTCAATGTTATTAAATCATGTCATGTTATCCTGTCATCAAAACAACTGATCTTTGTTTTACAGGAAAAGATTAAAAAACTTCAAACGTAAAACATTGCATAGCATGCATCCTGTTAATATATACATCAAAATTAACGTACATACTTTTATTAAAGGAAAAAATTAGTCCCGTTACCAGATCAAAGTCTAAAAAGGCACTAAGCCCATCTTCAGACATGGCTTTAAGTGCCCAACCTGAATCCACCCCGGTCTCTCGGGAAGAGTTTGAATGACTAAAAAGCTAGATAGCTGAATTGTCTATTTTCCTTAAGGAACAGAGCAAAAGTCTTCAGGGTAAACAAATACCCGTTCAAACAGAATCATCCACACAAGGTGGCAGTCATGATACCAACAAGAAAGATACTCAGATACTTGACCCTCAAAACAAGGATCTGACCAACAAAACCCCTGAAATCACCAATCTCAGAGATGTTTAGGAAACTAGTGATATTTGGAAGAAGGTCCAACGAATGGAAGAAACAATCCGGTCCATCAAAGGAACTTGGGCATTTGGAAGTGTAAACTACTCAGATCTGTGTATATTTCTATGGGCTCGATATCCGGACAAATTTTAAGTCCCGAATTTTGAAAAGTATGACGGATTAGGAGATCCTTACACTCATTTAAAAGTGTTCATTGGAGAATTCGGATCTTATACTGAAGATGAGAAACTCAAAATGCAATTATTCCAAAAGAGTCTGACTGGAGAAACCCCCGAGCTTGGTATGCCCGACTCGACAATTCCAAAATCCACAGCTGGGAAGAGCTATCATATGCCCTCCTAAATCAATATAGCTTCTAGTCTTAGATGGCTCCGGATCGATATCAAGTAACCAAGGTCAAAAAGCAAAGCAATGAGTCTTTCCGTAAATATGCCTGTAGACACTCAAAATTTTCTTTCCCTGTTACTAACACTGTAGGAGGGCAAGACTGTCCATCAAATCAACTCCGATCTTAAATCGAACCATCAATTCAACCCCGATCTCAAATTGGGCCGTCAGATCAACCCGATCTCAAGATTGGTCCATCAATTCAACCCCGATCTCAAATCGGGCCGTCAGATCAACCCCGATCTCAATATTGGGCCATCATATCAACTCCGATCTCAAATCGGGCTATTAATTCAACCCCGATCTTAAATCAGGCCGTTAAATCAACCTTGATCTCAAATCAGGCTGTCAATTCAACCCCGATCTCAAATCAGGTCATCAATGCAACTATGATCTCAAGATCGAGCCATCAATTCAACCCCGATCTCAAATTGGGCCGTTAATGCAACCCCGATCTCAAGATTGGGCAATCAATTCAACCCCGATCTCAATATCGGGCCATCAAATCAACCCCGATCTCAAGATCGGGCTGTCAATTCAACCCCGATCTCAAATCAGGCCATCAATTTAACCCCAATCTCAAATCAGGATGTCAGATCAACCCCGATCTCAAGATCGGGCGATTAATTCAACCCTGATCTCAATATTGAGCCATCAAATCAACCCTTATCTCAAATCGGACCGTCATATCAACCCCTATCTCAATATTGGGCCGTTAAATCAACCCCGATCTCAAATTGGGCCATCAGATCAACCCTTATCTCAATATCGGCCCGCTAAATCAACCCCGATCTTAAATTGGGCTGTCAAATCAACCCCGATCTCAATATCGGGTCTTCAAATCAACCCCGATGTCAATACTGAGATGTCGACTCAACCCCGATCACCAATACCGGGACAACCCCAACCTCAATCACCAGTCTCGGGATGTCAACTCAGCCCCGGTCTTAACCTAAAAAGTGCAGGTCAGCCCCGGTCTTAACTCGGGAAGTCAAGCCAACTTCGGGAACAAACCTGAAACCTCACAACATCTCCAGAGAAAAATCTAGAATGACCAAGTCAGCCTCAGAGACAACACTGAGGATAAACAGACTTGAATGGGATTTAAGTCTTGGAAACAACCCCAGGAAGTCAACCGAAGGCCTTGCCGACACTAAGGGCAACCCCGGGAGGGGCAAAATGGTCATTTTACCAACTCTAAGCAGATTCAGTCAAACTTAAGCCGAATTGATGCCATCAAGGTCAGAACAAACCATAACGATGATCCCGAGTGCAAACAGCGCAAGACAGCTCATCGGACAAAATACGGGAAATCGAAGACCTGGTTATGAACCCGTCTTCTTGAACCCAAAAAATGTTTTATCCCATGTCATTATGACACTCTCGGCGAGGGCTTTCCAGAAAGGTATCGCACGCCTTAAACGGACGCTCCGATCAAAAGTTAGAAAGTTTTGACTTAGACCTCGCGTTGCTCAGAGTGCATGTACTTCGAGATGACTCAACCGGACACGTGGGCCCCAAGCTGCACCTCTACCTACGACAACAGCAGGTAGAGCAGGCTCCCTGGCCTATATATATGAGGGCACTCCCTTCATTTCAAAAAAAGAAAAATGCTTCGAACCTCTGCCCGTTTGGTTTTCTGTCCAATTTCTTGTCTTCCAAACCCAAATATTTTCACTCTAGCACGTAGATATACCCACATACTACCACATATCAAAAAATAACCGGTAGATTCGAACATTAAAGGCCTACGATTTGGCAAAAAGCCCGTGTAGCAGTTTATTGTGAGTATTTTTACAATCAGCAAGTCAATACTATTACTTTGCACTTTTATACACTTGCACGCTAATTTTCGTTTTCTAAATATCCCCGGAACTCAGTTTCGTGGCCGTTTTCGTCAACTTTTGGTATATTTTTGTACATAAACATATTTTCTGGCATTTCTACAACTAGACCTGACAAACGGGCCGTGCCGGGCCAAAATGGCCCAGCTTTTTGTGGGCTAGAAATGTGAGGCTCGTGGCCAGGGTTGGGCGGGGCTGGGCTGGCCCGTGGGCTTCTTTACTATTTTTTTTTTGCAAAATCTTGCTACGCCTATAAAATTAATCATATTTATTTAGATTTTCAAAATTACAAAACTTGGGGTTGGTAGAAAAAGAGGGACAATAATTCTGTCATGTAGGTAGCTCGTAGCCGTAGTACATATATAATTTGTAATCAATCAAACTTGCGTTGAATGAGCTTATCGAGTATAGATAAGGCTGAGTCATGTTTGTCTCGTTAAATTATGAAGTCTAAAATCGTTTTTTGAATTTGACTCATTTATATCAATTAAGACACTATTATGGTTTTATTGTCACATGTTAATTATATATTGCATTAAAACTAAAGCATTTTTACACAGGTTATTGATGGGGAACGTGGTAATGAGTATCAAGGTTACCCAGTTGCTCAGTTGGTTTGCATTAAAAAATGTTTTTTAACATGTTAATTATTCTAAAAATGTTGCTCAGTTGGTTTGAACTCTTATTTAATAACTTGGAGGTCTAGTGTTCAACCCTTACAAACAAAATTGTTGTTATTTTTTTAAAAAAATAATGCACAGGCGGGCTGGGCCAAAATGGCCCAGCTTTACTTGGGTTGCAAAAATTAAGTCCATGGCCCATGTTTTTGCGGCCGGGCTGGGCCGGGCCGCGTGCCCGGGCCTCTTTTTTCCAGGTCTATCTACAACTCAAATTGACGATCCGTCACTTCCAACAGCTTTTAAATACTTGCATCTTCGTACTGAGCAACTTCGTCGAACTGAGTAACTTCACCGAACTGAGTTATCTTCCCAGTCCGGGTATGGCTTTTTATTTGTATATATTTAACTATATATATATATATATATTAACTTTTCAAGTCTGTCAAGCCCGGATGTCAAATTCGAGGTAGTTTATTGCTTTTATATATAAATATGCATATATAAGCAGCCTTCACCACCACTGGGTTCTCTTCCCAGTCTTGGTTGACTACGTTTTTGTCTCTCTATATATATTTATATATTTTAGTCTGGCCTGGATCATTCTATGGCCTTTATACTATTTTTTGCACCCTTCACCATTACTGGGTTATCTTTCTAGTCCCTGGTTGACTTCTTTTCTGTACATTTACATTTTAGTTCGGTCCGGATTATTCTGTGGCATTTTTATTGCTTTTATATATAAATATGCATATATAAGCAGCCTTCACCACCACTGGGTTCTCTTCCCAGTCTTGGCTGACTACGTTTCTGTCAATATATATATATATATATATATATATATATATATTTCAATTTCAGTCCGGGCACCGATGTGAAAACCCATCGCCCTTTATAGCTTGCGTATATATAATTATAATTATATATATATATATATTGCTTTACTCGCTTTATTAAACTGTTGCTTTAAATACTCATTTTATATGAATCGGCACTAACATATCTGCGGGCGAACTAGATTTATTTAAATCTCGCCAACTCTAGCTTGCAAACGGTTCAAAATTGGTACAGACGGAACCGGGAAGCTAGAATGACTGAGATTTATTTAAATCTAGCATTTTTCTAGTTTGAGTTATAAAAGCAACCTCGCGGCCCTTAGATCGCTATTTAGTGGGAACGAGACGCTTCGACCAGGTGCGAACCAGGATTTACTAAATGAATTCTCGGTTCTGGCAACATTTAGGATATATTTCTTTTTTTGTACAAATTTAAACTATGCAGGTTTATATGCTACTCATATGTGAGCCTAGGAATCGTGGGATTCGTGATTAAACTGATTAGAATTTGATTCCCACGATGGACAAACTCCAGTTTACGAATGTATCCTGCCAGTCTTTTCTGTAAAATATACATACAAAAGACCTTAAAACGGTTATCCGGATTTAAGGTCTTAATATATTGAAAATATGGTTTGCCGTGTCAGCGTCGATGGTTTTCATGCCCATGAGGAGACCGACACTTGTATATACTTTGTGGTCGAGGATGCTTCGCAGCTCGACAAATCACCATTCAAATACAAGCCTTAAGGCAATAAAGATAAAAAATGGAAACATCAACAGGCTTTGATAACCAGCTTTCAAAACATCATTTTCAATTCAATCAAAAGAAAAGCTTTTGCAAATCAAATTAAACACTTTTGTAAATCAAATCAAAGATTTTTTGCAAATCAAATCAAACCCTTCGTATATAGGTTCAACGAAGCAAAGCACTACTTTCAACCAATCAATTAAACATAGGCCCAATTTTTAAACAGCATTCACACACGCATTTCAGTTTTAAAGAAAATATTGAAAAGATGCGGTACCGTGTTTACACTGGAGTCGTGGGGTGCCTAACACCTTCCCCACACTTAACCAAGCCCCCGAGCTCAAAACTTTATTTTCAAAGATCAAGTTTCAACAGTGTCCATCAATTGGGCCTCTTTCAAACAAAACTCGGTTGAGTTGGTACAACTATTTCAAATCTACCAACTAGCGACTCTGTAAAACGTTCAATCATCGACATAATACATGTTGGTCTTTTCCTAAAAAACCCTTCAAAACCTTTTTTGAAATAAAAAGAGTAAGGGTAGAGATAACTTAGGAAGAGAGAAAGATCCGGGTTGTGACCCGACTCGCATATTTTTTCCCGACGTAGATAGGTGGCGACTCTGCTAGGGACAGTAGAGGCCTTAGGCCGCTTTCAAATCTTTTCAAAGCATTTCCCTTTCAAAACTATGAATGCGTGAATTCTGCGTCTCTACATTAAATGAATGCGTAAATGCTGCGTCTTTATATTGAATGAATGTGAATGAATGCTTTCCTACTTTTTAGTGCTTCGCACCCATATTATTGTTTTCACCAACTGTCATCATATGCATACGGTGAGGGTTATGTATGTGAATGTATGTTGTCTTCCTCTCACAAGGAGGCAAAACCCGTCGATGATAAGTAATGTCTCTGGGGATCGGCTAAGTCTCTGGGGCTCATAAAAATGCACCACCCAGATTCGCTCCAGTTGAAAGATCGGATTAATTTCCCCTCTGTGATGCCCCTAAATCCCGGTCCCTTCGAAACCTCGGATCCGGTCTGCCACGATACTACTATCGTCAAACTTTTACATCTTTTATTCATTACTTAAAGAATATAACTTTGCTTTATTACAATTTAGAATATAAATTCTTTCCATTTCCAGGATCCGTATAATGACTCCAAACTTTTATAAGTTCCGATCTTTGTCATTTACCATTCCTTTCTTACATCATATTCGATGTTATAAAAATACGGAATAATTTAAACTTTTTCAATTTTCTTTGAATAAAATCTTTTTATTGATTTCATAACTTTGAATCAATTACAAATTCCTGAATCAACTATATGATATGATTCATTCTATTTGAGTTATTGTATAAACGCTTACATCTTAATACGATATCTTCTATGTATCACATAGTACAACTTTTCAACACGACAAGTGTTATACATCATAAGCAACTATCAAGTACATCGTATAAAACTTAAACATTGTTCAAGATCGTATCATTAGATAACTACGTCGATCTCCTTATGAAACTACGGAACTCTATCAATCATGTGGCATAATACTTTAATCGTAAGTCCTTAACCTGCAAAAATGGTTATTTGCAAGAGTGAGCTCGATAGCTCAGCAATTCTAACAGTTTTCATGCATCACATATCATATAATATCATACTCAGTTCATGCATTTATAATCAATTAATATTTCCTACGCATGTTACTTCTCACATAACAGGCATAGAGATTCACTTCACAAGTATATCGTCAAAGATCAACTTTCAATCTCATACATATCTCATATACATTTCACATATATACATCAACATTCTCATAGCATAATATAACTCAATTAACAGTTATAGAATTCATATATCAAATAGGAACTGAAAGACTTGCCTGGCTCGTAGTTTATCAACTACGACTTAACTGCTTATAGCTATCTCCACTTCGTGTATTCCTACACAATTGTATAATCATGGATTCATACCCATCAGTCATACATTTCTTTATATTCTCAATATATTAACAATGTTACATTGTTCTCTATCTTGGTTTTTAAAACATTCCTTTCGCTTTCTTAGTAAACTCTTAGAATAGCTATGTATATATTGTATACCTTAGCTACACATGTTTAATATCAACATTCATAAACCTTTATCACATACTTGACTCGCTATGTGTTCGACACATATTTAAAACTCATAGATGCATGATTTGCAATTTGCAAATCTTAATAAAACTTACAACTCCAGGTTTTATATAACCATTACATGCTCATATACTTAAAACATCAATCACGTCAAGTCTTATAACTTAAGACATTCATACACATATGCTTTAAGGTCTAGATTAGAGTTAAAATAATCAGACATCACTGCCCTGCGGCGCAGTTGCGCTGCAATTTGGTCTGGGATGGGCGCAGCTGCGCCGTCCCCTGGCCAGACCAAAGTTGAATATTCATTTTCTGGTTCCATCTGAGTTCTTAGCATGCATGACTGTTAACACATAACTTATCCACATGTTAAGAGGTCTTAGCCCAAGTTGGGAGTCTCTTGTTTTTACTTTAAGTTATTTTCACACTTTAAAGACTTATTTGAAAATTTCCAACAAGGTTAAGTAGGTTCATGCATAAGGAATGAACTACATTAACCATTTCATCATGTAAGGATGTTAGACACCTATACTACGTATTCTCGCATTTAATCAACTCATTTAATCATAGTTAGTATAGTTCATCATTTGAGAACTCATTACAATTCATACTTGAACGACTTATGTGGTGTCTAACTAGATGAGCGCACATGTAAACCATGTTTAGTGACCTAAAGGATACTAGCATGCCATCCTACAAGTTCAAAGGGTGGGCAACACAATGCTCATGAATATTGGTTTCAAAACGTCTAAGCTTTATTTCTCCAAATCTATGTCATACCAAACTAATCATGTAAGGCAACTTCGAATTACATGTCATACTCATTTGTACATGTTTCTACATATGTTTACAAGGTCAAAATATAACCACTCCATGTTTATAAAAACTTAGTTTGCAAAAATATCCGAGTTTGCCTTTGAAATCGTTTTAAACCAAGTCCAAGCAATCTAACGCATATGAAATAACTTCAAACCTTATGTCATGCATAGTTAGACTTCGTATGCATGCTTATCAAGGTCAGAAATTAAAGTACACAAGTTTCGTAAAGGTTTGCTTTCAAAACTCAAGTTTTTTTTCAAAGCTCGTGCTAAATCGTGTTAACAAAATCCATTATAATTAAGGTAACCTTAACTATATGTCATGTTTATTATCATGCATATTTATGTTTTATCACTTAAAATAATGTATTTTATCATCGGGAGAACTACAATTGCGTACGTGCATGTCCGACGCCCTCCGATTACTTCCGAATAAGTAGCTGTCACAAAGATAAACATTTTTACCCCTCTAAACGACTTCAAATCGAAAAACTTAAATAATGAAAGTTGTAGGTCTACTCGTTATCTTTCCGAATCATCCTGAACCACCTTAATTGGAGTTCGTATGAAGAAGTTATGCCTAATTTACTACAGCAGGTCAAAACAGTTTTTTTTTTGGTCTAACCATGCTCCGGCGTAGCTGCGCCCCAAATGGCCTTGGGGGCAGCGCAGCTGCGCCACAAGAGGCAGAAGGAGGTTCCAGACTTGGTTCTTCTCGAATTTTCAGACCATTTCACTTTCCGATCGTCATAACGCGAGTTATACACATCCAATTCATTCCGTTTTTGATTCTATGGATTCGTAACTCATAAAACTATAACATACCAAAGAATCAACAATTAACATAAACATTAACTAACCCAAATATTAATCCAAAACTCATATTCATACTAAGTTTTTATGTTTTGACAAGTTTCGCTAATTTCATTACTACGGATTCGTTTCTAAACCAAATTGGTCCGTTTAACTTTCGTTATTTTCGTATTTAACTATATTATCAATATCTAACAACAATTCATGGATTACAACAATCCTTAGCCACCAATTTTTTTGACTTAAAAGCAACCATTTTCTTGACATTTCTAAGAAATTCAAAACTTAGGAATCAAGAGCATATATATTAGAATTATTACCTCTTGATTGCTTCAATTTGCTAACTATAGCTCTTCGAACCTCTGATTGCTCTCCAATTCAACTTACTCTCTCCATCAAATGTTCAGACACTCAACAAAAGGGAAAGAGGAGGAGGAGTCTCTATTTATAGAGAATTCTTTACACATACAAAGCCTTTACACAATGTTTTGATTTATCAGGAAGAAGAAGAAACCAAAGGGCAATGGAGAGTTTGTCACCAACTCCCTTTTCCTCCATCCCTCTCTTCATCATCACCTCTAACTAGCCATCATTAGCTCTATCTAGCTTTCTTTATTTCCAACAATTGTAGAGTTAGGCCAATGGCCTATTACACTGCTGTTATAATAAGTGTGACACTGATTTTGGGACAAGGCTTATTACTCTCTAATTTATCAGTAAAATGGGTCTCATTCTACTAAGGTTAATTATTTTTGGGCTTATTAAATCAATTATAATGATTTAACATTACTACATTAAGTTAAGTTATGGGCACATATACAAACATATATATGTACATACCCACATATAGGAAGTATACTTATATTTTAAATATACACCAATATATAATCTTATATTCCATGTACATTGGGCTAGTCCAAATAATATTCTAATTGGGCTAAATACAATTCAGTTGGGTACTCTTAACCCATTATTCCTTATCACACATAAATATCACAATGATTAATTAATATCAATCATTTATTCTCTTTTTATTAATTCTCTTTTAATAATTCCAGTTAAACCTTTAGTCTGGTTTAAGTTTAATACTCATGCCACACAAGGCTTATTTATTCCATTTACTAGAGTTATATAACTCAAGCTCATAATCTCAACAATAAAATATTAGGGGTCTAGGTCACGTTTGGCTTTCCCCCAATTCCACGTTATTTTAATATCGATTTAATATAAAGTTTGTGACATACTTTACCGTAATGCTAAATTATTTAGCTTATCTTAAATAATTACACACTTGTAATATGTAGAACTACTATAGTAGGCTGTATGAATTTTATACTCATTACACTTTTATTTAAGATAACCATTTCCTTAGAATAATTAGTATGTACACAACTAATTATTATACTATAATTCTTTACTTCCTTTTCTTCCATAAATTGTCCCAACACATTTTCAGTTAGCTATAACTTAATGCATAAATCTCTAACCAATATCTATTTATAATTATATTGGTACTCTTCTTTTATTAATCACTTATCTTTCAAATACTAACCCTTTTATATATTACAATACTATGTAATATATTTAAAATATCAAATTAACATATTCCTTCCATTTTCTTTATGCAACACATAATCCTTAATTCACCATTTTACTTGAGTGAATTAACTTATTTATTCAAATTACTATCTCACCACTGCAACACAAGGTTTTATAATATAATATTCCATAATATCACTTAATTAACCAATATTTATTCCGGGTTAATTAATTAACTCTTATTCAAATCATGTTTTCGCTAATTTTATCCATTTATGGATAACTTAATCGCCAATTATGACTTTTATTACCCATATGAGTCCTTAATATACATTTCTTGAAATTCAAATTCCACAACTTACTCAGAACTTTCTACAGACCGGCGCAGCTGCGCTGGTCATAAGCTTGGAAGTGGCGCAGCTGCGCCACCTCAAGTCCAGAGGCAGACAAGTTTTGCATTAGCAGAAATAGAACCTTCATTTCTAAATACTTTACATATACCTCATAAATGATAACTCATCTAAAATCAACCTCTTCTTTGATTCCACATCATCGATTACTATTTTCTTTAATAATTTAAATATCAAACTTTGAGTTTTAAATCTCTACTTTTTCTTAAAAGTTTAACCAACTATAAAATCTCATTTATGGTATTTCTTTCCATCAATAACACAAAATTCAAAATATATAACACATATATATTCTTATTCAAACCCGACACATTCTATAATAAGAATTTTATTTATTAAATTCTTATTTTAATTGTTTCTAAAAATTCGGGTTATCACACAATCCATTCATGGACATCTTAGGTATTAACTACGACCCATAATACATCATGCTAGTCGCTAGTATATATATTCAAGGGAAAGGTGATTATTCATTTAATGGCACAACGTACTATGATAAAATAATTTTATAAATTATTTAATATCGATGGATAATTTCATCCACCTCCTTTACTTTAATTAAATTGTCTTTACAATAAATAACAAATATATATTAATAATATATTTATTAATCACAAAATCACATATTAAATAGTTCATATTCCCTATGTAACACAATACTTTCTATCTCATAACACACATATATATATTCGAACCCAATACATGCCTTAAGAATTTTATTTATTAAATTCTCATTTTAATAATTTCTTGAAAATTCTGGTTCTTACACCCTGTAGTAGATTGCGATGATCTGGGGACCTTCATGCCAAAAAGCCGCGTGAGAGTAACCTAAGATAGGTCAGCCTTTGATTTACCAAATCCGACGGGAAGCTTCTTTATGCCTTCCTCTTTCAATTCAATATCAAGTTTTCAATGTAAATATCATAATGAAAGATTTACATTTCTTGTCATATATCTCTTATCATCCTATCATCAAAACAACTGACCTCTGTTTTGCAGGAAATGATTAAAAACCACATCATAACATGTATCCTATCCTTACCTACCTCAAGAAATTGACACGCCTACGTTTTGTTGTAGGTGAAAAATTGTTCCTATCACTAGATCTAAGGCTAAGAAAGCATTATGTCCATCCACGAACATGACTTCTAGTGCTCAACCAGAATCTACCCCTGTATCTAGGGAAGAGTTTGAAGGACTGAGAAGTCAGATAGCTGAATTGGCCGATTTTTTGAGAGAACAAAGCAAGGCCCTTAAAGGGAAGCAAGCCTAAACTCACACAGAACCGGGAGCACCTGATGGTAATAGTGGCAGTCAAGAGACTGAAAAAGCTAAGACTCAGATTCCTGGACCACAGAACCAGGACACAACCAACAAAACCCTTGAAATCACCACCCTCAACAAAGAGCAGGAAACTTATGACATTGTTAAGAAAGTACAGCAGATGGAGGAAACTCTTCGATCTATCAAAGGGACTGGGGCATTCGGCAGTGTTAATTACTCCGACCTCTATATTTTCCCTGGGGCTCGTTATCCCGAAAAATTTAGAACTCCTGATTTCGAGAAATATGATGGATTGGGAGACCCCTATACACAACTTAAAGTATTCATCGGAGAACTCAAATCCTATGCAGAGGACGAGAAACTTCGAATGCAGTTATTTCAAAAGAGTCTGACTGGAGAGGCAAGAGTTTGGTACGTCCGTCTGGACAGTTCTAAGATTCACAGCTGGGAAGAGCTGGCCCATGCCTTCCTCAGTTAATACATCTTCCAATCTCAACTGGCTCCAGACAGATACCAAATAACTAAAATCAAGAAACTGAGTACTGAATCATTCAGAGAGTATGCCCAACGATGGAGGCGGGTTGCAGCACAAGTCACCCCAGCCATGACTGAGTCTGAGATAGTCGTAACCTTTATCGATATCCAAGAAGCTCCATATTATGAGAGGGTCCTAGCAGGCATAGGAAAACCATTCTCTGAAATGATCAAACACGGCGAAATGGCAGAAATGGGGCTCAAGTTCGGGAAGATAAAAGATCTGACCGCCCTCGAAGCTGTCGCTGAACATATCCAGTCCAGAAATTACGGGAGTAATCCCTGAAGAGTACATAAGAAGAAAGATGAAGAAGTGTCCTTAGTGTTACAAGGACAGAATCAAAGAGGCGAGTCAAACAGTATGCCCATTCAAAGGAGGAACTATACCCCTTTCCAAGCTCCAGCACAGCCTTCAAACCCTCCATTCCAGAAAAATATGGAGGTCAGGCGTCGAAGAACTTTCACCCTTCTAGGGGATTCACTAGAGGACGTATTCAAACTTCTGACAGCTCAAAAGAAGATTGTCCAACTCCTTCCACCCACCAATATCGGTGGATGAAATTTTGATCCAAGCAAGAAATGTGCTTATCATTCCGGATCTCCAGGCCATGACACTCAAGAATGTTGGTCTCTCAAGCACAAAATCCAAGACTTGATTGACAACGGAGAGATTGTGGTAACAAAGCCCGAGCAACCTCATGTACAGGACAATCCTCTTCCACAACATAAAGAGGAGAATGTCAATATGATCAGCACCACAAGTGGAGAAGGATCCAAGTACCTCCTTTATGTAGGAGAATCAACTTCATCCAGCAAAAATACCCCAGACAGTTGGGAGATCTCAGAAAGGAGATTCCTGATAGAGCAAGAGATAAAATTTATCAAGGAACAAATTGAACAATTGGCAGAACTGGTCGTCTACCAGCATCAGATCACCAGGCAAATGATAAAACAGGCTAATCAATCTGACATCGATCGTCCTCCCATGCCGGAGATCAATTCTAGGAGGGATCATAACCAGTCTCATGAGCATGAGCCTTGGACCGACAAAATGGTTAAAGATGAGAATGTCCACACTGGTAGGAAATTCTTATTTAAAAGGAATTTCACCAACCTAAACCAGTCAATGGAGGAAATCCTCCAGATGTTAATCAACGAGGGAATGGTTGCAGACTTATTACCACCATTGAACCCACGTTCCAGAAAATTTAAACCTGACCAAATTTGTCAGTACCACTCCAATTCACTCGGACATGATACTGAGGATTGCTGGGCACTTCGTAACCTGATTCAAGACATGATTGAAACCCGTAAATTGATAAGGGGAAATCAACTTCTCGACCTTCCAGATGAAGATATTCTCTGGATCCTCACTGCATGGAATCAAGATGCGGTGGCTGTTGTATCTTATGACAATGAGCCAACCATCACACCTTTAGTACGACTATAGAAAGGGGTCCAAGAAATATAAAATCCTGTGAAGGTGGCCCCACCCGAGCCTTTAATCTTGCCCTTCAGACCTCAGTATCCAGTTCTTAGTCTGAAGAGGGTCCCATGGAACTACGGGAATGATGAAGGTTCTACTTCAAATAACATTGCCATTGTACCAAAGGACAATCCATTATACCTGCCTTAGCGGGTGATCAAACCAGTCATCAAAGCCAAAGCAAAGGTGGATGATGAGAAAATTGAAGAGTTCCTCAAAAAAATGGGACACAATGAAATCAAGGTGGTTCAAGGCTTGAAAGACGCACCCAAGCAAATGTCCATCCTAGACTTGATCCTATCATCGATGGATCATCACAACATTCTAGTGAAAGTACTAGAAAAAGCCCATCTGCCTCATACCGTGGATGCCGAGAAATTCCGTCACATGGTGGAACACATTTTCAACAGCAATGTGATATCCTTCACTGACGATGATATCCCTGCAGGGGGAACAAGCCATCATAAGTCCCTGCACATAGCTGTGATGTCTTTCGGGTATGTGATCGGAGGTGTGCTCATAGATGGAGGATCATCCCTCAACATCTGTCCCTACGATACCTTGGAAAGAATGAAGATCAACCCGAACCGGATCAAAACCAGTCATGTGGTCATCTGGGCTTTCGATGGATCTCGCCGACAAGCCATGGGAGAGATAGATCTTCCTCTAGAGATTGGCCCACACACTTTTTATGTGTCCTTTCAAGTGCTTAACATAGCTACTGGATACAACTTGTTGTTGGGCAGGCCATGGATCCACATGGCAGGGGCAGTGTCATCCACCCTCCATCAACATCTCAAATATATTATCAACGACAACCTCATCAGGTCGATGTCGAACCAGAATACCCTGTCTGCATACAAAGAGATATGCCAGTGATTAGCCTGGATGTAGGGATTGAGCCTGCAAGCTTTCAAGCTCTGGAGGTGAGTGATACTCAGTATCTACCTATCGGAGCACCAGCCCTGAAACCAAAAGTTTCCACTGAAGTTATGACGGTAGGCCAAGAGATGGTATCTTTGAGTTTCCAACCTGGAGAAGGGTTAGGAAAGAATCAACAAGGTATCCAAAGTCTAGTTAAAATCCCGAGTCAGACTGGGAGAGCCGAATTGGGATTTTCGTCCAAGGCAAATTATAAGAACCCGCATAAGCATCCTAAGGCTTATGCTTCCACCATATTACTGCCAAACCTCACTAATGCTGGATGGGTAAAACCAATGAGGAGGATCCCTATTGTGGTATCAGCCATGTTATTTCCTCCAATCATACCTGTCAATGAAAGAAAAACCCTCAAGCCTGAGGCAGACAGCGAAAAGGGAAAAGAAAAGATCCTATATGAAGGACGAGACCCATTCGCTAACATGCGGGTCATCATAAACTACGAGGGTATGAATAATGAAATCCCTGACAGCGACAACGAGGATCAGATTCAAGTTCCGCGCATTAAGAAGGGAAAAGGGGGCAATGCAAAGAAAAACCCCGACCCTGTTGAAAAGGACGTCTTCGCCATCATCCGAGATGAGACAGACGAGCACAAATCCTTGATCCTCCCTATTCATGAGGATCTAACCCTGGATAACTGAAGCAGTGTCCCTTGCCTCGGTCGAAAAGGATAAAGGGGCAGAGAGTACATCTTCCCTTTAAACATGCTTTCATTTACTTCTTACTTTTGATTGCACAGCTATAGCAGTAACTTTTGTCATGCTTTGCCAAATGCTTTGTATATTTAAGCAGTTGTATATATTAAAATGAAAGCATTTTTTGTTTTCAAGACTCAAGCATTGGATATGTTTGTCTCTGCTGATGAGATGTCAACTTGTCAAGATGACTACAACTTTGATGTAGAACTGAACTTCGACTTGATGGATATTGATCAAGAGGAGGAAGATGACTATGAAGTGCCGAGGAGATCAAAGAATGGGTCGAAGACAAACCCAAACGAAACCTCGACCAAACCACCACTATCAACATAGGAACCTCTGAAAACATCAAAGAAATCCAGATAGGTTTAGACCTCACCCAAGACAAAAAAGCCGACCTGATCAAACTCCTAACACAGTTTCAGGATGTGTTTGCATGGTCATTTGAAGACATGATTGGCCTGTCCACTGACATTGTCATCCATCGAATGCCCATCAAAGAGGGATTCAAGCCGGTCAAACAAAAGCTCAAGCGATTGAAACCTAAATGGAGTCTGAAAGTCAAAGAAGAAGTTGTTAAACAATTCAAAGTCGGGATTATCATGGTATCAACCTACCCAGAGTGGCTTTCAAACATAGTCCCTGTACCTAAGACTGAAGGGAAGGTACGAGTATGCGTGAATTACCGGGATTTGAACAAAGCCTGCCTCAATTTCCCAGTACCTTTTATCCACATCCTGATAGACAATATAGCGCAGTACGCCATGTATTCTTTCGTAGATTGCTTTGCTGGTTACCATCAAATCATGGTTGTTGAAGAGGATCAGGAGAAAACAGCTTTCATAATTCCCTGGGGAACCTTCTGCTATAGGTGACTCTCCTTCGGCTTCATCAATGCTGGAGCTGTTGGGTTTGTACGAAATTGTGACGCAATCAAATTGTAAAAATTAGCGGAAGCATGGTATATCAGAGTTTAAATATTTCTACAAAACCATTACCTGAATCATCCTTTATGCAAATTATTAATTTAAAACGATAAATAAGAAGTTATGAAATCATACCCTTGTAAAACGAAGCTTCCACAGGTACTAGTTCAACTCCTTGTTCTTCGTGATCTCCTTGAATTTCCGGGTTAGATTCCTTCCTTTGATCAACGTTAGCCACCCAAGTGTTTAGCCTCTAGAGGTGATCCACCAAGGAAGAGAAATTATCAAGAAGGAGGGTGTTTGGCTTAGTGTTCTATCCTCTATAGAAAAGGAGTACTCTCCAACAATTGGAATTGCATCAAGTAATATCTATTATAAGAATCCTCTTATATAGATATTGGTCAACCCTTCTAATCCTATTAGACATGTGATTTCTTTTAATTAATTAAACTCCTTTAATTAATTTAGGCTTCCCACCACATGGGAAATAATTAATTAAATTCATTTAATTAATTTGTCTCCTAATCTTATTAGGAATAAATGAGAGTACTAATATTAAATTAATTACTAAACTCCTTTAGAAATTAAAATAATAATAATTATAATAATATTAATAAGACTCCTCTTATTAATTTATATTTAATATTTCCAAAATATTAAATAATAAATATTAAGCTATTTAATTTATTCTATCACCATAGATTAAATTAATTTCACTTAATGCATTATTACGATTATGCCATTACCTTCTTAAATAATTATTCTTCCTTTTATGGTGTGACCCTTTAGGTTCTTCATATTAAACCGGTTGTGAATAAATCAATTAGAACAATTCTAATCTTATTTAAATAAATAAATTAAACTAATAATCTATTTAAATAAATAATATTTATTCTACAATAGGGATAAGCCTCCCTAGCGATCAACGACTTTCCAGATAATATAGATTTCAACATTAATCATAAAAGAACCTGTGAGTAAATAGTTACCATACAATTCAATCCTTCCACCATACAATGTCCCAATTAAATATAAGACATGAATTTACTGTCAAGTCTTATTTTATTTAATTATATGTATTTCGATTAGAAAATGCACAACTCCAAATAATGTAAATTAGAAACTCATTTCTAATTTCATTTTACCTTGGCCAAGGATTCCTAGGTTGTCATTTAACGAATCACATAGGACATATCTCCTCCTTTACTAGAGGTGGTAGATTCTTTATTGATCATTCATTGTCTCCATATGTAACTCATTATACCCAAGCATACCCTTTTATATACCCTAAAGGGCTTTAAGGAATAAGTCAAAGTATAAATCATTACATACAAGATACTATGATGATCTCAAGTCCAAGGATCACTTGTACTACTATCACATTAGGAATTCCTATTGACAGGCGAGTAAAACTCCATTAGGTATTCCATAGCGAGTCACGTTCAGTGAACTTATTCTCCAATAAGCACCTACATACTTGCTTTAGTGTCTCTACACAAATGATTATGAGATCAATCATCCTCATCTAATGAGCAAGCAACATATGTACTAATCTATCCGGATTTACTAATCCCCTTTTTAGTAATCCCATGATTAGGAACTATTTTAGTTTTAGAGCTTTCTAAGAATTTAGATCTCATTGGCATGATCATCATCATGATTCTAAAAGCATTGCTTAAAACTATGGGTTATTTATATATTATAAAAACAGCACCATGAAGATAATTAAATGCCTTTAATAAATGAATATTTTTATTAATAAATAAATAAGATTGCCTCCAAAGTATATGCTTTATCATCATACATGATTGGCTTGTATGCATACTACTTTCAATCTCCCACTTGCACTAAAGCCAATCGCCATGGTATCTCATACCCAACTTCTCTAAGTGACGATCAAACTGCTGTTGTGTTAAAGCTTTAGTTAATGGATCTGCAATGTTGTCTTGAGAGTCTACACTCTCCTCTTTTAATGATTTCTTTAATCAAAGTGCCGCAACACATGTTTAGATTCAAGATGAGACTTAGGACCTATTCCTAGTTCTGTAATGAACTTTTCATCTAAAACATCAACTTGCAGCTTCACTTACAGTTATATACTTTGTCTTTGTCACTAAACCAACAACCTTTTGTTGTTTGGAACCTTTTCAATTCACTGCACCATCTTTCAAGGTAAACACATACCCTGAAACAGATTTATTGTCATCTTGGTCTGTTTGAAAACTTGAGTCTGTGAATCCCTTGAGTTTTAATTCAGACCCACCGTAGACAAGAAAAATATCTTTAGTCCTTCTCAAGTACTTTAGGATATTCTTCACTGCCTTCCAGAGCTCTTCTCCAGGGTTTGACTGGTATCTGCTCATTACACTAAGTGCATGAGCAACATCCGGTCTAGTACATATCATACCGTACATGATAGATCCTATTGCAGAAGCATAAGGGATCTTACTCATACGGTCTCTCTCCTCAGGTGTCTTTGGGTCCTGTTTCTTGGAGAGATGTATTCCATGGCTCATCGGCATGAGACCTCTTTTGGAATCTTCCATGCTAAACCTCTTTAGCATTGTATCAATGTACGTTCCTTGGGATAAACCAAGCATCCTTTTAGATCTATCTCTATAGATATTTATCCCCAAAATATAGGATGCTTCTCCCAAGTCCTTCATGGAGAAGTGTTTAGATAACCAGATTTTAATCGATTGTAGCATAGGAATGTCATTCCCTATCAGTAATATACCATCAACATATAATACAAGGAATGAAACTGCACTCCCACTAACCTTCTTGTTCACACATGGTTCATCGTCGTTTTTGACAAAATCAAACTCTTTGATTGTCTCATCAAAACGAATGTTCCATCTACGAGAAGCTTGCTTCAATCCATAAATGGATCGTTGCAGCTTACAGACTTGATTTGTTCCAACCTTTGAAACAAATCCCTCTGGCTGTGTCATATACACATCCTCCTCAAGTTTCCCATTGAGGAAGGCCGTTTTCACATCCATCTGCCAGATCTCATAGTCGTTATAAGCTGCAATCGCAAGCAAAATTCGAATGGACTTGAGCATAGCTACTGGTGAGAAGGTTTCATCATAGTCAACTCCTTGTCTTTGTTTGAAACCTTTTGCAACCAGTCGGGCCTTATAGGTCTCTACCTTGCTGTCCGCTCCAGTTTTTCTTTTAAAGACCCATTTACACCCAATAGGCTTAATGCCTTCAGGTGGTGAAATCAAAGTCCATACTTTGTTTTCATACATGGAGTCCATTTCGAATTTTATAGCTTCAAGCCATTTCCCTGAGTCTTTATTACTCATAGCCTGTTCGTAATTCAATGGATCATCATCATTCATGATGTGTACCTCATCGTCATCCTCTATTACGAATCTATATCTCTCAGGTATCTTTGGTACTCTTCCAAATTTACGAATAGGGTGTGGTATAGTAGGTTCTTCTACTTTCTCAGGTACCTGACTTTGATCCGTGGTAATTTGTGGGTCTTGAACTTCTTCAAGATATATCTTACTCCCACTGACCCCTTCATGGATAAAATCCTTTTCCAAGAAGGCAGTATGTTTCGCAACAAACACCTTTTGATCAGTTGGATGATAGAAATAATACCCTAAAGTTTCTTTAGGGTATCCCACAAATCTACACTTATTGGATTTAGTCTGTAGCTTATCGTTTTCAAACTTTTTGACATAAGCTGGACAACCCCAAGTCTTAACATGCTTAAGATTTGGTTTCCTCCCCTTCCATATCTCATATGGAGTCTTTGGGGCGGATTTGGTAGGTACCTTGTTAAGTAGGTATGCAGCCGTTTCTAGGGCATATCCCCATAAGGAAATTGAAAGGTCGGTAAAACTCATCATAGATCGAACCATGTCCAACAGTGTTCGATTTCTCCTTTCAGATACTCCATTTAACTGTGGTGTACCTAGAGGAGTCCATTGTGACATTATACCATTTTCTTTGAGATAATTGAGAAACTCACCGCTTAAGTATTCTCCACCTCAATCTGATCGAAGTATCTTTATACTCTTGCCCGTTTGTTTCTCTACTTCACTTCTGAACTCTTTGAACTTTTCAAATGATTCTGACTTGTATTTCATTAAATACACATATCCAAATCTTGAGTGATCATCAGTGAAAGTAATAAAATAAGAATACCCACCCCGTGCACTTGTTGTATAGGTCCACAAACGTCTGTGTGAATCAATGCCAACAACTCTGTAACTCTTTCTCCTTTTCCACTAAAAGGAGATTTAGTCATTTTACCCATGAGACAAGATTCACAAGTTGGATATGATTCATAATCAGATAACTCAAAGAGCCCATCTTTATGCAACTTGGATAATCTTGTTTCATTGATATGACCGAGTCTACAGTGCCACATGTAGGTATAATTAATACCATCTCTTTTCCTTTTCTTAGTTTGTTCAATTTGAAAAATATTTTCTTGTAAGTCAAGTGTATCAAGTCCATTTCGCAAATTTCCAACACCATATAAAATATCGTCTTTCTAAATAGAACAACTATTGTTCTTTATAACAACGTTAAATCCTTCCATATCCAATACAGAAATTGAAATAATATTTTTAATAATATTCGGAACATAATAACAATTATTAAGATAAACGGACTTGCCCGAAGGCATTGCTAAATAATAAGTTCATACAGCTAATGCAGCAACCTTTGCTCCATTCCCCACTCGTAGGATCACCTCATCATTGTTCAGCTTTCTACTTCTGACCAGTCCCTTCACATTATTACATATGTGAGAACCACAGCCGGTATCCAATACCCAAGTAGAATTTTGACTTTCTGAAAAATTAATTTCAATCATGAACAAACCTTGATTGGAAGTCGAAGCTTCTCCAAGCTTCTTCTTTGCCAGAAACTTCTTGCAGTTCCTCTTCCAATGACCCGACTCGTTGCAATGGAAGCACATTCCTTTGCTAGCTGGATCAGATTTCTTTTGTTCCTTTATGTTCACTTTGCCCTTGGTCATCCGAGATCGGAAGAGCTCCTTAGATATCTCATATCTAGCAGTCCTACTCTGTTCACCATACAACTCCTTGAGGTGAAGCAGCATAGCAGGAGCATCCATGTTTACGTGCTGACGCTGAAGCTCGTTATTCATGGATGCGAGCATGATGCATTGAGCCACATATGCATCATCTTGCCACTTATTGAAAGTGGCAATCTCTTCCTCAGAGGCTGTTTCTGAAACAGATTCAGGGACAGTTGAATTTAGGACATAAGAAATCTTTTCAGCAGTGAGAACAATTCTCAGATTTCTTAGCCAGTCCTCATAATTCGGCCTGGTAAGCTTGTTTGCATCAAGTATGCTTCGTAGTGAGATTAGTGATTTAGACATTTTTAAAATTCTGCATGTGAAAGAAAACAACATTTTAGCAAACATTCATTTTATTAACTTTGCATACCAAAATAAATTTAGGTCTTTATTTTAAATTGGTATCTCCCACTATTTTCATCAAACTATATTACCCTCACTTATATAGTTCGGCAACATCTAATTAAAGATTTGCTAGTGAGAATAAGGATCCCATTTCAAATGTATATAACCTTGTGGATAGCACAATAAGCGATATACAAATAAATAGGTAGACAACTCTTGTCAATTACATCACCATATAATTCCTTTTATTTTGCCTCTTAAATCATAATGGTCAAGTGTGTGCACATCCGAACTAAAATGATTTAAGTTAAGTCCAGCCTAGCACTTTCATAACTTCAAAAAAGAAAAATGTTCGTCCTTGTGGATAGCACAACAAGACTAGATCGTTCAATTTTCTTGATAAGCATCAAATGTGATTAATTAACATCTTAAATACGCAATACTCGCCTTGTGGATAGCACAACAAGCTCATATTAAATATTTAATACTCTATTAATTTATCATGCTAGAAGGCGACGTTCGATATTCCAAATATCATTTGAACGCTTCGGACTTAATATTATTTCTTTGAGGGGTTTGTTATTATTTTGTCTCATCTTGTTTAGCGTGCATACACATATATATATAAAATACGCTTTATTTTATTAAACATGCGAAGCATGTTTGCATAAAATATAATATATATAATATTTAGCATGCAATATAGAATACTATATTCTACCCGGATTGATTATGGACTTTTATTCTAGTTTGGTTCACTAGAGCCACCAAGTGAACCAAAAGGTCAAACCTAGGAGTGCAAGAATTTAAATTTAAACGTAACTATTACATTTAAATCCGGGCTCCATACAAACGGATCTTCACGCGCTCCTTGCTCCTTGGTCTCCAATTTCTTCAAGATAATTCTAACTATTTTTATTACATTAAACTATTTAATTTAAATAGAAACCTTGATCAGCAGTCAAGGGGAAGTACATAGGAGGGAGATAGAATTTTACATCATGAAAAAAAAAATTAGAGAAGACGAGGTACACAGACCCCATTTAATAAAACCCATTCATTCAAGCATTCAACTAAAATAAAATCCAATCACATTGGTCAAATAGTCCATAATCAATCCCCATTTATTATCATACATATCACCATATATATCAATAAATAAATATTCATCTTATGAATTAAAATATTCCAAAAATATATGAGTATCATTTAATGGGTAATTTTAAATTGCATGAAATCCAATTTCAAGATTAAAATAAACTCTTTATTTTAATTATAAAATTATTTAGAATATAATATATAAATATATCATATATATATATATATATATATATAATATAAATTCACATTTATTTTTTAAAAAGAAGTCATCTTCTTTTATTAAAAGAGTTCTGCAGGTTTATTAAAAGAGTCCTTTATTGATGGGTCATCTTCTTTTTGGAGTAAGAAAGAGAAAACACATTTTCTTTGCAGAATTCAAGATTAGCACCCAAAAAAAAATTGTGATTCGTCCCAAAAAAAAAAACGTCATTTTTTTTTCTTAAAAAAATAATTTTATACAATAAAATTATGCCCAATAAATTATTTTTAAATACATACCCATATGCATATGAAATCAAAAATAAATTAATAATTGCATAAAGATTTGGCTCTGATACCACTGTTGGGTTTGTACGAAATTGTGACGCAATCAAATTGTAAAAATTAGCGGAAGCATGGTATATCAGAGTTTAAAAATTTCTACAAAACCATTACCCGGATCATCCTTTATGCAAATTATTAATCTAAAACGATAAATAAGAAGTTATGAAATCATACCCTTGTAAAACGAAGCTTCCACAGGTACTAGTTCAACTCCTTGTTCTTCGTGATCTCCTTGAATTTCCGGGTTAGATTCCTTCCTTTGATCAACGTTAGCCACCCAAGTGTTTAGCCTCTAGAGGTGATCCACCAAGGAAGAGAAATTATCAAGAAGGAGGGTGTTTGGCTTAGTGTTCTATCCTCTATAGAAAAGGAGTACTCTCCAACAATTGGAATTGCATCAAGTAATATCTATTATAAGAATCCTCTTATATAGATATTGGTCAACCCTTCTAATCCTATTAGACATGTGATTTCTTTTAATTAATTAAACTCCTTTAATTAATTTAGGCTTCCCACCACATGGGAAATAATTAATTAAATTCATTTAATTAATTTGTCTCCTAATCTTATTAGGAATAAATGAGAGTACTAATATTAAATTAATTACTAAACTCCTTTAGAAATTAAAATAATAATAATTATAATAATATTAATAAGACTCCTCTTATTAATTTATATTTAATATTTCCAAAATATTAAATAATAAATATTAAGCTATTTAATTTATTCTATCACCATAGATTAAATTAATTTCACTTAATGCATTATTACGATTATGCCATTACCTTCTTAAATAATTATTCTTCCTTTTATGGTGTGACCCTTTAGGTTCTCCATATTAAACCGGTTGTGAATAAATCAATTAGAACAATTCTAATCTTATTTAAATAAATAAATTAAACTAATAATCTATTTAAATAAATAATATTTATTCTACAATAGGGATAAGCCTCCCTAGCGATCAACGACTTTCCAGATAATATAGATTTCAACATTAATCATAAAAGAACCTGTGAGTAAATAGTTACCATACAATTCAATCCTTCCACCATACAATGTCCCAATTAAATATAAGACATGAATTTACTGTCAAGTCTTATTTTATTTAATTATATGTATTTCGATTAGAAAATGCACAACTCCAAATAATGTAAATTAGAAACTCATTTCTAATTTCATTTTACCTTGGCCAAGGATTCCTGGGTTGTCATTTAACGAATCACATAGGACATATCTCCTCCTTTACTAGAGGTGGTAGATTCTTTATTGATCATTCATTGTCTCCATATGTAACTCATTATACCCAAGCATACCCTTTTATATACCCTAAAGGGCTTTAAGGAATAAGTCAAAGTATAATTCATTACATACAAGATACTATGATGATCTCAAGTCCAAGGATCACTTGTACTACTATCACATTAGGAATTCCTATTGACAGGCGAGTAAAACTCCATTAGGTATTCCATAGCGAGTCACGTTCAGTGAACTTATTCTCCAATATGCACCTACATACTTGCTTTAGTGTCTCCACACAAATGATTATGAGATCAATCATCCTCATCTAATGAGCAAGCAACATATGTACTAATCTATCCGGATTTACTAATCCCCTTTTTAGTAATCCCATGATTAGGAACTATTTTAGTTTTAGAGCTTTCTAAGAATTTAGATCTCATTGGCATGATCATCATCATGATTCTAAAAGCATTGCTTAAAACTATGGGTTATTTATATATTATAAAAACAGCACCATGTAGATAATTAAATGCCTTTAATAAATGAATATTTTTATTAATAAATAAATAAGATTGCCTCCAAAGTATATGCTTTATCATCATACATGATTGGCTTGTATGCATACTACTTTCAGGAGCCACCTATCAATGAGCCATGATGGCCTGTTTCATGACATGATGCACAAAAAGATAGAGGTTTATGTGGAAGACATCATCATCAAATCCCGGAGGGAGGATGATCACATCGAACATCTCAGGAAGCTGTTCAATAGGTTGCGTAAGTACAACCTCAAGCTAAATCCAGCCAAATGTGCTTTTGGCGTCAAAGCAGGAAAGTTGCTAGGATTCTTGGTAAGTAATCGAGCCATCGAGCTAGATCCTGCCAAGATTAAAGCCATCACTGAGATGCCAATACCTCGAACAGAGAAGGAGATACGTGGGTTTCTAGGGAGAATCAACTTCATAAGTCGATTCATTTCCCAGCTCACAACAACCTGTGAACCCATGTTTAAGCTACTAAGGAAGAATTCCTCTACCAAATGGAACGAGGACTATCAGAAAGCCTTCCTTGCCATCAAGAAACAGCTGGTCGAAGCACCTGTTTTGGTACCTCCAAGGGATAGAGTTCCCTTGTTCATGTACCTGTCCGTCAACGCCAATGCAATGGGCTGCATGCTAGGACAGAAAAATGATAGTAGCAAAGAAAGAGCCATCTACTGCATCAGTAAAAGATTTAGTAGTGGTGAACAGAAGTACACCCTGATAGAGAAAACATACTGTGCGTTAGCGTGGGCCGCAATGAGGTTACAACATTACCTCTATGGGCACACGATCTACCTCATATCCCGCATGGATCCACTCAAATACGTATTCAATAAGCCAATGTTGAATTATCGACTGTCCAAATGGCAGTTGATCCTACAATAATTTGACATTGTCTACGTGACTCAGAAGTCAATCAAAGGTCAAGGCATTGCAGATCAATTAGCTGAAGCACCTTCAGGAGGGTTCGAGCCCCTGGAGACTTATTTCCTAGATGATGGAATCATGACAATTCAACAACTCCAGCAAGAGAATACAGTCCAACCATGGAAAATGTATTTTGACGGAGCAGTAAACATGGAAGGTGCCGGAGCTGGGGCAGTCCTTATCTCTGGTACAGGAGAACAATATCTTGTGGCTACCAAACTTTAATTTGGCAACACCAACAACACAGTCGAGTATGAAGGTTATATAATGGGGTTGAAACTAGCCCAATCCATAGGTATCAAACACCTACTGGCCTTTGGAGACTCTGAATTGGTCATTAGATAAACCACTGGGGCATATCACACCAAAGAACTGCATTTGCTGCCCTATCATCGGCAGGTTGTCAAAATATCCCTGGAATTTGAAGACCTAACCTTCAGCCATATTCCTTGGGGTAGGAATGACTTCGCTGATGCATTGGCAACGTTGGTTTCATTAATCCGCATATCCGATAGGAGTGAGATTCCTTGCCTCAAATTCGCAATTCAGAAAGCCCCGACATACAGGAATTACATTGGAGAAATATCAGATGAAATACCTCCTATCAAGCAGCCTTGGTATCAAGACATCAAGGAATATCTACGAGATGGATTTACACACGCTAGAGCAAGCCAATCGGAGAGAAAGTGGATTCACAAAATGGCTATGAAGTTCTATCTAAGCGGGGATGCACTCTACAAAAGAGATAATGGAATAGGCCTGTTAAGATGCCTTGATAAAGACAAGCCCAAAGACTGATGGATGAAATCCACGGTGGAGTCTGTGGTTGACACATGAGCGGTCATCTGCTGGCCAAGCAGATACTAAGAATAGGACATTACTGGATCTCGCTCAAAGCCGACTGTGATGATCACGTCAGGAGATGCTTTCAATGCCAAGTACATAGAAATTCCATACATGCTCCTTCGAATGAGCTACACAACATGAGTTCACCATGGCCTTTCTTCATGTGGGGAATGGATGTAATTGGCCCAGTTGAACCCAAAGCCAGCAATGGTCATCGATTCATCTTCACTATGATCGATTACTTCACCAAATGGGTTGAAGCAGCCTCTTTTCCCAAAGTCACTAAAGAGGTTATAATTGGTTTTATTAGAAATAATGTCGTATGTCGGTATGGACAACCGGAGGTGATCATATCAGACAACGCCAAGAACCTAAACAATCAGATGATGAGGGAACTATGTAGCAAGTTCCATATCAAGCATCTCAATTCCGTCATCTATCGGCCCAAGATGAACGGTGCTGTCGAAGCGGCCAACAAGAACATCAAAAAGATCATGCAGAAAATGTCCGCCAATCACAAAGAATGGCCTGACCTGCTGCCTCTAACCCTGTTAGCATACAGGACATCAATGCGCACCTCTACCGGGGCTACCCCCTATTCATTGGTCTATGACATGGAAGCAGTCCTCCCCATAGAAGTAAAGATGGAGTCCTTGCGAGTGTTAATCGACGCTCAGATGGACGAAGATCAGTGGTTGCAAGACTGATATCACCAATTGTCCCTGATAGATGAAAAGAGGACTACAACCATTTTCCACGGGCAGTTATATCAACAAAGGATTGCTCGATCCTACAACAAGAAGGTCCGAATACGGCAATTTAAAGAAAACGACGTGGTACTGAAGAAAATCTTGGCCAATCAAGATGAAGCCAAAGGAAAGTTCGCCCCTAATTGGGAAGGCCCTTTCATTGTCAAGGAGGTGTTGACAGGAGGAGCTATTAGATTACAAGAAATGGACGGGAATGAATTTCCCTAACTCACCAATTCAGACGCTGTGAAAAGGTACTATGTTTGAAGCACATGCATGCCCGCATCCGGGTCATACGAATCAAATTAGGTTCGATTTTCACTAGAGAGCCGGAACTATGAATGACCTGATCTCCCTACACCCAGGAGTACGTAGACAACCATTTATGCTGCGGTCAAACCAAATAAAAACTCAAAAACTCGTCAAACCAAAATCAAAACCCAAGAGAAATACTTTTCAAACCTCTCTCATATAAAGCCAGAACTACGAATGACCTGATCTCCCTCAACCCGGGAGTATGTAGGCAGCCATTTACAATGCAGTTTGACCTTTAAGAAAAAACTAATAAAGAAAAACCAGTCCCAAGACACCGAAATCTCATAAAACCTAAATTCTATCAAGCTCCCTAGTCAACAGGCCCATCTGAGATACTCCCTGGCATCTCAACTGTCAGTCCCTCATGGAGAAGTTCAGGATACATCAACGACAGCGAGTCATGAAAGAAGTGGTAATCACTCAGCAATGACAAAATATCTCCAAACAGAGAAGTGAATCAAAAATATTTCTCTGATATATAAAACTGTTTGATATATACATAGTGTCCTATACATGACAAAAGATGGCTGATCTAGTATGTGCAGGAAAAATAAAGCTAATCTATGGACCCAAGGATATGCGGGCCAGCAATGCCACCATGGCATCTTTCTCTGAAGATGGAGGAGCAGCTGTAAATGCGATACCCTCAGCCTCCATACGGCTCAAAACCTCCACAGTCATCTGCAGTGTGGCACTTTGGTCATCAATATATGCACTCATCTAGGTAACTAGGCCGTGAGTATAAGATTGAAGAGCAATATTGTTATCAATGTGGAAATCACGGGTAGCTATAGCCTCATCCCTCTCCGTAAAAGCTGTGTCCCGAGCAATCAAAGTCTCCTCGATCTCAACAAAAGTTGCATCTTTGGCTGAGCGAATCTCATCCCTCTTTACAAAAGCTGCATCTCTGGCAGATCAGAGCTCTTCTCGCTCAATCAATCCTGCATCCTGAGCAGCTCGAGATGCATCCCTCTCAGCCAAAGCTATATCTCTGTCAGACAAAGCAATCAACATCTGCGCTCTAGCCTGATCCCGCTCAAATATCATCCTGGATAGTGAGTCCGCCAAAGCCAGATCTGTCCTTGTAGGAATAATCGGTGGATCACTGACTAGTTTCGCTGTCAAACCCATAAACAACTCATCCTCAATGGGAGAATCAGGATCATCTATAGGCTCCTCCTCATCAGAGTCCACAATCGGAGATAAATGGGCATCTGCTGCTGCTGCTACCATATCTGCCTCCAGCCATGCAGAATACTTTGAAGAACGGTCCGGATGGCTACTAGAGAAATCAACCCTCTCTCTATGAGTCCAAAACTCATATACTCTGATAAAATTGGCAGATGACATAGAAGAAGCCGAAATCCTCTGATCATCAGCCCCCTCAAATTGGTGTAGGCTCTGGAACTGATCAAACTGGCTCATAACAGCCAGGGGATGATAAGTAATCACCCCCTTAATCTAGATAGGGGCAGATAGTCCATTCCAGATGCATGAGTAATGAAGCTATATGGGGAGGCTAGCCTTGAGCATGGCAAGATTGAGAATGGATGCTCAATATCCGACAAAAATACCGACCATATCTCTGCATTGGTACACTTCGCCGGCTGAAAGGTGTAGGAAATAGCTATATCATGGGAAAAATAATACCTATGATGCCTAAAAGATCCAATCAGTCGTATATGGGACATAAGCTATATATACAGTAAGACCGAATTGCCTCTGAAGAACCCCTCCGGTGGGTAATACAGTGAGTGGCTGACCGCAACGTCTCAGCCAATATCATCGGGATGATGGTGCTACCATGTCTAAGGGCCCTAACCACGACTACTAATCCCACATCCAGATGATCCAAGATTAACGACATATAGATGTATGCCACGATGCACATCAGCAGAATATCTACCCTGGCCAGATGCCACGCCTCTGCTGAAATAACAAAATTCCTGGCATGTCGATCGTAGCTATCCAGCTCACCAAAACGATTGATCAAGAAGTCAATCGAGATTACATGCCCAGAAATGATCTCGTCCGTGACTACCCTCTGGCGAAAACCAGACATCCGCAGGAACGGTCTCCTCATATCGCTAATAGCAGTCCGAGCGCACTGCAAGTCCAGAGCCAAACCGATAAGCCGCTCGTACTCCTTTAGAGTCGACGTCAGCTCATGTCGCCCGATGCAAAAAACTTACCTCTCGGGTATTCAGCAGGATAAAATGCCATCAATGAATCCATATGGCACCCAGAAATCTACAAGGGCCAACGAATGCCCCAACATCTGATATACTGTCCCTCTGGCTGAGAAGGGCAGGCTCTCGTACATGACCTCAATGATAAAGCCACCTCAGACGGTGGTAAATGCTCGATACGGCTAACCGCAGATGACATTATCTGTATCACCATATCATAAGGCCATCCAGGGTCAAATCTAAACTCATCTGTCTAAATGCATACATATGACATAATACATGTATGATGACAAATATAAATATGATGCGATAGATAAGAAATATCATGAGTATATACAACAAGCTATCTATTGCGGGCATCATCCCTGTCTGATAATACAAAGCGAAATGAAAAGTACAGGGAAATGGGGCACCACCACCTAACTACTAACAGTGGTCTATCAAAATGATGGCATAGTAGCCCAAATTGCCAAAACAGTGGCTGACCAAAAAGATGTAGCTGCCATAGCTATCAAAAGAGGTCCAGATAATCTGCGCCCAGGTTATCAACCTGCTCTATCTCTGCTGTGGACACAAAATTGTGATCATCAGGCATGTCTGGGCGATATAAGGGAGGATCAGCCCCTGCAAAATTGCTAGAAAATGGACCTGAAGAGGGGCTCGCTCCTGAGCTGGACGGGTCAAAAGAAGATGCCTCTGACGGATCTCTGCCAAGATGCCTGATAAATAGGTGAGCTCTCTCTAGCTACTGGGTCAATCCTGTGATCTGGTCCAAATGAGCCGGCTCGCTGAGGTAAGCTATCCAGTTTGTCATCATCACAGACCTTGGCACCATATTTACCATGAACTGGGTAGCTCGAGTCTGAGCTCCAATAGTGCGAGGACTCCACCAGCTGTTGAATGCCTCCTGATTATAAGGGTCCTCTGATAGGGTAAAGCCATCTATGACCTCCATATGGATATCTATCAGTGGCAAGAGCAATGGCCAACGATGCCAAGAATGAGGAACAATGGGAATGCGGATCTACCCCATAATACTCCTGATAGCACGCTCTCCCAAATAGAGCTCCCAGCCTCCCTCTGTCAAAATCGGGACTCTGCGGGTTGACAATGCAAACTCTCGACCAGTAGGGAGGCCTCCCTCAAATCCAACCGTTAAAAACTCGGAGGTATATGGCATCCACGAGATCGATCCAGCCGTCAAAAGCTCCAACTGTAGGCGAGCATGGGTAAATCCCTTAGCAATAGGGACCTCCGTCAGAATGGAGTGATACCAACACCATCCTCGAGGATAGGTCTCCAGACATAAAGTAGTGGCGGGCCGTAGGCAAGGAAGCCTCTCAAATGCCCAGAATTGGCCATATAAATATCAAAAGTCCTCAGTGACCTAGACTGACAAATATAAATGCTGAAATCAAAAAGATACAAGAAAGATGTACTCACCAGTAGAAACGGGTAGAACCCTAACCAAGCCTCTATCAAACCCTCTGAAAACATGCGCATGCCTCGGAGAAAATAGACAAAGGTGTAGGAACCCCAATCAAAGTCACTGAGGTGCTCTACATATCGGGTAGCGCTAACCATGACGAAGGACACAGTCAATGAGTTGTCTGCCACGAAACAACCCCTGATGATCACCAGGAATAATCTCCTCAAGATGCAATCCCAAACCCTCTGATCATCTGGCAAAGGCTCAAGTAAAGCCCCACTCTGGGCATCTATACTCAAGGGACCTGATCAGACCGTCCGACCCTTAATCGCCATCGCAGGAACTCCCAGCAGGGACTGAACGGTAGTAGGCATGATGTCAGCCACGACGGGCACTGACTCACCGTCAAACTCAATGCCGGTGATGAACCTCCAGTCCATAGGGGTCATCATCACCTCACAGTTCAACAAATGAAGGGACTGAGTCTGGTGGAACCAACGCTCAGACAAAGCCCTCATATACCCCCAGGGGCAACGGCGGGGAAGAATGGAAAAGAAGACCTGAAACCCCCAGCCATCAACGACATCCCTGTACTCCTGGTGCAGAGTATGATACAGGAAATGCATATTAAACCAATTCCCTCGAGGCTGCGTAAAGCTGGGAACCTACATCAAAAATTAATGCATGTCAAAACCTGTGCCCCAAGAATGGCAAAAGAAATAAAAGAATCTAAGAAGAGAAAAACTTTAAGTCACCTCATTGGCGTGGAGAAACCTCGATGGATGGCGACTCAAGTCGCCCAACAACTCCTGGGTCGGCACAACAATGCCTGGAACCTCCGTACGTGGAGTCTGAGTAGGGAAAGAAGCAACAAAATAAGCCTGCTCGTCATCAATATCGATCGGCTGCTTGTCCTGTGCTGGATAAATCACCAATTTCGCCAATCTGCGAGGCGGTCGAGCCAGACGTGGCTGAGGAACATCAGAAGCCCTCCTACGTCTGACATCTGAAATGACTCTGCTAGCATTGTCGGGTCTATCTTTGTCCATCACTTGGACCAAGTCTCCAAATCACCTCAGAAAGGGTGTGGTAAGCCTAAAACCTGTGGCTTATTACTTTTTAAATCAGTACTCAATGCATCGCTAAGTCTTACAACATGCATGGGTAAGTCAAAAATACCCAGTAAAGTCAAAACTGTATGTTTTTCAAAAGATAAATCTTAAAAACATGCATGGGTCAAAAATCCCCAGCAGAGTCAAAATTGCATGCTTATTAAATACTCGGGTTTTGAATTTTTTTTTGCTAGAGTCTCCTTTGTAAAATGGACTGTCCGCATGTACATAGGCATGTCTAGGTGGCCATTCAGTAGCACACCTTCCCAAAAAGCAGGAACAGTTCATATTTATGAAATAAAATCAAAAGTGAACTTTACATGGTAGCTAAATTACCATAAGCATTTTAGTTGAAAATCCAGGCTCATTAGGCCTCAAAAAGGATGAGTAAGCTAATCAAAAAGAGCAAAATATGACTGTCTCAGAATCTGAATTTTCTTACATCCAAACATGCATTACAGTAAGATATGCATAGATATGTAGTCAATTTTTTTTAGCAAGTCATATAAGTATACATTTTTTGTAATTTGCATCTAAAAGCCCCCTACGTGGTTCACATGCTTTTAACGATCAAAACTTACGAAAAAAGGATGTAAAACGTTACCTGCGATGCGCTAAACGCGTAGAAACTGACGAAATCAAAAAACAGTTGCCCAAGCTCCGTAGATTTGAAAAAGAAGATCGGATTCCGTTTGAAACTCGAAATGAAAACTTAAAATTATAAACTCCCCGCTGCCCAATATAAAACCACAGGTGGAAGCGGGCCCACCTACGGCAGCAACACCTCCACCTGCGGCTCCCTAGGGTGGGTCCCACTCCCCCGAGCTCAGTTCGATTCGAGTTGAAATGGAGTTTCTATGTGCTGCCAAGTCAAATCTGAAGAAAAATCGCAACGTGATTGAGCGGTTTGTCCTGAAATCCTGCATTTAAGCAGCGTAATCCTGACAGAAAGGGGGACACTTTGAAAACCCTTGGTATTCATCCCGAAATCATATCCGGGGTCAATTATGCAAACTGCTAAAAAATTGCGCGAAAAACGCGCAAAACTATCGAAAACTGGCATTTTCGAAGTATCGGGTACAGACCGAGTTCAATTCAGCCGTTGGCTTCAAACCAACGAAGTATCGGGTATAGACCGAGTTCAATTCAGCCGTTGGCTTCAACCCAATGAAGTATCGGGTATAGAACGAGTTCAATTTAGCCGTTGGCTTCAACCCAAGGAAGTATCGAGTACAGACTAAGTTCAATTCAGCTGCTGGCTTCAACCCAACGAAGCGTTGGGTACAGATCGAGTTCAATTCAGCCGTTGGCTTCAATCCATCGAAGTTTTAGGTACAGACCGAGTTCAATTCAGCCATTGGCACAACCCTGGCGAAGCGTTGGGTACAGACCAAGACAGTTTAGCCGGTTGCACAACCCGAGCGAAACGTCGGGTACTGACCGATGACAGTTCAGCCGTTGGCACAACCCCATCAAAGCGTCGGGTACTGACCAATGACAGTTCAGCCGTTGGCACAACCCCAGCGAAGCGTCGGGTACTGACCAATGACAGTTCAGTCGTTGGCACAACCCTAGCAAAGCATCGGGTACAGACCGAGTTCAGTTCAGTCGTTGGCACAATCCCAGCGAACCGTCGGGTACAGACCGAGATAGTTCAGCTGTTGGTACAACCCCAATAAAGTGTCGGGTACATACCGGTGATAGTTCAGCCGTTGGCTCAACCCCAGCGAAGCGTCGGCTACAGACCGAGACAGTTCAGCCATTGGTACAACCCTAGCAAAACGTCGGGTACAGACCGATGACAGTTTAGCCGTTGGCTTAACCCCAGCGACATCTCAGCTATTAGTACAACCCCGCGAAGTGTCGGAAGGGATCCGGTGGCGGAAGCAATATAGTAATCCATCAACAATGATGGAATCTGTTATACACATCCTCAGAAGGAGCACCAAGAAGGATTGGTGATTCTGTGACGCCCCCAAATCCACGTTCCTTCGAAACCTCGGATTCGGTGCAGTCACGATACTATTATCGCCAAATTATTATATCTTTTATTTATTACTAAAAGAATACAACTTGCTTTATTACAATTTAGAATATAAATTCTATTCATATCCAAGATCTCGTCTTTACATCATATTCGATGTTACTAAAATGCGGAATAATTTAAACTTTTCAATATCCTTTGAATAAATTCTTTTATTGATTCCATCACTTTGATACCGATTACAAATCTTGAATCAACTATATAATATGATTCCTTCTTATCTGAGTTATCGTATAAACATTTACAACTCAACTCGATATCCTCTATGTATTAATTAATACATTCTTACAATACAACAAGTATTAAACAGTGTAAGCAACTATCGAGTACATCATCTAGAATCTAAATATGGTCCAGACAATAATCTAAGTAATATTCTTCAATGCGATACTATCTATCTTTATCAATCAAGAAGCACGAAATCTTTACCGTGAATCCTTAACCTGCAAAAGTGGTTATTTGCAAGAGTGAGCTCGACAGCTCAGCAATTCTAACAGTCCTCATGCATCACATAGCATATAACATCATACTCAGTTCATGCATTTATAAACAGTTTATATTTACTACGCATGTTACTTTTCACATAACAAGTATATCATCAAAGATCAACTTTCAATCTCATTTATATCTCATATACAGTTCATATATAAGTTCACATTATCACAGCATAATATAATTCAACTAACAGTTATTGAATTCATATATCAAATAGGAACTGAAAGACTTGCCTGATTCGTAGTTTAACAACTACGACTTAACTGCTTATAGATATCTGCACTTCGTGTAATCCTACACAGTTATATTAATCATAGAGATCACACTTATCAGTTATACACTTCCATACATTCTCAATATAATAATTAGTATTACATTGTTGTCTAACTTGGTTCTTAGAACCTTCGTTTCACTTTCTTAACATACTCCTATAATAGCTAGTATAGGTATACTTTTAATATCAACATTCATACACCTTTACTCGACTCGCTATGTGTTCGACACGTATTTAAAGCTCATAGATACATGATCTATATTGCTTTCATGTTTCTCAAACCTTATCGAAACCATTACCTTCAAACTTTTCTAAGTTTCACCTTTCAAAATCCTTGTCATATTTTAAACTAGGCATGCAAGGTCATTATGTTTATCATATAGTCATAAACCAGTAGGGGTCAGACCATGATTTGCAGTTTAAGTAATAATACAAGTCTACTACAAAATCAAGAACAAACAGACTGCACAAATCCTGAAAACAGGCTGGCGCAGCTGCGCAGGTATTGGCCTTAAGAGTGGCGCAGCTACGCCACTCACTGATCAAACCAGGAATGAAATTTCATTCTGCTGGACCACCCGAGTTCAATCAATATCATTCAAGTTACTGATATTAATCAATACGCATGCTCTATGGTTATAATTTCAAGTTCGAACCTAGCATGCTCATCCTAATCCAATTAAGGCCATATGCCGATAAACTTTAAATAAATCAAGCCCACGTTACTAATGGTCCATTACTAAAGTCATATCAACACACCACGAGGCTAAACAATACTAAGTATACATGCTCGTGCGTTCATCACACATGTATATGTTAATCACATAGTTTATGCTTTAGAATTTTATTTTCTATGAATATGCGTGCATAGGTGAAATCCATGTTTCATCGCATGAGGCTTATGTCAACATGTCTATAGGCACAATGAAATCCTAATATACATGCTTGCATGTTCATAACGTAAGTTCACTTAGTACTTTATGATATTAGTTTTCACATTCAAATCTTTCTTTGAAAAGTACACTAATCTTAGTACATGCAAGGCATCTCAACATATAACTCATGTGCACTCGAAACACATATCTAAACCACATAAATGTTCTCACATGGTCAGAATCTAAAAGACGTAAGTCTTGGTCAAGTTTATTTCAAAAAGTCTTTAAGTTTTTCTTGAAAACCTCTTGAATCCTTCACTCATGTAAGCTAGTGTACGATTAACACTTAAATTATGTATTTCATGTCAATATAAACCATACTATCATGTTTAAAATATCAGATTATATACATATTACATATGTGTCCAAGTTCACAATCGAAACTATAAGTTTCATTTCAAAACTATAAGTTTTTCTTCAATCGTGTGTACTAATATCGTTACACATGCTCATTTCATATCAAGGTAATCATATATGTATGTTATCTATGTCCACATGCTTGTTCTAATTATATAACTTATGCTAGCATATAACAGAACCTGCAACAGAAAACAAAATTCCAGAATCTGGAACCGGCGCAGCTGCGCAGAGCCCCAGTTCAAAACTGGCGCAGCTGCGCAGGGCCTTGCCCAACTCAAGTCTGGTACCGGCGCAGCTGCGCCGCTGGCCAGTACAAAACTGGCGCAGCTACGTAGGTGGTCGGCCAGGGGCAGAGCAGCGTCTGCTTCGGCAGTACCTCAAGCCAAACTCAGAATTTTCCACAGCAATTCGATTATGAGCAACTATATAATAATTCTAACATACAAGTAAGCTAACATAGCAACTAATAACACTTCCCAATTAACTTAATTAATCAATCATGATCAATTCAAGAATTGGAACTTGACAGTAAACTTAAATGAAAAAACAAGGATGGTAATATACCTCTGCAATTTGGCTTATACGAAATTGCTGTCAAGCGCCAATCTCACAATGCTTCTATCTCACTAGAGCACTCTCACTTTCTATATGCTCTCAATTCACACTTAGCAAAATTTCCAGCAAATCAATTTAGAAGGAGATGGCTTATATTTATAGAGAAATCATTTACACAGGCAATACTCTTATCCCCCAAATTAAACCAAAGGAAGAAACAAGAATTTGATGGTTCATGGATAGTGGTTGAGAGTGGGTGAAATCCATCATGAACTCCTCACCCCTTGCAATCATTAGCTAGTTTTGTTGCTGAGTTTGAGAGAAATAGGCATAGCTCCTAGCCATTCACGTGAAGGAGAAGTGAGATGGGCACATAATGTGGGATAATAAATAACTCAGCAACTGGCTATACAATACACTAAGGTTATATATATAGCCTATCATGCTTACTAAGACTATATCATAATTCATTTCATAAACACTTAGGATATAATGAATTAGAGGGTACACAATATCACTCATAATGAGCAAATAATAATATAATGTATCAAGTAGTGTACATACATATAATCCATGTACATCTTATTAATGCCGAATATAATTCTATCGGGTACCATCACAGTGTATTGTCTCCGCTATTAGTAAATTCAATAATTGTTTACAATATATCTATGATATATTATTTTATTGTATACTTAATATACACATTGTCACACCCACATTTCATGTACCTCTTACAACTTAATAAACTTTACTATATAGTTTATATTCATATATAGCATAGTCGCATTGTACTTTATACTTCGCATAACATATAGTTAACTATCATACGTTATACTTTAATATCGCATGGTTGCACATAGAAATTAATAAATTACTTATCTTATCAATTAATTAATAATAATATTAATTAATCCATTTCTCATTAATCCATGGAATTATAATTCCCACGCTAATTAATTAACACTTTATATGATTTATTATCACGTTAAATAAATATAAATCTTTTTATATTTATAAATCATTTACTCATTAATCATCATACTATCAAATAATTACTTGATAATAGTATATTGTTCATAACAATAATTAATATTAGAAGACAATTTATCTTATCACAAATCCGATTATACTTATAATCGATTTCCTTATTATTATACTATCACTAGCCATAATAATATAACATACTATCATAATAACAATTAACAATTAATTTAGATTAATTGTTTAATTAATAATTCCTCCATCATTAAATTAGTCAATTCATTACTGAATCTATATTGTGCCACACAAGGCATCTCTCACAAGCTCAAACTTAAGCTTATCATTATTCTCATCACTTACTCATTTCTCACCACATTACTACTTATAACCTGTTCAATTAAATTAGAACTATTAAATCCAAGGTCCACATATAAATATTTTACAAATCGAATATTCAAATATTATATATAACCTTTACGGAAATATAATAACTCAAGCTATTAAAATGCTAAACTACTTCAATTAATTATACTTATAATAAGTATAACCTTTACGCTTATAATAATTAATATATACTCTATTAATTATTCCAATAATAATATTCACGATCAAATAATAACTTAAGTTATTTAATATATTAAAATAACTTAGTTTCCTTTCATTAATTAAACTCCCTTGAAAATACATTTAAAATTATGTATTTAGCCATATCATAAAATATTATGTTTTCTCCAAATAAGCACATTCGTTAGTAGAAAATAATTTACTTATTGTCTCATGATATTATTTTTAATATAATACCAAATAACTATATGTACGACACATGTACATATATTATATATAGAAAATAGATAATAAGTTTATTTTCTATTATAATAAATTGTTTCCATCAATTTAATTACATATAGCAAATACGTTTTAATATACTTACCATATTAATTAATCATACCTATTACCTCATACAAAAAAATATATAAGGTAATATTATTATTCAAAAATAACATTTCCTCCTTTTATTAAAATAATTCAACATTAGAAACTATTTTAATATCCTTTATTAGAAAAATCATATCTCTTTCTTTTATATAAATTGTTCCCAAAACAATTTCTTCAAATATTCATTTAAAGATATAATGATTTCCATCCCCCTTTAATAACGTATATATATATATATATATATATATATATATATATATATATTTAACGTTATTCGTACATTAGACTTTCTCACATATTACCACTCTAAGTAATATATATAAAAAGTATCAACTATAATTACATATTCAACACACATATTAATTCACTCCTTTACTTAAGTAAATTAAACATTGTACTATATCACCTTAGTTAATTAAGATTCAATACTGACATTATATTATTCCATAATATAACTCACAACTTATATTAACTAATATTTATTCTTATTAGTTAATTCCTTAACTAACTCATGCTTCACTATCCAAACCTATTCACGGATAGCTTAAGTGCTATTAATAACCTATATTATAAACATACTAGTTATTAATACACATACTCAAGAATATGGTGATTATACATTAAGGATATTTAATGTCACCAACTTACTATGAAATAATTCTATAAATTATTTAATATCGATAGGAATTTATCCACTTCCTTTATCTCAACTGGATCGTCTCTACGATAAGTAACAAATATATATTAATAATATATTTATAAATCACAAAAACACATTTTACATAGTCCATATTATCCTATGTAATATAATACCACATACCTCATATCACATATATACATTCTTGTTCGAACCCATCTCACGGTTTAAGAATTTTATTTATTAAATCCTTATTTAATAATATCTGAAAATTCGGGTTCTTACAGATTCAACCCCCCTGTGGCCAACCACTGGTGTAAATTATCGTCAAGATAGGCATCAGGAGTGTATTTGCCAAATTCGATGGCAATAATGCCATTCCTAGGCTCTCATGAATGACGTCATCCCCAGCAGAAAATAACGAGAAACCATTCGTGATAGCCTATTAACATCTCCCCCAGCAAAAACTAACATAATTAGTCAATGATGACCCCACCTCCTCGAAGGTATCTGACCTTCATAACATACCATATCATGCATTACATTCCCTTTGCCTGTGCATTTCAAGTGTCAACTAATCTTTATCTTGTTTCACTGCATTGCATGAACATGATAAAGAGGGGAATCTGTAGACACTCGAAATTTTCTTTCCCTGTTACTAACACTGTAGGAGGGCAAAACTGTCCATCAAATTAACCATGATCTCAAATCAGGCCATTAATTCAACCCCGATCTCAAATCGGGCCATTAATTCAACCCCGATCTCAAATCGGGTTGTCAGATCAACCCCGATCTCAAGATCGGGCCATCCGTTTAACCCCGATCTCAAATCGGGCCGTCAGATTAACCCCGATCTCAATATCGGGCCATCAAATCAACTCCGATCTCAAATTGGGCCATCAATTCAACCCCGATCTCAAATCGGGCCATCAAATCAACCCCGATCTCAAATCAGGACGTCAATGCAACCCCGATCTCAAGATTGGGCCATCAATTCAACCTCAATCTCAAATTGGGTCATCAATGCAACCCTGATCTCAAGATTAGGCCATCAATTCAACCCCGATCTCAAATTAGGCCATTAATTCAACCTCGATCTCAAATCGGGCCGTCAAATCAACCCCGATCTCAAATTGGGCCATCAATTCAACCCCGTTCTCAAATCGGGCCATCAGATCAACCCCGATCTCAAGATCGGGCCATCAATTCAATCCCGATCTCAAATCAGGCCGCCATATCAACCCCGATCTCAATATCGGGCCATTAAATCAACCCCGATCTCAAATCGGGCCGTCAAATCAACCCCGATCTCAATATCGGGCAGTTAAATCAACCCCAATCTCAAATCGGGCAGTCAGATCAACCTTGATCTCAATATCGGGCCGTTAAATCAACCCCGATCTCAAATCGGGCAGTCAGATCAACCCCGATCTCAAGATCGGGCCATCAATTCAACCCCGATCTCAAATCGGGCCGTTAAATCAACTCCGATCTTAATATCGGGTCTTCAAATCAACCCCGGTCTCAATACTAGGATGTCAACTCAACCCTGGTCACCAATACCGGGACAACCCCAGCCTCGATCACCAGTCTCGGGATGTCAACTCAGCCCCGGTATTAACCCAGTAAGTGTAGGTCAGCCCCAGTCTCATCCCAGGAAGTCAAGCCAACTTTGGGAATAAACCTGAAACCTCACAACATCTCCAGAGAAAAATCTTGAATGACCAAGTCAGCCTCAGAGTTAACACTGAGGATAAACAGACTCGAATGGGTTCCAAGTCTTGGAAACAACCCTAGGAAGTCAACCGAAGGCCATGCAGACACTAAGGGCAACCCAAGAGGGGAAAAATGGTCATTTTACCAACTCTAAATCAATTTGGTCAAACTCAAGCTGAATTGATGCCACCAAGGTCAGAACGAACCATAACGATGATCTCGAGTGCAAACAGCGTAAGACAGCTCAACGGATAAACTGTGGGGAATCAAAGACCTGGTTATGAACCCATCTTCTTGGACCCAAAAAATGTTTTATCCCATGTTATTGTGACACTCTCGGCGAGGGCTTTCCGGAAAGGTATCACACGCCTCAAACGGACACTCCGATCAAAAGTTAGAAAGTTTCGACTTCGACCTCCAGTTGCTCGGAGTGCACGTACTTCGAGACGACTCAACCAGACACGTGGGCCACACCAGGGGAGCCGCACCTCTACTTGCGGCAGTAGCAGGTAGATTAGAGGCTCCCTGACCTATATATATGAGGGCTCCCCCCTCATTTCAAAAAAAGAGAAACACTCGAACATCTGCCTGTTTGGTTTTCTGTCAAATTTCTTGTCTTCCAAACCCAAATATTTTCACTCTAACACATAGATATACCAACATACTACCACATATCAAAAAATAACCGGTAGATTCGGACATTAAAGGCCTACGATTTGGCAAAAAGCCCGTGTAACAGTCCATTGTGAGTATTTTTACGATCAGCAAGTCAATACTATTACTTTGCACTTTTATACACTTGCACGTTAAGTTTCGTTTTCTAAATATGCCCGAAACTCAATTCCGTGGCCATTTTCGTCAACGTTTGGTACATTTTTGTACATAAACGTATTTTCTGGCATTTTTAGAACTCGGATTGACTATCCGTCGCTTTCAGCAGTTTTTAAATACTTGCATCTTCGTACTGAGAAACTTTGCTGGACTGGGTTATCTTACCAGTCCGGGTTTGACTTTTTTGTATATATTTAACTGTATATATACTAACTTTTCAATTCTGTCAAGCCCGGATGTTAAATTCGAGGTAGTTTACTGCTTTTATATATAAATATGCATATATAAGCAGCCTTCACCACCACTGGGTTCTCTTCCCAGTCTTGGTTGACTACGTTTCTGTCTCTATATATATATTTATATATTTCAGTCTTGCCTGGATCATTTTGTGGCCTTTATACTATTTTTTGCACCCTTCACCATTACTAGGTTATCTTCCCAGTCCCTGGTTGACTACTTTTCTGTACATTTACATTTTAGTTCGGCCTGAATTATTCTGTGGCATTTTTACTGCTTTTATATATAAATATGCATATATAAGCAGCCTTCACCACCACTGGGTTCTCATCCCAGTCTTGGTTGACTACTTTTCTGTCAATATATATATATATATATATATATATATATATTTTAATTTCAGTCCGGGCACCGGTGTGAAAACCCATCGCCCTTTATAGCTTGCGTATATATAATTATATATATATTGCTTTACTCGCTTTATTAAACTGTTGCTTTAAATACTCATTTTATATGAATCGACACTGACATATCTGCGGGCGAACTAGATTTATTTAATCTCGCCAACTCTAGCTTTCAAACGGTTCAAAATCGGTACAGACGGAACCGGGAAGCTAGAATGGCTGAGATTTATTTAAATCTGACATTTTTCTAGTGTAAGTTATAAAAGCAACCTTGCGGCCCTTATATCGCTATCTAATGGGAACGAGATGCTTTGGCCAGGTGCGAACTAGGATTTACTGAATGAATCCTCGGTTCTGGCGACATTTGGGATATATTTCTTTTTTTGTACAAATTTGAACTATGCAGGTTTATTGGCTACTCATATGTGAGCCTAGGAATCGTGGGATTCATGATCAAACTGATCGGAATCTGATTCTCACGATAGACAAACTCCAGTTTACGAATGTACCTTGCCAGTTTTTTCTATAAAATGTACATACAAAAGTCTTTAAAACGGTTTTTCGGATTTAAGGTCTCAACATAGTGAAAATATGGTCTGCCGTGTCAGCGTCCCTCCGATAGTTTTTATGCCCATGAGGAGACCAACACTTGTATATACTTTGTGGTCGAGGATGCTTCGCAGCCTGACAAATCACCATTCAAATGCAAGCCTTAAGACTATAAAGATAAAAAATGAAAGTATCAACATGCTTCAATTCCTATGTTAGCGTAAAGGTTTGATAACCAGCTTTCAAAACATCATTTTTAATTCAATCAAAAGAAAAAGCTTTTGCAAATCAAATTAAACACTTTTGCAAATCAAATCAAAGATTTTTTGCAAATAAAATCAAACCCTTCGTATATAGGTTCAACGAAGCAAAGCACTACTTTCAATCAATCAATTAAACATAGGCCCAATTTTCAAACATCATTCACACACGCATTTCAGTTTTAAGGGAAATATTGAAAAGATGCGGTACCGTGTTTACACGGGAGTCGTGGGGTGCCTAACACCTTCCCCACACTTAACCAAGCCTCCGAGCTCAAAACTTTATTTTCAAAGATCAAGTTTCGACTGTGTCCAGTAATTGAGCCTCTTTTAAACAAAACTCGGTTGAGTTGGTACAACCATTTCAAATCTACCAACTGGCGACTCTGTAAAACTTTCAATTGTCGACATGATACATGTTGGCCTTTTCCTAAAAAACCCTTCAAAACCTCTTTTGAAATAAAAAGAGTATGGGTAGAGATAACTTAGGAAGAGAGAAAGATTCGGGTTGTGACCTGACCCGCGGATTTTTTCCCGTCGTCGACAATGCCCAAAGATGGAGACGGATGGCTGCACAAGTCACCCCACCTATGACGGAGAATAAGATAGTCATGACTTTCATAGATATCCAGGAAGCTCCATATTATGAGAGGGTCCTAGCAGGTATAGGAAAACCATTCTCGGAGATGATTAAACATGGAGAAATGGCTGAAATGGGTCTAATGTCTGGGAAGATCAAAGACCTCACCGCTTTGGAGGCAGTGACCGAGCATATTCAAGCTGGAAGCTATGGGAGTAATCCTCGGAGAGTCCACAAAAAGAAGGAGGAGGATGTGTCCTTGATACTTCAAGGATAGAATCAGAGAGGCAATCCAAACTTGGCCATTCAAAGGAGAAATTATTCCCCTTTCCAAGCTCCTGCACAAACATCGAATCCTCCCTTTTAAAAAATCGGAGATGTTAAATGTTGAAGAACGTTCACACCCTTAGGGGACTTACTGGAAAATGTACTGAAACTTCTGACAGCACAAAAGAAGATTGTCCAGCTCCTTTCGCTGGCCAATTCAAGCGGACGAAATTTTGACCCGAGTAAGAAGTGTGCTTACCATTCTGGAGCACCGGGCCACGACACTCAAGATTGTTGGTCTCTCAAACATAAAATCCAAGATCTGATAGATAATGGGGAAATTATGGTGACAACACAGGAACAACCACATGTTAAAGATAATCCTCTGCCTCTACACAAGGAGGAGAGCGTTAACATGATCAACATGGGAAAAGGAAAAGGATCCAAATACCTCCAGTATGTCAGAGAGTCATCCCAAACCAATAAAGATAGGCCGAATAATTGAGAATATTCAGAAAGGCAGTTCCTGATAGAACATGAAATCAAATCTATTAAGGAACAAGTTGGATAATTGGCAGAGCTGGTAGTTTATTAACATCAGATAACGAGGCAGTTGATAAATCAGACCAACCAACAGGAAGCAAATCTTCCTACTCCTGAAATTAGTCTCATTGCCATGAGGGATCATTATCGATTTCATGAGCATGAACCTTAAGCCGACAAGGTTGCTAAGGAGGAGAAGTTCCAAGCTAATAGGGAGTTCGCCTTCAAAAGGAATTTCACTAATTTGAATCAGCCCATGAAAGAAATTCTCTAAATGATGATCAATGAGGGGAAAGTCACCGAATTGTTACCCTCAGTGGACCCTCGATACAGGAAGTTCAAGCCTAATAGGATCTGTCAATATCATTCCAACACGCTTGGTCATGACACAGAGGATTGTTGGGGACTTCGTCACCGAATTCAGAACCTAATTGAAAGCGGTGAGCTGATGAAGGCAAACCAAGATTATGGTTATCATGGTGAAGAAGCAATCTTTCTGCCCAGAGCATGGAATCTGAAAGAAATAGTGATCGTTATTTCCTATGAAAAGGATCTAGCCATCACGCCCCTGATACTTCAGGGTAAAGGGGCCCAAGAAGGAAAGAATCATGTGAAAGTGGCTGCACCCGAGCCTCTAATATTGCCATTCAGACATAATATTCTATAGTCAGCCTGAAGAGAGTCTCATGGAATTATGGGAAAGATGAAGGATCAACATAAAACCACATTGCTATTATACCAAAGGAAAACCCGATGTACCTGCCTCAGCGAGTAATCAACTCAGTCATTAAAGCCAAGGGAAGAGTGTCTGAGGAGAAAATTGAAGCATTCCTCAGCAAGATGAGGCATAATGACGTCAAAGTGGTGCAAAATTTAAAGGAAGCACCCAAACAAATATCCATCTTGGATTTGGTCTTATCTTCGGAGGATCATCGTAAGATTCTGGTGAAAGTACTGGAAGAAGCACATCTATCGAAGACAGTAGATACTGGAAAGTTTCATTATGTGATAGAGCACATTTTCAACAGTAATATGATATCTTTCACTGACGATGATATACTCGCAGAAGGGACGGGTCATTGCACATAATAGTGATGTCCTCAAGATATGTGGTAGGAGGAGTGCTGATAGATGGAGTATCATCCCTGAACATCTGCCCTTACGACACATTGGAGAGAATAAAGATTAATCCAAACCGAATTCGGACTAGCCATGTAGTCATTCGAGCTTTTGATGGATCTCGCCGAGAGGTTGTGGGAGAAATCAAGCTTCAATTAGAGATTGGTCCCTATACTTTCTACGTATCCTTTCAGGTACTAAACATTACCATATGATATAATTTGCTGTTGGGAAGACCGTGGATATATATGGCAGGAGCAGTTTTGTCCACCCTTCACCAACAACTCAAATATATCATTGATGACAATCTGATCAGTGCAAATGTCGAGCCAGAGTATCTTGTCTATATACAAAGCGATATGACGGTAATCAGTCTCGATGAAGGGGTTGAGCCTGTTAGTTTTCAAGCTTTGGAGGTGAGCAACCCTTAATACCTACCTATTGGGGCACCAGCCTTAAAGCCAAAAGTTTCCACCGAAGTGATGACGGTCGGTCAAGAAATGGTATCCTTGGGTTTCTGCCCTAGAGAAGGGTTAGGGAAAAATCAGCAAGGAATCAGAAGTCCAGTGCAAATCCCAAGTCAGTCTGGGAGAGCCGGACTAGGCTATTCATCTAGATCAAACTACCGAAACCTGCACAAGCATCCACCGGTTCCTGCCTCAACTATCCTGCTACCAAACCTCACTAATGCAGGTTTTGTGAAATCGATGAGGAAGATTCCTGCTGCTGTGTCAGGTATGCTAATTCCTCAGGTCAAGCCGGATAGTGAAAGAGAAGTCCCAAAGCCTGATGGGAAAAGCAAAAAAGGCAAAGAAAAATTCCTGCATGGAGGACGAGACCCGTTTGCAAACATGTATTTTCTGGTGCATACTGAGGGTATGAACGACGATATCCCAGATGATGATTATTCAGAAGATTAAGTCCTAATCCCTCGTATCAACAGAGATAAGGGGACCAGTTCAAAGAAAAGCACTGGCCTTGATGTGAATGCTGTCTTAGTCATCATTAAAGAGGAGACAGACAACAGCAACTTCGTTATCCTCCCTGTTTATGAGGACTTGACGCTAGACAATTGGAGTAGCACTCCATGCCTCAGTCGAAAAGGGTAAAAGGGCAGAAAGTCCATCTGCCCTGAATCGTGGTTTTATTTACTGCTTATTTTGTTGCACAACAATAACAGTTATTTTTGTCATGCTTCTTGCTTTGTATGATCAAACAGTTTCATATATTAAAGTGAAAGCATTTTGTTTTCAGGACTCCAGAGTTGGATTTGTTTGGCCTAGCTGATGAGATGCCAAATTTTTGTAGTGACTACAACTTTGATGTAGAACTGGACTTCGACTTGATGGAGATTGATCAAGAGAAGATAGATGACTATGAGGTGCCCGAGGAAATTAAAGAATGGGTCGAAGACAAACCCAAAACAAACCTCGACTAAACCACCACTGTCAATATCAGAACCTCAGAAAACCATAAAGAAATCCAGATAGGCATGGACCTTACCCAAACCAAAGAAAAGACCTGAATGAACTCTTAACTCAGTTCTAGGATATGTTTGCATGGTCACATGAAGACATGATTGGTTTGTCTACTAACATTGTCATTCATCGACTGCCTATTTAAGATGGGTTCAAGTCAGTCAAGTAGAAGCTCAGGCCATTGAAACCTGAGTGGAGTCTGAAATTCAAAGAAGGAATTGTCAAGCAATTCAAAGCCGACATCATCATGGTGTCAACTTACCCTGAGTGGCTATCCAATATAGTCCTCGTGCCTAAGCCTGGAGGGAAAGTACGAGTATGCGTGGATTATCGGGATTTGAACAAGGCTTGTCTAAAGGACAACTTTCCAGTACCTTTCATCCATATATTGATAGACAACACGGCGCAGTATAACATGTATTCTTTTGTTGACTATTTTGTCGGATACCATCAAATCATGGTTGTTGAAGAGGACAGGGAGAAAATTGCCTTCATCACTCCCTGGGGAACCTTTTATTATAGACGTTTGTCTTTCGGCCTTATCAATGCCGGTGCCACATATCAGCGAGCCATGATGGCTCTTTTTCATGACATGATGCACAAAGAAATAGAGGTCTATATGGATGACATCATCGTCAAATCTTGGAAGGAGGATGACCACATCAGCCATCTTAAAAAGCTTTTCAACAGGTTGTGCAAGTACAACCTAAAGCTAAATCCGACCAAAAGTGCTTTTGGTGTCAAATCAAGCAAGTTGTTGGGGTTTCTAGTGAGCAACAGAGGCATTAAACTAGATCCCGCCAAAATTAAAGCCATCAACAAGATGCCCGTGCCCCGAACAGAAAAGAAAATACAGGGATTTCTGGGGAGAATCAATTTTATAAGCAGGTTCATCTCTCAACTCACGACAACTTGTGAACCCATCTTTAAGCTGCTAAGGAAGAATTCCACCATGAAATGGAATGAAGATTGTCAAAAAGCCTTCCTTTCCATCAAGAAACAGTTGATCGAAGCATCTGTCTTGGTACCCCCAAGGGATGAGGTTCCCCTATTTATGTACCTATCAGTCAATGCCAATGCAATGGGCTGTATGCTGGGGCAAAAGGGTGATAGAAGCAAGGAGAGAGCTATTTATTACCTCAGCAAAAGATTCAGTAGCGGCGAGCAGAAGTATACTTTGATTGAAAAGATCTACTGTGCATTAGCATGGGCCGCCATGAGATTACAGCATTACCTACATGGGCACACGACCTATCTTATATCCTGCATGGATCCACTGAAGTATGTATTTAGCAAACCCATGTTGAATTACCGATTGTCCAAATAGCAGTTGATCCTACAACAGTTCGACATTATCTACGTGACTCAGAAATATGTCAAAGGTCAAGGAATTGCGGATCAATTGGCCGAAGCACCGTTAGGGGATTTTGAACCCTTGGAAACTTATTTCCCGGATGATGGGATAATGACAATTCAATAAATCCCTCAAGAGAATACAGTCCAATATTGGAAAATGTATTTTGATGGAGCCGTAAACATGGAAGGTGCCAGAGCTGGGGTAATTCTTGTCTCTTTTACAGGGGAACAGTATCCTATGGCCATCAAGTTGCAGTTTGTCAACACCAACAACACAGCCGAGTATGAAGGCTGTATAATGGGGTTGAAACTACCCCAATCCATAGGTATCAAATGTTTACTAGTCTTTGGGGATTCAGAGTTGGTTATCAAACAAACCACTGGGGCATATCATACCAAAGAATTGCATTTGCTGCCATATCACCGGCAAGTTATCAAGATATCCATGGAGTTTGAAGAAATAACCTTCATCCACATCCCTCGAGGTAGGAATGACTTTGCTGATGCATTGGCAACTTTAGCTTCCTTGATCCACATATCTGATAGGATGGGAATTCCTGACATCAAATTTGCAAGCCAAAAGGCCCCGACATATAGGAATTACATGTAAGAAATATCAGATGAACTGCCTCCTATCAAACAGCCTTGGTACCAAGCTATAAAAGAATATCTTCGAGATGGATCTACGCCTACCGGGGCAAGTCAAGCTGAAAGGAAGAGGATTCATAAGATGGCTATGAAATTCTATCTGAGCAGAGACACACTCTATTAAAGGGATGCTGGAATAGGCCTTTTAAGATGCATGGATAAGGAACAAGCCCAAAGACTGATGGATGAAGTCCACGGTGGAGTCTGTGGTCCACATATGAGCAGTCCTTTACTTGCCAGGAAGATATTGAGAACATGGCATTACTGGATCTCTTTTAAAGCTGACTGTGATGATCATGACAAAAGATGCTACCAATGCCAAGTCCATAGAAATGCCATCCACGCTCCTCCAAATGAACTGCACAACATGAGTTCGCCATGACCCTTTTTCATATGGGGAATGAAAGTGATTGGACCAATAGAACCCAAAGCCAGCAATGGTCATCGATTTATCTTCACCATGATCGATTACTTCACCGAATGGGTTGAGGCTGCATCTTTTTGCAAAGTCACCATAGAGGTAATTATTGGTTTCATCAGAAACAATGTAATTTGTCGATATGGACAACCAGAGGTGATCATATCAGACAATGCCAATAATCTAAATAACCAGATGATGAGAGAACTATGCAACAAGTTTCAAATCAATCATCTCAATTCTGTTATATATCGTCCCAAGATCAATGGTGCTATCAAAGAGGCCAACAAAAATATCAAGAAGATCATGCAAAAAGTGTCCGCCAATCACAAAGGATGACCTGACCTATTGCCTCTGACTTTGCTAGCCTATAAAACGTCAATGCGTACTTTTACTTGGGCTACTCTCTACTCATTATGTTAGGAATATGCATGAGAATGTTATTCCTATTTATATAAGATTTGATTATGATCTTAAATGAATGAATATGCAAATATGTCTGCATTGATGAAAGCTGTAAAGTCCTTAATAAATGATAGGTATATGTATAAGGACTTAGATTGAAATGATCGAATATATAAGGTTGATCCAACATAAGCAAACAGCTTTGTAAAGTCCTTCAAAAGATTATGATGTACAAGGACTGTAAATAGAAAGATCAAGCTTGTTAGGTTGATCTTATAAAATGTAATAGATAGGTCTGTCTGATCGTCGAGCACTGCACCAGCTTTCGTAGTCTACCAGGAGAGACAAGGAAGAATCAGAGTCTATCAAGGCAGAATTGTAGTCTGTAAGGATAGTCACTCCCGAAAGCCGTAGTCTGCCAGGAGAGACAAAGTAGGATCGTGGTGTGTCGAGAAGGACCTCCTCGAAGCCATAGTCTGTCGAGGAAGTAAAGTTCAAAATCGTGAAGACAGCCTATCTAAGCGCCTGCCGAGTGCCTGCCAAGCCAAGTCAAGAATCGTAGGCCTCACTCGAAGACGTGGAGCATACAGATCATAACAGAGGTAGAAATCGCATTCGAGCAGGTCAGTCAAGTGACTGCAGTTATCAAAGCAAAAATTGTAGTCTGTCATAAGGTATGCTCTCGAAATCGTGGTGTCTGTAGAACAAAAACAAGATCGTAGTCTGCAGAACCAAAGCCAAATCGCAGTCTGCAGAACCACAACTAGATTACAGTCTGCAGAGCAAAGGCTTAGACAAAGTCAGTCAAGTGCTCAACAACGCCAAGGAAGAATCGTAGAGACTACACGATTCTCAACAACTGAGCACGTCTGAAGTATATGCAAAGATCATAGTCTCTGGTAAGGGCAGTCAAGATACAATCTACCTGAAGAATACCAGAGAACATTATCTGAATAGCATATAAGCAAATAGAAGATCGAAGCACCAACTCTATCAGCATACTGATTGAGAAGTGAAGCCAACCAGGAGAAGTCTTCCACAAGTAGACATTAGAAGATAATAAATGAAGTGACTGACTAAAGGAAGACAATGATTGCAGTGTCTGTCAAACCAACAGAGAACAACGATCGTGGTGCTTGCCAAACTGATAGCAAGAACTGATGAAGCACATACAGTGACATTGGACAACCTATAGAGAACAGACAAAAAGGAATGTCTATGGCTCAGCCTCACCATAAAGAGTGAACGGGAGATCACAGGGCAGATTGTTAAGAGAGCTGAGCATGACTAATCAGAAGAGTCTTGCAAACCAGAAGGGCCAAAGTATTCAGACAAGTTGTTAGTTCCTGATGCAAGTCAAGGCAAGCAGAATCATTGGGGCACTACAAGAGTAAAGAGGGAGTGGTTCTACATTGTTAGTCCAGAGAACACTCTCAGAATCGTAGTGTTGTCTAAATCAGTCAACGATCAACATTTAACAGATAAACTACGATCAAGCACTTAGTCGCCTGCATCAGAATCATGGAGATCGGTAATCTGATTATTGAAGCCTTGGCAACGTCTTAATATAAAGACTGACATTCGAACGTTGCTGATTAAGAGCATCGATGCAGAAGGACAACTCCTTTAGTTTAGATGTAGGAAGCAAAAAGCAGAAATTAATGTGTCTACCAGCCTGACATCTGAAAAGTGACTGCTCAGTGGTGTTAGGTGAAATAGTAGACTGCTGTATAAGAAAAGTCAAAAATGGGCTGTCACTTCTAGTCAGCAGTCCACATTAAATAACTTAGAATCTTTGAGGCAATTCAAATAGCTTCCAACGGCTAGTTTCCAATAGAAAGATGATGGAGGAGTATATAACAGTTGAAGCTTCAAAGATGAAGAGTTGTTGACCCTATGAGAGTTCTACAGATGTTAACAGAAAATGTCTCAATGGTAGTGGGACTACCACAGTAGAAGTGAAGCAAATATGATGAAGAGCTTTATCTGATAAAGGCTTCACTCAACAACAAATGAGAATGCCAACTCAGTGGCATCTGAGCAAAGAGCCAAGAAGGCCAAGAAGACAAGAGGAAGAGTGGCAGACCAGAAAGCAGATCTCAAGGGCCACTCGATAACTCACCATGAATAACCGAAGCTGAAAACAAGTAGATGCAGAACCAAATCTGCACACAAGTCAATCAGTGTTCAAAGGATGCTAAGTACCAGACAGAGTCTATAAGAAGGAAAAAGACTTAGCAGATCCTAACTGGTGAACAATGTGCAATGCTGAAAACAGATGAAGTCAAGCATCAACAATGAAGGTCAGCTGCACAAAGGAAGATATGATAGACTGCTAAGTACTTAAGAACGTCGAGCTTAATGAACATCTTAGCAGTCCATAAAAGGTGATCTATTCTCGATGCAGAATGCCAGAAGATCACACCAAGATGCTAAGTACCAAAGGATGAACAAGCTTCAAGTCATCTTAGCAGCTTAGCATCAACACAACAACATCAAGAAACAACCAGGGCTTGAGGGGTCCTTGTTCGAGGGGCTAAATCAAAGTCAAGTCTGCTGGACTTGCTGAGTACCAGAGGGTACAAGAGATTCTAAGTCTGTTGGGCTTAGTCTACAGTTCCAAGTCTGCTGGGATTGAAGAGTTCGCTGCTGGCCTTGAAGGAATCTTTGTGATTCAAGAGTTACCCATTTCCTTAGTGGAATCCCTGATTGTTGAAGCAGAAGAGTGGATTAGAAGGTTGAGTTTCTGAACCACTTAAAAATCCCTTGTGTCATTTACTTTCAGTCATTTACCTTATGTACCTTAAACTGCTATAACTACTATAATTGTTATAACCACTTACAACTAAACTAACTCTAGAACAATGCTTATTAAGATATCTATGAAGGGGATCTTTAACTTATTCCGCTGTGCTTGAAATGATTCTTATGTTTGTCATATGCTAATCACTCAGCAATATAAAATAAAATGGAAAAGATCTAAAATTAAAAAGGATCTAATCAACCCCCCTTCTAGATCTATTGTGTGCCCTATGGGAACTAACAATTGGTATCAAAGCAGGTTCTCATGCTATATCCTAAAGATAACGCTTTGAGTCTGGTCCTAGGCACAAACAAAGTTCTAATCTTAGTTTTAGTAGTAAGTCACTTGTGAATGTAGATGAGCTCACACGTTGAAAATTATGCGTACAGGAAAATGTGCATATTCACCTGAAGCTGTTCAAATTGGTCCCTGTCCTTAAATGCTATAGCAATAAAGCCAATCCTTGTCCACAGTCAATTAGTAGTCTGCAGACCAGTGATGGGAAGTCAAGAGGCATCTATAGCAAAGAATCTGACATCCATTATTCTTAAAGATGAAAGGCCTATACATGAAATGAGATGTTTATCTAGAGAAGAAAGAAGAATTCTTCTAATATGTATTTGGCTAATTACATGGATCTAAACATTAAGGTTCGAGGGTGTCAAAGAATTCAAGCTGCCAAGACTTTCCTCTGATTATAACTCTAAGACTGAGCTTGATTGATCTAAGGCCAGATGGAGCAACATGCTGTCAGCACTGAATGCAAAGATATGCACATCAATGCCTAATATCATTATGCATAATTGTCAAGACTTATAACTGATAAGAGACTGACAGTGTTAAGGTATGTTTCCTCACTTATATACACATACATCATATTGCATCACTTTATGTACTATAACAATATTCTATCAAGAAATTATGTTCTTCCTAAAAAGGAAAAGAGAGAAAGTACACTTATAGTTAGAAATTAATTGTTAACAAACTTTCTCTTCAACCATATTTTAGGTTAAAAATAAATTGTTGAAAGAAGACTGAAATATGCCATAAGCAAATAATAATCTAAGAAGTATAAGTTGATCTACCTTTGCTGATGGGTTAGTATGTATAAAGTCATACAAGCCAATGTTTTATGTTTTTGATAAAACAAAGAGTATGATCAACACTAAAAGTGTATCTCGAAGATTCTTAGAAACTGATCATCTCCACGAACCAACCAGATGCAAATAAGTAATAGAGTTGATCCTTACTCTATGAACATTCAAAATCTGTGAACATGACAAAGCAAATGATGTAACAACCAACGAAGAAGATTATCATATCAAAAGGTTTAATCAAACACACACTCACAATCATGCATTATAACTGTCTTACCTAAATTTAATATATGTATGAATATGATTGTTGATGCTTATATGATATAAATCCAAGAATATGAGGGATTGGGATTTTAAGAAAACTAACCTAGCAGAACCCAAGTAACTATAGGTACCAAGATAGAAATTTATTTAACCTGCAGGTAAATGGTCTATCTAACCTCACTAAGGAATACTGAAGCAGATGGCTTCGGTCACAAAGATTTAACCAGCTACAAATTCAAGACATTTTAGCAATGCTCTTATTTAAATTATCCAATGCCAAAGCCTGCTCCTGAAGATTTGCTGAGTCCCCGTGAATGAAGTTCACATGAACCTAAAGGAACTCCAAAATTCTTTGGTGATCTTCATAAGGAAGCTGACTATTCATGACAAGACGTAAGAGACCTTCCATGCTCATCCATGCAAAGCATATCATCTCAAAAGGAACATCAAGGAAGTTCATATGAAGGGATCATCAATCAATGGCCATGAAGTATGCATCATAGAAGCATAGCTCCACGAGTACAGAAGATACTGAAGTCTGAATAAGAAAGACTACGTTCGAAGTCTAGTCAACAATCGTGAAGTGACCAGTTCTGAAGATATCACTCTATCTAATAAAGATTATTCAACTATGATGATTCCATCTAGAAGGAGATATGCAAGGCTATCTTACTATGCATATAAAGAAGAATAGTCCATATTTCTCTATGAAGATAGCTTCAACTATGGGGGAGCAGTGATCTGCTATGAGTAGCAGCATTAATGGTGTCAAAAGAGAGCAATGTAGCAAATCATTCAGATCTTCCAATCATTGAAGATAGCTGCACTTGATGACAAGGGAAGAACATCTGAAGATATGGAGGTGGTGAAGCTCAAAAAGTAAATGAAGAAGTGGGATTCTTGCCAAAAGTCCTGAGATAAGCTCAGAGGACAGGTCAACCTCTTTTGCATGACTGTTGACCACTCCACAAAAATCCAGTCCACTTCTGTCAAGTTCATAAAATAGGAGCTAACCCAAAATAGAAACATTCTAGTTATAGAGTCCCATAATTCTGTGGCTGATGAACCAAATGAATATCCATCCCAGTAGTATCGTCCCAAAATGTGCTACTAATAACCATATCAATCATCCACTTCAATCGTGAAGTACCTACGATCAAACACCTGATCGTAGTGTAAGAGCTTGCTGAAACCACGATTGCAGCCTATACAAATACCAACATTAAAGAATATCCAGAGTTGGTAAACAAACTCCCCAGTAGAGAAGCCTAATGTGATGATATTGTTGCCACAATGTCTATGAAGCTCTTCGTCTGATAAGCACCTCAGGGACAAACCTGGCCCTTAGTTTTGGACTAAGAGGTCTGCCCTTCCTGAGCAACCTTAACCTATAAGAAGTGCAGTTATTGAATGCATCACAAGAATCTCTGCAGAAGCAAGTAGTAACTCCTCAGAAGAATATAAGCTGCTAATGAATCTTGCCACTCTCTTGAAGATCAATGAAGAGTTGTCTATCGAAGCATGGCTACAGACGACGATCGTCAAAGTAGACATAGAGATTGTTGACTAGTCAAAGAAATCGTGGAGTATTAAACTAAGTCATGAGGCTACTCCACGAACTGAAGAAGTCAATGGTCAATTGAAGGAAAGTCAAATCTGATAAACTATCATGTTAGAAGAAGTTATAGATTGTGACCTATTAGACTCTTACAACTGTCCCACTAAAACATGGAGGGAACAATTACAAAAGGAAATTTCAAATCTGTGTCAATTACACTTTTAAGAGTCCACCAAAAAAGCTGCAAGCTTTTGATATATCTTTCTCTCTCAAAATGAAACCCTAAACACTCTCCAAAAAGCCTAAAACTCTCAAGCAGTTAGCCATTCTCAAATCGCTCTCAGAAACCTTCTGCAATACTCTCAGAAGCAATACCCAGATACTCAGAAACACATAACCCTCAAATGGAAGATTTGCGTGTCGTCACTGGTATTCAACTTGGCACTAAGAGGTTCGAGAAATTAGAAAAGAAGTTCAGAGATATTCTTGAACTGGTAAAGAAGGCTGGGTTCTCTGAATGCCTGGAATCAAGCACCCGTATCTATACAGACCTGGTGAGAGAGTTCTACTCAAATGCAACTATAAGTTATGGGATTTTATCGACAATAGTCAAAGGACTTATTCTGAAGATAAAGACTACAGACATTAACCAATGTCTAGGGTTCTCTGATCAGGGTTTGAAGAGCCTTGAAGAAATCGACATTGAAGAAGGAAAGAGGGTTATGCGCTATAAGAGGAACCCTAATCTAAAGGACATGAAAAAGAAGGAGTTCTCGGAAGAGTTCGAGTTCCTTGCTGAGATTGTAGGGAAATGCATACTGAGCAAGGATACTGCACATAACACTGTGAGTGATCAACAGTTGAGAATTATGTCTGCCATTGTACTGCAGAAGCGTATCAACTTTGGGGATATACTGTTTGACTTAATGTCTAAGTGGCTGGACAAAGCAGAAAAGAAGAAGTCAACACATAAACCGCTCACAAAGGTTTTCCATTGGAGATTCTTGAGCATCATTCTGAAGAAGAAGTTGAAGAACAAGATAACAGATGATGAGGGTGAACCCCTAAATAGTCAAAAAGTGTTGTCTCCAAAGCTGTTTAACAACTGAAAGAAGAATCCAATGGAAAATAAAAGACTAATGACATATGGCAGCAGCAGCAAGCAAAGAAGAGGAAGGCGAGTAATGTGGAGGATGAGCCATCACACTCTGAAGATTCCAAAATTCCAGAGTCCAAGTCTGAAAGGCCATCCAAGAAGAAAGCCAAGGTGGTGAAGAAGTCACAAGAAGTCCCCCAAAGAAGTCTCTCTGCTGAAGAAGAGAAAGAAGAATCAGAAGAAGAAAAAGCAACTGAAAGTCCTATGGCTGACCCCCCAAGTAGTGATTCTGCTGATAGGGAAGAATTAGGATTTGATAAGGAAGAAGCACCTGGATCTCCCACTGCTAAATCCCCAAGGAGTCCTTCTACTGAGGAAGAGGATTCAGAATCTGAAGAAAAGAAAGAACCTGAACCTCCTGTTATTGATCCTCCAAAGAGAAGAAAGAGCAATAGACTACTTGCTTAACCTGGCCCAAAGAAGAAAGGAGAATATTCTACAAAGATCATTGAGCTCAGCGATGACAATGATGATGAGCCTGAGGCCATGAAAGTTGATTCTAAAGGGAAAAGAAAGATGTCTGACAGTTCAAGCAGTGATGAAAAGGAAAAGACTGCAAATGAATCTGAATGAGGAGAGGAGTATATTGATGAGTTGGTGGAAGGGAGCGTGCACTAGTCTGACTCCATGTCAGGACATGAAGGAAGGGATGAAGTCTTGAGTTCTGAAGATCAGGAGCCAGATGACTATCATGTTCCATCTTCTGCAAAGGTTAAAACAAGAATAGTAGTGGAAGTGTATAATGAACCACGAAACGTGCTTCCTGGCAGATGGGTAGATCATGGCAATGAAAGGATAAATTTAGTAAGGATGTCCACTGCAGATATGCTCAACAATCTTAATGATATGGAGCTGGACCTCACAGCCATGATATATGATTAAGAGACTAAGAATCATCTAATAAGGTGGTTCTATCCTTCAATGCCATGGGTAAATGAATCCATTACTGGAGATAGAAACTACTTCAAATGGTGTTTCTCACACTTTCCCAACCTGGAGCTGGTAACAAAAATTTCCAAGGATTAAGTCGTATGCAACAAAGCTGATCAACGACCAACATCACTTCAAGGTCTATCAGCAAGCCATCAACATCTACATTCTCTATGATCTACGAGTAGGCTTAGATGGTAGAAGGATCATATCAAAGCCCATGATCGTGGAGTCTCTACACTCTACCATTAAAGGTGATCGAGCTCAGCCTGAGAAGTCTAATCCTGCTACAGCAATGCTAGCTGATATTCCTTCGTCCTCCAACAGTGACTGGTACTCAAACATCTATAAGATTATCACTACATTTAAAAGCCTCTCTAAGAGTGAAAATCGTGGAGTCCAACCAGCTGTTCAGCAGGAGGCTGCTCAACTAAAAGTCCAAATTCTTCAAGAGCAAGAGTTACTGAAGAACTCTGAAGAATTGATTGAGAAATTCTCTCTCATTGTTGCCAAAGCTAAGATTCTGTTAGGAGGAGAAGATAGTGAGCTTCACAACAGGCTTCAGGCCACAATCTCAGACATATCTCTCAAGCTTCAACAGAGAGATCAATTATATCTGAAGTCCATAAGGGATCAGAAGGAAGAAGCATTACAAGCTCAGAAGCAAAGTGCAGAATCCATTCTATCTCTATCTGACAAGATAGACTCTCTGAATCAATCTCTCTCCCTACAGCTGGAGCTCAGCCAACAGAAACTCAAGATTGAGGTTGGCAACTCATCTCACCTGATGGAGCAGCTTATGTCAAATGTCCTACATTTCTCTCAAGTGATTAATGACAAAAAGGGGGAGAAAAAGAGGCATTCGAAGAGAAGAATAACGACAGAGGAGAAGAGCAGAAGCAGCAAAACAAAGAAATAGAAGATAAAGCAGAAGAAGAACAAAGGAGCAGCAGCAGAGTTGTTAACAGAGTCATCAATTAAAAGGGAGCCAGAGCAAGATGAAGATGAAGCAGTAAAACATGCATCTAAGGGGGAGCTAAAGCAAGAAGAAGAAATGGAGCAAGCATTTGAGGGGGAGCAGAATGAAGAAGAAAAGAAAGAAGAGTAGATGAACAGAAAGCATCCTAGAAACATACAAGGAGAAGTCATTAAAAAAGAGAAGGTACATTTCTAACTATAATAGGTATGTTTTAGATCCAGGATGTAGAGTGTCATATAATATGTAAGTTAAATGCTCATCAATGACATTTATGCTTATCTATTTTAGTAATACAGCTGCTCACTGTATATTAAGATTCATTCATCTCACACATATGTGCTTAATATTTTTGTCATAATCAAATAGGGGGAGATTGTTAGGAATATGCATGAAAATTTATTCCTATTTATATAAGATTTGATTATGATCTTAAATGAATGAATATGCAAATATGTCTGCATTAATGAAAGCTGTAAAGTCCTTAATAAATAATAGGCATATATACAAGGACTTAGATTGAAATGATCAAATATGTTAGGTTGATCCTATATAAACAAACAGCTTTGTAAAGTCCTTCAAAAGATTATGATGTACAAGGACTATAAATAGAAAGATCAAGCTTGTGAGGTTGATCTTATAAAATGTAATAGATAGGTATGTCTGATCGTCGAGCACTGCACTAGCTTTCGTAGTCTGCCAGAAGAGACAAGGAAGAATCGGAGTCTATCAAGGCAGAATTATAGTCTGTAAGGATAGTCACTCCCGAAAGTCGTAGTCTGCCAGGAGAGACAAAGTAGGATCGTGGTGTGTCGAGAAGGACCTTCTCGAAGCCGTAGTCTGTCGAGGAAGTAAAGTTCAAAATCGTGAAGACAGCCTATCTAAGCGCCTGCCGAATGCCTGCCAAGCCAAGTCAAGAATCGTAGGCCTCACTCGAAGACGTGGAGCCTGCAAATCATAACAGAGGTAGAAATCGCATTCGAGTAGATCAGTCAAGTGACTGCAGTTGCCAAAGCAAAAATTATAGTCTGTCATAAGGTATGCTCTCGAAATCGTGGTGTCTGCAGAACAAAAACAAGATCGTAGTCTGTAGAACCAAAGACAAATCGCAGTCTGCAGAACCAAAACTAGATTACAGTCTGCAGAGCAAAGGCTTAGACAAAGTCAGTCAAGTGCTCAACAACGCCAAGGAAGAATCGTAGAGACTACACGATTCTCAACAACTGAGCACCTCTGAAGTATATGTAAAGATCATAGTCTCTGGTAAGGGCAGTCAAGATACAATCTACCTGAAGAATACCAGAGAACATTATCTGAATGGCCTAGAAGCAAACAGAAGATCGAAGCACCAACTCTATCAGCATACTGATTGAGAAGTGAAGCCATCCAGGAGAAGTCTTCCATAAGTAGACATTAGAAGATAATGAATGAAGTGACTGACTAAAGGAAGACAACGATTGCAGTGTCTGTCAAACCAATAGAGGACAACGATCGTGGTGGTGACAACGATCGTGGTGCTTGCCAAACTGATAGCAAGAACTGATGAAGCACATACAGTGACATTGGACAACCTATAGAGAACAGACGAAAAGGAATGTCTATGGCTCAGCCTCACCATAAAGAGTGAACGGGAGATCACATGGCAGATTGTTAAGAGAGCTGAGCATGACTAATCAGAAGAGTCTTGCAAACCAGAAGGGCCAAAGTATTCAGACAAGTTGTTAGTTCCTGATGCAAGTCAAGGCAAGCAGAATCATTGGGGCACTACAAGAGTAAAGAGGGAGTGGTTCTACATTGTTAGTCCAGAGAACACTCTCAGAATCGTAGTGTTGTCTAAATCAGTCAACGATCAACATTTAACAGATAAACTACGATCAAGCACTTAGTCGCCTGCATCAGAATCATGGAGATCGGTAATCTGATTATTGAAGCCTTGGCAACGTCTTAATATAAAGACTGACATTCGAACGTTGCTGATTAAGAGCATCGATGCAGAAGGACAACTCCTTTAGTTTAGATCTAGGAAGCAAAAAGCAGAAATTAATGTGTCTACCAGCCTGACATCTGAAAAGTGACTGCTCAGAGGTGTTAGGTGAAATAGTAGACTGTTGTGTTAGAAAAGTCAAAAAGGGGTTATCACGTCAAGTTAGTAGTCTGCATTAAATAACTCAGAATCTTTGAGGCAATTCAAATAGCTTCCAATGGCTAGTTTCCAACAGAAAGATAATGGAGGAGTATATAATAGTTGAAGCTTCAAAGATAAAGAGTTGTTGACCCTACGAGAGTTCTACAGTGCTTAACAGAAAATGTCTCAGTGGTAGAGGGACTACTACAGTAGAAGTGAAGCAAATATAATGAAGAGCTTTATCTACTAAAGGCTTCACTCAACAACAAATGAGAAAGCCAATTTAATGGCATCTGAGCAAAGAGCCAAGAAGGCCAAGAAGACAAGAGGAAGAGTGGCAGACCAGAAAGCAGATCTCAAGGGCCACTCGACGATTCACTATGAACAACCGAAGCTGAAAAGAAGTAGATGCAGAACCGAATCTGCACACAAGTTCATTAGTGTTCAAAGGATGCTAAGTACCAGACAGAGTCTACAAGAAGGAAAAAGACTTAGCAGATCCTAACTGGTGAACAATGTGCAATGCTGAAAATAGATGAAGTCAAGCATTAACAATGAAGGTCAGCTGCACAAAGGAAGATATGATAGACTGCTAATTACTCAAGAACGTTGATCTTAATGAACATCTTAGCAGTCCATAAAAGGTGATCTAGTCTCGATGCAGAATGCTAGAAGATCACACCAAGCTGCTAAGTACCAAAGGATGAACAAGTTTTAAGTCATCTTAGCAGCTCATCACCACCAACAACAACATTAACAAACAACCAGGGCCTGAGGGGTCCTTGTCCAAGGGACTAAATCAAAGTCAAGTCTGCTAGACTTGCTGAGTACCAGAAGGTACAAGAGATTCTAAGTCTGTTGGGCTTAGTATACAGTTCCAAGTTTGCTGGGCTTGAAGTGTTATTAGTGAACTAGAGTTCCAAGGCTGCTGGCCTTAAAGGAATCTTTGTGATTCAAGAGTTACCCATTTCCTTAATGGAATCCCTACTTGTTGAAGCAGAAGAGTGGATTAGAAGCTTGAGTCTCTGAACCACTTAAAAATCCCTTGTGTCATTTTCTTTCAGTCATTTACTTTATGTACCTTAAACTGCTATAACTGTTATAACCGCTTACAACTAAACTAACTCTAGAACAATGCTTATTAAGATATCTATGAAGGGGATCTTTAACTTATTTCGCTGTGCTTGAAATGATTCTTATGTTTGTCATATGCTATTCACTCAGCAATACAAACTAAAATGGAAAAGATCTAAAATTAAAAAGGATTTATTCAACCCCCCTTCTAGATCTATTATGTGCCCTCTGAGAACTAACACATTAGTCTATGGCATGGAAACAATACTCCCCATAGAAGTAGAAATGGAGTTATTGAGGGTGCTAATAGATGCTCAGATGGAAGAAAACTAGTGGTTGCAAGAGCGATATCACTAGTTGTCCCTGATAGATGAAAGAAGGGCTACAACCATATTTCATGGGCAGTTATATCAGCAAAGGATTGCTCGGTCATATAACAAGAAAGCTCAACTCCGATAACTCAAAGAAAATGACTTGGTACTGAAGAATGTCCTTGCCAATTAAGATGAATCCAAAGTAATGTTTTCCCCAAATTGGGAAGGCCCTTTCATTGTCAAAGAGATGTTGACAGGAGGAGCCATCAGATTGCAAGAAATGGATGGAAAAAAATTTCCCCAGCTCATCAATTCAGACACCGTGAAGAGGTACTATGTCTGAAGCACCTGCAAGCTATCATCCTAGTCCTGTGAAGAAACCAATCAAATTAATTTAGGTTTTCACTAGAAGCCTGAACTACGAACTACCTGATCTCCATCAACCCGGGAGTACGTAGGCAGCCATCTACGGTGCGGTCAAACCAAATAAAAAATCCAAAAGCCCATCAAACCAAGCTTAAACAAAAATAAACATTCCTCAAACCTTTAAGGCCAAGCCTGAACTACGAACGACCTGATCTCCCTCAACCCGGGATTACGTAGGCAACCATTTATGGTGCGGTCTAACCTTCAAGAAACAAACCAGTCCCAAGACACCGAAACCCATATAAAACCCAAATACTATCAAGCCTCCCTGATCAACATGCTGGGTTTGTATGTAACGCAATCATGCAATCAAATCACATAAATAGGGCGGAGCGTAAAAACTAGGTTTTCAAAATTTATACAAACCCATAACCATGATCATGCTTTGTGCTTGTTATCAATAACAGATAAGAGAGAACATGGAATTATATCTTTGAAGATCTAAGCTTCCTCAGGTACAAGTTCTACTCCTTTGATTCCTTTGATTCCTCTGATAGTGGCTCCTTCCCTTGAATAATGTCAGCCACCCAAATGTTTGGCCTCTAACGGTGATCCACCAAGAAAGATGAAGAACTCAAGAAGATGGGTTATTGGCTTAACCCTTGTTTCTATCTCTATAGAATATGTGTACTCCCAACTCTTGGAAAATTTCACATCACTTATTTCTAATATAAGACTCTCTTATATAGATATTAGGTTAACCCTCCTAATCCAATTAGAATAGGGTTTTATTTAATTAATTTATATCCTAATCTTTATTAGGATTGAGAGAGAGTACTGATATTATATTAATTCCTAAACTCCTTTAGAATTAAAATAATAATAATAATAATAATATTAATAAGATTCCTCTTATTAATTTATATTTAATATTTCTAAAATATTAAATAATAAACATTAAGCTATTTAATTTATTCTATCATCATAGATTAAATTAATTATACTTAATGCATTATTACTATCATGCCATTTTCTTCTTAAATAATTCTTCTTCCTTTTATGGTGTGACCTTTTAGGTTCTCCATATTAAACCGGTTGTGAATAAATCAATTAGAACAATTCTAATCTTATTTAAATAAACAAATTAAACTAATAATCTATTTAAATAAATAACATTTATTCTACAATAGGGATAAGCCTCCCTAGCGATCAACGACTTTCCATATAATATAGATTTCAACATTAATCATAAAAGAACCTGTGAGTTAATAGTTACCGTACAATTCAATCCTTCCACCATACAATGTCCCAATTAAATATAAGACATGGATTTACTGTCAAGTCTTAATTTATTTAATCATATGTATTTCGATTAGAAAATGCACAACTCCAAATAATGCAAATTAGAAACCTCTTTCTAATTTCATTCTATCTTGGCCAAGGATTCCTGGGTTGTCATTTAACGAATCACATAGGACATATCTCCTCTTTTACTAGAGGTGGTAGATTCTTTATTGATCATTCATTATCTCCATATGTAACTCATTACACCCAAGCATACCCTATATATGCCTTAAAAGGCCTTAAGGAATTAGTCAAAGTATAATTTGTTACATACAAGATACTATGATGATCTCAAGTCCAAGGATCACATGTACTACTATCACATTAGGAATTCCTATTGACAGGCGAGTAAAACTCCATTAGGTATTCCATAGCGATTCACGTTCAGTGAACTTATTCTCCAATAAGCACCTACATACTTGCTTTAGTGTCTCCACACAAATGACCATGAGATCAGTCATCCTCATCCAATGAGCAAGCAACATATGTACCAATCTATCCGAATTTACTAATCCCCTTTTTAGTAATCCCACGATTGGGAACTATTTTAGTTTTAAAGCTTTCTAAGAATTTAGATCTCATTAGCATGATCAACATCATGATTCTAAAAGCATTGCTTAAAACTATGGGTTATTTACATATTATAAAAACAGCACCATGTAGATAATTAAATGCCTTTAATAAATAAATATTTTATTAATAAATAAATAAGATTGTTTACAAAGTATGTGCTTTATCATCATACATGATTGGCTTGTATGCACACTACTATCAATCTCCCACTTGCACTAAAGCCAATCGCCATGGTATCTCATACCCATCTTCTCTAAGTGACGATCAAACTGCTGTTGTGTTAAAGCTTTAGTAAATGGATCTGCAATGTTGTCTTGAGAGTCTACACGCTCCAAGGTGACGTCTCCTCTTTCAATGATCTCCCTGATCAAGTGAAATCGCCGCAACACGTGTTTAGATTTCTGATGAGACCTGGGTTCCTTAGCCTGTGCAACCGCTCCGGTGTTGTCACAGTATACGGGAACTGCTTCTCCAATGCTAGGAACCACACCAAGTTCAGTTATGAACTTCTTCATCCAAACAGCTTCCTTTGCAGCTTCACTTGCAGCTATATACTCTGCCTCTGTCACTGAATCAGCAACCGTTTGCTGCTTGGAACTCTTCCAACTCACTGCACTTCTGTTCAAGGTAAACACATACCCTGAAATAGATTTACTGTCATCTTGGTCTGTTTGAAAACTTGAGTCCGTGAATCCCTCGAGTTTTAATTCAGACCCACCGTAGACAAGAAAAATATCTTTAGTCCTTCTCAAGTACTTTAGGATATTTTTCACTACCTTCCAGTGCTCTTCTCCTGGATTCGACTGGTATCTGCTTGTTACACTAAGTGCGTGAGCAACATCCGGTCTAGTACATATCATACCGTACATGATAGATCCTATTGCAGAAGCATAAAGGATCTTACTCATACGGTCTCTCTCCTTAGGTGTCTTTGGGGCCTGTTTCTTGGAGAGATTTATTCCATGGCTCATCGGCATGAGACCTCTTTTGGAATCTTTCATGCTAAACCTCTTTAGCATCGTATCAATGTACGTTCCTTGGGATAAGCCGAGCATCCTTTTAGATCTATCTCTATAGATCTTTATCCCCAAAATATAGGATGCTTCACCCAAGTCCTTCATGGAGAAGTTTTTAGATAACCAGATTTTAATGGATTGTAACATAGGAATGTCATTCCCTATCAGTAATATATCATCAACATATAATACAAGGAATGATACTGCGCTCCCACTAACCTTTTTGTATACACATGGTTCATCCTCGTTTTTGATAAAATCAAACTCTTTGATTGTCTCATCAAAACGAATGTTCCATCTACGAGAAGCTTGCTTCAACCCATAAATGGATCGTTGTAGCTTACAGACTTGATTTGTTCCAACTTTTGAAATAAATCCCTCTGGCTGTGTCATATACACATCCTCCTCAAGTTTCCCATTGAGGAAGGCCGTTTTCACGTCCATCTGCCAGATCTCATAGTCGTTGTAAGCTGCAATCGCAAGCAAAATCCGAATGGACTTGAGCATGGCTACTGGTGAGAAGGTTTCATCATAGTCAACTCATTGTCTTTGTTTGAAACCTTTTGCAACCAGTCGGGCCTTATAGGTCTCTACCTTTCCGTCTGCTCCAGACTTTTTCTTAAAAACCCATTTACACCCAATAGGTTTAATACCTTCAGGTGGTGAAACCAAAGACCATACTTTGTTTTCATACATGGAGTCCATTTCAGATTTCATGGCTTCAAGCCATTTCCCTGAGTCTTTATTACTCATAGCCTGTTCGTAATTCAATGGATCATCATCATTCATGATGTGTACCTCATCGTCATCCTCTATAACGAATCCATACCTCTTAGGTATCTTCGGTACTCTTCCAGATTTACGAACATGGTGTGGTACAGTAGGTTCTTCTACTTGGTTAGGTACCTGACTTTGGTCCGTGGTAACTTGTGGTTCTTGAACTTCTTCAAGATATATCTTACTCCCACTGAACCCTTCATGGATAAACTCTTTCTCCAAGAAGGTAGCATGTTTCGCAACAAACACCTTTTGATCAGTTGGATGATAGAAATAATACCCTACGGTTTCTTTAGGGTATCCCACAAATCTACACTTATCGGATTTAGTCTGTAGCTTATCATTTTCAAACTTTTTGACATAAGCTGGACAACCCCAAGTCTTAACATGCTTAAGATTTGGTTTCCTCCCTTTCCATATCTCATATGGAGTCTTTGGGGCGGATTTGGTAGGTACCTTGTTAAGTAGGTATGCAGCCGTTTCTAGGGCATATCCCCAGAAGGAAATTGGAAGGTCGGTAAAACTCATCATGGATCGAACCATGTCCAACAGTGTTCGATTTCTCCTTTCAGATACTCCATTTAACTGTGGTGTACCTGGAGGAGTCCATTGTGAGATTATACCATTTTCTCTGAGACAATTGAGAAACTCACTGCTTAAGTATTCTCCACCTCGATCTGATCGAAGTATCTTAATACTCTTGCCCGTTTGTTTCTCTACTTCACTTCTGAATTCTTTGAACTTTTCAAATGATTCTGATTTGTATTTCATTAAATACACATATCCAAATCTTGAGTGATCATCAGTGAAAGTAATAAAATAAGAATACCCACCCCGTGCACTTGTTGTCATAGGTCCACAAACGTCTGTGTGAATCAATGCCAACAACTCTGTAACTCTCTCCCCTTTTCCACTAAAAGGAGATTTAGTCATTTTACCCATGAGACAAGATTCACAAGTTGGATATGATTCATAATCAGATAGCTCGAGGAGCCCATCTTTATGCAACTTGGATAATCTTGTTTCATTGATATGACCGAGTCTACAGTGCCACATATAGGTATAATTAATATCATCTCTTTTTCTTTTCTTAATTTGTTCAATTTGAAATATATTTTCTTGCAAGTCAAGTGTATAAAGTCCATTTCGCAAATTTCCAATACCATATAAAACATCGTCTTTATAAATAGAACAACCATTGTTCTTTATAATAACGTCAAAACCTTCCATATCCAATACAGAAATTGAAATAATGTTTTTAATAATATTAGGAACATAATAACAATTATTAAGATAAATGGATTTGCCCGAAGGCATTGCTAAACAATAAGTTCCTACAGCTAATGCAGCAACTTTTGCTCCATTTCCCACTCGTAGGATCACCTCATCTTTGTTCAGCTTTCTACTTCTGACCAGTCCCTGCACAGTATTACATATGTGAGAACCACAGCTGGTATCCAATACCCAAGCAGAATTATGACTTTCAGAAAAATTAATTTCAATCATAAACAAACCTTGATTGGAAGTCGAAGCTTCTCCAAGCTTCTTCTCTGCTAGAAACTTCTTGCAGTTCCTCTTCCAATGTCCCGGCTCATTGCAATGAAAGCACATTCCTTTAGCTGGTTCAGGTTTCTTTTGCTCCTTTTCTTTCCCTTTTCCCTTAGCCTTCTTAGATTTCTTCTTTTCAGAAGACACCTTGGGCCTCTTCCTTTTATTGGAAGAATCCACCATCAAGACATGGTTCTTCTTGGATGAGAAGTGACCTTCTGCAGTTTTCAGCATGTTAAGCAGCTCAGGTAAGCTGACATCTAGCTTATTCATGTGAAAATTAACCACAAACTGCGAGAAGGTCTTAGGGAGTGACTGCAAGACCAAGTCTTGACTCAACTCCCCATCCATGACGAACCCAAGCTGTCCAAGGCGTTCAATCAAATTGATTACCTTCAGAACATGAGTCTCGACGGTAGTGCCCTCGGTCATCCGAGATCGGAAGAGCTCCTTAGATATCTCATATCTAGCAGTCCTACTCTGTTCACCATACAACTCCTTGAGGTGAAGCAGCATAGCAGGAGCTTCCATTTTTTCGTGCTGACGCTGAAGCTCGTTATTCATGGATGCGAGCATGATGCATTGAGCCACAGATGCATCATCTTGCCACTTATTGAAAGTGGCAATCTCTTCCTCAGAGGCTGTTTCTGAAACAGATTCAGGGATAGTGGAATTTAGGACATAAGAAATCTTTTCAGCAGTGAGAACAATTCTCAGATTTCTTAGCCAGTCCTCATAATTCGGGCCAGTAAGCTTATTTGCATCAAGTATGCTTCGTAGTGAGATTAGTGATTTTGACATTTTTAAAATTCTGCATGTGAAAAGACAATATTTTAGCAAACATTCATTTTATTAACTTTGCATACCAAAATAAATTTAGGTCTTTATTTTAAATTGGTATCTCCCACTATTTTCATCAAACTATATTACCCTCACTCATATAGTTCGGCAACATCTAATTAAAGATTTGCTAGTGAGATTAAGGATCCCATTTCAAATGTATATAACCTTGTGGATAGCACAACAAGCGATATACAAATAAATAGGTGGACAACTCTTGTCAATTACATCACCATGTAACTCCTTTTATTTTGCCTCTTAAATCATAATGGTCATGTGTGTGCACATCCGAACTAAAATGATTTAAGTTAAGTCCAGCCTAGCACTTCCATAAATTCAAAAAAGAAAAAATTTTCGTCCTTGTGGATAGCACAACAAGACTAGATCGTTCAATTTTCTTGATAAGCATCAAATGTGATTAATTAACATCTTAAATATTCAATACTCGCCTTGTGGATAGCACAACAAACTTATATTAAATATTTAATACTCTATTAACTAATCATGCTAGAAGGCGACGTTCGATATTCCAAATATCATTTGAACGCTTCAGACTTAATATTATTTCTTTGAGGGGTTTGTTATTATTTGTCTCATCTTTTTAAGCGCGCATGCACATATATATATAAAATACGCGTCATTTTATTAAACATGCGAAGCATGTTTGTATAAAATATAATATATATAATATTTAGCATGCAATATAGAATACTATATTCTACCCGGATTGATTATGGACTTTTATTCTAGTTTGGTTCACTAGAGCCACCAAGTGAACCAAAAGGTCAAACCTAGGAGTGCAAGAATTTAAATTTAAATATAACTATTACATTTAAACCCTGGCTCTATACAAATGAGTCTTCATGCGTTCCTTGCTCCTTGGTCTCCAATTTCTTCAAAATAATTCTAACTATCTCTATTACATTAACTATTTAAAATTAAATAGAAACCTTGATCAGCAGTCAAGAGGAAGTACATAGAAAGGAGATAGAATTTACATCGAGAATAAAACTAGAGAAGACGAGGTACGCAGACCCCATTTTATAAAACCCATTCATTCAAGCATTCAACCAAAATAAAATCCAATCACATTGGTCATAGTCCATAATCAACCCCATTTATTATCATACACATCAACATATGCATCAATAAATATCCATTCATCTCATGAATAACAATGCTATTCCATATATGGATCGATGTTATTTAATGGACAAAGGTTTTGCTAAATTTTATTTTTGAAACAAAATAAACTCTTTTATTTTAATAAAAAATAAATCCAAATTAAACTCCTTTAATTTTAGCATTCTGAAATCATATTTCAGATAAAATAAACTTCTTTATTTTAAAACTTTATCAATTAAATAAACAGTTTACTTAATTAATTAAAATCAATTTTCAGGGTCTGTCCAGGTACCGGCGCAGCTGCGCCAGTAATGAACTGGGTAGCTGCGCAGGTAGACGGAAGCAGCAGTTTTTGCAGACCGGCGCAGCAGCGCCAGTAATGAACTGGGTAGCTGCGCAGCTGCGCCGTTCGCCGCAGAAACTTGCAGAAAACGATTTTTGTCCAGAAAAACGATCCAATTCTCACATCAATTCATACATGGAATTATAAAATTGATAATTAGCACAAAGTTAGGCTCTGATACCACTGTTGGGTTTGTATGTAACGCAATCATGCAATCAAATCACATAAATAGGGCGGAAGCGTAAAAACTAGGTTTTCAAAATTTATACAAACCCATAACCATGATCATGCTTTGTGCTTGTTATCAATAACAGATAAGAGAGAACATGGAATTATACCTTTGAAGATCTAAGCTTCCTCAGGTACAAGTTCTACTCCTTTGATTCCTTTGATTCTTCTGATAGTGGCTCCTTCCCTTGAATAATGTCAGCCACCCAAATGTTTGGCCTCTAACGGTGATCCACCAAGGAAGATGAAGAACTCAAGAAGATGGGTTATTGGCTTAACCCTTGTTTCTATCTCTATAGAATATGTGTACTCCCAACTCTTGGAAAATTTCACATCACTTATTTCTAATATAAGACTCTCTTATATAGATATTAGGTTAACCCTCCTAATCCAATTAGAATAGGGTTTTATTTAATTAATTTATATCCTAATCTTTATTAGGATTGAGAGAGAGTACTGATATTATATTAATTCCTAAACTCCTTTAGAATTAAAATAATAATAATAATAATAATATTAATAAGACTCCTCTTATTAATTTATATTTAATATTTCTAAAATATTAAATAATAAACATTAAGCTATTTAATTTATTCTATCATCATAGATTAAATTAATTATACTTAATGCATTATTACTATCATGCCATTTTCTTCTTAAATAATTCTTCTTCCTTTTATGGTGTGACCCTTTAGGTTCTCCATATTAAACCGGTTGTGAATAAATCAATTAGAACAATTCTAATCTTATTTAAATAAACAAATTAAACTAATAATCTATTTAAATAAATAACATTTATTCTACAATAGGGATAAGCCTCCCTAGCGATCAACGACTTTCCAGATAATATAGATTTCAACATTAATAATAAAAGAACCTGTGAGTTAATAGTTACCGTACAATTCAATCCTTCCACCATACAATGTCCCAATTAAATATAAGACATGGATTTACTGTCAAGTCTTAATTTATTTAATCATATGTATTTCAATTAGAAAATGCACAACTCCAAATAATGCAAATTAGAAACCTCTTTCTAATTTCATTCTACCTTGGCCAAGGATTCCTGGGTTGTCATTTAACGAATCACATAGGACATATCTCCTCTTTTACTAGAGGTGGTAGATTCTTTATTGATCATTCATTATCTCCATATGTAACTCATTACACCCAAGCATACCCTATATATGCCTTAAAAGGCCTTAAGGAATTAGTCAAAGTATAATTTGTTACATACAAGATACTATGATGATCTCAAGTCCAAGGATCACATGTACTACTATCACATTAGGAATTCCTATTGACAGGCGAGTAAAACTCCATTAGGTATTCCATAGCGATTCACGTTCAGTGAACTTATTCTCCAATAAGCACCTACATACTTGCTTTAGTGTCTCCACACAAATGACCATGAGATCAGTCATCCTCATCCAATGAGCAAGCAACATATGTACCAATCTATCCAGATTTACTAATCCCCTTTTTAGTAATCCCACGATTGGGAACTATTTTAGTTTTAAAGCTTTCTAAGAATTTAGATCTCATTAGCATGATCAACATCATGATTCTAAAAACATTGCTTAAAACTATGGGTTATTTACATATTATAAAAACAGCACCATGTAGATAATTAAATGCCTTTAATAAAAAAATATTTTATTAATAAATAAATAAGATTGTTTACAAAGTATGTGCTTTATCATCATACATGATTGGCTTGTATGCACACTACTATCACAACAGTCCCTTCTGAGGTATGTTCTGACATCTCAATGTCAATCCATCAAGGAAAAACTCATGACACATCATGACAACAAATCATAAAAAAAAGTGGTAATCACTCAGCAATAACAATACATATCCAAAGGAAAGTGAATTAAAATATATTTCTCTTTCATATAACACTGTTTAATATATACAATGTATCCTGTATATGACAAAAATGGCTGACCTAGTCTATGAAGGAAAATAAAAGCTAGTCTACAAACCCACTGATAAACTGGATAGCAAGTCCAACATGACATCCCTCTCAGAAGATGGAGGTGCATCTGTAAGCTCATGTCCTACGGTCTCCATGCGAGCTAGAAGATCCATAGCCATCTGCATAGTGCTACTATGATCATCTATGAAGGCACTCATATATGCAATGATGTTATGTGTATAAGACCTGAGTGTAGTACTTTCAGTGATGTAAACATCCCGGGTAGCTAAAGCCTCATCCCGCTCAATAAAGGCAGTATCTCGGGCAACTAAAGCCTCCTCAATCTTAACAAAAGTGGCGTTCTGAGTAGCTCGAGCATGGTCCCTGCCAGAAAGGGCTGTCAACATCAGCGCTCTAGCCTGATCCCTCTCAAAGGTCATCCGAGCTAACGAATCTATAAGAGATGGATCCGTCCCAGTAAGAATACTAGGGGGGTCACTGACCAAAGCTGTTGTCAAACCAGCAAATAACTCATCCTCGGTAGGAGAATCAGGGTCCTCCATAAGATCTTCCTCATCAGAATCAACACTTAGAGATGAGTGAACAACCGCAGTTGATGTGATGTCTGCCTCTAGCCATGCAAAATACTTTAGAGAACGACTCGGATGACTAGTAAAAAAATGAGTACTCTCACGACGAGTCCAACAACCAAAAATCCTGGTCAAGTCAGCAGATGACAAAGATAAAGCTGATAGTTGCTGATCCAAAGCCCCCTTAAAGTGGGGAATATCCTGAAACTGATCAAACTATCCCAAGATGGCCAGTGGATGATATGTGGTCACCCCTCTTAAACTCGCTAAGGGTAGGTAATCCATGCCAACTGCATGAGTAATGAAGCTATAATGGGAGCTGAGCCCTGAGCAGATCAAGATCGCAAACGGATGCTCGATCGCAGTCAAAAAGGCCAACCTCGATGCTGCATCGGTACACTCCGCCGGCTGAAAGGAGTAGGACATAGCTATCTCAGGAGTAAACAGTACCCATGGTGTCCAAAGTGCCGATCGGTCTTAAGTGTGTCATAAAGCACACGTACAATAAGACGACACTACCCCTGAAAAACCCTACAGGATGGGTATGGCAGAATGCAGCCTCAAGGTCTCTACTAGTATCATGGGTAGGATGGTATAACCCTGTCTGAGAGCAAAAACCACTATAATCAGGCCAATGTCCAAGTGGTCCATATACAGCGGCATATACAGGTAAGCTGTGACGCACATCAATAGAACGTCCACGCGTGCAATCTGCCACTCAACTACAGCGATGATAAAATCTCCTGAATATCGTACATAGCTGTTCCGCAGACCAAATCGATCAATCAGGAAGTCTAGGGACACCACATGCCCCGACGTAATCTCATCTGTGACGACTCTGCGCCTCAAACCATTCATGGTCATGAACTGTCATCTCATATCACTAAGGGCCATCCTAGCACAAGGCCGATCCAATGCCAAACCGGTGATGCGCTCATACTCCTCCAACGTAGGAGTCATCTCATGGATGCCAAATCTAAAAACCTATCGCTCGGGTATCCAACAAGATATCATGCTGTCCATAAAGCATAGTAGAACCTGGAAAATCAAGATGGCCATAGAATGCCCCAGCATCTGATCAACTGTCGCCCTATCTGTGAGAGGCAAACTGTCATACCAGGATCTCAAAGAAGATGCTATTAATGAAGGTGGCAGGTGCTCAGTACGACTAACGGTAGATGAAGACATTTGTAGAACTGTATCATGAGACCATCCAGGGGTCAATGCTAAACTCACCTATCTGAATGCAAATCCATGACATAATGCATGCATCATAACAGATGATAATGATAAATGACAATAGGATGTAATAGATAGGAAATATCATGCATTTCTAAATACACTGTCTACTGAAAGCATCATCTTTGTCTGCTAATAAAATGCAAAATAAAAAGTATAGGAAAATGGGGCACAACCGCCCAATGACTAACATAGGCCTATCAAAAGAGATAACGAGAAATGGGGCACAGTCGCCCAATATCTAACAGAGGCCTATAAAAAGATATAGCAAGAATCTATCAAAAGAAGTCTATGATATCTGCATCTAGACTATCAACCTGCTGTAACTCCTCATAAGTCACTGAATCTCTGCCGGTAGGAATGTCTGGTCGAAAGAGGGGAGGATCTGCACCTGCATAACTACCAGAATATGGACCTCCTGAGGGGCAAGCTCCGGAGCTGGAAGGAGCAAACGAATCTGCCTCTGAAGGATCCCTGCCAAGGTGCCTGATAAAGAACTATGCCAGCTCCAACCGTTGGGTCAAATTGGAAATCTGCTCCAAATGAGTAGGCTCTCTAAGGCAAGCTATCCAGTCTGTCATCATAACAGACCCACGCACCATGTTTGCCATAAACTGGGTGGCACGAGTCTGAGCCCCAATAGTGCGAGGACTCCACCAGCGATGAAATGCTTCCTGACTGTGAGGACCCTTTGATAGGGTAAAGCCATTTAAGCCCACCAAGGGAATATCTGTGATTGGCTGAGATAATTGCCAATGATGCCAAGCAGGAAGAGAGAATGGAATGCAGATCTCTTCTGTGACGCTCCTGATAGTGCGCTATCCCAAATAGAGCTTCTAGCCATCATTGGTCAAAATGGGAATTTGATGAGTGGCCAATGTAAACTCTAGTCCTGTCAGAAAGCCATCCTCAAACCCGACTGTCAGATAATCCAGGGTGTAGGGAACCCACGTGATGGAGTCGACAGTCAATAACTCTAGCTGCAAATGGGAATGAGTGAACCCCTCTGCTACAGGGGCCTCCGTCAAGGTAGAATGATGTCAACATCGTCCCCACGAATATGTCTCCAAGCCTAAAGTAGTGGTCGGGCGTAGGCAAGGGAGCCTCTCATATGCCCAAAACTAGAAGTACAAAAATCAAATATCCTCAGTGATAAAGATTGACAAACACGAATGAGGGAGATTGAAAGGTGAAAGAGAAATTACTCACTAGTAGGAAGGGATAAAAACCCAGCCAAGCCTCAGTCAAGCCCTCAGAGCGTAGGCGCATCCCATGAAAAAATAGGCGAAGGTGTAGGTGCCTAAGTTAAAATCCTTGATGCGCTCCACATATCGAGTAGCGCTAACCAGAGCAAAAGAGACCGTCAAGGAGTTGTCTTCTATGAAGTAACCCCTGATGATCACTAAGAACAGTCACCGAAGAATGCAATCTCTAACCCTCTGATCATCAGGCAGAGGCTCAGTCAAGGCCCTGCTCTGGGCATCAACACTCAAGGGCCCTGAATGGATAGTCTGACCCTTGATGGCCATCGCAGGAATAACCAACACATTTGTTTAATAAAATAGATTTAACACAAAATTGGTAGTTGATGGTATTATTCACAATTCTCTGTGGGATGATACCTTACTTGCTATTATATTATTATTCAATCAAGTACACTTGTGTGTATTTGCTAGTGTGTAAATTAGGCAAACATTAGGCACCCCCCCGACTTATGTGAAGACACGACCGCTTTCCTATTATTTTCCTTAAAAATGAAATGGCTTGTGAAGTTTTGGTGTATGTCTGTTGTGCCTATATGAATTGTGTTATGAGAAAATCTACGGTGTCGCCTCCTAGAGACAAGTCGTGGAATCTAGGGTGTTATTTCCTAGATTTAAGTTGAATTGGAAATAACTTAGGGGTCGTCTCCAAAGGAAGTGGTGGGTGCATTATCTTGAAAGAACCTTTGAGCCTCTTTGAACCTATGCATGAAGGATTTGATTTGAAGGAAAAGTTTCATTTTAGTTTCCACTTGATGAAACTTTTTAGTGACATTTTATAGAAAACATTACGTTCAAACCCTTCGTCAAATAGGAATTGAGGTTCTCTATTAGTTTCAATTTTAGCCTAGAATTAATCTGATAACCTTAATTGATTCAATTTTATAAGAACTATGTCATTTCGTTCAAAATTATTTTCGTGTCTCAAAAGATAAAGCCAAGCATCAAGAATAGGGTTGGAGCTACCCGTGGGCATATAAGTCATCTAAACAGCCCCAAGCACCTCACAATAATAAAATCCACTATCACAGAGCCTTAAATCCAGTTTTCGAGGGATGGAACCCTCGATATCATTTTAAGACCTGAATTTACATTTACAATGATCGAATCGCAAAACATTGCAACTGCCAAATATATTCATCATAGGAATTCCATTAATACTCATTAAACACGACATTTAAGGGCTTTGACTTCATTCCTAGGCTCATAAGATTTGGAATCACAACAAATAATACATCGAGATTCAAAAGGGGAATTTATAATCTAGGAAAAGAGCTCCCGTAGACCCTAACACATAAATCATACAATGAAACCAACATCGCGATGGACTACTATGTATTGACAAGATCTAATGAAAGAGTTTAGAAAATAGGAAATGAAATCCATAAATTTAAGATCCCATAGATCTATACAAGGATGTAATTAGGATCTAATCAACTATATATCCCAGATTGACTATAATGATATTCTATGTGTGAGAATTCATCACCGGTCAAAAGCTGGGATCTCCTCACCATAAGATATGAATCTAGGATATTTGTGTGACTTAGAAATAAATATAAAACAACTCCTAAGCAAAATAACCCATAAAAAGGAGTCAAATCAAAGTCAAAATCAATATATTAATGATATGATATCATCAACTAGTTAGGAGGAGATTCCATTCGTGAGAAATCCTTTCTAACCATCCATAATCCCAAAAATAGGATCCATACACCCCTAGATATGATCTAGGATGCTATGAGAGCCTCAATGAAGAATTAATTAGAAAACAAATCAAGCCCAAGCATAATAATTTACAAAATAAACAAGATCTAAGCTAGATCTATGCTAACTTTACATAAAGGTGGGATCTTTCACCATGTGAGTGATGAATTCTTCCTTTTTGAACATGGAAATAAAAGATTTGACTCAAAATTGATAAGACATTTGATGAAAAAATTAGATCTAGATTGAAATTAGAGAGGTTTTTCTTTCCCTCTCTCTATTTCTCTTTCTAGATAACACATTTATTGGTCGTATTCCCGATCAATATATACATGCAAGTATACACGGTTAACAAGTAATAAAGAGTAAGTAGAGTATTGTTTCCACGAAGAATTACTTAACAAAATTCACCAAGCACTACCTCATAACCATCTCAATCTTATTTAAACGAATGATTTAATATATTGAATAATACTATGAAATTAAACTAATACTAACTATCCCTAGAACGAAACTAGATAATGAATATATGAGACTACAATATCACCTATTATTTCATCTAAATCAATACACTTCCCATTAAGCCAAATTAATTATAACCGGATTGCTAGCCGAGAACACGAAAGCAAAACATGTCCATCTCTCGATGTACCAAGTCCATATCACACATAATCCACAAATGATAGAATGTACGTGAACACCCAAATTATATAAACCACTATATTTCTATGTGACTTAACAATAATAAGGATTTAAGCACAAGTTCTCCAATGACTACAAGTAATGCTTTGGTATATGTCTATTCGAAGCACAAATCATGAATTCCAACACCATGTAGAACACACAAACACATGCTATTATGATCAGATCTAAACCCATATTCCATTTCTCAACTTCATATGGATTATCACAATAATTGATAGCTAGGCAATTAAACAATTGAATACAAATCACAATAGATAATCCAATAATAATCAAGAACACTAACAAGGAAGCATATTAAAGTAAACTACACAACAAGATCAATTATAATCTCAAAATGGAGTTTAATTCATGATTGAAGTGAAATCCATAATCCACAATTGAATAAACATTGAAAGATACAAAGAAAGAAGGAGAGAATTTAGGGTTTGGAGTAAGCAAATCTGAATTCTCTTGCTTCCAATATGAATCTCCAATGATCTTCAAGAGCTTCAATCTCCAACTCTAATGTAATCTAGGGTTTTTCTAATCTGATCGAAGAGTAGAATATCTAATGATGATATATCCAAGATGATGATCCCCAAGGATGGAATCAATCTCCCCTATGCTAATATGTCTTTTTTTATAAGCCCTAATATGACTCTACTTCAAGTTACGCTTCAATTGCACTATTTAATGAAAAATTCAACTCTAGTCAGCTTTAGAAGTGGTGCGGCCGCGCTCCAAATACACTATAAAATGGCGCGGCCGTGCCCTGGATTTTCTGTTGCAGTGCCCTCTGGTAGAACAGCCATAACTTTTGATCCGGGAGGAGTTACGGGGCCTGCGACTTTTTAAATTGAAGATATCGACGAGATCTACAACTTTCATTCTTTGAGAATTGAGAAATAATGGACAAATGAAGGTTGAAATTGGGCTTGAAGTGACAGCTTGTGCAATGGCAACCCAAAACATTGAAGTTCAACGTCCATTGGTACAAAGATCATAACTCTCGCCTCTGAACTCTGATTGGGATGATTCAAGATGCTCCGAAAAGCTTAGAAAAAGCTCAACAATAAAACCCAAGTTCCAAGCTAAGAACATAAAATGAACATGGAAGCCCAAACGATGTCTGGATTGCATTCCCTGCCTTTTCATACCAATAGTCGCTCACACAGTTCCCAAGCATAAGATCTACAAAATGGACACAAAATGCATGAAAAGTAACTACGAAACATAGGTTTAAGCAACTAATCCAAGTAGTAGATACAGGATAAGTAGGTATAAAACCTACTTATCAAATACCCCCAAACTTGAACCGTTGCTTGTCCCCAAGCAACATATATAATGCAATGCAATAAACTAAACAAAATGCAGTCCAGTCTAAATGCTAACAAATCCAAATACTAAGCAGATATGAAGTTCACAAGAATTGCCTTAGAGAAACTACAAAATCTTCAAACAGAGAATCCAACCAAGAACAAGGCTATAATGCATATTATTCTGTAAATCAAAATCTATCATCACTGATGTAGTGTGTGTATGCTTAGCAACCATTAAACTTGCTACAGAACAAATACTTCACATAATATGCTTCTTAGAGGGAAAAAATATAGTTTACACTCAAGAAAAGAAGTAAACAAGTTAAGCTCCACCAAGGTTACGCATCAACAAAAATAAGAGTCAACAAGGGGTTTATTATGCTTTTATTCACTTACAAGGGTGATATTCGTGCATTCCCGTGATTACACCCGACTGTGCAATGCCTAGCCTTTTTAGGCTTTTCAATGATACCCGTGTAGCGAGCTTTCAACCAACGACTCCCAAACCATAAGGCTTTAGGGCGCTGGGTGTAAAGACAACCCCTAGGGCGTACTTGCTCGAATATCAAAGGCCATAGGACTCGACTAGCCAAGGCGTTTATTCAACATATATATATTTTTTTCTTTTCTTTTTCTCATTTTTTTATATATAGCATGCATACCCTTGTTTTCCCCTAAACTTAAGCTTTTGCGCAATCCTAGTCATTACTAATTGTTTACTAACTCTCTTTCATTAAAACATAAATTTCCCACCAGAAGACAAGTATGTGACCATTTAAACTGAGCAAATCGTAATTGTTACTCAAAAGTGCTATCCGGTTACATCAGCATCAAACAGATAAGGATTTACATCATGCTATGACATTACAACCAAGCCTAAGTAATCAAAACTGATCAAAAATAATGCATTTCCAATCTCCTCATAGGCCAAATGAATTTCACACAAACTGAAAACTTGGATTCATGCAATATGACCTAACTATATGCAACAATTAAAAACAAATATTTTTTTTAAATTTTTGATTTTCTTAATTTATTAGATGCAACATATGAGTAAAAACTAAACTATATGCAATACACATGAACATACTAATATGCATCCTAAAGAAGAACAATCCCCCCAAACTTAAAACGAACAATGCCCTCATTGTAATAAAAAGTGAAAGACTACTCCTCTAAGTGGCATCGTCATCTCTGTCCGCCTCCTCATGATCCGATGGTGTATCAGGCAGTGGATAAGTCTGGATGGATCCAAAAGTTGGAAACTAAGCGTGGACTTCTCTAATGCCTTGGGAATTCGGCCTGTAATCCCCCTCAAACTTATTTGGCACTCTAATTTAGTCTTTCACCCCTTTTTTGAAACACTTGCAGTGCGCTTTGTTTTTGACTTCTATTCTGACCATTCATCCTCATAGCAATTGAATTGAACCGATTCTGCAGACTTTTAAAAGAAAATTTTTTTGGGGATTAATGCGGGCGCGCCGTGACTTAGGTTATCTGGGGCGCGGGCGCACCTGGATTGGGAACACACTGCATAAAAATATGATGGCGCGGGCGCGCTGCCTTTGGCTTGGCAAACGGCGCGGGCGCGCTGTGACACCCCCGAATCCAGGTCCTCTAACCCCGATTCGGTCATCACGATACAATACAAACATCCACCTCTAAACAATATACGATAACTAAATGCGAAATATAATAAACGTACGTCGTTTATTCAAAAGGTGTTACTAGTCCCAAGATTCGATAACCTTAAAACAGTCATACAAACATACCCTAGAATAGTCATTAGGGTTCATATTACATAACAGTAATTTAATTAAACATAAAGATAAAGTCTGCTCCTTGCAAACTAATCCTACATCTTCCCTTTACCCTTGTCCTTCCCTGAAGTCTCGGGCTTAACTGCAATATAAGTCATGATATAGCAAGAATGAGCAATAAATTTGCTCAGCAAGTTTAAATACAACAATAAAGGATATATCACGATGAATAGAAAATATCTGACAATGAATTCAACAATATGAATATCGAAAGCAAGAATAATGATTACTTTTAGAATAACTGATAGTCAAGTAGACATCGAACTATAAAACTCCAACGGAATCAATAGCTGATTGACCCTTTGGTTACTGGCTACAGAATAGTACTTGAGGGGATCAGCCTCGCGTACGCCATATATATGCATATCATTCAACTCTGCTGTTTGTATCTTTATAACAGATACCTGGGGTACTCCCCTATATATATAAGGGGTGTTCTTTCAGTCTAAGAATCCTTATCATCAATTGGTTTGGATAGCTTTTATAAAATTTCATATACCTGTCTGACCGAACAAGGGTTCAGACTCTATCTGACACAGTTCAAGAATTATAGAACTTTAAATGATGTACAAGTCCAAGACTGTACGAACTCAAGTGCACCAAATGCGAATAACAATAATATCGATGTGGAATAATTGTAAAGTAATTAAACCACCTAATAGCATGCTTGGAAATAAAGTTCAAGCTTTAACTAATTAACGGTCAATACGATAGTAACCTGCTCAATACAATATGAGAAGGATAGGAACTTGCACAATAAAGAGTGTAAGAGGACTTGCATTCAAATCAAGTGAAGTTAAGAAACTCGCTTACACGATTCATTGAATAAGGTAGTGTAAGAATTTAGAATACTTGCCTGTTTGCTCAGCTATAAATATGTTCTAGCTTTAATTAAACTCGTTGAAACAACCTATCATTAATAAGTTGGTCTTTCAATTAGTATGTGTAAACTAATATGAGTCTACACTTAACAAACATCTACTTATCATATAATTCTAGCACATAGTTCACGTAAGTCAATCTACTCATATCTTAGATTTAATAACTTTAGATTATCTAGTTACTATGCATCAATATAGGCTTGAACACATAGCACTTCAAGTTATAAATCAACACACATGCTTATAAGTTTTATAATTTCAAGTTTGAAAACCTAGCATGCTCATCCTAATCCAATTTAAAGTTATATGTTCTCATGTCTGTAATTTGCATACTTTAAACAATACAAGTTCATGCTTTAAAGTTGATTAGTAAAGGCATGTTATCATATAACAAGGTTAAACAATGTTTAAGTAGTCATGCTTGTGCGTATATACTACATGTATATACTTTAATCACATAGATGAAGTTCATTTTCTATTATTAAGCATGCATATGTGAAATTTGTATATAAATAAATGATGGTCATGTTAATATGTCTATAGGTATAATGAACTTTAATACACATGCTCGCATGATCATAATATCATTCACATGGTAATCTACGCTATTTAGTTTTCTCATTCTAAGTTTTCTTTGAAAAGTGTACTAAGTCCACTAAGTACATGCAAGGCACCTTGATATATAACTCATATGTATTTGAAACATATATCAAAGCCACATAAATGTTCTCATATGGTCAAAATCTAAGAGACTCAAGTCTTGGTCAAGTTTGTTTTGAAAGTTCTTAAGTTTCTCTTTTGAAATCACTAGAATCTTGCAATCACGTATGCTAGTGTGTGAACACACTTTAGACTCGCATTTCATGTCAATATAAACCACACTATCATGTATAAAATGTCCGAACATATATATGCCCCATATGTGTCTAAATTCATAATTGAATCTATAAGTTTCATTATAAATCACAAGTTTTCCTTTCATGGTGTACATACTAACATGGTTAACATTATGCATGTAGTACCAAGAAGCTTATAATAAGGTTTAATATCAGTTTCCATGTTTGCCTTAAATCATATTAATCAAGTTAACATGAGCTGTTGCTTAGCAGAAAACAAAAACAAATCTCCAGGCCCTGCGCAGTTGCGCTGCTACCAGGCATAAACCCGGCGCAGCTGCGCCGGTGCCTGGCTCAACCAGAGACTTCAAGCAGTTCGGCAGCCTCACAACCCATATCAGACAATTAATACGAAAATCATCTTAGTCATGCTATGGTATAATGCTAACATGATTTTAAACTAGTATAGCAATTAATAAACATATTTCAAACACTCAATTCATCAATCATGATCAATTCAAGAATCAAGAATTAGAAGTTTTACAGAAAATAAGAATGGGAAGTGATATACCTCTGTTATTATGGACTTGCTACTAAACAATTGCTACAATGCTGCTATACTAACTCCTTCTTTACTCTAATGAAATACTCAGCAAATGAATGAAGGAGAAGAGAGGACTATATTTATAGGCATTTTAATACACAGATATTTCAATTCTCCATTAGAACAAACCAAAGGATCTAGCAAGAACATGATGGTCAAGGGAGGGTGGTTGAGAGTGGGTGGATTCATCATGAATCCCACACCCCTTGAGATCATTAGCTAGCTTTGTTGAAATTGAGGAGGATATAGAGTGGTGTAGCCATGTGGAAGTTTACGTGAAGAATGAAATGAGGGACTCTTATTATGGGACAAGCCAATTAACTCAGCAATGTAGCAACTAGCAAGGTATATATCATATATGTCCAACACTAGTCATATAATAAATACACTAGGTTATATAATATATATACACATAGTATATACTTAAGTTTAAAGTCACAATTTCTAATGAGCCAATAATAATGCAATGTATCAACTAGTGTACATACATATAATCCATGTACATTTTTCTTAATACCAATTATAATGTAATTGGGTATTATCATTACTCATTACCATAACTGTTATTATTATAATTATAATAACTTATTGAAATCATTATCAGTTAACAATTGGTTATTGATATTAATATAAGGTAATAGGGTTATATATTAATGTCTATCATGTTACATAAGCAATAATATGTAACTCACATAATGTAATTATGTTTACTATATAATCTATACATATATATAATATATAGACATAATAATGAGTCACCTTGTACCATATATAATATATAGTTAACTACCATATATTAAAGGTTTAGTATAACATATGCTTGCATAAATTAATTAACCAAGTAAATATAATTTTATTATATTTATTAATCTCTTACTCATTAATTATTATTTATTCATAATAATTATTAATCAACACATTATCAATTAATTAATCGATATTAAAATTAATCAAACACGTTCAAATCTTACCACGATATTCAAATAAGTTGAATATTTAGTTTTTAATAATCTTATCAATTCTCTGATATTAAAGTCTTAGGACTAGTCCACTAATTTAAATAAACTATTAGTGACTTCCTTTAAATAATCCTAGCAATTTATTGCATAGGCTCTATCTCACATAATCACATAATCAGTTAAGGTTTAAATATGCTCACCAAACTAACTCATTAAAAATTAAATCACATATTTAATAAATAAGGAGTTTAAAATTCATGGTCGTTACACGCGCTGCCCTGGTCCTGATCCTGTTGCTTCTGCAGCACTTATCAACTCAGCATCTCTTTAGCATATGAACCCTTTCCTGCACAAAGGTGTATCTAAGCTGAGACATATTCTTATTCCACTAACTCAAAATTGAACTATTTAAACTAAATGTATCTACTCTTAAAAATGTAATATTTGAAATTTGCTATATTATGGCAAAATGGACTTAAACTCAAAGTATCCAAGAATTAAACATAGGGGGGGGGAAATGATAGATAAGTAACAAGAATTAAACAAGAGGGAGAAAGATTGGATGGGGTGCCTCCCATCGAGCGCTTGGTTTATAGTCTTTTAGCTGGACTATTTCTTATCAACGCTATCCAATTCGTCTTCGATAACTAAGGAACCCTCCATCCATTAGGACCAATGTATACTTTGAGAGGTTCCCGATAGCCTTTAGATTTAAGTCACCTAACTTGCTTCTTGTAGATAAGTTCCCAATTTTGAATATCTAATAGCTAGGTGCTTCCTCCGTTGTGTTTATGAACAGATTGGGGCATTGGGACATGTAAAACACAACGGGCTCTTCTTCTATTTTCTCTTCCTCGGCCCACCATGGCTTCAAGGTTGTACTATCTCTCATGTCATAAAGAGCATTGCCATCAACGTGACTACCAAGGGGGCATGTTTGTGCAAAACTGACTGGATTCTTGAACTTTAGTGGAGAAGGCATTTGGGGTACTAGCAAGGTCGGGTCATATTCATTGTGACTTAGATCTTTGATGGCCTCATCTTCCTTATCCCCATTTGTCTCCTTGATTTCAAATTCTTGTAGCTCATCCAGTTGCATATTCCACTCGGACTTTCCATCAGTATCAGAATCCATGTCATAGCACCAATTATGTTGAGGACAGTTGTTCAAAGATTTAAACATTTGATCCATCTGATTCTGAAGATTTTGAATTGACATCCCTTGCTCAATCAAGCTCTCCTTTGTCTAGGCTTTGAACATTTGATCCATCTGACTCTGAAGATTTTGAATTGACATCTCTTGCTCAATCAAGCTCTCCTTAGTTGACGCTATGAACTTGAACCACAAATCCTCTAATCTTGAATTTTCTGTTTCAGCCTCGAAATCCATGTATTGAAGATCATTGGTTGGAGTGTTGATGAGTTGTTCCATTTGATTCTAAAAATTTTGACTCAATATTTCCTGACTCATCACCATCTCCTCTTGGTTTGCTAAGAGTTTATACATGAATTCTTTCCTTGACTGTTCTTCTTGTGACAATGGAGATTGATATGAGAATTCTGGTGCATATGTTGGACTTGGATCACAGTATTGGTCTTGATAATTATAGTTCCATGAAGAATCTGGGTGATACCCCCAATCTTGATGTTAATTGGGATAAGCATTGTGGTTGAGGTAATCACCCCCATACTACACTTGTCCAAAACTGATGGTGCACTGATGACTCAGATGGTTACCAGCACAATAATCACAAGTAACATCTATCTTTCGAGTACGTTGGGTTTCAACAACGTCCAACTTCCTCAAAAGTGTCTTAAGTTGTGCTGATAATGCAGAAATTGCGTTGAGCCCATCAATCCCTGTTTGCCTTGGTTAAGTCATCCTCGTATGTGGCTATTGATAAGCAAAGTCATCCATGGTACCTGAAAAGAGAGAAATATAGGAAGAGAATTAAAAACTAAAATAAAATGTTTAAATTAAGACTAATTTGATTGAAGCTAATGTTGACAAAAATTATTAAAATAATTCCCCGACAACGACGCCAAAAACTTGTTGGTCGTATTCCCGATCAATATATGCGTGCAAGTATACACGATCAATAAATAATAAAGAGTAAGTAGAGTATCGTTTTCACAAAGAATTACTTAATAAAATTCACTAAGCACTAACCCATAACCATCTCAATCTTATTTAAAAGAATGATTTAATATATTGAATAATATTGTGCAATTAAACTAATACTAACTATCCCTAGAATGAAACTAGATAATGAAGATATGAGATTACAATATCACATATTATTTTAGCTAATTCAATACACTTCCCGTTAAGCCAAATTAATTATCACCGAATTGCTAGCCGAGAACATGAAAGCAAAACATGGCCATCTCTCGATGCACCTGTGACGCCCCCAAATCCGTGACCGCCACTTGGTCTCTCGAATTCGGTTCATCACGTGCTCATGGTAATACATCACAATAATAATAACTAAATATCACACAATCACAGCGGAAAATCTATTCTAGAATAATTTACAATGATTTATTATAATTATTCCCCCAAGTCTCGCAACCTACAGTACTTAATAGATTACATAATAATATCAATTAACGACTTATTACATAATCTAACTTAAGCTTAAACATAATTAAATCTAGTCTTACTACATCATCTTAATACAATATCAAAATATTTTAAAAACATAGAAGAGACAAGCTAGTTGGTAGCCTTGCCCTTGCCCTTATCAATGCCTGAAGATTCACCATGCTCTGCCTTAACTGAAATATTTTAGGAAAAGCAAGAATGAGCACAAATTGCCCAGCAAGTCATATACAATAAGGGTAAGTGATATAATTCTTAATTCTCGAAAGGGTATAACAAAGTTTGATAGTTCAAGGATAACAAGAATATCAACAGTTTTCAATAATAGTCGCTAAGGACAGAATAATATCAATGTGATTCAATAACAAATCAACTCAAGATTTCAAGATAACTGAATACTGAGCAGTTGCTAAGGACTATGAACTTCTACTAGAATTAACAGTAATAAACTGAAAATCAAACAAAAACAGGTACAACAGGTGATCAGCCTAAAGCACCATCGTTATGCATAACAATCAATCATATTCAAGTGTGCACGTTGGTTCTCCGACAATTATATATTCCCTTCAAAGAAGGTTGTTCTTCTCAGTCAATTACAAGATCCGCACCAATCAATTAGTTTGGGTCGCTTTTCAATAATATAAGTCTAGCCGAATCTAATGGCATAGACACTTTCACAATATTCAAGAACAATACTAAGTTCAACATGAATAATAGCTTTAATGAAATAAGAGTTCAAGTATGCTAATTCAATTCAAACGATTAAGTAGGAAACTAATTCGCAATATACAAAGATAGAATACTTGTATCCAAAGAGATAAGGTTTAGATACTCGCTTATGATATCCGTTGAATAAAGTAATGCAAGGGTTTTGGATACTTGCCTTATGCGTAGTTTACTCACGTAAAGCTAGCCAACACTTTCGGATTCCTATCGTAATACAATTACGTATATATATGATATTCATTAGTCATATAATTTAACTTCACATTTTATCTTCGAATATACGATCAACACATAAGCTAAGTTTTAACCTAGCTACACAGTTATATAGAATATAATTTCTATCCTTAACTTCCTTTTTTTCTCAAGTTGATCATATTCATACATCATTACTATCATGTGAGACTACCACAATTAGCAAATATACTCGCATATTATTAATATCACATAAGGCTACAATCAATACTAAATATATTTCATTTTAGCAAGTTATGGCATTCTCATAAGTTAACCATCAAAATCAGGTACAAGTAACATCATATAATATCACGTAGCATGTATACATTTTAAAGAATCCTTTTATGTTTGTATAACTTTTCCAAATCCAATTATACATAGTATAGGTTCTTAAGTTAATACTTAAAGCCATTCAAGGACACGAACTCATAAGGTCTAACATGCTCGCTTTTTAAACACATAAGATATTCATATAACTTGTATTAAACATGCTCATGAGTATCGAAATTCAAATCTCAATGTAACATGTCGACGTTCACGTTCAACACTTATACTTTCATTAATAAAGTTTGCTAATACGTTCTAACACGTTCATGCTACATTATGAAATTTGTATACGTAAGTTAATGTGTCCGACATGTATTTCAAGTTTATACAAACATGCCCTAAAAATCAGAATATATATATGGTCTTTACGTGTCAATATCAACCTTTAAAACTTGTATTTTTGTTAGAAATGTTCAATGGTGAGGTTTAACAGGCCCTTGTCATACTATGAACCATATATATATAAGTTAATATGTCTTTCATGCATCTCTACCTCATACCAACTTGCTTTGAAAATCATAACATCAATGTGTTACGCACATGTCAAAGTTAGTTTTCAAATCTTTGATTTTCGTTAGGAAAGTGCACTAGTTAGGTTCACATGTTAATATTATATCACGCTACATATATACTTAAGTCAATATGCATTTCGTGTGTGTCTAGGTCATACCAATATGTCTCACAAGTCAGAATGTCTAAAATGGATACAACGAATCAACGTCTATTTTGAAATCCTAAGTTTATTTTGAAAATCTATCACTTCATCGTTTATGTAAGCGATCCGAATATAACAAGCTCATACTAATTTAACAAGTCCATATATACGTATAAATCATATCAGCATGCTTGTTTTATTTTATTTCATCAACTAATATGTAGCAGACATCAAGCAGGAAGCAAAAAGCAAAAATCTGCAGCAGGGGGCCCTGCGCAGCTGCGCTGCGCCGCAGTGTAATGCCGGCGCAGCTGCGCCGTGCCTGGTTCGAACCAAGATGTAGTCTGCTTCGGCAGACTTCCAGCCCAAACACAAAACTTTCTTCATCAATTCGTATGTAGTCAGTCATATAACAATTTAGACATGCTTATATGGTTATATAACACTTAAGTAAGCATTCTATATCCCAATTACACTTTAATTCAACATGATCAAGAATCTAAGAAATTGCAGAAAACCAAAATGAAGAACTTGAGAGTATACCTCTGCAATGCAATTGGGCTTGCTGCTATCTCTAAGAACACTGATATATATATATATAACTCTTAACTCAACACTCAAGCAATACTCAGCAATTTGAAATGCGAAGGAAATGGGTTGTATTTATAGCACAAACCAATACTCAGACAATGCTATCTTCCCATGAATCAAACCAAATAGAATTTGAATTGTATGGAGGTTAAGAAATGGTAGGTAATTAGTAGTTGAAACTCATCATCATGCCCACTCCTTTGCTCATTATGAACTATAAAGCTATGATTTTACTGAGTTTGAGGAAGAGATAGGGAGTAGACTAGCTTGAGCATTTCACATGGAAGGGAGAGTGACTAGTAATAAGGGACAAGGCATAGAAATCTCAACATTTCCAAATTGTAAATCAACTAGTGTTAATACTTAGGTTATATACACACACATACATATATCATACACTTAGGTATATATGTATACTTAGGTAGTAAATGCATTTAGAGTCATAATGTAGTTTGCAATAAGGAAATAATGTTACAATGTAGTGAATGTAATTTATATATAATCCATGTACATTTTATTACACCGGTATAATTTAATCGGATACTATCGCATTACATTATCTCATGAATTATTAAATTGTTTATCATATATTCATGATGTCTCACTTTATTAAAACTAATAGTTTACAATATGTTCATGATATATTATACAGTGTATACCCACATATTTATTGTCACACAAGCATAAACATGTAGCTTATATATTCCAATCAATCTTAATACATGGTCTCTATGTGTAATATATTCACATTGCACTATAACATAGTTTATGTATATACATGCATGGTCACACTTAAGTGTCTCTCTACACTATATGATATAGTTGTATTCCATATACTTTATATATTCAAGAATTGCACATTTGCACAAAACAATTAATATAATATTATTATATTAATAACTTACTTATTTATTTTATTAATCATAATGTCAAATAAATAAATTATTCATTTCATTGATTAATTAATAATAATATTAATTAATCCATTCCTCATTGATTATTAATTTCCATAATAATCGATTAACACTTATATGATTAAATATCACATTAAATGAATATAAATCTTATTATATTATAGACACGTTGCTCATTATTAATATTATATTTCGTGTAATAATAATAATCACATATTATTAATTAATCATCTATAACAATTATTCTACGATGACAATTAATTAATATTCTACGATTAACAATTAATATAGATTAATTATTTGCTTAAATTAATATAATCATTATTATTTTCCATGACGGTGCCACACAAGGCATTTCATCGAGTTTATTATAAACTCCATATTTTTCTCAATTGTCATAATTATTCAATTTAATATAATTGAATTAATCATTCTCATAACACAAAATCATTTATATTCTAATAAATTCTCATTCCCATTAATATATTTATTTAATAATATTAGGAAATTCTTGGGTATTACATCCTCCCCCCTTATAAAAATTCCGTTCTGGAATTGCTACAAGGTTACACAAATAGATGGGGATAGTCCCTCATCATCCTAGCTTCTAATTCCCACGTAGCCTCCTCGACATCGTGATTACGCCAAAGTACTTTTACAGATGAAATAATTTTATTTCTCAAAGTTTGTTCTTTCCTATCTAATATCTGGAAAGGAATTTCTTCATACACCAAGTTCTTCTCCACTTGAATGGGCTCGTAAGAAATCACGTGCTTCTAGTCGGCCTTATACGGTCGCAACACGGAAATGTGGAACACGTTGTGGATGTGCTCCAACTCGGGTGGTAACGCAACTTTGTATGCCACTTCGCCCACTCGCTTCAGTATCTCGAACGGTCCTATGAATCTTGGACTCAATTTTCCTTTCTTGTCGAAACGGATTTTTCCCTTCCATGGAGATACCTTTAAGATTACGAAACTGCCCACTTTGAAGTCTCGGTCCTGCTGATACAAATCTGTGTATTTCTTCTGGCAATCTTGAGCTGCTACTAATCTGACTCTTATCACTGTCACCACGTCTGCGGTTTGTTGAACTAACTCTGGTCCGAGTATTCGTCGCTCTCCGACTTCATCCCAATATAATGGCATTCTGCACTTTCTTTCGTAAAGAGCTTCATACGGTGGCATGCCGATACTCGCATGGTAACTATTATTATACGTAAATTCGACTAAGGGTAGGTGGTCGTCCCAATTTCCCTTAAAATCCATCACGCAAGTCCTAAGCATGTCCTCCAGCGTTTGTATCGTTCGCTCACTCTGTCCGTCGGTCTGAGGATGGTAAGCAGTACTTAACCTCAACTGCGTTCCCATTCTTTCTTGCAAACTCTTCCAAAAATTAGACGTGAAGCGCGGATCTCGATCAGATACAATTTACACCGGCACTCCATGTCGTGAGACAATTTCTTTTACGTATAGGCTCGCAAACTGATTCAAACTGTAGCGGATGTTGATTGGTAGAAAATGTGCGGTCTTTGTTAGTCGATCCACGATAACCCAAATGGCATCATAACCTTTCTGTGTAACTGGAAGTCCTACCACGAAGTCCATCATTATATGCTCCCATTTCCACTCTGGTATTTCTAACGGTTGTAGTAAACCACTCGGCCGTTGATGCTCTGCTTTAACGCGTTGGCAAGTTAAACATCTACTGACGCACTCTGCGACTTCCAGTTTCAAATTGGGCCACCAAAAATGTTGCCTTAGATCTCGGTACATCTTGGTGCCTCTCGGATGAACGGAATATGTCGTATTATGTGCCTCGTGCAAAATCTCTTCCCTCAACTTGGTTACCGCTGGTACCCACACTCTTCCTTCGAATCTTAAGATACCATCTTTATCCATTCGAAATTTCTCTTCCTCATTTTCTGTGATCCTCTTTCGAATTTTCTCACACTCTTCATCCTTTTCCTGGGCTTCTTTCACTCTTTCCAACAACGTCGGACAAGCTTCCATTACAATTAACTTCTCACCAGACTTTTCTGGTCCTTTCACTTCTATCTCTAATTTCTCCATCTCTCTTATCAACTCTTCCTAAGTCGTCAAATTAAACAACTCCTCCCTTTCTTTTCTGCTCAGAGCGTCGGCAACCACGTTTGCCTTTCCCGGGTGATAAAGAATATCGCATTCATAATCCTTGATCAATTCTAACCACCTCCTCTGACGCATATTCAACTCCTTCTGTGTGAAGATATATTTCAGACTCTTGTGGTCCGTGTATATCTCACATTTCTCTCCGTACAAATAATGCCTCCATATCTTTAACGCAAAAACTACTGCCGCTAACTCTAAGTCGTGAGTAGGGTATCATTTTTCGTAATCCTTAAGTTGTTGTGACGCATACGCAATGACCTTGCCGTGTTGCATGAGCACACAACCAAGTCCCTTGTGCGATGCATCACTATACACCACAAAATTTCCCGCATCATCTGGTAATGATAACACAGGTGCTTCGCTCAATCTCTTCTTCAACTCCTGAAAACTCTCTTCACATTTGTCGGTGCATACAAATTTCACCGTCTTTCTAGTCAAATTGGTCAGCGGGGTTGCTATTCAATAGTACTCGGCTAACCCTAAAAAATTTCTTACCTCCGTCGGTGTTCTTGGTTTTCCCAATTACTTACTGCTTCTACCTTCGCAGGGTCTACTGAGATTCCATCCTTATCCACCACGTGACCTAAGAATTGAACCTTCTCCATCCAAAATTCGCACTTTGAAAATTTCGCATACATCTTCTCCTTCCTTAGTGCCTCCAAAACAATCTTTAGATGTTCGGCGTGTTCTTCCTCTGTCTTCGAGTAGATCAAAATGTCGTCGATAAAAACCACTACAAATTTATCCAAGTATGGATTGAAAACTCGGTTCATCAAGTCCATAAATACTGCTGGAGCATTAGTCAATCCAAATGACATTACCAAAAACTCGTAGTGTCCATAACGGGTTCGAAATGCAGTCTTTGGTATGTCCTCATCCCTCACTTTCAATTGATGATATCCTGTTTGTAGGTCGATTTTAGAGAAACACTTTGCTCCCTTCAGTTGATCAAATAGGTCGTCTATCCTCGGTAGCGGATATCGGTTCTGTGACACCCCCAAATTCCAGGACCGCCACTTGGTCTCTCGAATTCGGTTCATCACGTGCTCATGGTAATACATCACGATAATAATAACTAAATATCACACGATCACAGCGGAAAATCTATTCTAGAATAATTTACAATGATTTATTATAATTATTCCCCCAAGTCTCGCAACCTACAGTACTTAATAGATTACATAATAATATCAATTAACGACTTATTACATAACCTGTCTTAAGCTTAGACATAATAAAAACTAGTCTTACTACATCATCTTAATACAACATTAAAATATTTAAAAACGTAAAAGAGACAAGCTAGTTGGTAGCCTTGCCCTTTCCCTTATCAACGCCCGAAGGTTCGCCATGCTCTGCCTTAACTGAAATGTTTTAGGGAAAGCAAGAATGAGCACAAATTGCCCAGCAAGTAATATACAATAAGGGTGAGTAATAAGATTCCCAATTCTCAAAAAGGTATAACAAGGTTTGATCGTTCAAGGATAACAAGAATATCAACAGTTCTCAATAACAGTCGCTAAGGACAGAATAATATCAATATGATTCAATAATACGTCAATTCAAGATTTTAAATAACTGAATACTGAGCAGTCACTAAGGACTATGAACTTCTACTAGAATTGACAGTAATAAACTGAAAATCCAATAAAAACAGGTACAACAGGTGATCAGCCTAAAGTACCATCGTTATGCATAACAATCAATCATACTCAAGTGTGCACGTCGGTTCTCCAGCAGTTTTATATTCCCTTCAAAGAAGGTTGTTCTTCTCAGTCAAATACAAGATCCCGCACCAATCAATTAGTTTGGGTCATTTTTCAATAACATAAGTCTAGCCGAATCAAATGGCATAGACGCTTTCACAATATTCAAGAACAATACTAAGTTCAACATGAATAATAGCTTTAATGAAATAAGAGTTCAAGTATGCTAATTCAATTCAAACAATTAAGTAGGAAACTAGTTCGCAATATATAAAGATAGAATACTTGTATCCAAAGAGATAAGTTTTAGATACTCGCTTACGATATCCGTTGAATAAAGTAATGCAAGGGTTTAGGATACTTGCCTTATGCGTAGTTTACTCACGTAAAGCTAGTCAACACTTTTGAATTCCTATCGTAATGATAGTCATTAGTCATATAATTTAACTTCACATTATATCTTCGAATATACGATCAACACACAAGCTATGTTTTACCCTAGCTACACAATTATTTAGTATCTAATTTCTATTGATCATATTCATACATCGTTACTATCATGTGAGACTACCACAATTAGCAAACATATTCGCATATTATTAATATCACATAAGACTACAATCAATACTAAATATATTTCATTTTAGCAAGTTATGGCATTCTCATAAGTTAACCGTCAAAATCGGGTTCAAGTGACATCATATAATATCACGTAGCATGTATACATTTTTAAAGGATACTTTTATGTTTGTATACAATCTTTCCTCGTTCTAATCATTTATGATTTTGTTTTAATTCACGATCCCTAACGACTTAGGGTTATACAATGTCATGAATTCACATAAATTGTCATGCTTATCATTTAGACATATAAAGTAGTCATATATTTTATTGATACGCATGTTCATATGTTTCTTATGTCATGGATATGTGATTCTAGCACTATTACTAGTTCATGACTTAATCAAACTCATGCTTGATTAACTTGCATTACATCTAACAAGTACGTACATATATGATGCCTTCAAACTACATTCAATCATGTTGAAAATATCAGAATGTAGAGTCCTAATATAACATGTCAAAGTCCACATTTAAAGCTTATGTTGTCATTAGTAAAGCTTGCTAATAAGGCCTAACATGCTCATGCTATCTAGATTCATATGTTAACATATTTGACCCGCATTTCAAGGTCACATAACATGCTTGAAAAGTCAGAATGTATACATGGTCTTTACATGTCAATATCAACCTTCAAAACTTGTATTTTTGTTAGAAAGGTGCACTAGTTGGGTTCACATGTTCATATTATATCACGATACATATATACTTAAGTCAATATGCATTCCATGTGTTTCTAGGTCATACAAACGTGTCTCAAAAGTCAGAATACTATTATGGTATTTATATATCCAAGTTCCTCTTTTCATAACTCTAAGTTTTCTTTGAAATATTCAACTAAAACAACTAGCATAGATTGCTATAACCTAGTACCCTTATTCCATATGTTAATGTGAGTTATATGCATATCCTAACAGTACATCATGCTCAATACATCAGAAGATATAAAAGAAATCATTAACAATTTCTGCAATGGCGCGCGGCCGCGCCCAAATTGTACTAGGGAGACGCGCGGCCGCGCGGCTCCTGTTCCAGTCCAGAGAGCAGCCTGCAACGGCACATATCAAATCCAACTCACGAAATTACTTCACAAAAACTTTTCTAAGCAGCCACATTATGGTTTAAACATGTTTATAAGTCTATATAACAACTAAGAACATGTTCTAATCCAATCTAGCATGAATTGTAATCAAAATCAAGAATTGGAAACTTTGACAGTAAACAAAATGATGAACCAAGAATGAAGGATTTATACCTCTTGAGCTCAAACTTGCACAAGACTTGTTCTCAAATTCAGATTATAACTCACAATACTCTCTCTATATCAACTTAGCACAAATTTTAGCAACATAGAAAATGAAGAGAGGCTTGGTATTTATAGGAGAATTCAATATCCATACAAAGCAATTGCCCCAAGGTTTGAAACAATGGGGGAAATGAAGAACTAGAGGATTGAGGGGAGTTGATGGAATAGTGTCCAACCACCCCCATCACCCACATCCTTCTTCATCATGAGCATCATTGGCTAGCTAGGAAGTTGACATGAGGGAGTAGCTTAGGCCTTTGGCCTTTCACGTGGGAGAAGAGATAGTGACTATCATTTAGGGACAAGGCAATATGAAACTCAGCATTTGCAACATGAAGTGTATCAACACTAAGGCCATATATACATATACACTTAGGCTATTATATATTTATTCATACTATATTTTATAATTAACATTATAATGTAAGTCACATGCTTAATATTTCAAGGTAGTAGATGTGATATGGCAATGTAACATACATATCATCCATGTACATTTATTAATACCGGATATAATCACATCACATTATTTCCTTCATTAAATTCTACAATCAACAAGTGATTTCAATATATTCATGATATATCATTTTAATGTATACTTACATACACATTGTCACATAGGTATTAATCATGTAGCTCACATAGTTTAATTAATCTTAATACATGGTCCATATGTGTAATATATTCACATTGCATTATATAGCATAGTTTATGTATACTTGTATGGTCACACCTGAGTGTTTCTCTACACTATATAGTTGTATTATATATTATTGCATGCTTGTACATAACAATCAATATAATCTTATTATATTAATAACTTACTTATTTGTTTTATTATTCATAATGTCAAATAAATAAATTATTTATCTTATCAATTAATTAACAATAATATTAATTAATCCATTCCTCATCGATTATTAATAACACCTAATTAATAATCATAGGATTCATTATCACATTAACAAGTATAAATCTCAGCACAATTATAAACAAGTGGTTTATTATTATTATATTTCTTGCAATAATAATAATCACGTATTATTAATCAATCACAGTTAATATTCCATAACCATCAACTAATATTTTACAATAGCAATTAACAATTAATATAGATTAATTGTTTACTTAATAATTCATTCGTTAATTAATATAATTATTAATATTTCCCATCACTGTGCCACACTAGGCTCTCAACGAGTTTATCGCAAACTCCACCAATTTCTCAATTATTATAATTATTCAATTATATATAATTGAATTAATTCATCTCATAACACAAAATCATTTATATTCAAATAAATTCTCATTTCCATTAATATATTTATTTAATAATATATGAAAATTCTCGGGTATTACAGGTTCTTGATCGTTACTCTGTTCAATTCTCGATAATCGATACAGAGCCTCATCGATCCGTCCTTCTTCTTAACGAATAGTACTGGTGCTCCCCAAGGAGAAATACTCGGTCGAATGTAACCCTTATCCAATAATTCTTGCAATTGTATCATCAATTCCTTCATTTCTACTGGCGCCATACGATATGGAGCTTTCGAAATTGGTGCCGTTCTCGGTGCTAAGTCTATTACGAATTCGATTTCTCTATCTGGCGGAAGACCAGGCAGATCATCTGGAAACACATCTTGAAATTCATTCACTACGGATATATCCTTAATTTGTACTCCCTTTTTTCGAGTATCAACGATGTAAGCTAGATAACCTACACATCCTCTCCTTAACAATTTCTTGGCCTGCATCATCGTAACACAACACGAGTGCTTAAGCGATGAGCTACCATAAAACACTACCTTAGACTTGATCGGAGTCTGAAGGTTCACACATTTATTCTGACAGTCAATTATCGCAGCATGGTTATATAACCAATTCATTCCCAGTATTACGTTAAATTCTCCCAATCCAATAGGAATCAAGTCTACTCTCAGTTCATGTTCTCTAATGTTTGCGCGACAATCTCGATAAATGTATTCTACAGGGATCACTTCCTTATTAGCAACTTCTATGATCAAAGGATTTTCTAATCGTTCTCGGGGTGTACTAAGTTTACTAGCAAATTCTTCAGATATAAAAGAACAGGTGGCACCCGAATCAAATAATACATAAGCATTTATATCATTGATTGGGAATATACCTGACACCACGTCCTTCGTAGCCATGGCGTCCTGGACGGTCATGTTAAAGGTTCTGGCGGTTGGGCGGTTGGATTGTGCCGGCCCGCTGATCATCAGCTTGTTGCCGCCTTGCTGATTGCTACCCCCGCCACTTCATTTCTTTGGGCAATCCTTAATACGGTGCTCAGTTGAGCCGCAAGCAAAGCATCCTTGTATCTTTTTCGGTTTCAAACAGTTGGGCGAGATGTGCCCTTCCTGTCCGCAGTTGTAGCAAGTGCCACGTCCCTTCCAGCACTCGCCCTGGTGATTCTTCCCACACTTCGGGCATCCTTCAGCCCTCTTCTTGAAACCTCCATGAAAATTCCCTGATTGATTATTATTGTTGTTTTTGTTGTTATTGTTGTTCTCCCACTTTCTCTTTCCCAAGTTGCTTCCTCCGCTACTGCTTCCTCCCGTACGATTCTCTCCTCCAGTATTCTTTCCTTTCTTTTCTTTGTTATACAGACTTAAGGCCTCACTGCCACCTTCCGCAATGATTGCCTTTTCCAGTAATGTTGCAAAGGAATCAATTTGAAGAACTGATACCTTATTGAACAGCCACGGCTTCAACCCTTGTTCGAAGCGTCTAGCCTTTCTTTCTTCATCACCAACTTGGTGCTCCGCAAATCGCGCTAGTTCGTTAAACCTAGCCGCGTATTGCGCCACCGTCATCTCACCTTGTTTTAACTCTAGGAATTTCACCTCCATCCTATTCTTCATACTCTTTGGAAAGTAATTCTCGAAGAACAGTGTCTTAAACTTATCCCAAGCTATTATCCCTTCTCCAGCTCTTTGTTGATTAGCCTCCCACCAGTAGTTCGCTTCTCCCCTCATCATGTACGTGGCAAACACCGTCTTCTGATCTTCGCCTACGCTAGCTATAGTGAAAGCTTTTTCGATCTCTTTGATCCACGTTTGTGCGACGATTGGGTCGGTAGTTCCCTCGAACTCCGGGGGTTCCACACTCTTAAAGTCTTTAAAGGTTGTTACTGGCACAGTCTGAGGGTTTGGGCGAACGGGTTCATTGTTCCTTCCCCTTAAGGCTTCTCCTAACAAGTCTACCAGTTTCTGGATCGGGTCTACTTGTTCTCTTTCATTGTTAACGGATTCTTCGGGTGCAGTCAATCTACGTCTGGGCGGCATTATCTGCATCACAAGTGTTCATTTTATTATTATTCAAGTATATTACTTAAGTATTTCTTTTAATACTAAAAGAAAAAATTGTAACACATTTATGAAATAAGCTTCATTTATATTCATATACCAAATCGTTTCATTACATGATTTCCCTAGCATACTGCTATAAATGTTATCACCTATATCCCTTAATATCACAAAAGACGGGGAATATACCAACCTACTACCAAACTACCCCTCTAACCAAAGCTAACTCGGGGTTCACATCACTATCCCACATCTTACACAAAAGATTGGGATTATAACATAGTATATACAATACATAAAGAGAATACCACTAGACTATCTAAGGGAATATCATCACATCATCCCGCGCTCTACTGCGCTCTTGTACTCCATCTGCGCTATATAAGCAACCAGCTCTCGGCTCATAGTGTGTAGGGTCTGTCCCTGTTCTGCCGGGTAGTGGTACACACCATCAAGCACTCTCTCAAATGCCGAACGAAACACGTACCCGATCTTGTTCATTTTCCTCTTCTTATATTTGACCTCATCTTCCAGGTCATCTGCTTTCTCATGGGCAGCCCCCCACTTCTCCTCGAAGTGTATCCTATCCATCACCTCTAATTCCAACTGAGCGCGGAGTGCTTCCTTCTCTGTCTTCTCACTTAGCTCCCTCTGCTCAACCTCTTCTAGCTTCTTTGACAAATCTACATTCCTAGCCACTGACCTGTGAAACAGAGTCCCCATCTGGATCCCTACCTCCTTACGGTAGGCGATCTCCACCTCTAATTCCTGCATGGCCAGCTTCCTCTGGTGGTCTTCATCCCTCAGCTTTTGGAACTCAGACTCTCTCTCTTTGGCCTCTTCCTCCAGCTCCTGGACTCTGCAGTCTAACTCTAGAATACGCTTCTCGTACTCGCCTAACATCTGCTCCTCAAGATTAGGCTCGTAGGAGTCCTCCATGGGCTCCTCCTCTGAAGGCTCGTCCTTAACCGGCTCGTCCTTAATCGGCTCGTCCTCCATAGGCTCCTCCTCGGGGTTGAACTCTACCTCGATCTCATCCTCGTCGTTATACTCAGATGGTGCAACTGCCTGCACTAGCACAGCCTTTAAAGGTGCCTCGTATACTACATGTATATCTCTAGGCTCCTCCTCGGCCACTCTAGCGGGTACTCCTGTGTCTGCCATCCTACAATCACAAACACAAGACAAGAAACACCAACTCCATTAGAATGTTAAATAAAACATAAGTTCATTGTATAGAATGAAGTTACATTTCATAACACGCTAAGTCTTGCTCTAGGGAAAACTCTATGTGAGTTTTATCTCCTTTCCAACTTCTAAGTTCGCCTAAGTTATAGTCTAAGGACACTCGTTCCTAAGGTTTATAACTACAGCTTTGATACCAACCTGTGACGCCCCAAAATCCGTGACCGCCACTTGGTCTCTCGAATTCGGTTCCTCACGTGCTCATGGTAATACATCACAATAATAATAACTAAATATCACACAATCACAGCGGAAAATCTATTCTAGAATAATTTACAATGATTTATTATAATTATTCCCCCAAGTCTCGCAACCTACAGTACTTAATAGATTACATAATAATATCAATTAACGACTTATTACATAATCTAACTTAAGCTTAAACATAATCAAATCCAGTCTTACTACATCATCTTAATACAATATCAAAATATTTTAAAAACATAGAAGAGACAAGCTAGTTGGTAGCCTTGCCCTTATCAATGCCTGAAGATTCACCATGCTTTGCCTTAACTGAAATATTTTAGAAAAAGCAAGAATGAGCACAAATTGCCCAGCAAGTAATATACAATAAGGGTAAGTGATATAATTCTTAATTCTCGAAAGGGTATAACAAAGTTTAATAGTTCAAGGATAACATGAATATCAATAGTTTTCAATAATAGTCGCTAAGGACAGAATAATATCAATGTGATTCAATAACAAATCAATTCAAGATTTCAAGATAACTGAATACTGAGCAGTCGCTAAGGACTATGAACTTCTACTAGAATTAACAGTAATAAACTGAAAATCAAACAAAAACAGGTACAACTGGTGATCAGCCTAAAGCACCATCGTTATGCATAACAATCAATCATATTCAAGTGTGCACGTCGGTTCTCCGACAATTATATATTCCCTTCAAAGAAGGTTGTTCTTCTCAGTCAATTACAAGATCCGCACCAATCAATTAGTTTGGGTCGCTTTTCAATAATATAAGTCTAGCCGAATCAAATGGCATAGACACTTTCACAATATTCAAGAACAATACTAAGTTCAACATGAATAATAGCTTTAATGAAATAAGAGTTCAAGTATGCTAATTCAATTCAAACGATTAAGTAGGAAACTAGTTCGCAATATACAAAGATAGAATACTTGTATCCAAAGAGATAAGGTTTAGATACTGGCTTACGATATCCGTTGAATAAAGTAATGCAAGGGTTTTGGATACTTGCCTTATGCGTAGTTTACTCACGTAAAGCTAGCCAACACTTTCGGATTCCTATCGTAATACAATTACGTATATATATGATATTCATTAGTCATATAATTTAACTTCACATTTTATCTTCGAATATACGATCAACACATAAGCTAAGTTTTAACCTAGCTACACAGTTATATAGAATATAATTTCTATCCTTAACTTCCTTTTTTTCTCAAGTTGATCATATTCATACATCATTACTATCATGTGAGACTACCACAATTAGCAAATATACTCGCATATTATTAATATCACATAAGGCTACAATCAATACTAAATATATTTCATTTTAGCAAGTTATGGCATTCTCATAAGTTAACCATCAAAATCAGGTACAAGTAACATCATATAATATCACGTAGCATGTATACATTTTAAAGAATACTTTTATGTTTGTATAACTTTTCCAAATCCAATTATACATAGTATAGGTTCTTAAGTTAATACTTAAAGCCATTCAAGGACACGAACTCACAAGGTCTAACATGCTCGCTTTTTAAACATATAAGATATTCATATAACCTGTATTAAACATGTTCATGAGTATCGAAATTCAAATCTCAATGTAACATGTCGACGTTCACGTTCAACACTTATACTTTCATTAATAAAGTTTGCTAATACGTTCTAACACGTTCATGCTACATTATGAAATCTGTATACGTAAGTTAATGTGTCCGACATGTATTTCAAGTTTATACAAACATGCCCTAAAAATCAGAATATATATATGGTCTTTACATGTCAATATCAACCTTTAAAACTTGTATTTTTGTTAGAAATGTTCAATGGTGAGGTTTAACAGGCCCTTGTCATACTATGAACCATATATATATAAGTTAATATGTCTTTCATGCATCACTACCTCATACCAACATGCTTTGAAAATCGAAACATCAATGTGTTACACACATATCAAAGTTAGTTTTCAAAACTTTGATTTTCGTTAGGAAAGTGCACTAGTTAGGTTCACATGTTAATATTATATCACGATACATATATACTTAAGTCAATATGCATTTCGTGTGTGTCTAGGTCATACCAATATATCTCACAAGTCAGAATGTCTAAAATGGATACAACGAATCAACGTCCATTTTAAAATCCTAAGTTTATTTTGAAAATCTATCACTTCATCGTTTATGTAAGCGATCCGAATATAACATGCTCATACTAATTTAACAAGTCCATATATACGTATAAATCATATCAGCATGCTTGTTTTATTTTATTTCATCAACTAATATGTAGCAGACATCAAGCAGGAAGCAAAAAGCAAAAATCTGCAGCAGGGGCCCTACTCAGCTGCGCTGCACCGCAGTGTAATGCTGGCGCAGCTGTGCCGTGCCTGGTTCGAACCAAGATGCAGTCTGCTTCGGCAGACTTCCAGCCCAAACACAAAACTTTCTTCATCAATTCGTATGTAGTCAGTCATATAACAATTTAAACATGCTTATATGGTTATATAACACTTAAGTAAGCATTCTATATCCCAATTACACTTTAATTCAACATGATCAAGAATCTAAGAAATTGCAGAAAACCAAAATGAAGAACTTGAGAGTATACCTCTACAATGCAATTGGGCTTGCTGCTATCTCTAAGAACACTGATATATATAACTCTTAACTCAACACTCAAGCAATACTCAGCAATTTGAAATGTGAAGGAAATAGGTTGTATTTATAGCACAAACCAATACTCAGACAATGCTGTCTTCCCATGAATCAAACCAATGAGAATTTGAATTGTATGGAGGTTAAGAAATGGTAGGTAATTAGTAGTTGAAACTCATCATCATGCCCACTCCTTTGCTCATTATGAACTATAAAGCTATGATTTTACTGAGTTTGAGAAAGAGATAGGGAGTAAACTAGCTTGAGCATTTCACGTGGGAGGGAGAATGACTAGTAATAAGGGACAAGGCATAGAAATCTCTGCATTTCCAAATTGTAAATCAACTAGTGTTAATACTTAGGTTATATACACACATACATATATCATACACTTAGGTATATATGTATACTTAGGTAGTAAATTCATTTAGAGTCATAATGTAGTTTGCAATAAGGAAATAATGTTACAATGTAGTGAATGTAATTTATATATAATCCATGTACATTTTATTACACCGGTATAATTTAATCGGATACTATCGCATTACATTATCTCATGAATTATTAAATTGTTCATCATATATTCATGATGTCTCACTTTATTAAAACTAATAGTTTACAATATGTTCATGATATATTATACAGTGTATACCCACATATTTATTGTCACACAAGCATAAACATGTAGCTTATATATTCCAATCAATCTTAATACATGGTCTCTATGTGTAATATATTCACATTGCACTATAACATAGTTTATGTATATACATGCATGGTCACACTTAAGTGTCTCTCTACACTATATGATATAGTTGTATTCCATATACTTTATATATTCAAGTATTGCACATTTGCACAAAATAATTAATATAATCTTATTATATTAATAACTTACTTATTTATTTTATTATTCATAATGTCAAATAAATAAATTATTAATTTCATTGATTAATTAATAATAATATTAATTAATCCATTCCTCATTGATTATTAATTTTCATAATAATCGATTAACACTTATATGATTAAATATCACATTAAATGAATATAAATCTTATTATATTATAGACACGTTGCTCAATATTAACATTATATTTCGTGCAATAATAATAATCACATATTATTAATTAATCATCTATAACAATTATTCTACGATGACAATTAATTAATATTCTACGATTAATAATTAATATAGATTAATTGTTTGCTTAAATTAATATAATCATTATTATTTTCCATCACGGTGTCACACAAGGCATTTCATCGAGTTTATTATAAACTCCATATTTTTCTCAATTGTCATAATTATTCAATTTAATATAATTGAATTAATCATTCTCATAACACAAAATCATTTATATTCTAATAAATTCTCATTCCCATTAATATATTTATTTAATAATATTAAAAAATTCTCAGGTATTACAGTACCAAGTCCATATCACATATAATCCACAAATGATAGAATGCACGTGAACACCCAAATTATATAAACTACTATATTTTTATGTGACTTAACAATAATAAGGATTGAAGCACAAGTTCTCCAATGACTACAAGTGATTCTTTGGTATATGTCTATCCGAAGCACAAATCATAAATTCCAACACCATGTAGAACACACAAACACATGCTATTATAATCAGATCTAAACCCATATTCCATTTCTCAACTTCATATAGATTGTCACAGTAATTGATAGCTAGACAATTAAATAATTGAATACAAATCAAAATAGACAATCCAATAATAATATAGAATGTTAGTTCCTAGTAGGCACACAATAGATCTAGAAGGGGGGTTGAATAGATCCTTTGCGTTTTAAAACTCTTTTTCATTTTATTTTGTATTGCTAAGAAGTTAGCACATGACAAACATAAGAATCATTTCAAGCACAGCGGAATAAGTTAAATGTCCCCTTCATTGATATATTGATAAACATTGATACATTGTTCTTGGAGTTAGTTTAGATGTAAGTAGTTAATACAAACATAACAGTTATAGCAGTTAAGTGCATAATGTAAATGACAATAAGTAAATGACAGAATGTAAAAGACACAAGGGGTTTTAAGTGGTTCAGAGACTGAAGCTCCTAATCCACTCTTCTGCACTCTCGCAGGAAATCCACTAAGGAAGGGCAGCACCCTGAATCACTAAGATTCCTTCAAGGCCAGCAGCCTTGGCACTTAAGTTCACTAAGAACTCTTCAAGCCCAGCAGGCTTGGAACTCCTTTAGTTCACTAAGAACTCTTCAAGGTCAGCAGCATTGGAACTCATTTAGTCCCTTCGGACAAGGACCCCTCAGGCCCTGGCTACTCGTTGTTGTAATTGTTGTTGTTGTTGTTGTTGCTGCTTTGCTGCTAAGATGACTTGAAGCTTTATCATCTCTTGTACTTAGCAGCTTGGCTTGGTCCTCAGCATTCTGCTTCGAGTCTGGACCTCTTCTTCTCAGGTGCTACTGATCTTCATTCTGTTCAGCTCATCTTCTTCTGATGTCAGCTGTGCACCATCACCACATAGGACTGCTAGGGCTTTTCATTGTGGGTCATCTTCTTCTGGTCCTTAGCAGCCCTTGAACCCTTCTTGATAGATAAGCAAACATGGTTATGCATGTTTTCCTTTTCAGCTTCTGATTCTTCATGGTGATCCGTAGAGTGGCTCTTCTGATCTTCTTTATGCTCAGCCATCCTGAATGCTATCTTCATGGCCTTCTCGGCTCTCAGATTAGTTGCCATCTTCAGTGGCATTCTCATCCTTGTTGAGTGAAGCTTTTAGTCAGTTCAAGGCCTTCTTCCAATCTGCTTCACTTCCACTCTCGTAGTCTCACTGCCACTGAGACTTGTTCTGTTCAGCTCTGGTGGAACTCGTAGAGTCAACCATATAGCATTCTAATAACTCAACGATTCTACAACTCAACAACACTTTCATATTTGAAGCTTCAGCTGTTAAATACCCTTCCAGGATCTTCCCGTTAGAAAATAGACTTTGGAAGCTATTTGAATTGTTTTGCAAATCTCGAGTTATTTGGTGCAGACTGCTGATGTGACGTGACAGCTCCTTTTTGACTTTACTGACACAGCAGTCTGCTACTTCACCTACCGCCTCAGAGATGTCACTATTCCGTGTCAGGTTGGTAGTCACTTTTATTACTCCTTTCTGATTCCTTGATTCGAATCCTCAAGAGTTGTCCTTTTGCATCGATGCTCTTAATTAGCAACGTTCGGATGTCAGCCTTCATATTGAGACGTTGCCAGTGCTTCAATATTCAGATGCCCGAACTCCACGATTTTGATGCAGATGTTATTGGACCTTGATTGTAGTGTGTCTTGTTGAATGTTGCTCTTTAACTGGTTGAGACAACACTGCGATTCTGAAGAGTGTTATTTAGATCTGTAATGTAGAACACTTCTTCCTTTACTTGTGCAGTGCTTCAACACTTCTACTTGCCTTGACTTATCTCAGGAACTGATAGCTTGACTTCTTGCTCTGGCCTCCTTCTGAATAGTAAGACACGTCAGATTTGTGGCATACCCAGCTCTCTTTCTCCTGGTGATCTCCCGTTCACCTATCAACAATGGTCTGACCTATGCTTAATTGCTTTTATCTTATTCTTTATAAGCTAGACAGTATCTCTGTGTAAAATGTATCAGTTCCTGCTTATTCGACAAACATTACGATCCTGGTTAATCTCAAGATCGTTCTTTTCTGTTCTCTTGACAGCTACTGCACTTGCTGACTTTCTTTAGTCAGTCACTTTATCTGAAGTTTTCTTCTAATAGGCTTGTGGAAGACTTCATCATAAATGGCTTCATAACTCAACCTGGATGACGATTGAGTTGATGCTTAGATCTTCTGTTAGCTTGCTTGCCATTCGTTGAGTGCTCTCTGGTTTCCTTTAGGTGGAATGTATCTTTGCAGCTTAGACCAGAGGCTTCATGCTTTGGATCTTTTGGGAGTGCTCATCTGTTGAGAATCGTGTTGACACTACGATTCTGCCTTGGCATTGTGAGCAATCTCTGTAAAAACCTTAGTTCTGCAGACTACGATTTAGCTTTAATTCTGCAGACACTACGACTCCGAGATCAGATCTTGACAGACTATGATTTCTACCTTCATGCTTGCTGTCCTTATCTGATCTGGCTCGACTACGATCTCTGCCTCTGATATGATCAGTAGACTCCACTACTTCAAGTATGATTTACGATTCTTGACTTAGCTCTGGTAGACGCTCGGTTGGCTCATAGACAGGCTGTCTCTATGATTCTGAACATGACTTCCTCAGCAGACTACGACTCTGAGAAAGTTCTTCTCGACACACTATGATCCTTCCTCGTTTCTCCTAGCATACTACGAACTCTGAGATCTACTATCTTGCAGACTATGATTCCACCTTGATAGTTCTCAAGTCTTCCTTGTCTCTCCTGGCAGACTACGATGCTGGTGCAGTGCTCGACGATCAAACAAGCCTATCTATTACACTTTATAAGATCAACCTAACAAGCTTGATCTTTCTATATTTATAGTCCTTGTACATCATTTCTTTTTAAGGACTTTACAAAGTTATTTTGCTTATGTAGGATCAACCTAACATATTTGATCATTTTGATCTAAGTCCTTGTACATATATTCCTATTATCTATCAAAGGACTTTACAGCTTTTATCAATGCAAGCATACTTGCATATTCATTCATTTATATCATAATCAAATCATATAAAATAGGAATAACATTCTCATGTATATTCTGAACAATCTCCCCCTATTTGATTCTGACAAAAACAATCAGTGCATATGCATGAGATGAATGAATCTTATATACAGTGAGCAGCTGTATTTCTAAAGCAGATAATCATGAATGCCATTGATGAATAATATGGACTTTACATAAATTATAACACTCTACATCCTGGATCCAGAACATACCTAACTAGCTAGATATGTACCTTTTCTGCTCCACGTATATCTCCAGAATGTCTGTTGATCAGCTTCTGCTGCTGCCCATCTTTCGTTCTTTTTTTTCTTCTTTCCCCTGCTCCCACTCAGATGTATACTTCACTTCTCTGTCTGATTAGGTTCTAGTTCAGTTGCATGCTCTTCTTTGTTTGGCTCCCCCTATGATTCTGTGTTCATAAGGTCATCATCTTTTGGCTCCCCCTCATATGATGACTCTGCTTCTGCTGCTGCTATCTTCTTCTTCTTCTCCTCCTTTGCCTTTCTGCTCTTGGCCTTCTTTTCTTCCTTCATTCTTCTCTCCTTGCTCCTCCTTGAATGCCTCTTTCTATGTCTCTTTTTCTCCCCCTTTTTGTCATTAATCACTTGTGAGAGCTGCTCCACATTTGACATAAGCTGCTCCATCAGGTGAGATGAGTTACCAACCTCAATCTTTAGTTCTTGTTTGCTTAGCTCAAGTTGTAGGGAGAAAGACTGATTCAGATTGTCAATCTTGTCAGAGAGAGATAGAATTTGCTCTTCATTAGCCTTCTGAGCTCGTAGAGCTTCTTCCTTCTGATCACTCATAGCCTTCAAAAAAACTTGATCCCTTAGTTGAAGCTTGAAGGATATGTCTGAGAGTCTGGCTTGAAGCCTTTTTGACAGCTCATTGTCTTCTCCTGTTGACTTATCCTTGACTTCTGCACCAATGAGAGAGATTTCCTCAATCAATTCTTCTGAGTTCTTCTGAAGCTCTTGCTCTTAAAGATATCTGGCATCATGTTATTTATCCTCTTTCTGAGCAGCTAGTTGATCAACCTCCTGCTGATCATTAGATTGAACTCTACGATTCTCACTCTTGGACAATCTTTCAAAGGTAGTGAGAATTTGGTAGATCATTGAGTGCCAATCGTTGTTGAAGGATGGAGTACTATCATTCAGCACTGTCATATTAGCATAGAATTTCTCAAACTTAGCATAGTCATTTTCATTGGTAGAGTGAGGGAACTCTACGATCATAGTCTTTGGTATGACCCTTTTGCCATCAGAGTCTGCTCGATATTCGTAGGGAATGTAATGATTTCCAGCATGTCGATAGACCTTGAAATGAGATAGGTCTTTGATTAGCAGAGTTGCAAACTTCTTCACCCTTGAAAAATTGTGTGCCACCAGCTCTAGGTTGGGAGGTGAGAGAAGCACCATGAGAAATAGCTGTTGTCTCCAGTGAGGGATGCCTTTACCCATGGCATATGAGGATGAAACCACCTTATCGCATGATCCTTGATTTTAGTATCATAAATCAAGGTTGAAGAGTCTAGCTTTATAGTTTCATGATGGTTGAGTAGATGTGCTGCAGTCATTTTCACCACATGCAGCCTTCCATTCCCATAATTAATCCATTTCTTTGGAAGTGCATCTAGTGGTTCTTCATCAATTTCTACCACTATTCTTCTCTTGCGATGAACAGGACAAGGGATGTGAAAATCTTCTGGCACATCATCCTCAGGATTGGAGTCTCGCTCACTTTCATCATGATCTGAGCTGGAGTCAGACTGGTGTAGACTTCCTTCAACTGACTCATCAGTTTTTTCATGCATTTGATCATCATCTTTATCACTATCAGCAGAGCTTGCCTTTACCGACTCATTAGCTTCTTCTGGCTCTGCAGTCTTTAGCCTTTTTCTGCTGTCCTTTTTTGATATTATCTTTCCTTTTTCCTTAGCGTCTCCTCCCTTGGATTCAGCCTCATCATCGCTGATTTCAATTGTCTTTGGAAATAATTCTCCTCTTTTTGAAACCATTTTAGCAATCAGTCTGTTGCTCTTCCTTTTTCTTGAGGGTTCAGCTATAGGAGACTCAGATCTCTCTTCATCTTCAGTCTTTGAAGTCTCTGACTGATCAGATAGACTTCCTTGAGATTCAACATCAGGAGTGACAGATACTTCTTCTTGAGAACCTTCGTCTTTTGGCCGGACTCCTTGGTACTTCAGCACTAGGAGATCTAACTGCTTCGTGATTAGATTCTCCCTTGTCAGTAGAATAGCTACTCTAAGGATTAGCCATAGAACTTGCATATTCTTCTTCATCACCAGACTTGCTCCTTGAAGATTCATTCTTGGACCTCTCAGTTCCCATCTTATCTTCTGACTCTACATTTTCTTCCTTAGTAAATATACTTCTTTGGGGAAATGACTTTTACTTTTGCACCACTTTGGCTTTCTTCTTCGAAGGCTTTATAGACTTGGGCTCTGAATCTTCATAGTGTGACAGTTCTTCTTCTTTCATGGCACTTGCCTTCCTCTTCTTTGAAGTACTCTTGCTGCTGCTGCCATGTGTTAGCCGTTTGTTCTCCATTGGGTTCTTCTTCCAATTTGCAAACAACTGTGTAGTCATTATCTTATGGCTGTTAAGAACTTCACCTTCATCATCCTTAATTTTATTCTTCAGCTTCTTCTTCAGAATAACACTCAAGAACCTCCCATGGAAAACCTTAGTGAGGGGTTTTCCTGTTAACCTTTTCTTCTCTGCCCTATCCAGCCATTTGGACATTTGGTCGATCAGAATAACTCCAAAGTTGATACGCTTCTTCAGAACTATTGCAGACATGATCTTTAGCTATTGATCACTCACAGTGTCATATGCAGTATCCTTGCATAGTATACATTTGCCTATAATCTCTGCGAGGAACTCAAATTCTTCAGGAAGCTCCTTCTTCTTCATGTCCTTCAGACTAGGGTTTCTTCTGTACTTCATAATCTTCTTGGCTTCTTCAGTGTTGACTTCATCAAGATTTTTCAGACCTAGGTCAGGAAAACCTAAGCACTGATTGATGTCAGAAGATTTCAGCTTTAGAATCTGACCTTTTACTTTAGTAGAAAGGATTCCAAAGTTTGTAGTCATGTTGGAGTAGTACTCGTTAACCAAGTCAACATAAATAGGAGTATTCGTCTCAAGGCATTCTAAGAATCCAGCCCTCTTTACAATTTCAAGAATATCTCTAAACTTTTTCTCAGATTTTTCGAAAGTCTTGGTTCCGAGATGAATGCCAGTGATTACTCGCCAATGTGCTATTTGAAGAGTTAGGGTTTTCTGGGTAGCTTTGTAAGTATCTTGTGAGATGTCAGAAAGCAGTTCGAGATCGGATGACTGTTGATGAAGGTCAGGCTGTTTGTGTAACGACCATGAATTTTAAGCTCCTTATTAATTTTTATGTGATTTTAAATTTTTAGGAGTTAATTTTTCAAACTTATTTAAACCTTATGTGGTTATGTGCTTATGTGAATTTAACCTATGCGAATAAATGCTAGGATTTTTATTAAAGGGAATCACTAATGGTTATTTTAAATTAGTAGATTAACCTTGAGACTTTTATATCAGAATATTGATAAAAGTGTTAGTAAATTATATATTCAAATTTTTTGAATATAGTGTAGAGATTTAATCGGGATTAATTATTTATATTTGAGTAATTAATTGATAACTTATAAAATTATTATTGTTGTTGATTTATAATAATTATGAATAAATAATAATTAATAAATTGGGAGTAATTAATTGATTATATGTTGATTAATTATTATTATGAATAAATAATAATTAATGAGTAAGAGATAAATAAATATAATAATATTATATTTAATTGATTAATTATTTTATACAAGCATGTGATATGTAAACTTTTTATATATGGTAGTTAACTATATATTATATATAGTACAAAGTGATACATTAATATGTCTCTATATTATATGTATAGACTATATAGTAAGACTAATGGCATTATTAGAGTTACATCATAATATGGCTTATGTGACATGATATGGGTGGAAAGACATTAATATGTATACCATATTACTTAATATTATATCAATAACATTATTAATTGATAAATGATTTCAATAAGTTATTATAATTATTATAATAATAGTTATTATTATAATCATACCCAATTACATTATATTTGGTGTTAATAGATAATGTTCATGGATTATATGTTGGTATATATATGTACCTCTATTTGAGACATTGTATTATTGATTGCTTATTTGAAGTAACATTGTAACTTAAGTATATATATAGAATATACATACATAACCTTAGTGTATTTTCAAGTTGCTGAGTAATTGGTATGTCCCAATATGAGTGTCATCCCCAACTTCCTCTTCACGTGAACAAATAATAAGCTATCCTACTCCTACACTCTCAAACTCAGCATCATAGATGGGATCATTGCAAGGGGAGTGGGCATAATAGTGTAATTCAACTACTCCTCACCAACTTCTTCTTACCCATTGTATATTCTAGCAATCCTTTGTTTTGAGTTAGTGAACAAAGCTTGAAACTGTGTATTGATTTGCCTATATATATAACTTATCCTCTTCATAAATTCTTTTACTGAGAATTGCTTGAGTGTTGGAGTAAGAGTAATACATATTAGTGTAGTAGCATTGAGAGAGTAAGAGATAGCAACAAGCCCTATTACAGAGGTATAATTGTATCCATGCTCTTCATTCATGTTCTTCATTTTTCTAATTATGAGATTTCTAAGTCTTTGATTCTTGAGTTAGGCATGGATTGATTGTTAATTGGTTTGGAATATGATTAAGTGGTATATAAGTTGATATATATGCTTGAACTGTGTTGTAGTATTGTTATTCGTTGGAATTTTCTGTGTTGGGTTTATGGATACTGCCGAAACTGCAAAGCTCCTGGTCTGGCCGCCAGCCTGCGCAGCTGCGCCGGGCCTTAACCAGAGATTTTGAGTTCTGTTGCTAAGATGTTATGTGCCGACCTATAGTACCTTATTTGGCAAGCATGTATACATGATTTTTATATATATATATATATATATATATATATATATATAGGTATGTAGACATAGTATAAGTATGTATAATCATGTTAGTACACTCAAATGATGAAAAGGGGTTAATGTTTACAAATGAACTTAGAAATTTCTAAAGTGAACTTGTTATGGACATATCATGTATGTGTATTCTGATTTTTAGAACCGTCCATATGATCTAAATGGACCTGAGCACTAAGTCTAAAGTGTTAATCGTACATTAGCGTACTTGATCAAGGGTTGAGACAATTTCAAAAATAAGAAACTTAAGACTTTCAAAGTAAATTTGACCAATAATGTTGACTTGTGATTTCAGACCATTTGAGATCATTCATGTGGCTTTGGTATGTGTTTCTAATGCAAGTGAGTCATAGTTACAAAACACTTGATTATACTAAACGACCTTTGTGGACTTAGTATACTTTTGAAAGAGAACTTAAGATGTGAAAGTAAATAACATCAAATACCATGTGAATGATATTATGACCATGCGAGCATGTGTATTAGAGTTTGTTATGCCTATAAGCATATTAACATAGACCTCGTTTGGTCAAAGCGTGAATTTTGCATATACACGTATTCATAAGAAATGAATTTCTGAAGCACGAACTACGTGATTAAAGTATATGTGTGTAGTATACTCAAGCATACATATTATATATTGTTTAGCCTTGTTATATGAAAACATGACTTCAGTAATCAACTTTGAAGCATGAACTTGTATTAGTTAAAGTATAAAAACATGACTTTAAATTGGATTAGGATGAGCATGCTAGGTTTTCAAACTTGAAATTATAAAACTTATAAGCATGTGTGTTGATTTATATCAGTAAATGGAAGTGCTATGTGTTCAAGCCTATATTGACGCATAGAAACTAAGTAATCTAAAGTTATTAAAACTAAAGACAGGATTAGATTGACTTACGTGAACTATGTGATAGAATTATATAATGACTAGATTCTTGTATGTGTGAACTTATATTAGTTTATATATACTAATTGGAGAGATCGACTTGTTAATATTCGGTCATTCCAACGCCGTTTTATTAAAGCTAGAATTAATTGTAGCTGAGCAATCAGGCAAGTTTCCTAGACCCTTGCATTACTTTATTTAACGGATATTGTAAGCAAGTTTCCTGAACTTCACTCTTTGATTGTGCAAGTTCCTTTGAAACCATTCTTGTATTATATGCAAGTCTCCCTAACTTTACTCAAATTCATATCGAGCAGGGTATTATTATATTACAAGTTTTCCTGAACTACTCTTTTATTTGAGCAAGTTTTCTTGACTTATACTTATTTATTGTACAAGTATCCGGACCCTATTGTGCAAGTATTCTAAATTCTTGTATTACCTTATTCAATGAACCGTGTAAGGGATTTTCTAAACTTCAGTTGTTTTTGGTGAAAGTTTCCTATCCTTCTCATATTGTATTGAGCAGGTTATTATTATATTGTGAAAGTTCCCCGAACTTCACACTTTGGTTATTGTGAAAGTTCCCCGAACTTCATACTTTGGTTATTGTGAAAGTTCCCCGAACTTCACATTTTGAGTATTGTGATAGTTCCTCGAACTTCACATTTTGAGTATTGTGAAAGTTCTCCGAACTTCACACTTTGGTTATTTTGCAAATTTCCAAACTTCATTTCTTTATTATGCAAGTTCTCTAAACTTATACAAACTCATATATTGTGCAAGTATCTTATCTTTGTGTTTACTTTACTCAAAGAACGTTGTAAGCAAATGTCCTAACTTATGCATTTACTTTATGCAAGGGATCTATTATGGTGAAATTCTCCGAATTTCACTCTTTGATGTTGTAAGTGTCTAAGCCTATGCATTTATTTTATGCAAGGAATCTATTATCGTGCAAGTTCCCCGAACTTCACATTTTGAGTATTGTGCAAGTTCCCCGAACTTCACACGTTGAGTATTGTGCAAGTTCTCCAAACTTCACACATTGAGTATTGTGCAAGTTCCTCGAACTTACACAAATTCATATATTGTGGAAATTCTAAACTTCACTTTGTGCAAGTTCTCTATCCTTCTCATATTGTATTGAGTAGGTTATTGTTGAATCGAAAGTTGTTTACTTAATTGCTTGAACTTTATTTCCAAGCATGTTATTTAGTGGTTTAATTACTTATCAATTATTCCACATTGATATTATTGATGTCCGCACCTAGTGCATTTGAGCTCGTACAGTCTTGGACTTGTACATTATTCAAGGTTCTAAATTTCTTGAACTATTTCAGTAAGAGTCTGAACCTTTTCTCGGTCAGACTAGTGTATGAAGTTTTCTTTGAAGCTATCCAAACCAATTGATGGTAAGGATTCTTAGACGGAACAGAACACCCCTCATATGTAGGAGTGTGCCCAGGTATCTAATATATATAATACGAGTAAGCAGATATAAGTGTTATGTATATTCACGTTGTGTCCGAGGCTGATCTCCTCGAGGTACTTAGTTTCTGTAGCCAGAAGCCAGTAATCCAAAAAGGGTCAATTAGCTATTGAACCCATTGAAAAGTTATAGTTCAGAGTCTACTCGACTATCAGTCATTCTAAAGGCAATTATTATCTTTGCTTTTAATAGTCATATTATTGAATCTTTCAGATATTCACAGTGTTGAATCATGCAGGTTGTTGAACCTTACAGATATTCATATCATTGAATTATACAGATATTCATAGTATTGAATCATACAGATTGTTGAATCATTCTAAAATTCATATTGTTGAATCTTTAAGATATTCATTTTATTGAAATCATTGTTAGATATTTTTCCATTCATCATGATATATCCTTTATTGTTGTATTTAAACTTGCTGAGCAAACTTGTTGCTCATTCTTGTTATATCATGACTTAAATTGCAGTTGAGCTCGAGCCCTCAGGGAAGGACTAGGGTAAAGGAAAGATATAGGATGGTTTGCAAGGAGCAGACTTTGTCTTTATGATTTGTTTAATTACTGTTAATGTAATATGAACCCTAATGTTTATTCTAGGGTATATTTGTATTGATGTATTAAGGTTATCGAATCTTGGGACTAGTAACACCTTTTGAATGAACGATGTACGTTTATTATATTCCGTATTTTAGTTATCGTATGTTACTTAAAGGTGGATGTTAGTATTGTTTCGTGGAGACCGGACCGGGGTCAGAGGACCCGAATTCGGGGGTCTCACAGTTTGGAAGTGTTTAGATTTTGGCTTGAGAAGATGAATGTATGGATTTGACAGGTTTACAGCTTTTGATGAACTTGCTAAAATGAAACTGCCAATTATTTGAATTTCCCTCATGTAACCGTTCCTTCCACGTTTCTTAGTGGGACAATTGTAAGACGTTGATAGGTCATAATCTGTAACTCTTCCATCGTGTCAGTTATCCAGATTTGACTTTTCTTCTATTGACTATTGACTTCTTCAATCCGTGGAGTGACTTATGTCTTAGCTCAGTACTCCACGATTCCCAGACTGATTTACACTATCTGCATCTTCTTTGATGATCGTAGTCTGTGGTCATGCTTCAATAGATAACTTCTTCATTGTACTCTGAGGGATTGGTAATTCTCTTTTGCAGCTAGTAATCTTCTGATGAGATGTTGCTTGCTTCAGCAAAGATTCTTGTGATGCATATCATATTAGCATTCCTTCTAAAATAAGGTAGCTCAGGAAGGGCCAACCTCTTAGCTCAACGCTAAGGATTAGGTTTGTCCCCGAGTCACTTATCAGATGAAAAGCTTTAGACAAGATTAGTATTGATATCACATTTGACCTTTCTGTTGAGGAGCTCATTCACTAACTCTGGATTTTCATTGGTGTTGGTTTTTGTATGGGTTGTAATGGTGGTGTCCTCATGCTCTTTTGCTATGATCAGATGGTTGATCATAGGCACTCCACGATTTTGAGATTGGTGGCTGATATGGTTATCAGTAGCATGTTTTGGGACATTACTACTGATTATGATGGATATTCATTTGGTTCATCAGTCACAGAATTTTGGGACTCCGTAGCTGGAATCTTTCTATTTTGGTTTAGCTCCTGTTTATCTCACAACTCCTGGCAAGAATTCTACTTCTTCCTTTTGCTCCCTGAGCTTCACGATCTCCATATCTTCATCTATTCTTCCACAATTTCCATTATCTCCAACTTTTCTCTCTCAGCATAGATCATGGTTTGATCAGGTTCAGTAGTGTACTTTGTATGACTGATCATGACCTGATCTCCTATGGTTCTTGTGACGCCCCCAAATTCCAGGACCGTCACGGGGTCTCTCGAATTCGGTTCATCACGTGCTCATGGTAATACATCGCAATAATAATAACTAAATATTGCACAATCACAGCGGAAAATCTATTCTAGAATAATTTACAATGAGTTATTATAATTATTCCCCCATGTCTCGCAACCTACAGTACTTAATAGATTACATAATAATATCAATAAATGACTTATTACATAATCTAACTTAAGCTTAAACATAGTCAAATCCAGTCTTACTACATCATCTTAATACAACATTAAAATATTAAAAAACATAAAAGAGACAAGCTCGTTGGTAGCCTTGCCCTTGCCCTTATCAACGCCCGAAGGTTCGCCTTGCTCTGCCTTAACTGAAATGTTTTGGGAAAAGCAAGAATGAGCACAAATTGCCCAGCAAGTAATATATAATAAGGGTGAGTAATAAGATTCCCAATTCTCGAAAAGGTATAACAAGGTTTGATAGTTCAAGGATAACAAGAATATCAACAGTTCTCAATAACAGTCGCTAAGGACAGAATAATATCAATATGATTCAATAATAGGTCAATTCAAGATTTTAAATAATTGAATACTGAGCAGTCACTAAGGACTATGAACTTCTACTAGAATTGACAGTAATAAACTGAAAATCCAATAAAAACAGGTACAACAGGTGATCAGCCTAAAGTACCATCGTTATGCATAACAATCAATCATACTCAAGCGTGCACGTCGGTTCTCCGACAATTACATATTCCCTTCAAAGAAGGTTGTTCTTCTCAGTCAAATACAAGATCCCGCACCAATCAATTAGTTTGGGTTTCTTCTCAATAATATAAGTCTAGCCGAATCAAATGGCATAGACACTTTCATAATATTCAAGAACAATACTAAGTTCAACATGAATAATAGCTTTAATGAAATAAGAGTTCAATTATGCTAATTCAATTCAACCGATTAAGTAGGAAACTAGTGCAATATACAAGGATAGAATACTTGCACAGTAAAAGAGTGTAAGTAAGAGAACTTGCAAAATCATAGATTTCCTTGCATAAAGTAAATGCGTCGGTTAGGATACTTGCCTTTAGCGTAGTTTATCCACGTTAAGTAAATCAACACTTTTGAATTCCTATCGTAATACAATTACATATATATATATATATATGATATTCATTAGTCATATAATCTTCACATTTTGTCTTCGAATATACTATCAATACATAAGCTAAGTCTTAACCTAGCTACACAGTTATATAGAATATAAGTTCTATCTTTAACGTTCCTCCTTTAGAGTTTAAACACATTCTTATATCTTATAAGATCGCAATTAATACTAAATATATTTCAATTTAGCAAGTTACGGCATTCTCTTTGAGTTAACCGTCAAAATCGGGTTCAAGTAACATCATATAATATCACGTAGCATGTATTCATATTTAAAGGATACTTTACATGCTTGTAAAACTTTTCCAAATCCAATCGTACATGGTATAGGTTCTTAAGTTAATACTTAAAGCCATTCAAGGACACGAACTCATATGGTCTAACATGCTCGCTTTTTAAACACATAAGATTTTCATATAACTTGTGTTAGGCATGCTCATGAGTACTCGTATCGCATAAATGTAGCTAGCATTGTTATTATCTTGACAACATGCTTCGTTTATGCTAAACTTTAATCACGGCAACTAATCATGGTATATATACATGCATGACACATGAATGAGTCTAAGAGTACTATCACATGTGTCCAAATTATCAGATTCTAACTCTCGTCATAACATACCAAAGTTTACGTTCAAAGCTTATACTTTGTTAGTTTAGTTCATTAATAAGGTCTATCATGTCCATGCTTCCTTATGAAACCTATATATATAAGTTAACATGCTTTTCATGCATTTCAAGGTCCTATAAACATGCTCGAAAAGTCAGAATGTATACATGGTCTTTACATGTCAATATCAACCTTCAAAACTTGTATTTTTGTTAGATATGTTCAATAGTGAGGTCTAACATGCTCTTGTCATACTACGAGCCATATATACATAAGTTAATATGTCTTTTATGCATCTCTACCTCATACCGACATGCCTTGAAAAATCAGAATATTAACATGCTTCATATATGTTAACGTTCGTTTAGGAAACTTTAAGTTCATTTCCAAACTATATGTCGTTTGGTTAACCATGCATGCTAATATACTAAAACATGCTTACATTACCTCATTAGGTTTATATATATGTATTAATCATGCTTCCATGCTTATTTAAACAAAAATCAAACAGTTAGTACATAACAGTTTTGTTGCAGAATGCAGAAAACTGCACACAGAGGCCGGCGCTGCGGCGCGGCAACAACAGGCACAATCTGGCGCTGCGGAGCGAGTGGCGCTGCGGCGCGGGCATAATGCCCTGGGATTGGCACTGCGGCGTGGGAGACGCTGGTGCTGACGCGTTGTGGCGCTGCAGCGCGCAGCTAACGCTGTGCATCGGCGCTGCGGCGCCGCATTGCAGACTCAGTTCGCTGCAGCCAAAACCGTCCCCAAACTTCCCATTTCATCGATTTCAACATACCCAGATGCTATTAGACTTCTTTAACTTACTAACACACACATATATATATATGCTTATATAACAGTCAATTGCCATTTATCAATTCCCAATTTCATGAACTCCAACCAATTTCACGAATTCGATGTTTTATAGAAATTGTAGAGCAAAAATGGAAATGAAAGTCAAGAAAGCTATATAGTGGTTTCATCATGTATGTATGTTCATATAACAACAATATAAGGGTTCTACAAACCAATTACGAACCAATTTGGCATAATCAAGAATTTGAACTTTTGACAGAAAACGAAAATGAATAACAAAGAAACTGTAATATACCTTCTGCTAGAATCTGAACTTGCTGCTACTCAAGGACACTGATATATATATACAACTCTTAACTTACTTAGACCAAAATTCTCAGCAAATGAATTAGGAAGAGGATGGGTTATATTTATAGAAGAACTTATAATCCAGACAATGTTATTGCCTACCATTTCAAACTAACAGAAATTTGAATTGCAGGGAGGTTATTAGGGGGTTGGTAATGGTGGTTGAAATCCATTAGGATAGCCACACCCTTCTTCATCATTTGCTAGCCTATGTTACTGAGTTTAAGGAAGAATAGGGGAGTAGGATAGCTTGTGTATTTCACGTGAAGGAGACAGTGACTCTCCCAGCAAAACAAACTCAGTCTTCTATACTACACTTAAATCATTATACACATATGTATTAAATACTTAGGCTATCTACACATATATATATATATATATATATATATATATATATATATATTTATATATATTTTGCACATATGTCTTTAATTGAAATGTCACACTATAATTCACATAATGTAGTAAGTGTGACTTATACACATATAATCCAGGTACATTTTTATCATATTGGTATAATTTTCTCGGATATAATCACATCACACTGTATCCTTTATTATTAAATTCTACTAATCAATAATTGTTTATCATATATTCATGATGTACTATTTTAATGTATACTTACCTACATATTGTCACATAGTCATAAATATGTAGCTTATATATTTCAATCAATATAATTGTTAATCTCCATAAAATTTAATTAACCCTTATATGATTAATTATCACTTTAATATAAATCTTATTATATTTATAAACACGTTGCTCATTATTATTATTATATTTCTTGCAATAATAATAATCACATATTATTAATCAATCACAGTTAATATTCCACAACAATTAATTAATATTCTACAATTAATATAGATTAACTGTTTGTTTAAACTAATATAATCATTCTCATATTACGTCACTGTGCCACACAAGGCTCCCAACGAGTTTATCGCAAACTCCATAATTTCTCAATTATTATAATTATTCAATTTTATATAATTGAATTAATCATTCTCATAACACAAAATCATTTATATTCAAATAAATTCTCGTTTCCATTAATATATTTATTTAATAATATATGAAAATTCACGGGTATTACAGTTCTGGTCTCTTTCTTAGTTGGACCATATGCTTGAGATTTATTGCTTTGTTCAGCCTTTTCGACAGCAATCCTTTGATCATTTTTCTTATCTGCCAAATCAAACTTCTTGATAAATCTCCTAGTCTTCTTCTTTGACTTGGACGCAGCTTTTGTACTTCCTTCAGATTCAGCCCTGATAATTGTTCAAGCTGAGAGGCTGTAGCAGCTTCTCTATCTGCAGTCATAATTTGTCTGGACTCTAAGATTGGTGACACCTCTTCAATCGTAGTGAGTGAGAACTTCTTTGTTCTGTGACTGCTTTTCTTCTTTCATTTTTGAGGCTCAGCACTACCTTCACCTTCTCACTTGATCTTCCTGAGTCAACAAGTAACTTTAGTGCTGCTGCTCTTAGTAGATCACTGCTCCCCCATAGACGATGCTTTCTTCTCAAAGCGGTATGAATTCTTCTTCTTCATATGCATTAGAAGGCAGCTTTGCATATCTCCTTCTGACTAGAATCATCACTATCATGTAAACCTCCTTGCATCATAGAGAGATATCTTCAGAACTGATTACTCCACGATTGTTGACAGAACTACCAACGTAGTCTTTTTTATCTGACACCTGAACAGGTGTTTACAGCAGGCTTGTAGTCCTTCCTTAGTTTCTTCAGTATACACTAAGGATGAATGAAGAATCATTTGGGACTATCAATTCGTCAACTTTTATCAGCCTTTTTTTAGTTGGTTGCCCTTCCTCCTTTATCAGGACTACGGACTTTGATGCTGACTGGAGGGACACTACGATTGTGGTCATTGTACCATAATCGTTGTGTGTTGGCTTGCACAATCTTGACTCAGTCTTGATCATAGAGAACATTGCGATTTTCCTTAAGCTCTTTGATAGACTGCACTCGTGGAGTTCTGCTTCTATGATGCATTCTTCATGATCAATACTTGATGATCCTTTGATGTGACCTTCTTCGCGTTTTCTTCTTTGAAGATATTCTTTGCATGAATGGGTCATGGAAGATCCCATTTTTTTCATCTAGGTATGAATGATCAGCTTCTATGTGGAGATCAGCAATCTTGTGAGCTTCGTTCATGTGGGCTTAGCAAATCTTCAGAAACTGGCTTTAGCATAGGATGAATTTTGACAAGAACATTGCTGAAATGTCTTGAGCCTCCAGCTGGTTAAGTCCTCGTGACTGAAGTCATCTGCTTCAGCATTCCTTAGTGTGGTCAGATAGACCAAGTACCTATAGGTTAGATAAATTTCTATTTTTGGTACCCATGGTCAAATGGGTCCTGCTAGGTTAGTTTCTTAAAACTCCTATTCCTCATATATTAAAATTTACACCAAATTGAGCATCAATGATCATATCCATGCATGTATCAGATTTAGATATGACATTTAAAATGCATGATAGTGAGTGTATGTAAGATTAATCATTTTATTAATACACTCTTTTTCTTTGATGGTTTCACCCTTTGCTTGGTTATGTTCACAGATTTTGAATGTTTGTAGAGTAGGAATCAACTCTATTACTTATTTGTATCTGGTAGATTCATGGAGATGATCAGTTTCTAAGAATCTTCAAGATACTCCTCTAGAACTGATCATACTCTATGTATTATCAAAAACCTAGAACATAGGTTTGTACATACATACTAACCCTTCAGCATGGATTACTCCACTTAAGATTAATTAAATCTTGATATGCTTATGACCTATTTTAGACATCTTTCAAGATGTTATCTTCAACCTAAAACTTGGATGGAGAGAAAGTTTGTTAGCAATTAAGTTTCCAACCTTAGTGTACTTTCTCTCTTCCCCTTTTTAGGAAGAGTATAGTCTCTTGATAGAATATTGTTATAGTACATAAGGTGATGCAACATGCTGTACACATTTATAATGAATGAGGAACCGTACCTTTACACGGTCAGTCTCTTGACAGTCATTTACCTTGCTATAATGAGGTTAGGCATTGATGTGCATATCCTTATATTTATTTCTGACAGCTTGTTGCTCCAGTTGTCCTTCGATCAATCAGTCATAGCCTTGAAGAGGTAAGCTAAGAACATCTTGGCATATTTAGTTCTTTAATCACCTTGAACCTCAGGGTTCATATCTAACTACTGGTTAGCCAATTACATATTTGAGAAATTCTTCTTTCTCCTCTGGATGAGCGTTTCTTTGCATGTATGGCCTTTCATCTTTCAGAATGGAGGATGCTTGATTCTTTGCTGTTGATGCCTCTTGGCTTCCCATCTCTGGTCGTCAGACTACATGATTGACTATGGATAAGGATTGGTCTTGATGCTATGGCATTTAAGAACCTGGACCAATCTGAGTAGCTTCAGGTGTATATACACATTTATTTGTACACATTATTTCCAACGTATGAGCTCATCTACATTTACAAGTGACTTACTACTAAACTAAGTTTAGAATAATGTTTGTAACTAGGATCAGACTTAAAGCAATTAGCTTTTGAATATAGCATGAGAACCTGCTCTGATACCAATTGTTAGTTCTCAGTAGGCACACAATAGATCTAGAAGGAGGGTTGAATAGATCCTTTCTGTTTTTAAACTCTTTTCCATTTTATTTTGTATTGCTAAGAAGTTAGCACATAACAAACATAAGAATCATTTCAAGCACAGCGGAATAAGTTAAATGTCCCCTTCATTAATATATTGATAAACATTGATACATTGTTCTTGGAGTTAGTTTAGATGTAAGTAGTTAATACAAACATAACAGTTATAGCAGTTAAGTGCATAATGTAAATGACAGTAAGTAAATGACAGAATGTAAAAGACACAAAGGGTTTTAAGTGGTTCAGAGACTGAAACTCCTAATCCACTCTTCTGCACTCTCGCAGGAAATCCACTAAGGAAGGGCAGCACCCTGAATCACTAAGATTCCTTCAAGGCCAAGAGCCTTGGCACTTAAGTTCACTAAGAACTCTTCAAGCCCAGCAGGCTTGGAACTCCTCTAGTTCACTAAGAACTCTTCAAGGCCAGTAGCCTTAGAACTCATTTAGTCCCTCCGGACAAGGACCCCTCAAGCCCTGGCTACTCGTTGTTGTAGTTGTTGTTGTTGTTGCTGCTTTGCTGCTAAGATGACTTGAAGCTTTATCATTTCTTGTACTTAGCAGCTTGGCTTGGTCCTCAGCATTCTGCTTCGAGTCTGGACCTCTTCTTCTCAGGTGCTACTGATCTTCATTCTGTTCAGCTCATCTTCTTCTGATGTCAGCTGTGCACCATCACCACATAGGACTGCTAGGGCTTTTCATTGTGGGTCATCTTCTTTTGGTCCTTAGCAGCCCTTGAACCCTTCTTGATAGATAAGTAGACATGGTTCTACATCTTTTCCTTTTCAGCTTCTGGTTCTTCATGGTGATCCGTAGAGTGGCTCTTCTGATCTTCTTTATGCTTAGCCACTTTCCTGAATGCTATCTTTATGGCCTTCTCGGCTCTCTGCTTAGCTGCCATCTTCAGTGGCATTCTCATCCTTATTGAGTGAAGCTTTTAGTCTGTTCAAGTCCTTCTTCTAATCTTCTTCACTTCCACTTTCGTAGTATCACTGCCACTGAGACTTGTTCTGTTCAGCTCTGGTGGATCTCGTAGAGTCAACCATATAGCATTTCAACAACTCAATGATTCTATAACTCAGCAACACTTTCATCTTTGAAGCTTCAGCTGTTAAATACCATTCCAGGATGTTCCCGTTGGAAAATAGCCGTTGGAAGCTATTTGAATTGCTTCGCAGATCTTGAGTTATTTGGTGCAGACTACTGATGTGATGTGACAGCTCCTTTTTGACTTTACTGACACAGCAGTCTGCTACTTCACCTATCGCTTCAGAGATGTCACTATTCCGTGTCAGGCTGGTAGTCACTTTTATTACTCCTTTCAGATTCCTTGATTCGAATCCTCAGGAGTTGTCCTTTTGCATTGATGCTCTCAATTAGCAACGTTCGAATGTCAGTCTTCATATTGAGACGTTACCAGTGCTTCAATATTCAGATGCCCAAACTCCACGATTCTGATGCAGATGTTCTTGGACCTTGATCGTAGTGTGTCTTTTTGAATGTTGCTCTTTGACTGGTTAATACAACACTACAATTCTGAAGAGTGTTCTTTGGATCTACAATGTAGAACACTTCTTCCTTTACTTGTGCAGTGCTTCAACACTTCTGCTTGCTTTGACTGATCTCAGGAACTGATAGCTTGACTCCTTGTTCTGGCCTCCTTCTGAATAGTAAGACACGTCAGATTTGTGGCATACCCAGCTCTCTTTCTCCCGGTGATCTCCCGTTCACTTATCAACAATGGTCTGACCCATGCTTAATCACTTCTGTCTTGTTCTTCATAAGCTGGACAGTATCTCTTTGTAAAATGTATTAGTTCCTGCTTGTTCGGTAAACACTACGATCCTGGTTAATCTCAAGATCGTTCTTTTCTGTTCTCTTGACAGCTACTGCACTTGCTGACATTCTTTAGTCTGTAACTTTATCTAAAGTCTTCTTCTAATAGGTTTATGGAAGACTTCATTATGAATGACTTCATAACTCAACTTAGATGACGATTGAGTTGGTGCTTAGATCTTCTGTTAGCTTGCTTGCCATTCGTTGAGTGCTCTCTGGTTTCCTTTAGGTGGAATGTATCTTTGCAGCTTAGACCAGAGGCTTCATGCTTTGGATATTCTGGGAGTGCTCATCTGTTGAAAATCGTGTTGACACTACGATTCTTCCTTGGCATTGTGAGCAATCTCTGTAGAAGCCTTAGTTCTGCAGACTACGATTTAGCTTTGATTCTGCAGACACTACGACTCTGAGATCAGATCTTGACAGACTACGATTTTTGCCTTCATGCTTGCTGTCCTTGTCTGATCTGGCTTGACTACGATCTCTACCTTTGATATGATCAGTAGACTCCACTACTTCAAGTGTGATCTACGATTCTTGACTTAGCTCTGGCAGACGCTCGGTCGGCTCATAGACAGGCTGTCTCTACGATTCTGAACATGACTTCCTCAGCAGACTACGACTCTGAGAAAGTTCTTCTCGACACACTACGATTCTTCCTCATTTTTGCTGGCAGACTACGAACTCTGAGATCTATATTCTTGTTGACTACGATTCCGCCTTAATAGTTCTTGAGTCTTCCTTGTCTCTTCTGGCAGACTACGATGCTAGTGCAGTGCTCGACGATCAGACAAGCCTATCTATTACACTTTATAAGATTAACCTAACAAGCTTGATCTTTATATATTTATAGTCCTTTTACATCATTTCTTTTTAAGAACTTTACAAAGCTGTTTTGCTTATGTAGGATCAACCTAACATATTTGATCATTTCAGTCTAAGTCCTTGTACATAGATTCCTATTATCTATCAAAGGACTTTACAACTTTTATCAATGCAAGCATACTTGCATATTCATTCATTTATATCATAATCAAATCATATAAAATAGGAATAACATTCTCATGTATATTCCCAACAAAGAAGACAAACAAGGAAGCATATCAAAGTAAACTACACAACAAGATCCATTATAATCTCAAAATGGAGTTTAATTCATGATTGAAGTGAAATCTATAATCCACAATTGAATAAACATTGAATGATACAAAGAAATAAGGAGAGAATTTAGGGTTTGGAGTAAGCAAATCTGAGTTCTCTTGCTTCCAAAATGAATCTCCAATGATCTTCAAGAGCTTCAATCTCCAACTCTAATCTAATCTAGGGTTTTTCTAATCTAATCTAAGAGTAGAATATCTAATGATGATATATACAAGATGATGATCCCCAAGGATGGAATCAATCTCCCCTCTACTGATATATCTTTATTTATAAGCCCTAATATGACTCTACTTCAAGTTACGCTTCAATTGCACTATTTAATGAAAAAGTCAACTCTGGTCAGCTTTAGGAGTGGCGCGACCGCGCCCCGAATTTTCTGCTTCAGTGACCTTTGGTAGAACAGCCATAACTTTTGATCTGGGAGGAGTTATGGGGCCTCAACCTGTCAAATTGAAGATATCAACGAGATCTACAACTTTTATTCTTTGAGGATTGAGAAATAATGGATGTATAAAGATTGAAATTGGGCTTGAAGTGGCAGCTTGTGTAATGGCAACCCAAAACATTGAAGTTCAACGTCCGTTGATACAAAGGTCATAACTCTCGCCTCCAAACTCCGATTGGGATGATTCAAGATGTTCCAAAAATCTTAGAAGAAGCTCTACAATAAAACCCAAGTTCCAAGCTAAGAACCTAAAATGAACATTGAAGCCCAAACGATGTCCGGATTGCATTCCTTGCCTTTTCATACCAATAGTCGTTCACACAGTTCCCAAGCATAAGATCTACAAAATGGACACAAAATGCATGAAAAGTAACTACGAAACATAGGTTTAAGCAACTAATTCAAGTAGTAGATACCGGATAAGTAGGTATAAAACCTACTTATCAACATTTTCTTTCTCTAAAATGTCTCCTCCCCAAAAAATTAGTAAAAAACTGCCTTATATAGGCACCTAGGTCGGCCGCAATTGCGGTTGGCTGCAGGTCCACATACGGTAGCCTAGGGTGGGGCCAACCTGCTTCACTTTTTGTGTCGTGACGTTAGTTTTTCATGCTTTTGAAAGTAGTATACTCTCAAGCCAATCACATTGGATGTGATAAACATTTACTTTGTAATCTTGTTCATTTATTAATAAAAGAATTTATTTAATACAAAGGCATTCTTTATCCATGTTTATTTGGTTGAATTAAATAAATGAGATAAATCCATAGTTTTGGAGCAATGCTTTTAGAATCATGATGTTGATCATGCTAATGAGATCTAAATTTAAGATAGCTCAAAACTAAAATGTTCCAAATCGTTTGATCACTAATGTGAGGTTATTGATTCCGAATAGATTAATACATACTATGCTTGCTTTGTTGTAGAGGATGATTGATCTCATAATTATTCGCGTAGAGACACTAAAGCAAGTATGTAGGTGTTTATTGGAGAATAAGTTCACTGAACGTGACTCACTTACAGGAACCTTAATAGAGTTTTACTTGCCTGTCAATAAGAGTTTCTATAGTAATAGTAGTACAATTGATCCTTGGACTTGAGATTATCATAGTATATTGTGTATAGTAAGTTATACTTTATCATATTCCTTAATACTTCAGAGTATGTTATAGGGTATGTTCAGGTATAATAAAGTGTACATCGAGGTAAGTGAATGATCAACAAATGATCTACCACTTCTAGTAAAGGGAAAGAATGTCCTATGTGATTCTATAAGTGACAACTCGAAAATCCCTGGCCAAGGATGAGTGGAAATTAGAAAGGAGTTTCTAATTTACATTAACTAGAGTTGTGCATTTTAGAATCGAAATACATATAATCAAATAAATAAAATTTGACGGTAATTCTATGTTTTATATTTGATTGGGACATTGTGTGGTAGAAGGATTGAATTGTACGATAACTATTTACAAAATAAGTTCTTTGTGATTAAATGTTGATTTCATATTATTTGGATAGTTATGATACATTATTGTAAGGTGTCACTCATGATGTAGAATAAATATTATTTATTTATATTTGAATTAAATGAGTTTAATTCATTATAAATAATATTAGAATGGTTCTAATTTATTTATTCTACTACCGGCTTAATATTGAACTTAAAGGGTCACACCATAAAAAGAGAAATATAATTTTAGAAGTGATTGACACAACAATAATAAATAAAGTGTATTTAATTTATTAGTGGAATAAATTATATGATTTAATATTTATAATTAAGTATTTGGAGAAATACTAATTATAAATTAATAAGAGGAGTCTTATTATTATTTATTTTCTAATTAGATTGAGAATTAAATTAAAACTCTAAGTCCTAAAAGGTTTAGGAGGGAGGGTTAGTCTATAAATAAGAGGAGTCTTATTGTGGGATAGACTAATGCAATTACATCTCTTTACAAGCATTCTCAAAACCCTGAAAGAGTTAGGAGAGAGAATTAGGACTAACCACCGAAGATTTTGTGGAATCTAAATTTACTTCTTCAATTAATATTTTCTTAGTGGATCACCTCTAGGGAGTTGCAAAATTTGAGTAGCGAACGTTTGATCAGAAAATTGGAGAAGAATGAAGGAGAAAAGTATTGGAACTTGAAGATCACATTAAGGAGTTGATCATCTTCATAAGGTATATCTTTTATCCTTCCTCAATTGATAATATTACATAAGATTATTCTTGGGATTGCAGAAAAGTTTTAAATGTGATTTATGTTATGTTTCCGCTGTTTTACAATATTGATTCTATGTATGTCATAATTCTGCAAACCAACAATAGCATCAGATTCATCCTTATGCGAGTTATTAATTGTTTTTGATTCGTATATTTATTGATATGTGTTTAGAACAATTTAATTGAGCATAATTGTTGGCATAGAATCAAGTTTTTGGAGAAAAAATGAAAATAGTGATTTGGTGCAGCCACACCGTTAGCTAGTACTATTACAACGCGGCCGCGCCTGTCACCAAAGACCATTCTAGAGTCTTAGCGTAGCCGCGCCCTTGGTAAGTATAATCACAGTGCGGTCGCACCCTTGGCAAGTATAATCACGGCGCGACCGCGCCAGTCACCTGGAAGTTTTATTTTTTTCTTTTTCAAATTAAGATAAAATGTTTATTTTGATTTGGAATTGGACTAAAATAAAGATGTATATTTTAATTGGAATTGGATTCCATTTAACTAAAATAAAGGAGTTTATTTTTATTTGGAATTTGATTTTATTTAACTAAAATAAATGAGTTTATTTTGAGTTGGAATTGGATTGCACACAAATTTTTTTCGCCAGCAATTTTATAGTTAAAATAATGGAGTTTATTTTGAACTAGAAATTGGATTTTATGCTAACTAATATTGCCCATTAAATGATAGTAATATATATATTAAATGTTTATTTTCATAAGATAAATGTTTATTTTTTATTGATACATACGATGATATGTATGATAATAAAGAGGATAATTATGGACTATTGACTAATGAAATTGGATTTAATTTTTGATGGATTCTTGAATGAATGATGTTTTCATAAATGGGGTCTGCGCACCTTGCGTATCTAATTTTTTGATGTAAATTCTATATCCATTCGATGTACTTCCCCTTGACTGCTGATCAAGGTTTCTATTTTATGAAAAATAGTTTGTAATAGGATTTTGTAGAATTACTTAAGAAATTGGAGTTGAAGAGCAGGAGCGTTGAAGACCCATTTGTAATAAAGTCTAAGTGGAATGTAATAATTATATTCAAATTTATTCTTGCACCTAGGTTTGACCTTTTGGTTCACGGTGGCTGCAGTGAACCAAACTAGAATTAAGTCGATAATCATCCTAAGTAAAATATAGTATTCTATATGTGCATGCTAAATATATATTAATATATTATTATACATGATGGTGTGTGTGTTTAATATGATGCATATTATATATATATACATATATTTGCATGTGCGCTAAACAAGATGAGACCATTAATAATAAAAACTCTCAAAGATAAATATTAAGTTGATTACGTTCAAGTACATTAGAGAATGTCGAACGTAGCCTTTTGGCATGATAAAACGATAGAATATTAAGTATTTAATATGAGTTTGTTGTGCACACACAAGGTCTGTATTAAATATTTAAGATGTTGCTTTATTACATTGGATGTTTATAAGGAATTGAACAATACCGTTTTGTTGTGCACACATAAGGTATTTTTCTCTTCACTTATATGGAAATGTTGGGTCTGACTTAACTTAGATAATTTTAGATTGGATGTGCACACACATGACCATTATTATCTAAGAGGCAAAAACAAAAGAAGTTACATGAAGATGTAATTGACAAAAGTTGGTTACCTATTGAATAAATATGTAGTTTGTTATATACACACAAGGCTGTATATTTATGGCAATAGAATCCTTTCTCACTAAGCATATTTTACACAAATCTTTGAATTAAAATCTGTTGAACTATATATATAGAAGGTTGTATAGTTTAAAGAAATATTAGGAGATATCATTTTAGTAAAGACCTAATTAATTTGATGATTAATAAAATGAATGTATGCTAATGTTGTCATTAATATTTCATTTGCAGAATTTTACAATGTCTAATTCACTATCACTGCGTAGTATACTAGATGCTAATAAGTTAACCGGGCTGAATTATACGGATTGATTAAGGAATTTGAGAATAGTTCTCACATCTTAAAAGCTAGCATATGTCCTTAATACGCATGTTCCTGCAACGGCTGTAGAAAATGCCTCTAAGGAAAAGCTTGCTACTTTTACAAAGTTGCAAGATGATGCACATGTGGTTCAGTGCATTATGTTGGCATCCATGAGTAACGAGTTACAGTGTCAACATGAGAAAATGGATGCACCTACTATGTTGTTGCACCTTCAGGATTTGTATGGTGAGCAGAGTAGGGCAGCTAGATATGAAATATCTAAAGAGCTCTTCCAATCTAGAATGACCGATGACACTAAAGTGCAGAAACATGTCCTAAAAATGATCAATTTGATTAAATAATTGGGACAACTGATTTTTATCATAGATGGAGAGTTGAGCCAAAATTTGATCTTGCAGTCACTTTTGGACTCCTTCTCATAATTTGTTATGAATTTTCACATGAATAAGTTTGATGTCAGTTTGCCTGAATTGCTTAACATGTTGAAAACTGCAGAGAGTCACTTTCCAATGAAGAAAGATCAAGTCTTGCTCGTAGATAATTCTTCCAAGAAGTGGAAGATGGCCAAAGGATCTTCTGAAAAGAAGAAAAGTTCCAAAAAGGCAAAAGTAAAAGTTAAAACCAATGATAAGAAAAAGGTTAATGTTAATGGCAAAGGAGTTTGCTTCCACTGCAATAAGCCTAGATATTGGAAGAGAAACTTCAAGGAATATCTTGCAGAAGTGAAGCAAAAGAATATTAATGAAGCTTCAGCTACAGATACAGATTTGTTCATGATTAAAATAAATCTTTCATTAAGTCAATGTTCTACTTGGGTATTAGATACTAGTTGTGGTTCTCACATATGTAATTCTAAGCAGAAGAAGAAATCTGAACAGAGGGGAAATAGTTATACACGTGGGGAATGGAGCCTAGATTGTTGCATTAGTCAGAACATGTGACGCCCCCAAAATAGGTTCAATACTCAACCCATTTTGAGTCGCCAAATACATGGTATAGAATCCAAATACAATCTTTTATAACATACGGGTCGTGTAAAATACGACCACACAAACTATGAGCTTCAATACAAATCGTATATAATACGAAATATAAACACTCAAATTCATTCTTTATTCATTACAATTATTGTCCCACTATTTTATAGAATAGTGAGGACTTCTATAGATCTAACTCTGATCATCACACTGTTCCCCGACTAGTCCCCGCGATATTCTTATTTCCTGAAGAGAACAATGGAAGAAAAGGGTGAGCTCAACTAGCCCAGTAAAGAATATTAAGACTAAGATAATGGAAAATAAATTATTATTAGTCTTCAACAAATCAGATAAAATATTATGGACAACAAGTTTTAGATCAACAACTGCAGCAAAAATAACAATTCATTAGAAGAGTTAAGTAGAGAATGAAGTCTACTATCTTCTATGATTTAAAAGTCTATCATTAATATTTTATCCCTGTAACATCAATCAATATACATCTTGAACCAAATATTCATCTTTTCACTACGGGCCAAAGATATTCATTTGTATCACCAGTTGGTCATGTTCATCTCAACACCTGTCCATCTTTGCACTACGGGCCAAAGATATTCATCAGGTAATCATTCATCTTTGCACTACAGGCCAAAGATATTCATCAAGTAATCATTCATCTTTGCACTACAGGCCAAAGATATTCAGTTATATCACCATTTAGGATTGAGGATGATGAAAAATAATATAAATAACGAATGTAGTGAGATAAATGACAAAAATTAGGAATTCATAATTTAGTTTATCCAAGTTCAATGATACTCCGTAATAATCAATTGTGGAGCAAAATTCAAAAATGAAGATCAAAACTTGGATCCAATCAAAGATAAAAAAAAATATTTTTTTATCGTGAATAGTAACTCGTGAATATTAACTCGTCATGAAAAGTTATAAATTTTCATAAAAAGTTTAGAAAATTATTCCGGTGAAATGATACTAGATGAAGCGCAAAACTCAAGAAATTTCTGATCATTTCAAGAATTATAGAAACAATACTTACCATAGTAAGTTCAGATTTAGGAATATGAAATGAAATATTATTACTTCCATAATATGGAATATGAAAGAAAATAATATTCATTATGAATATTGAAAAAAAGTAATATCATTTACGAGAAAAATAACATCTTTTACCTTAACAGGAGAGTAGTTTTGACTAGAATATCGGATATAATGCTGAAAAAAAATCTTGCACCGTAATCTACACTCAAACTATCCTTATACTCACAAGAAATACGCTCGATATTCTAGAGAGAAATTTTTTTGATTCTGGTATGATTTTCAATTCTAACTTAAGCACCCTATTTATAAGAAAATGCCAGAACGCCAGTTCTGACAAAACTTGCAACCGGTGGCTTTTACCTCTTTGAAAATTGAACGCACACCATTTTGAATTTCAACATTATATACCACAAAAAAACAAGAGTGGAGCCCATTTTGAATAAAAATATTTATTTTGAAACTTCAATAATTCATAATAAATAGCCCTTTTATCAGAAAAATACGAACCTTATGTCCATTCCATATGAAATTTAATTCTCTACAACTTTGTAGAAGAAAGTTTTTTCCAAATTTCGAACGAAAAATGACTCAAATTTACATACTGATGATTTTTCCACACCTCCATTTCGACAAAATACATATACTGATAAGAACAACCATCAGCACTAATTCCTTCATTTATATCAACATTAAATAAATATTTTCTTATCATTTTTGTCAATAATTAATTATTTTCAAATAATATTATAGAACTACAATATTGACAACCAGGTCATTCCTAGGAAAGATGGGGCTTTTTGATAAAGATTTTCCTTACTGGCGCGCAATTAGATTAACTAACCCCTTTTCTAGACAGAACTTCCTAGACATTGCCAATAATGATGTCTAATAATATTATTCAAATAACATGAATTATTGATTTGATAATGTGAAATACTGTGCAGTGGTTACTGTAACAATTATTGAATCAATAATATAAAATATCCCCTGTAGCAATTATTGAATCAATAATATAAAATATTAAATAGTAATTACTGTAACAATAATTGAGTAAGTGCCTTCTTACGTAAGAATCAATAATTCAAAATACTGTGCAATACCGTGTGCTACTGTGCAACAACGCGTATTACTGTATTTTTATCACCGGATATTTCAACAGTTTAACGGTAACAGTTTTACCGTTATTTTATAAAAATGTTATTTCTGTCGCTTTCTATATCCGACAGTTATTCCATTGTGGGGCCAACAAATGGCTGCGCTGTCGTATGAATATTCCCCGACAACAAGAATATTCCACGACCAAACGAATATTCCCCGACAACAATGAATATTTTATTACCACTTGCTAACTTTGAAAAATTTGCACATATCTCCCATAACTTATCACATTTATCAAATTAACACCTTACTATTTTAAAATAATATATAAAGAAAATTAAATTTTTATTCATAAAATTTGGGGTCTTACAACCTCCCCTCCATATGAAATTTCATCCTCGAAATTGACGTACGTATCTAGTATGTCGAAAAAGTGAGGATACCTCACTTTCATTTTCGATTCCAACTCCCAGGTCATTTCCTCAATATCATGGTTCCTCCACAAAACTTTAACTTGAGATATAATCTTTGAGCGTAAGATATGTTCCTTCTTATCCAAGATCTTGACAGGTATCTTCTCGTACGTTAAATCTTCGGCTATCTCGTCTGGTTCTAACTCAATAATGTGATTTGGGTCTTTCACATATTTACGTAGCACGGATATGTGAAAAACATTATGAACATGATACATGTTTGGCGGTAAAGCGAGTCTATAGGCCACATTTCCTACTCGGTCAAGAATCTCAAATGGACCAATAAATCGTGGATTGAGCTTTCCTCTCTTCCCGAATCTCATAACTCCTTTCCATGGAGCAACACGTAATAATACATGATCTCCGACATTAAACTTCACGTCCCTTCGATGAAGATCCGCATAACTCTTTTGACAATCTTGTGCGGTTTGTATCCGTTGCCAGACCATTTAAATCTTTTTCGTAGTCATACGTACTAACTCCGGTCCCAACAATGTTGCTTCACCCACCTCATCCTAGCATACTGGAGAACGACACTTTCATCCATACAACGCTTCGAATGGAGCCACGCCTATACTTGCCTGATAACTGTTGTTGTAGGAGAATTCCACCAATGGTAAGTACTTATCCCAACTCCCTTTGAAGTCTAGAACACAGAGTCTCAATAGATCTTCAAGAGTTTGGATAGTCCTTTCTGATTGCCCGTCCGTTTGAGGATAATAAGCTGAACTGAATCGTAAATCCGTGCCCATAGCTTTCTGCAAACTGACCCAAAATTGTGAAGTGAATCTTGGGTCACGATCCGAAACTATGGACACTGGCATGCCATGAAACCTCACAATCTCATTCACGTACATACGAGCAAGACGTTCAAGGGAATAAGTCTCTCGTATAGGCAAGAAATGAGCAGACTTAGTTAATCTATCGATAATAACCCAAATCGCATCTATGCCTTGAGAAACCTTGGGAAGACCCGTAACGAAATCTATGGTAATGTGTTCCCACTTTCATTTTGGAATCTCAAGTGGTTGCAATGGACCCTTTGGCACTTGATGCTCCGCCTTGACACGTTGACACGTTAAACACCTCGAGATAAACTCCACGATCTCTCTTTTCATATTGCTCCACCAAAATGTATGTCGAAGATCACGATACATTTTGGTACTTCCAGGATGGATTGCAAATGGTGTGTTGTGTGCCTCCATCATGATTCTATACTTCAAATTAGAATCGTTAGAAACACAAAGTCTGGAGTTGACTCGAAGTATTTCTTTTTCATCGATTATTGCTTATAGAATAGCACCTTCTTGCACCTTTTTCTTCATCTTCATCAGCTCCGGGTCTGTAGCTTGAGCAGCTTTAACTTTATCAATTAAAGTTGGTTCTACGCGTATACTTGACATCATCATGTGGGTCCTCGGAGTCTTGAACTCTATCTCCAACCTTTGTAAGTCACACAAAATGGGTCTTTGTGTTAACAACATCGCACTCATTCTCGCATATGATCTTCTACTTAACTCGTCTACTACCACATTTGCTTTTCCAGGATGGTATTAGATGGTATGGTCGTAATCTTTCAACAGCTCAAGCCAACGTCATTGCCGCATGTTGAGTTCCTTTTGGGTGAAGAAATATTTAAGGCTCTTATGATCCGTATAGATCTCCACTTTCTCCCCATACAGGTAGTGTCTCCAGATCTTCAACGCGAAAATGACAGCTTCCAACTCTAGATCATGAGTAGGATAATTCCTCTCATATTCCTTGAGTTGTCGTGAGGCATAGGCTATGACTTTCCCATGCTACATGAGAACACATCCTAACCCTTTGCCCGAAGCATCGCTGTAAATGACAAATCCATCCGAACCAGATGGTATCGTCATCAATACGAGATAACGGATACCTATTCTTGATGATGACATGGTTCAACTCCCGATAGTCAATACAAAGTCACGTACTCCCGTCTTTCTTCTTTAAGAATAAAATAGGAGCACCCCAAGGAGATGTACTAGGACGTTTAAAACCGATATCTAACAATTCTTGTAGTTGGACCTTTAACTCCTGAAGTTCAATAGGAGCCATTCGATATGGGGTTTTAGAAATGGGTTTTGTACCGGGTTCAAGGTCAATAAAGAATTCAACTTCACGTTCTGGGGGTAGACCGGGAAGCTCTTCGGGAAATACATCAGGAAACTCATTAACAACAGAAATATCATTCAAACCTAACGTACTCTAGTTTAGATCAGTGACATGGGCTAAGAAAGCTTGACATCCGTTTTTTAATAAACGAATAGCTTTATGACTTGAAATGACATTGACTGATTTTAGTGGTTTGGTGGTTTGAATTCGCACAACAGGTTGGTTAGGAATATGAAAACTAACAACCTTACGTAAATAATCAATTTTGGCATGATAAGTGGTTAACCAGTCAATTCCTAAAATCACATCAAATGCAAGTATTTTCAAAGATATAAGATCAACAGGTAGGGTGAGGGTGCCAATTTGAATCAAGTAAGATTTGTAAACTATAGATGTAACGAAAGTTTCTCCTAATGGAGTTTTAACAGATAAGTCAAAGTCTAATTTCTCAGAAGTCAAGTTCAAACGTTGAGCAAAACAAGTGAAATAAAAGAATGGGTAGCACCGGTATCTAATAAGTTATAGACTTCGCAAGAGTTTATGATTAGCTTACCTGTAATAGCCTTATTCAGGTTCCTCGCTTGTTGGGTAGTTATAACAAAAGCTCTTCTAAGAACCACTGACTTTGCCTTGTCAGGGACACTCTTTGGAGTCATCATCCCTGCTGGACTTGGTTTCGCTACAGGACATACTCGAGCTATATGTCATTTCTTTCCACAGTTATAGCACACCTTGGATTGCTGTGTGCAGTTGGGACTGATGTGTCCCTCTTGCCCGCATTTATAGCATACGACTGGAGGTCGCTCTCCTCCCCTAGAAACCGTTGATGTTGGTGCTGCTGTCGATGTTTTCACGTTCTTATTGTTGTACCTTCTCTTCTTAAAATCTCGCCCCGACTCACTTCTTCTATTATCATGGCCACGATTACTACCGGAGTGGTTACCGCTTCTGTCATGATACTTTCCTCCCTGCTGGTAGTCATTATTTTGATGACTGCTACCACCGGTACGACCTTGGTTGTTATCCCTTGGTTGAACATAATCATTATCTCGTTTTAACAATTGGGCCCTGTTCACCACATCTGAATATAAAGAAAGTTTGTGAGAAATGAGGTACTGACGAATTTTTGGTTTCAAACCTCTTAGAAACATCCGCGTCATATATACGTTCCTCATTATCAACCAAATGAGATGCAAACCGGGATAACTCCGCGAACTTAGCCTCATACTGGGAAATAGTCATGTTGTTCTGTTCCAATTTGATAAACTCTACCTCCTTCAGATGACGAATATTTTCTGGAAAGTACTTGTCATTGAACAATTTCTGGAACTCTTCCCAAGACATCTTGAGTGCGGCAGGCTGGGTACGCTTCATAGATTCCCACCAATAATCTACCTCTCCACGGAACATAAACGTGGCGAATGGAACCTTCTGTTCCTCCGTGCATCCCAAGACATCAAATATCTTGATAATTTGTTTAATCCAATTTTCTGCCTTGATTGGATCTGGCTTTCCCTGAAACTCTGGCGGTCCCAACTCTTTAAACTGCTTGGCAGTGACAAGCCGCGAGTTGTTATTTCAACCTATATTATGAACACGAGTCTCCCTCGTCTGGTTTTGCATGAACTGCAAAAAGCTTCTAAACATCCCATCGTTCATCGTTTGATCTATGGTGTCGTTTCCAGAAGGAATATTACCCTCTTGTTGTACGTTCTCCTGGTTGGTGATTAAAGGTGTCTCAACGGTCTCATTCACTCCATTGTTTAGATTTTCAACTGCCATTCTCAAATACTGTCACAAAACAAGGTTTAATCAAATAAATTAACATATCACATATTAACCCTATGTTCCAAAAGACCAATTAAATACCAAATACGCTTAGGTAGGACACACTAGCGAAAGATTTACTCGTCTCTCCGCTCCTAGTTCTATTCCCAGATCTCCGCTAGAGATCATATCCCTAAGCTCTGATACCAACTGTGAGGCCCCCAAAATAGGTTCAATACTCAACCCATTCTGAGTCGCCAAATACATGGTACAGAATCCAAATACAATCTTTTATAACATATGGTCGTGTAAAATACGACCACACAAACTATGAGCTTCAATACAAATCGTATATAATACGAAATATAAACACTCAAATTCATTCCTTATTCATTATAATTATTGTCCCACTATTTTATAGAATAGTGAGGACTTCTACAGATCTAACTCTGATCATCACACTGTTCCCCGACTAGTCCCCGCGATATTCTCATTTCCTGAAAAGAACAATGAAAGAAAAGGGTGAGCTCAACTAGCCCAATAAAGAATATTATGACTAAGATAATGAAAAATAAATTATCGTTAGCCTTCAACAAATCAGATAAAATATTATGGACAATAAGTTTTAGATCAACAACTGCAGCGAAAATAAAAATTTATTAGAAGAGTTAAGTAGAGAATGAAGTCTACTATCTTCTATGATTTAAAAGTCCATCATCAATATTTTATCCCTGTAACATCAATTAATATACATCTCGAACCATATATTCATTTTTACACTACGGGCCAAAGATATTCATTTGTATCACCAGTTGGTCATGTTCATCTCAACACCTGTTCATCTTTGCACTACGAGCCAAAGATATTCATCAGGTAATCATTCATCTTTGCACTACAGGCCAAAAATATTCATCAAGTAATCATTCATCATTGCACTACAGGCCAAAGATATTCAGTTATATCACCATTTAGGACTAAGGATGATGAAAAATAATATAAATAACGAATCTAGTGAGATAAATGGAAAAAATTAGGAATTCGTAATTTAGTTTATCCAAGTTCAATAATACTCCGTAATAATCAATTGTAGAGCAAAATTCAACAATGAAGATCAAAACTTAGATCCAATCAAAGATAAAAAAATATTTTTTTTATCGTGAATAGTAACTCATAAATAGTAACTCGTCATGAAAAGTTATAAATTTTTATAAAAAGTTCAGAAAATTATTCCGGTGAAATGATACTAGATGAAGCGCAAAACTCAAGAAATTTTTGATCATTTCAGAAATTATAGAAGCAATACTTACCGTAGTAAGTTCAGATTTAGGAATATGAAATGAAATATTATTACTTCCATAATATGGAAAATGAAAAAAAATAATTTTCATTATGAATATTGAAAGAAAATAACATTATTTACGAGAAAAATAACATCCTTTACCTCAACAGGAGAGTAGTTTTGACTGGAATATTGGATATAATGCTAAGAAAAATCTTGCACCGTATTCCACACTCAAACTATCCTTATACTCATAAGAAATACGCTCGATATTATATACAAAAAAATTTCTGATTCTGGTGTGATTTTCAATTCTAACTTAAGTAACCTATTTATAAGAAAATGCCAGAACGCCAGTTCTGACAAAACTTGCAATCGGTGGCTTTTACCTCTTTGAAAACTGAACGCACACCACTTTGAATTTCAGCATTATACACCACAAAAAAAATAAGAGTGGGGCCCACCCATGTTTTTAATAAAAATATTTATTCCAAAACTTCAATAATTCATAATAAATAGCCCTTTTATCAGAAAAATACGAACCTTATGTCCATTCCATATGAAATTTAATTCTCTACAACTTTGTAGAAGAAAGTTTTTTTCAAATTCTGAACGAAAAATGACTCAAATTTACATACTGATGATTTTTTCACACCTCCATTCCGACAAAATATATATACTGATAAGAACAACCATCAGCACTAATTCCTTCATTTGTATCCACATTAAATAAATATTTTCTTATCATTTTTGTCAATAATTAATTATTCCCAAATAATATTATAGAACTACAATATTGACAACCAGGTCGTTCCCAAGAAAGAGGGGGCTTTCCGATAAGAATTTCTCTTTACTGGCGCGCAATTAGATTAACTAACCCCTTTCCTAAACAGAACTTCCTAGACATTGCCAATAACGCTGTCTAATAATATTATTCAAATAACATGAATTATTGATTTAATAATGTGAAATACTATGCAGTGGTTATTGTGACAATTATTGAATCAATAATATAAAATATCCACGGTAGCAATTACTGAATCAATAATATAAAATATTGAACAGTAATTACTGTAACAATAGTTGAGTAAGTGCCTTCTTACGTAAGAATCAATAATTCAAAATATTGTGCAATACCGTGTGCTACTGTGCAACAACGCGTATTACTGTATTTTTATCACCGTATATTTCAACAGTTTAACGGTAACAGTTTTATCGTTATTTTATAAAAAAGGTTATTTCTGTCGCTTTTTATATCAGACAGTTATTCCGTTGTGGGGCCCATAAATGGCTGCGCCGTCGTACAAATATTCTCCGACAATAAGAATATTTTACGACCAAACGAATATTTCCCGAAAATAATGAATATTTTATTACCACTTGCTAACTTTGAAAAATTTGCACATATCTCCCATAACTTATCACATTTATCAAATTAACACCTTACTATTTTAAAATAATATATAAAGAAAATTAAATCTTTATTCATAAAATTTGGGGTCTTACAGAACTTATAGTTTAGCATTGCCTTTGGGCAAATCAATTAATTTAGTAAATTATTACTATGTTCCAGTTCTTATTAGAAATATTATTCCAATTCCATTGTTGGATAATGAAGGTTTTAATATTATAATAAAGAACAATTGTTATTCTATTTATAAGGAGAATGTTTTGTATGGAGCTGGAAGATTTTACATTCTTAACTACATGAAAATATTTTGCAAATTGAACAAACTAATAAAAGAAAAAGAGATGATGTAAATAATACCTTTGTATGACATTGTAGACTCTGTCATATTAATGAAATAAGACTAAACAATTTGTATAAAGATGGGCTTTTAGAGCCATTTGATTTTGAATCATATCCAATTGTGAATCCTGTCTCATGAGAAAGATGACTAAATCTCCATTTAGTGGATATGGAGAGAGAGAGAGAGAGAGAGAGAGAGAGAGAGAGAGAGAGAGAGAGAGAGAGAGAGAGAGAGAGTTACAAGATTGTTAGAGTTGGTACACATAAATGTGTGTGGACCTATGACAATAGATGCTAGAGGAGGGTATTCATATTTTCTTACTTTCACTGATGATTATTCAAGATTTGAATATGTGTATTTAATGAAATTCAAGTCTAAATCATTTGAAATGTTCAAAGAATTCACAAGTGAATTAGAGAAAAAAACTAGCAAGAGTATTAAGATTCTTCGATTGGATCTATGAGGGAGAATACTTGAGCAATGAGTTTCTTGAGAATCGCAAAGATAATGATATTCTTTCACAATGGACACCTCTTGGAACGCCACAGTTGAACAGTGTATCAGAAAGGAGAAATCGTACCTTATTGGACATGGTGTGATCCATGATGAGCTTTATCGATCTTCCAATATCTTTCTAGAGTATGCCCTAAAGACAACTGTTGATGAATGGTTTTATACCTACGAATCTAGTTTTGTTAAGCTTAATTATTGTTGATCTTTGAGTATTTTAGTATCTTTTTATTAGTTTTTGTGTTTATTTCTTGTAGGATGGAGCTAGAGGGACATATTGGTCATTTGGGAGAAGAAAAGAATTAAAAATCATTAAAATTAGAGCTAAGTGGCATTTTTGTAAATTCCTTGTCCCAGCCTAGCGCCTAGTACGCTTGGAATACACTATGTCTAGCTCATAGTGTGCAAGTACACGACTTTTGTTGGTGTTTTGCTGCTAAGTTGGATTCTGAAGCCAAATAAGAATCTTGATGCGGGTTTGGACCAATATAAATAGGAGAAGACTTTAGAAAAGAAGTATCAAGGATTTTATCAAGAGATTTATAGAGAGAACAAGGGAAAACACGAAGGAGATTTCAGAGGCTAAAGATCAAGTGGAGGATTAGGAGCAATCTGACAAGTTCTTCTAATCTTTTCTCTAATGTTATTCTTTGTAATTATCTGGGATGTTTGGATTATTAATTTGGATGATGTTTTTCTTTGTCATTATGAACTAAATTTTAATTAAGATTGCAACAGAACTTGGTATGTAGTTTAAATTAAATCTTTCCATTGAATGAAAGTTGGTTTTTATTGAATTATTTATTATATCTCATGCTTATTGATTAATTTTTTGGCCAGCAATTACCATGATAATCTATATATAATTGGAAGATGGAGTATAGATTGAGATCTGGATATAATAACATTTGTTCTTATAATCTTAATAGGGTTAATATGATTAGCATGTTGGATAGGAATATACCTATGTGTCTTTTGTATTCATTGAAAGAATTTGTTCTTAAAACCCTAATTAACTTCATTCACATAGGAATATATTGAGTTGATTGACTATGGTGTTCCTTGTAATTGTGTCTTAAAGATTGGATTTAGGAGAATTTGTTCACGTATCTTTCGGAAGAAGTGTGTGTGTAGACACTCAAAATTTTGCATTCCTATTATTAACCTTGCAGGAGGGCAAAACCGTTATTTACCTTTCAGAGACAACCTTAGAAGTTCAAATCTAAGGCGGACCCCGACGACAACCCTGAGAGATACGGTCATCCTGACGACAACACCGGGATGTCAAGTCAAGCCCCGGCGATAACACCGGGAGGTACAGAAACCCCGGCGACAACACCGGTGTCGATGCCGGGAAAAAATCTTGTCGCTTTGGACATATCTTTCTCTCTTCTAAAATTTTTTTGTTTTCTACCCTTTTTTTATCTTATTTATTTTATGAAGGGTGAAGTTTTTAGGAAAAGGCCAACATGCATCATGTCGACGATTTGAAAGGTTTACAGAGTCGCCAGTTGGTATATTTTGAAATGGTTGTACCAACTCAATCGAGTTTTGTTTAATTTTTTTTGCAAGTTGGCCCAATTACTGAACACTGTCAAAACTTGGCCTTGAAACCGAGATACTTTGAAGTTCGGGGGCTTGGTTAAGTGGGAGGAAGGTGTTAGGCACCCCCCAACTCCCCAGAAACACGGTACTGCATCTTTTCAATATTTTCCTTTTAAATTGCAATGTGTGTGTATGTTGGAAGTAATTGAGCCTACGTTTGTTTAATTTGAAAGTAGTGCTATGCTTTGTTGAGCCTATATACGAAGGGTTTGATTTTTTTGAAAAGTCCTTTTGTTTAGACAAGATATAAAAATAATGTTTTGAAATGTTGGTTTTCAAACCCTTTCGCTCGCATAGGAATTGAAGCATATCGATACTTCCATTTTATTCTGTTCAGCCTTTGGCTCGTTTTGAATGTTTATTGTCAGGATGCGAAGCAACCTCAACCACAGAATTTATATACAAGTGTTGGTCTTCTCAGGGGCATGATAGCCATCGGAGTGACTCTAGCACTACAAACCATATTTCATTATGTTTGAGACCTTAAATCTGGATAACCGTTTTAAGGCCCCTCGAATGTACATTTTACAAAAAAAACTGGCAAGATACATTTGTAATATGGAGTTTGTCCATCGTGAGAATCAGATTCAGATCAGTTTGATCATCAATCCCACGATTCCTAGGCTCACAGAAAAGGGCCAATAAAACTTGCACAACACAGATATTCAAAGGAAATGCAATTTGTACTCTAGAGGTCACAAAAACAAAGGATTCATCAGTCAAATCCTTGTATGCGCGTAGCCAAAGCTTCTCGTTTCCACCAGATATAGATCTAGGGTCGCGAGGTCGCTTTAATATTTACAAAACTAGAAAAAAATAGATTTAAATAAATCTTAGTCATTCTAGCTTTCCGATTCCGGTTGGACCTATTTTGAACCGTTTTGAAAGGTAGAAAGGGCTAGATTTAGATAAATCTAATTTGCCAAATTTACATCAGTGCAGATTCATATCAAATGAATATTTAAAGCAGATATTTAATCACAATGAGCAAAGAATATATATCTAAATATATATAAAAGCTGTAAAGGGTCACGGATTTCCAATCCAGGCCCGACTGAAATGGAAATATATATATAAAAGCGTTAAAGAGCCACGAATTGATCCAGGTTCAACTTGAATGTATATATATTCCAGGTTCAACTTGAATGTATATATATATATATATATATATATATATATATATATATATATATATATATATATATATATATATATATATATATATATATATATTAAAGCGGAAAAGGCCTTGAATTAGCAATCCAGACCAAACGAAGTCAAAAAAATTATATATATTTATATTTATATATATATATATATATGTATATATATATATATATATATATATATATATATATAAAAGCAGTAAATACCACGGATTTGCAATCCAGGCTTGACAGAATTAAAAAGTTAATATATATATATATATATATATATATATATATATATATATATAGTTAGTTAATTATATATATAATAAAGCTAAAATGATCCATAACATGTATTTGCTATGGATCAATAATGGGCAAATACCATCTCTAACGTCCATTTCAATTATTAACGGCTCGGATTAAAAAAGATAATTCCACATCCGCTAGTCATTCTAGCGGACTGGATTATTAGTATTTTTTGGACAATTATGCCCCTAGACTACGCCGGTTGCACTCTAATAAATTTTGCGTCTTGAATTTGACTTGGGCTTAGGGGTATAATGGTCCTAAAATGTTTCTAATCACTTCCCCTAGAATTTCTAGCGGATGGTGAGATTTAATTTTTAATATGGGCCATTGATAGATGTAATGGAAGGTAGAGATGGTATTTGCCCATTATTGATCCGTAGCAAATATATGCTATGGATCATTGCCCTATATATATATATATATATATATATATATATATATATATATATATATATATAAACGAGTAAAAGCCACGGATCGACGATCCAGGCTGTGCAAACGAAGAAAAACGTATATATATACTTATATATACTAAAAGGTAAGCTAAAACAACTATTGAACTGAGTTTCGGGCAAAAACAAAAGGTGAAACTTTATATGCACGTTCACATATATGTAATGAAGTAAGAAATGAGTTCTGATCGTAAAAATACTTACAATAGACTGCTCCACGGGCTTTTTGCCACTCGGTGGGCTTCAAATGGTCGTTTCCATCAATTATACGTGTGCAAACGTATTGGAAGAATAAAATTTAAGTTTGGAGTACTAGAAGTAGGGCTAAGGGAAGAAATGGGTGGAGTTTCAGAGTGTTTTTTTTCTTCTTTTTTGCCAAGGGTGGGGGGTGTGACGCCCCAAAATAGGTTCACACAACCCATTCTGAGTCGCCAAATACATTATACAGAATCTAAATACAAATATTTTTATATCAAACGGTCGTGCAAAATACGATCACACAAACTGTGAGCTTCAATACAGATCGTATATAATACTAAAATATAAACGCTCAAATAAGTCCTCATTAGAATTATTATCACACTATTTTACAAAAATAGTGAGGACTACTATAGCGCTATCTCGGACCATCACTCCATTCCCCGATTAGTCCCAGCTATATTCTCATTTCCTGATGAGAACAATGAAAGAAAAAGGGTTAGCTCAACTAGCTAAGTAAAGAATATTATAACCAAAATAATGAAGAATAAATTATCTTTAGCCTTTAACAATAACAAATCAGATAAAATATAATGGACAACAAGTTTTAGATCAACAACTGCAGCGAAAATAGCAATCCATTAGAAGAGTCAAGTAGAGCATGCTGTCTACTATCTTCTATGATTTAAAAGTCCATCATCAATATTTTATTCCTGTAACATCAATCAATAAATATTTTAAATCAATAATTTATCTTTGCACTATGGGCCAAAGATATTCATTTGTATCATCAGTGGTCATGATCATGCCAAACACCTGTCCATCTTTGCACTACGGGTCAAAGATATTTATCAATCAATAATTCATCTTTGCACTACGGGCCAAAGATATTTATAAATCAACAGTTCATCTTTGAACTATGGCCAAAGATAACTTTCACCACAATTTAAGATTGAGGATGATGAAAAATGATGTAAAGAACGAATCAAGTGAGATAAAGGATAAATATTAGATATTCATAATTTAATTTATCCAAGTTCAAGAATGTTCAATAATAATCAATTGTGGAGCAAAATTCAAGAATGATATTCATATATCAAAAATAATTTGGACAAAAAAGAAACCAATTTTTATCGTGAATAGTGCCCATGAATAGTACCGTATGAATAGTACCCCGTAAATAGTACCGTATGAATAGTACCCTGTATGAAAATATTAAAATTTGATAAAAAAGTTCAAACCAGTATTCCGGTGAAATGATATTAGATGAAATGCAAAACTCAAAGAATTTCTAATCATTTCAGGAATTATAGAAGCAATACTTACCATAGTAAGTTTAAATTTAAGAATATGAAATGAAATAATATCACTTTCATAATATGAATATGAAATAAAATAATATCCTTTACGAATATTGAAAGAAAATAACATCATTCATCTTAGTTGAAAACTAGATTTGACTTGTATACCAGATATTATTTTAAGAAAATCTTGCACTATAAACTACACTCAAAGTATTCTTATACTCAAAAGAAATACTCACAATATAATAGTAGAAAAACTTATATTTTCTGGTGTGTTTTGGAGGAAGGGCAACCTCCCTTTTTATAGTGCAGCACGGAGAAAGAATTCAAGTGAGCTGCCTAACTTTTGCCTAACTGTCCTTTTCTCCATCTGCCTAATCGTCCTTTTTTTCTTCCTTCCTTTTTCTCCGCTTAACTTTTTCTTTCTTTCTTTCTTTCTTTCCTATTGGTTGAGGGCCCATAATTTTGAAATAAAAGGATTTTGTTGGAAGTATTCCTCTAATTAGGAAAAAGAGAAGTGCACGGGAAGTTTTGTAAAAACTTAACAATTTGACAAAGTTAATATAATATAATAATATTATATTCTTATAATATTATATTAAAAAACTATACTATTATAATGTAATATTATAATAATATATTTGAATGAATATTTTATCGGAGAAGATAATTATAATTCCACAGAAAATATGCCAAACTTTCAACAAATAACTCATTCTAAATTCCTCCATTTATAACAAAAATTGTACAAATATCCACCACATAATAATTATTCACAATTAATATTATAAGCTAATAATATTGACAACCAGATCGTTCCCAAAAAAGAGGGGGCTTTCCGATAAGGATTTATCCTTATTGGCTCGCAATTATATAACCTAACCCCTTTTCTTGACAGAACTTTCTAGACATTGTCAATAATGCTATCTAATAATATCATTTAAATAATATGAGTTAATGTGTTGTAACAATTATTGATTTGATAATATAAAATATTATGCAATTATCACTGTAGCAATTATTGAATGAAATACTGAGTGACTTCTTACGTAAACATCAATAATCAAAGATACTGTGCAATATTGTGTTCTACTGTGCAACAACGTGTATTACTGTACTTTTATTACCGGATATTTCAACAGTTAACGGTAAAAGATCCGCCGTAAATTTTTTGAAAACTCATTTTTGTTGTTTTCTTCATCCGACAATTATTCTGTTATGGGCTCACCAATAATTGCGCCGTCGTACGAATATTCCCCGACAAAAAGAATATTATCCGACAAAACAAATATTCCTCGAATATTTTATGACAACTTGCTTACTTTGTAAAATTTGCACATATTACCTATAACTATCACATTTATCAAATTCACACCTTACTATTTAAAATAATATATAGAGGAAATTAAATATTATTTATAAAAAGTTGAGGTCTTACAACCTCTCCTCCTTATGAAATTTCGTCCTCAAAATTGACGTACGTACCTGGTATTTCGAAGAGGTGAGGATACCTTGCTTTCATTTCAGATTCTAACTCCCAGGTTATTTTCTCAATATCATAGTTTCTCCATAAAACTTTGACTTGAGGTATAACCTTTGAGCGTTGAATATGTTCTTTCTTATCCAAGATCTTGACGGGTACCTCCTCATACGTTAAATCTTCGGCAATCTCATCTAGTTCTAATTCAATAATGTAGTTTGGGTCTTTCACATATTTGCGCAGCATGGATATGTGTTATGAACACGAGACATTCTTGGCGGTAATGCGAGTCTATAGGCCATAGTTCCTACTCGATCGAGGATTTCAAATGGACCAATAAATTGTAGGTTGAGATTTTCTCTCTTTTCAAATCTCGTAACTCCTTTCCATGGAGCAACACGTAACAATACATGGTCTCCGACATTAAATTCCATGTCCCTTCGATGAAGATCCTCATAACTCTTTTGTCGATCTTGTGCTATTTGTATACGTTGTCAGATCATTTGAATCTTTTCCGTAGTCATACGTACTAACTCCGGTCCCAACAATGTTGCTTCACCCACCTCGTCCCAGCATACTGGACTACAACACTTTCGTCCATACAACGCCTCGAATGGAGCCATGCCTATACTTGCCTGATAACTATTATTGTAGGAGAATTCCACCAATGGTAAGTACTTGTCCCAACTTCCTTTGAAGTCTAGAATGTAGAGTTTAAATAGATCTTCAAGAGTTTGAATAGTCCTTTCCAATTGCCCGTTCGTTTGGCATGATATGTAGAACTGAATCGTAAATCAGTGCCCATAGCTTTCTGTAAGCTGACCCAAAATCATGAAGTGAATCTTGGGTCTCGATCAGAAACTATAGATACTGGCATACCATGTAGTCTTATAATCTTATTTATGTATATACGAGCAAGACGTTCAAGTGAATAAGTCTCTTATATAGGCAAGAAATGAGCAGACTTGGTTAATCTATCGATAATAAAATTGCATCTATGTCTTGAGAAACCTTGAGAAGACCCATAACGAAATCCATGTTGATGTGTTCCCACTTCTATTTTGGAATTTCAAGTGGTTGCAATGGACCTTTTGGCACTTGATGCTCCGCCTTGACACGTTGACACGTTAAACACCTCGAGATAAACTCCGCGATCTCTCTCTTCATATTGCTCCACCAAAATGTATGTCGAAGTTCACGATACATTTTGGTACTTCCAAGATGGATTGTAAACGGTGTGTTGTGTGCTTCCATCATAATTTTATACTTCAAATCATAGTCGTTAGGAACACAAAGTCTGGAATTGACTCGTAGTATTCCCTCTTCGTCGATTCTTGCTTCTGGAATAGCACCTTCTTGCACCTTCTTCTTCATATTCATTAGCTCCAGGTCTGTTGCTTGAGGAGCTTTAACTTTATCAATTAAAGCTGGTTCTACGTGTATATTTACCATCTTCACGTGGGTCCCTGGAGTCTTTAACTCTATCTCCATCCTTTGTAAGTCATATAAAATGGGCCTTTGTGTTGACAGCATCGCACTCATTCCCACATATGATCTTCTACTCAATACGTCAGCTACCACGTTCGCTTTTTCAAGATGGTATTGGATAGTATGGTTGTAATCTTTTAACAGCTCAAGCCAATGTCGTTGCCGCATGTTGAGTTCCTTTTGAGTGAAGAAATATTTAAAGCTCTTATGATCCGTATAGATCTCCACTTTCTCCCCATATAGGTAGTGTCTCCAGATCTTCAACGCGAAAATGACAGCTACAAACTCTAGATCATGAGTCGGATAATTCTTCTTATATTCTTTGAGTTGTCATGAGACATAGGCTATGACTTTCCCATGTTGCATGAGAACACATCCTAACCCTTTGCCTGACGCATCGCTGTAGACGACAAATTCCTCCGAACCAGATGGTATTGTCAGAACAGGTGCTGAAATGAGTCTCCTCTTGAGCTCTTGGAAGCTCTTCTCACATTCCTCGTTCCATACGAATTTTGTATCTTTTTGAGTCAACTGAGTTAATGGAGTAGCGATTCGAGAAAATCCTTCCACGAATCTGTGATAATAACCAGCTTAGCCCAGAAAGCTACGTACTTCGGTTACTAACTTAGGTTGATCCCAACTTTATATTACTTCAATCTTCACCGGGTCAATTGATATTCCATGTTTCGATACCACGTGCCCAAGGAATGCTATTTCCTCAAGCCAGAACTCGCATTTCTTCAACTTGGCATATAGCTTATTTTCACTAAGCATTTGGAGTATCAGCTCCAAGTGTTGCTCATGATCTTCACGGCTTTTGGAGTAAATGAGGATGTCATCAATAAAGACAACCACAAAATGATCCAAATATTTCTTGAATATCTGGTTCATCTTATCCATGAATGCCAAAGGAGCGTTAGTCAATCCAAAAGACATGACTAAGAATTTATAATGCCCGTATCGAGTTCTAAAGGCAGTCTTTGGAATGTCATCAGTTTTAATCTTTAACTGATGATATCCATAACGCAAATCGTTCTTTGAAAAGAATTGCGCACCTTGCAACTGGTTAAATAGGTCATCTATGCGAGGTAATGGATACCTATTTTTGATGGTGACATGGTTTAACTCCCGATAGTCAATACAAAGTCGCATACTCGTGTCTTTCTTCTTTACGAATAAAACAGGAGAACCCCAAGGCGATGTACTATGACGTATAAATCCAATGGCTAACAACTCCTGTAGTTGGACTTTTAACTCCTGAAATTCAATATGGGGTTTTGGAAATGGGTTTTGTACCGGGTTCAAGGTCAATAAAAAATTCAACTTCACATTCCAGGGGTAGGCCAGGAAGGTCTTCGGGAAATACATCAGGAAATTTATTAACAACAGAAATATCATTCAAATATGACGTATTCTTGTTTAAATCGATGATATGGGCTAAGAAAGCTTGACATCCAATTTTCAATAAACGAATAACTTTATGACTTGAAATGACAGTCATTGATTTTAGTAATTTGGTTGTTTGAATTCGCATAATAGGTTGGTTAGGAATATAAAAGCTAACAACCTTACGAAAATAATTAATTTTAGCATAATGAGTGGTTAACCAGTTGATTCTTAAAATCACATCAAATGCAAGTATTTTCAAAGAGATAAGATCAACAGGTAATGTGAGGGTGCCAATTTAAATCAAACAAGATTTATAAACTGTGGATGTAACGAAGGTTTCTCCCAACGGAGTTTCAACAGATAAGTCAAAGTCTAATTTCTCAGGGGTCAAGTTCAAACGTTAAGCACAAGCAGGTGAAATAAAAGAATGTGTATAATCAGTATCTAATAAGGTATAGACTTCGCAAGAGTTTATGATTAGCTTACCCGTGATAACTTCGTTCGGGATCCTCGCCTTTTGGGTATTCACGACAAAAGCTCTCCCTTGAACCATCGACTTTGACTTTTCTGGGACAACCTTTGGTGTCACCATTCTAGCTGGACTTGACTTCGCTATAGGGCACACTCAAGCAATGTGACCTTCTTTTTCGCAATTGTAGCACACCTTGGATTGCTATGTGCAGTTTAGACTGATGTGTCCCTCTTGTTTGCATTTGTAACATACGATCGGTGGTCGTTCCCCTCCCCTAGAAACGGTCGCTGATGCTGGTGCTGCTACCGATGTCTTTCCGTCGTCATTGTTAAATCTTCTCTTTTTAAAATTTTCACCTGACTCACTTCTTCTATTATCTTGGCCATGATTACCACCGAAGTGGTTACCATTTCTGGCATGATAATTTCCTCCACGCTGGTTATCATTGTTTCGATGACTGTTGCCACCGGTATAACTATGGTTGTTGTCCTTTGGTTGAACAGTCTCATTATCTCGCTCCAATAATTGAGACCTGTTCACAACATCTGAATACAAACAAAGTTTATGAGAATTGAGGTATTGACGAATTTCAGGTTTCAAACCTCTCAAAAACATTCGTGTTATTCGTTCCTCATTATCTACCAAATGGAATGCAAACCGGGATAACTCCCCAAACTTGGCCTCGTATTGTGACACCGTCATATTGTTATGTTCTAGTTTGATGAATTCCACCTCCTTCATATGACGAATACTTTCTAGAAAGTACTTCTTGTTGAACAATTTCTAAAACTTCTCCCAAGACATCTTAAATGCTCAAAGATTAATACGCTTCACAGATTTCCACCAGTAATCTGCCTCTCCACGGAACATAAAGTTGGCGAATAGAACTTTTTGCTCCTCTGTGCATCCTAGAACATCAAATATTTTGGTGATCTGCTTAATCCAAGCTTCTGCCTTTAGTGGCTCTGGCTTTCCCAAAAACGGTCCTAACTCCTTGAATTGCTTGGCAGTGACCAGCCGTGAGTTACCATTGTTTCCACCTACATTTTGAACAGGAGTCTCTCTCGTCTGGTTTTGTATGAATTGTAGAAAGCTCCTAAACATCCCGTCATTCATCATTTGGTCGGTGGTGTTGTTTATAGGAGTATTATTGCCTTCTTGAGGCACATTGTCCTGGTTATTGATTGTCAGTGTCTCAATGGTCTCATATGCTCCATTGCTTATCTTTCGATTTTTAGATGCCATTCTCAAATACTGCCATAAAATAAGGGTTAATTAAAGAAACTGACATGTCACATGTTATCCCTATATTCCGACCGACCAATTAAATAACAAATAAGCTTAGGTAGGACACACTAGCAAAGGTTTTACTCGTCTCTCCCCTTTTAGTTCTAATCCCAGATCTCCGCCAGAGATCTTATCCCTAAGATCTAATACCAACTGTGACGCCCCCAAAATAGGTTCACATAACCCATTTTGAGTCGCCAAATATATGGTACATAATCCAAATACAAATATTTTTATATCAAACGGTCGTGCAAAATATGACCTGTGACACCCCCAAATTCGGGTACTTTATTTCCACAGGATTTGGTGTTCACTATCTATATAAAACATAACTACTGCCCGTAAATAAGGAATGCAAAATAAATTACAATCTTAACCAATTAGAGTCTTCCTTTGAAAAGGATTACAACCTTGTTCAAAAGTTCCCAGGTTTTTAACCTTAAATAACATCAATGCGGAAAATTAAAACATCATAACAATTAAAGTCTTATTACAAATCATGTCATAAATATAAATAAGTCTTTACTTATTCATATTGCCTTTGCCCTTGCTGGTTGACGGCTCGTCAACATTCTCAACTTTGGCTACAATGGTTATATAAATGCAAGAGTGAGCAAGCAAAAGCTCACCTGAAATAACAATCAATAATGATGACATATCAATGAATAACTTCAACTGAATTGAATAATATTTCTATCATCAATAATCAAGAATAGGATTTAGAATTTAGAATTCATCTGAGGGTCATAAGACCTTAAATTATGTCCCAGGTTATAAACATTTCTATTTAAACCTTTAACAGTCGTTAGACTATATAGACTCTTAACTCGTACTTAGGGGGATTAGTCCTTCGTACCATATATTGTGCACAAACATCTTAACGCTTTCGCATGGTAATCCACTATTAATAGGGTTGTTCATCTCAGTATTAATTAATAAGTCCGCACCAAATAAAGTTTGGTTTGGATAAGCTCAAAGAGTAATTTAGAGTTCAACTATCATTAACTCAGGAGTAATTGAATCAACTTACAATAGTTAAGAATTCAGTAATCAAAGAATTATGAAATAACTTATGGCTTAGAATTAAACTTAAAGCATTTGAAAGATACGATGTGACCTTGCTTGAACAATTAAGTCAAGGTTACATTATTTCAATAAGATACTTGTCCATTGCAGAATAAAAGGACTTGCTCAATTAAAAGTAAATATAATCGGGTTAGGGTAAAAAAAACTTGCTCAATAAAAGTAAAGTTTAGAAACTTGTTCAACAATAGTAAATTAGGGATAGAATACTTGCATAAACATATCAAGAAAGAATAGAACTACTTGCTCAATAAAATAAGGATTAGGAAACTTGTCTCGTGCACAAGCTACAAATTACAATTCTCGTTCCTCAATTAACCATACATATCATTACATTTGCAATACTAACTAATTCTAAGTCTGATCAATCACAAACATCGATTTTGAACATGTTATTAGACTTTACAATTAACGGTTTACATAACATAACTAACTTACAAATTAATCACGTGAAATACGTTAATGAATTGTTCTAATATCTCAATGTATGCTTAACATGTCATCAAGTTCATCACATTAAGTTAGCTTATCATGTAATGCATAAAAACTACACAAAACACAAAACGCATTTTTTGGAAAGCAAGGAAGCCCGCTGGGGCGGATGTTCCTGCAGTGAGAAAAATCAGCTAGCGAACTTGTGCAGGAAAAAGCCCAATTTGGCTTATTTCTCGCACCAAACTCAGAATTTAGTACATATAATGCCTATAAAACTTTATAAAATCATAACTTTAAGCTTCTAACATAATTTAATATATATAAACATCAAAACACATAATCAAAAATCCTTAATTTAATGATTTTGAAGAAAACACCATTGTTAAGTGTTTTTGAAGAAAATAAACACTGTGACTTTATTTTTAAACCAAATCACATGATTCAAATCATGTTAATTTCATTTCTTAATATATTATTACAATCCATGATCAATTTACATAACATAGCATAATCAAACACCAATTTTGATATTTAAGAAATAATTTTTCAAGCTAGTTCACTGTAAATTGCTATGAACATGATTTATTCATATTCATCATATTTACATAAATTGAACCACTTAAATTATCATATAACACATGTATAATAGTTTATATATATAATACAACATGTATAAATCATAGCCACATGATTTTCATGAAAAACTATTTTACAGACAAGTGTAGATATGAAAAATATGAAAACATAGTTTAACAATTATAGAGCTAGATTATACCTTTTACTATTAGGAGAAGAAGATGATGGTGATGATGATAATTCTCTGTTTTGATTTCTCAAACTTCTTCTTCCTCTTTCTTTCTTCTTTATCTCTCTTTTCTCTCTAGTTCTTTGTTCTTTCTAACTCTGACTAACTTAATATAGTATAGAATATAAAATATAACTGATATAATACATATAATAGATATAAACATATAAATGACAAATATATTATTACTCTACTAAATACATATATCAGTTACAGATTTTTGAAAATCAAAAGCCATAAGGCTTGTTTGGCAAAACCCTTTATTTTTAAAAACAGATTTTTAGGACTAAGGCCTTGTTTGGTAAAAACCACATTAAAATAGATTTAAGGGCCTTGTTTGGTAAAACTAATTTAAAACCCTTTTAATTTATTTTAATAACTCTTTTACTATATAGTTTTAAATGTCACACTTTATTTAATTAAACCCCAACATTCTAATTTAATTAAATTAAAGCTAACATCCATTAATTAAATAAAATTGCTACATAAACTAAATCGCTACATAATTATAATTTACTTATTAATCATAATTTCGTGTAACAAATTAGTAAATCTCTAATTTAATTATTTTAATTAAATTAGACATTACTATAATTATCTATTAAATCATTATTTAACAATTCACCACATAACAACTCTTCTAATTTAATTATCTCAATTAAATTAGAATTTCACCACAAAATTACTTAAACATCAATTTAATATTAAACATCAATTTAATTAACATATTACACTTAATTAAATTACTTCACAACATAATCACATAAATTATTTATTCAACTAAATAAATAATTCAACTAAAATATTTACTTAATTCAATAAATATTAAAAAATTAAAATATAAAATTCTCGTTTGTTACAATCTTTCCTCCTAAAAAGGATTCTGTCCTCCGAATCACAACTAATAAAAAAACTCATTCGTCACACTCTTCCCACCTTAAAAAGATTCGGTATCCAGAATCGATATACAAGAAATTAAACAAATAATTGGAGATAAGTTTTCATCATAACATCTTCGAGTTCCCACGTAGCTTCTTCAGCATTGTGGTTCCTCCAGATTACCTTCACAAAAGGTATTACTTTATTTCTAAGTACTTGCTCTTTTCTGTCAACTATTTGAACAGGAACTTCTTCATACGTTAAGTCTTTATAAAACTGCAACGGGTCATACTCTATCACATGCTTGTAGTCGTGTTTGTACGATCTCAACACAGAAATATGGAAAACGTTATGAATATGATTTAGCTTTGGAGGTAATGCAACCTCGTAAGGTACCTCACCAACCTTTCGTAGTATCTCAAAAGGTCCAATGAATCTGGGACTCAGTTTCCCCTTCTTGCCTAATCAAATCTTCCCCTTTCAGGGAGATACCTTCAGGAAAACGAAGCTTCCCACTTCAAATTCTCAATTCTGATGATGATAATCGGCATACTTCTTCTGTCTATCCTCAACAGCTACCAATCTTGTTCTGAACAGCTTGACGATCTTCGCAGTTTGTTGCACCAAGTCCAGTCCTAACAGTTGTCGTTCACCAACCTCATCCCATCATAATAGAGTCCTACATTTCCTGCCGTACAATGCTTCGTAAGGCGGCATGCCAATACTCGCATGGTAACTATTGTTGTAAGCGAATTTCACCAACGATAGATGATCATCCCAGCTTCCTTTTTAAGTCCATAACACAAGCTCTCAGCATATCCTCTAGAGTCTGAATCGTTCTCTCGCTTTGGCCATCAGTTTGGGGATGGTATGCCGCACTCATTCGCAACTGTATTCCCAAGCATTCCTGTAATCGCTTCCAGAAATTCGACATGAAATGCGGATCCCTGTCTGATACAATTGATATCGGAACACCGTGTCTAGAAATAACTTCCTTAACATACAGCTTCGCCAACTGATCCAAGCTGAATCTAATTTTGATAGGTAAGAAATGCGCTAACTTTGTCAGTCGATCCACGATAACCCATACTGCATCATAGCCCTTCTGAGTCGTTGGAAGACCAACCACAAAATCCATCGTGATATGCTCCCATTTTCACTCTGAAATCTCCAGCGGTTGTAGCAATCCACTTGGTCTTTGATGTTCTGCTTTGACTTTCTGGCATGTTAGACATTTTGCAACACATTCAACAACGTCTTTCTTCATATTCGGCCACCAAAAAAGTTATCTAAGATCCTGGTACATCTTTGTACTCCCAGGGTGAATTGAATATTTCAAACTGTGAGCTTCACTCAAAATTTTCTCTTTGACTTCGGGCACTGGAGGTACCCAAATTCTCCCTTCAAATCGTAGCAGTCCATCATTATCAATCTTGAACTTTATCTCTTCACCATCGGTTACTCTTTTTCGGATCTTCTCACATTCCTCATTATGTAGTTCTGCCTCTTTCACTTTGTCCACAAAGTTGAACCGATAGTTACTTGGAACAATTTCTCATCCGTCACATTCGGATACTTAACTTCCAGCTTCAACTTAGCCATCTCATTTACCAACTGTTCCTGAGCAGTAAGCAACATTAATTTCTCACGACCCTTTCTGCTTAAGGCGTCGGCAACGACATTATCTTTACCCGGATGGTATAGAATTTCACAATCGTAGTCCTTGATAAGCTCCAACCATCTCCTTTGGCGTATATTCAAATCTTTCTGTGTAAAGATGTACTTCAGACTCTTATGATCTGTGTATATCTCACACTTTTCTCTATATAGGTAGTGTCTCCATATCTTCAAAGAAAACACTACTGCCACCAATTCCAAGTCATGGGTCGGATACCCTTTCTTATAGTCCTTCAGCTGACGTGATGCATAAGCAATGACTTTGCCGTTCTGCATCAGCACACAACCTAATCCCTTATGTGAAGCATCACTGTATACCACAAAATTTCCTGTACTATCAGGCAATGATAACACAGGCGCAATACTCAATCTCTTCTTCAGTTCTTGAAAACTCTCCTCACACTTTTCCGTCCAAACAAACTTCACCGTCTTCTGCATTAAATTTGTCAACGGAGTTGCGATTTTGGAAAAGTCCTGAATAAATCTTCTGTAGTAACCTGCCAAACCCAAGAAACTCCTCACTTCTGACGGTGTCTTCAGCTGATCCCAATTCATTACAGCTTCAACCTTTAACGGATCTACTAAAATCCCATCTTTGTTAATCACGTGGCCAAGAAATTGCATATGTTCTAACCAGAATTCGTACTTCGAGAATTTTGCATACAACTTCTCCTATCTCAGCGATTCCAATGTGAGCCTCAAATGTTCAGTGTGTTCCACATTAGTTTTGGAATAGACCAAAATGGCATCTATGAACACCACTACGAACTTGTCCGAAATTGGCTTAAACACCCTATTTATTAAGTTCATAAATGATGCTGGTGCATTCGTTAGACCAAATGATATCACCAAGAACTCGTATTGTCTATACCGAGTTTTAAATGTTGTCTTCGGTACATCCTCTCTTCTCACTTTCATCTGATGATATCCACTTCTCAAATCTATTTTTGAGAAATATCTAGCACCCTTCAGTTAATCGAACAAGTCATCAATTCTAGGTAAAGGATACTTATTCTTGATCGTGACTTTGTTCAACTCCCTATAATTAATGCAAAGCCACATCGATCCATCCTTCTTATTCATGAACAATACCGGCACTCCCCACGGTGATACGCTCAGCTGAATGTACTTCTTATCCAGCAATTCCTGCAGTTGAACCATTAACTCCTTCATCTCGACCGGAGCCATTCTATATGAGGCTTTTGATATCAGAGCAGTCACCGATGCTAAGTCGATCATGAACTCTATCTCTCTATCCGACGAAAGTCCTGGTAAATCGCTCAAAAATACATCCACAAACTCTCTAACCACCTATATCTCTTCCATCTTTGGACTCTCCTTACGAGTATCCACTATGTAGGCTAAGTATTCTACACAACCTTGCTTCAATAGCTATTTGGCCTGCATAATCGTCAGATAACTCGCTTGCCTCGACGACTTGCTACCATAAAACACTTCATTCGACGGAGTCGTAATGTTCACAGACTTCTTCTAGCAATTAATTATCGCCCCATGGTTGAACAACCAATCCATACCCAATATAACATCGAATTCCCCAAGTTTTATCAGAATTAAATCCACCATCAACTCATGACCCTTAATGTTCAACCTACAGTTCTTTTGCACAAACCTAACAGGAATAACCTCCCTATTCGTAATCTCTATGTTCAAGGGGTAAACTAATTTCTCCTTAGGTAAGTCTAAAGTCTTAGCAAAGTCATCAGATATGAACGAACAAGTAGCACCCGAATCAAATAATACGTAAGAATTAATACTATTGACCGGAATAATACCTGACACCATATCTTTTGACTGCACAGCATCCTGCATGGTCATGTTGAATGTTCTGGCAGTGGGTCGGCTCGTCTGCGGTGGTCCAGCGATAGCCAATGTGCTGTCGCTGCCATTTCCTCTCCCTCTAGTCGACCATCCAGCTGGCTTCTTTGGGCAATCCATGTTGGGTTTGTACGTAATGCAATCATGTAATCAAATCACATAAATAGGGCGGAAGCGTAAAAAACTAGGTTTTCAAAAATTTATACAAACCCATTACCATGATCATTCTTATGCATCAATTATCAGTGAATGAAGAAGGAGAAAAATAGAATTATACCTTTGAAGATCCAAGCTTCCTCAGGTACAAGTTCTACTCCTTTGATTCCTTTGATTCCTCTGTAGTGGCTCCTTCCCTTGATCAATGTCAGCCACCCAAATGTTTGGCATCTAACGGTGATCCACCAAGGAAGATGAAGAACTCAGTAAGATGGGTTATTGGCTTAACCCTTGTTCTATCTCTATAGAATATGTGTACTCCCAACTCTTGAAAAATTCACGTACCTTATTTCTGATATAAGACTCTCTTATATAGATATTAGGTTAACCCTCCTAATCCAATTAGAATAGGGTTTTATTTAATTAATTAATTAAATACTTTTAATTAATTTATATCCTAATCTTTATTAGGATTGAGAGAGAGTACTGATATTATATTAATTTCTAAACTCCTTTATAATTAAAATAATAATAATAATAATAATATTAATAAGACTCCTCTTATTAATTTATATTTAATATTTCTAAAATATTAAATAATAAACATTAAGCTATTTAATTTATTCTATCATCATAGATTAAATTAATTATACTTAATGCATTATTACTATCATGCCATTTTCTTCTTAAATAATTCTTCTTCCTTTTATGGTGTGACCCTTTAGGTTCTCCATATTAAACCGGTTGTGAATAAATCAATTAGAACAATTCTAATCTTATTTAAATAAATAAATTAAACTAATAATCTATTTAAATAAATAACATTTATTCTACAATAGGGATAAGCCTCCCTAGCGATCAACGACTTTCCAGATAATATAGATTTCAACATTAATCATAAAAGAACCTGTGAGTTAATAGTTACCGTACAATTCAATCCTTCCACCATACAATGTCCCAATTAAATATAAGACATGGATTTACTGTCAAGTCTTAATTTATTTAATCATATGTATTTCGATTAAAAAATGCACAACTCCAAATAATGCAAATTAGAAACCTCTTTCTAATTTCATTCTACCTTGGCTAAGGATTCTTGGGTTGTCATTTAACGAATCACATAGGACATATCTCCTCTTTTACTAGAGGTGGTAGATTCTTTATTGATCATTCATTATCTCCATATGTAACTCATTACACCCAAGCATACCCTATATATGCCTTAAAAGGCCTTAAGAAATTAGTCAAAGTATAATTTGTTACATACAAGATACTATGATGATCTCAAGTCCAAGGATCACATGTACTACTATCACATTAGGAATTCCTATTGACAGGCGAGTAAAACTCCATTAGGTATTCCATAGCGAGTCACGTTCAGTGAACTTATTCTCCAATAAGCACCTACATACTTGCTTTAGTGTCTCCACACAAATGACCATGAGATCAGTCATCCTCATCCAATGAGCAAGCAACATATGTACCAATCTATCCGAATTTACTAATCCCCATTTTAGTAATCCCACAATTGGGAACTATTTTAGTTTTTAAGCTTTCTAAGAATTTATATCTCATTATCATGATCTCATCATGATTCTAAAAGCATTGCTTAAAACTATGGGTTATTTACATATTATAAAAACAGCACCATGTAGATAATTATATGCCTTAAATGAATATTTTATTAATAAATAAATAAGATTATTTACAAAGTATGTGCTTTGTCATCATACATGATTGACTTGTATGCACACTACTATCAATCTCCCACTTGCACTAAAGCCAATCGCCATGGTATCTCATACCCATCTTCTCTAAGTGACGATCAAACTGCTGTTGTGTTAAAGCTTTAGTAAATAGATCTGCAATGTTGTCTTGAGAGTCTACACGCTCCAAGGTGACGTCTCCTCTTTCAATGATCTCCCTGATCAAGTGAAATCGCCGCAACACGTGTTTAGATTTCTGATGAGACCTGGGTTCCTTAGCCTGTGCAACCGCTCCGGTGTTGTCACAGTATACGGGAACTGCTTCTCCAATGCTAGGAACCACACTAAGTTCAGTTATGAACTTCTTCATCCAAACAGCTTCCTTTGCAGCTTCACTTGTAGCTATATACTCTGCCTCTGTCACTGAATCAGCAACCGTTTGCTGCTTGGAACTCTTCCAACTCACTGCACCTCCATTCAAGGTAAACACATACCCTGAAATAGATTTACTGTCATCTTGGTCTGTTTCAAAACTTGAGTCCGTGAATCCCTCGAGTTTTAATTCAGACCCACCGTTGATAAGAAAAATATCTTTAGTCCTTCTCAAGTACTTTAGGATATTTTTCACTGCCTTCCAGTGCTCTTCTCCTGGATTCGACTGGTATCTGCTTGTTACACTAAGTGCGTGAGCAACATCCGGTCTAGTCCATATGATACCGTACATGATAGATCCTATTTCAGAAGCATAAGGGATCTTACTCATACGGTCTCTCTCCTCAGGTGTCTTTGGGGCCTGTTTCTTGGAGAGATTTATTCCATGGCTCATCGGCATGAGACCTCTTTTGGAATCTTCCATGCTAAACCTCTTTAGCATCGTATCAATGTACGTTCCTTGGGATAAGCCGAGCATCCTTTTAGATCTATCTCTATAGATCTTTATCCCCAAAATATAGGATGCTTCACCCAAGTCCTTCATGGAGAAGTTTTTAGATAACCAGATTTTAATGGATTGTAACATAGGAATGTCATTCCCTATCAGTAATATATCATCAACATATAATACAAGGAATGATACTGCGCTCCCACTAACCTTCTTGTATACACATGGTTCATCCTCGTTTTTGATAAAATCAAACTCTTTGATTGTCTCATCAAAACGAATGCTCCATCTACGAGAAGCTTGCTTCAACCCATAAATGGATCGTTGTAGCTTACAGACTTGATTTGTTCCAACTTTTGAAATAAATCCCTCTGGCTGTGTCATATACACATCCTCCTCAAGTTTCCCATTGAGGAAGGCCGTTTTCACGTCCATCTGCCAGATCTCATAGTCGTTGTAAGCTGCAATCTCAAGCAAAATCCGAATGGACTTGAGCATGGCTACTGGTGAGAAGGTTTCATCATAGTCAACTCCTTGTCTTTGTTTGAAACCTTTTGCAACCAGTCGGGCCTTATAGGTCTCTACCTTTCCTTCTGCTCCAGTCTTTTTCTTAAAAACCCATTTACACCCAATAGGTTTAATACCTTCAGGTGGTGAAACCAAAGACCATACTTTGTTTTCATACATGGAGTCCATTTCGGATTTCATGGCTTCAAGCCATTTCCCTGAGTCTTTATTACTCATAGCCTGTTCGTAATTTAATGGATCATCATCATTCATGATGTGTACCTCATCGTCATCCTCTATAACGAATCCATACCTCTCAGGTATCTTCGGTACTCTTCCAGATTTACGAACAGGATGTGGTACAGTAGGTTCTTCTACTTGGTTAGGTACCTGACTTTGGTCCGTGGTAACTTGTGGTTCTTGAACTTCTTCAAGATATATCTTGCTCCCACTGACCCCTTCATGGATAAACTCTTTCTCCAAGAAGGTAGCATGTTTTGCAACAAACACCTTTTGATCAGTTGGATGATAGAAATAATACCCTACGGTTTCTTTAGGGTATCCCACAAATCTACACTTATCGGATTTAGTCTGTAGCTTATCATTTTCAAACTTTTTGACATAAACTGGACAACCCCAAGTCTTAACATGCTTAAGATTTGGTTTCCTCCCTTTCCACATCTCATATGGAGTCTTTGGGGCGGATTTGGTAGGTACCTTGTTAAGTAGGTATGCAGCCGTTTCTAGGGCATATCCCCAGAAGGAAATTGGAAGGTCGGTAAAACTCATCATGGATCGAACCATGTCCAACAGTGTTCGATTTCTCCTTTCAGATACTTCATTTAACTGTGGTGTACCTGGAGGAGTCCATTGTGAGATTATACCATTTTCTCTGAGATAATTGAGAAACTCACTGCTTAAGTATTCTCCACCTCGATCTGATCGAAGTATCTTAATACTCTTGCCCGTTTGTTTCTCTACTTCACTTCTAAACTCTTTGAACTTTTCAAATGATTCTGATTTGTATTTCATTAAATACACATATCCAAATCTTGAGTGATCATCAGTGAAAGTAATAAAATAAGAATACCTACCCCGTGCACTTGTTGTCATAGGTCCACAAACGTCTGTGTGAATCAATGCCAACAACTCTGTAACTCTCTCTCCTTTTCCACTAAAAGGAGATTTAGTCATTTTACCCATGAGACAAGATTCACAAGTTGGATATGATTCATAATCAGATATCTCGAGGAGCCCATCTTTATGCAACTTGGATATTCTTATTTCATTGATATGACCGAGTCTACAGTGCCACATATAGGTATAATTAATATCATCTCTTTTCCTTTTCTTAATTTGTTCAATTTGAAATATATTTTCTTGTAAGTCAAGTGTATAAAGTCCATTTCGCAAATTTCCAATACCATATAAAACATCGTCTTTATAAATAGAACAACCATTGTTCTTTATAATAACGTCAAAACCTTCCATATCCAATACAGAAATTGAAATAATATTTTTAATAAAATTCGAAACATAATAACAATTATTAAGATAAATGGATTTGCCCAAAGGCATTGCTAAACAATAAGTTCCTACAGCTAATGCAGCAACTTTTGCTCCATTTCCCACTCGTAGGATCACCTCATCTTTGTTCAGCTTTCTACTTCTGACCAGTCCCCACACAGTATTACATATGTGAGAACCACAACCGGTATCCAATACCCAAGTAGAATTATGACTTTCAGAAAAATTAATTTCAATCATAAACAAACCTTGATTGGAAGTCGAAGCTTCTCCAAGCTTCTTCTCTGCTAGAAACTTCTTGCAGTTCCTCTTCCAATGTCCCGGCTCATTGCAATGAAAGCACATTCCTTTAGCTGGTTCAGGTTTCTTTTGCTCCTTTTCTTTCCCTTTTCCCTTAGCCTTCTTAGATTTCTTCTTTTCAGAAGACACCTTGGGCCTCTTCCTTTTATTGGAAGAATCCACCATCAAGACATGGTTCTTCTTGGATGAGAAGTGACCTTCTGCAGTTTTCATCATGTTAAGAAGCTCAGGTAAGCTGACATCTAGCTTATTCATGTGAAAATTAACCACAAACTGCGATAAGGTCTCAGGGATTGACTGCAAGACCAAGTCTTGACTTAACTCCCCATCCATGACGAACCCAAGCTATCCAAGGCGTTCAATCAAATTGATTACCTTCAGAACATGAGTCTCGACGGCAGTGCCCTCGGTCATCCGAGATCGGAAGAGCTCCTTAGATATCTCATATCTAGCAGTCCTACTCTGTTCACCATACAACTCATTGAGGTGAAGCAGCATAGCAGGAGCATCCATTTTTTCGTGCTGACGCTGAAGCTCGTTATTCATGGATACGAGCATGATGCATTGAGCCACAGATGCATCATCTTGCCACTTATTGAAAGTGGCAATCTCTTCCTCAGAGGCTGTTTCTGAAACTGATTCAAGGATAGTGGAATTTAGGACATAAGAAATCTTTTCAGCAGTGAGAACAATTCTCAGATTTCTTAGCCAGTCCTCATAATTCGGGCCGGTAAGCTTATTTGCATCAAGTATGCTTCGTAGTCAGGTTAGTGATTTTGACATTTTTAAAATTTTTCATGTGAAAAGACAACATTTTAGCAAATATTCATTTTATTAACTTTGCATACCAAAATAAATTTAGGTCTTTATTTTAAATTGGTATTTCCCACTATTTTCATCAAACTATATTACCCTCACTCATATAGTTCGGCAACATCTAATTAAAGATTTGCTAGTGAGATTAAGGATCCCATTTCAAATGTATATAACCTTGTGGATAGCATAACAAGCGATATACAAATAAATAGGTAGACAACTCTTGTCAATTACATCACCATGTAACTCCTTTTATTTTGCCTCTTAAATCATAATGGTCATGCGTGTGCACATTAGAACTAAAATGATTTAAGTTAAGTCCATCCTAGCACTTCCATAAATTCAAAAAAGAAAAATTTTCGTCCTTGTGGATAGCACAACAAGACTAGATTGTTTAATTTTCTTGATAAGCATCAAATGTGATTAATTAACATCTTAAATATTCAATACTCGCCTTGTGGATAGCACAACAAACTCATATTAAATATTTAATACTCTATTAACTAATCATGCTAGAAGGCGACGTTCGATATTTCAAATATCATTTGAACGCTTCAGACTTAATAATATTTTTTTGAGGGGTTTGTTATTATTTGTCTCATCTTTTTAAGCGCGCATGCACATATATATATAAAATACGCGTCATTTTATTAAACATGCGAAGCATGTTTGTATAAAATATAATATATATAATATTTAGCGTGCAATATAGAATACTATATTCTACCCGGATTGATTATGGACTTTTATTCTAGTTTGGTTCACTAGAGCCACCAAGTGAACCAAAAGGTCAAACCTAGGAGTGCAAGAATTTAAATTTAAATATAACTATTACATTTAAACCCTGGCTCCATACAAATGAGTCTTCACGCGTTCCTTGCTCCTTGGTCTCCAATTTCTTCAAAATAATTCTAACTATCTCTATTACATTAACTATTTAAAATTAAATAGAAACCTTGATCAGCAGTCAAGGGGAAGTACATAGAAAGGAGATAGAATTTATATCGACAATAAAACTAGAGAAGACGAGGTACGCAGACCCCATTTTATAAAACCCATTCATTCAAGCATTCAACCAAAATAAAATCCAATCACATTGGTCATAGTCCATAATCAATCCCTTTTATTACCATACATATCATCATACGTATCAATAAAACTTATTCATCTCATGAAAATAAATTCATTCCATATATGTATTAATATCAGTTAATGGGCAAAAGTTTGCTAAACTTTGTTTTTGGAAAAATAAACTCCTTTATTTCATTCAAAAACAATTCCAAATTAAACTCTTTAATTTTAGCAATTCTGAAATCTCATTTCATATAAAATAAACATCTTTATTTTAAACCATTATTAATTAAATAAACCATTTATTTAATTAAATAAAACAAAAAAAAATTTAGTTCCTGTCCAGTGGCGCAGCTGCGCCAAGAATGTAAAGGGAACCGGCGCAGCTGCGCAGCATGAAAACCAGGAACAGCACCTGGCGCAGCTGCGCAGCTTCGCAGAATCTGAAAAAATTTTGTTGCCCAGAACTCGATCCAATCGCATATCATACATGTATGGAATCACATAGACTGATAATTAGCACAAGATTGGCTTTGATACCACTGTTGGGTTTGTACGTAACGCAATCATGCAATCAAATCACATAAATAGGGCGGAAGCGTAAAAAACTAGGTTTTCAAAAATTTATACAAACCCATTACCATGATCATTCTTATGCATCAATTATCAGTGAATGAAGAAGGAGAAAAATAGAATTATACCTTTGAAGATCCAAGCTTCCTCAGGTACAAGTTCTACTCCTTTGATTCCTTTGATTCCTCTGTAGTGGCTCCTTCCCTTGATCAATGTCAGCCACCCAAATGTTTGGCCTCTAACGATGATCCACCAAGGAAGATGAAGAACTCAGTAAGATGGGTTATTGGCTTAACCCTTGTTTCTATCTCTATAGAATATGTGTACTCCCAACTCTTGAAAAATTCACGTACCTTATTTCTGATATAAGACTCTCTTATATAGATATTAGGTTAACCCTCCTAATCCAATTAGAATAGGGTTTTATTTAATTAATTAATTAAATACTTTTAATTAATTTATATCCTAATCTTTATTAGGATTGAGAGAGAGTACTGATATTATATTAATTCCTAAACTCCTTTAGAATTAAAATAATAATAATAATAATAATATTAATAAGACTCCTCTTATTAATTTATATTTAATATTTCTAAAATATTAAATAATAAATATTAAGCTATTTAATTTATTCTATCATCATAGATTAAATTAATTATACTTAATGCATTATTACTATCATGCCATTTTCTTCTTAAATAATTCTTCTTCCTTTTATGGTGTGACCCTTTAGGTTCTCCATATTAAACCGGTTGTGAATAAATCAATTAGAACAATTCTAATCTTATTTAAATAAACAAATTAAACTAATAATCTATTTAAATAAATAACATTTATTCTACAATAGGGATAAGCCTCCCTAGCGATCAACGACTTTCCAAATAATATAGATTTCAACATTAATCATAAAAGAACCTGTGAGTTAATAGTTACCGTACAATTCAATCCTTCCACCATACAATGTCCCAATTAAATATAAGACATGGATTTACTGTCAAGTCTTAATTTATTTAATCATATGTATTTCAATTAGAAAATGCACAACTCCAAATAATACAAATTAGAAACCTCTTTCTAATTTCATTCTACCTTGGCCAAGGATTCCTGGGTTGTCATTTAACGAATCACCTAGGATATATCTCCTCTTTTACTAGAGGTGGTAGATTCTTTATTGATCATTCATTATCTCCATATGTAACTCATTACACCCAAGCATACCCTATATATGCCTTAAAAGGCCTTAAGGAATTAGTCAAAGTATAATTTGTTACATACAAGATACTATGATGATCTCAAGTCCAAGGATCACATGTACTACTATCACATTAGGAATTCCTATTGACAGGCGAGTAAAACTCCATTAGGTATTCCATAGCGAGTCACGTTTAGTGAACTTATTCTCTAATAAGCACCTACATACTTGCTTTAGTGTCTCCACACAAATGACCATGAGATCAGTCATCCTCATCCAATGAGCAAGCAACATATGTACCAATCTATCCGGATTTACTAATTCCCATTTTAGTAATCCCACAATTGGGAACTATTTTAGTTTTTAAGCTTTCAAAGAATTTAGATCTCATTATCATGATCTCATCATGATTCTAAAAGCATTGCTTAAAACTATGGGTTATTTACATATTATAAAAACAGCACCATGTAGATAATTATATGCCTTAAATGAATATTTTATTAATAAATAAATAAGATTATTTACAAAGTATGTGCTTTGTCATCATACATGATTGGCTTGTATGCACACTACTATCAATCCAGGGCCATATGATCCTTGGACCCGCATATGAAGCACGCTCCCTTCTTCGGATTAGGATAACTTAGCGCAATGTGGCCTTTCTGATAACAGTTGAAACATACACGCCTTCCCCTCAAGCACACTCCAGTGTGATTCTTCCCTCATGTAACACATGCTTCAATCCTCCTCTTCTGCTGGCTTCCCTGTTGACTCCCAACAGATGTGTTATCGTTCCACTTCCTTTTTTGGTTGGTACCACTACCACCAGCCTTGTTCTCAGTCTCGTTCTTCTTCTTCTTTTGGTGCTGATTTTATTTGGTCAAGGCATCGCTCCCACCTTCAGCGATGATCGCCTTTTCCAATACCGCAACAAATGTATTCAGTTGAAACATGGAGACCTTACTGTACAACCAAGGCTTCAATCCCTGCTCGAACTTTCTTGCCTTTCTCTCGTCAGTACTGACCTGGTATGTTGCAAACCTTGCCAGCTCCTTGAATTTTGCGGCGTACTCTGTCACAGTCATCGCTCCCTGTTTCAGCTCTAAAAACTGAACCTCCATTTGGTTCTACGAGCTTACTGGAAAATACATTTCAAATAACATCTCTTTGAATCTGTCCCACGCTATCACACCTTCTCCTCCCCGAGTCTTGTTAGCCTGCCACCAGTGGCTAGCTTCCGACTTCAGAATAAATGTCATGAAAGCTGTCTTCTGGTCATCATTACTCCTTGCCACATAGAAGACCTTCTCCATTTCCATCACCCATGTCTGGGATTTTATCGGATTTACAGATCCCTGGAATTCCGGCGGCCCTATCGCTTTGAATTCTTTGAACGTCGCGGCTTGAACTTACGACTGATTTGCAAGCGCTCACGTCAGTAGGTTCACTAGTTGCTGAACTGGGTTGGCATTTGCCTCATCGTTGTTGTTGTTGTTGTTTAGAGAACTCTCTTGTGGTTGACGTGTAGGTATTCTTCTAGGAGGCATCTTTTTGTTAAGACATACCCTTATTAGATCCCTTACTAATCTTTTAAATATTCAAGTTCTACTTAAACATTTAAAATAAATCAATTCACACTTGAGCACATAACACGTCAATAAACTTCGTTATCTTATTCATTCATAGTTTTTAAAACATAGAATAGATAGCATATCTGCTATTTACATCATCTTTTCTGAATTGAAATAAGTTGCAGGATAACCTCATCATCTTATCCCATTATTATCTCAAATTCTGGGATTACAATTATTTAATACATAAACAAACAAATAGTTTATATCTTCTACTATCTAAGCATGTTAAGACGTCACACAGCCTCTCTACGTTCTTCTTCCATCACCCGAAATACTGTTCTGCGATCCACCATATACCACTATAAATCTTTGAATTGAGCTGGGTTATAAAAGACACAATCTTGGGCCCTATCTATCGCCGAATGAAAAGCGTATTCCATCTCCTTCAGCTTGGCCTTCTTCGCTTGAACCTCGTCTTCAGCTCGATCTGTACGTAGAGAAGCCTTCAAGCACACATCCTCTGCTCTGGCACGCTTTGCTGACTCCTCTTTAATGTCGTTCTTCAATTTCGCTAGATCAGCCAATGCATCATCCCTTTCACTCTCCACGTGAATTAGATCCCACTTCACGTTTCCAAGCCGATAGTCCAGTTCTTGAATCGTTTTCTCCTTCTGCTGTATAGTAGTCTGGCTCACATCCACCAGCTCCTCCAGCTCTCCAACTTTACCCTGCAGCTCAATGATGTAGTCATAGACTTCCTCGTACATCACAGTGCTAATAGAGTTAGGTGGAATCTCCTCTTCAGGATCCTCCTCCTCCTCTGACTCATCCTCGTTATCTCGGTCAAAGACTGACTCATTCTCCTGACCCACTACGGTGATCAATGGAGATGGTTCTCTCTGAACCAACTGCTCCCATACAGTATGGATGTCGCAGGGCTCTTCATCCCTAGGCATCTGGGGTAACTCCTCCCTAGCCTGACTGGACTCTCCAACATTCGTCATCCTGACACAAAATTTTAAAGTTTAATTATTGCATGATATCGATCGATACTCCTCGGGTACATAAACGTAAACACATAGCACATAAGATAGTTTATTATCTTAACTATCATCACTATCTTTTTGATCTCCTATAAGGCTACTACCTAGGATTTCCCCACCTAAAGTTCATAACCTAAAGCTCTGATACCAACTTGTGACACCCCCAAATCCGGGGTACTTCATTTTCACAGGATTTGGTGTTCACTATCTATAAAAAACATAACTACTGCCCGTAAATAAGGAATGAAAAATAAATTACAACCTTAACCAATTAGAATCTTCCTTTAAAAAGGATTACAACCTTGTTAAAAAGTTCCCAGGTTTCTAACCTTAAATAACATTAATGCGAAAAAATAAAACATCATAACAATTAAAGTCTTATTACAAATCATGTCATAAATATGAATAAGTCTTCACTTATTCATCTTGCCTTTGCCGCTGGTTGACGGCTCGTCAACCTTCTCAACTTTGGCTGCAATGGTTATATAAATACAAGAGTGAGCAAACAAAAGCTCACCTGAAATAACAATAAATAATGATGACATATCACTGAATAACTTCAACTGAATTGAATAATATTTCTATCATCAATAATCAAGATTAGGATTTAGAATTTAGAATTCATCTGAGGGTCATAAGACCTTGAACTATGTCCCAGGTTATAAACATTTCTATTTAAACCTTTAACAGTCGTTAGACTATATGGACTCTTAACTCGTAATTAGGAGGATCAGTCTTTCGTACCATGTATTGTGCACAAACATCTTAACGCTTTCGCATAGTAATCCCCTATTAATAGAGTTGTTCATCTCAGTATTAATTAATGAGTCCGCACCAAAGAAAGTTTGGTTTGGATAAGCTCAAAGAGTAATTTAGAGTTCAACTATCATCAACTTAGGAGTAGTTGAATCAACTTACAATAATTAGGAATTCAGTAATCAAAGAATTATGAAATAACTTATGCTTTAGAATTAAACTTAAAGCATTTGAAAGATACGATAAGACCTTGCTTGAACAATTAAGTCAAGGTTACATTATTTCAATAAGATACTTGTCCATTGCAGAATAAAAGGACTTGCTCAATTAAAAGTAAATATAATCGAGTTAGGGTAAGAAAACTTTCTCAATAAAAGTAAAGTTTAGAAACTCATTCAACAATAGTAAATTAGGGATAGAATACTTGCATAAACGTAACAAGAAAGGATAGAATAACTTGCTCAATAAAATAAGGATTAGGAAACTTGCCTCGTGCACAAGCTACAAATTATAATTCTTGTTCCTTAATTAACCTTATATATCATTACATTTGCAATAATAATTAATTCTAAGTCTGATCAATCACAAACATCGATTTTGAATGCGTTATTAGACTTTACAATTAACGGTTTACATAACGTATCTAACTTACATATTAATCACGTAAAATACGTTAATGAATTATTCTAATATTCCAATGTATGCTTAACATTTCATCAAGTTCATCACATTAAGTTAGCTTATCATGTAATGCATAAAAACTACACAAAACACAAAACACATTTTTTGGAAAGCAAGGAAGCCCGCTGGGCGGATGTTCCTGCTGTGGAAAAAATCAGCTCGCGAACTTGTGCAGGAAAAAGCCCAATTTGACTTATTTCTCGCGCCAAACTCTGAATTTTGTACATATAATGCATATAAAACTTTATAAAATTATAACTTTAAGCTTCTAACATGTTTTAATATATATAAACATAAAAACACATAATCAAAAATCTTTAATTTAATGATTTTGAAGAAAACACCAATGTTAAGTGTTCTTGAAGAAAATAAACACTATGACTTTGTTTTTAAACCAAATCGCATGATTCAAATCATGTTAATTTTTTTTGTTAATATATTATTACAATTTATGATCAATTTACATAACATAACATAATCAAACACCAATTTTGATATTTAAGAAACAATTTTTCAAACTACTTCATTGTAAATTGCTATGAACATGTTTTCTTCATGTTCATCATATTTACATGAATTGAACCACTTAAATTATCATATAACACATATATAATAGTTTATATATACAATACAACATGTATAAATCATAACCACATGATTTTTATGAAAAACTATTTTACAGACAAGTGTAGATATGAAAAATATGAAAAACATAGTTTAACAATTATAGAGCTAGATTATATCTTTTGCTATTAGGAGAAGAAAATGATGGTGATGATGATAATTCTTTGTTTTGATTTTTCAAACTTCTTCTTCCTCTTTCTTTCTTCTTCTTCTCTCTTTTCTATTTAGTTCTTTGTTCTTTCTAACTCTGACTAACTTAACGTAGTATAGAATATAAAATATAACTGATATAATACATAAAATAGATATAAACATATAACTCACAAATATATTATTACTCTACTAAATACATATATCAGTTACAGGTTTTTCAAAATCTAAAGCCATAAGGCTTGTTTGGCAAAACCCTTTATTTTTAAAAATAGATTTTTAGGACTAATTCCTTGTTTGGTAAAAATCACATTAAAATAGATTTAAGAGCCTTGTTTGGTAAAACTAATTTAAAACCATTTTAATTTATTTTAATAACTCTTTTACTACATAGTTTTAAATGTCACACTTTATTTAATTAAACCCCAACATTTCAATTTAATTAAATTAAAGCTAACATCCATTAATTAAATAAAATTACCACATAAACTAAATCGCTACATAATTATAATTTACTCTTTAATCATAATTCCATGTAACAAATTAGTAAATCTCTAATTTAATTATTTTAATTAAATTAGACATTACTATATTTATCTATTAAATCATTATTTAACAATTCACCACATAATAACTCTTCTAATTTAATTATCTCAATTAAATTAGAATTTCACCACAAAATTACTTAAATATCAATTTAATATTAAACATCAATTTAATTAATATATTGCCCTTAATTAAATTATTACACAACATAATCACATAAATTATTTATTTAACTCAATAAATAATTCAACTAAAATATTTGCTTAATTCAACAAATATTTAAAAATTAAAATATAAAATTCTCGTTTGTTACACGATCACACAAACTGTGAGCTTCAATATAGATCGTATATAATACGAAAATATAAACGCTCAAATAAGTCCTTATTATAATTATTATCACACTATTTTACAAAATAGTGAGGACTACTATAGCGCTATCTCGAACCATCACTCCATTCCCCGACTAGTTCTAGCTATATTCTCATTTCTTGAAGAGAACAATGAAAGAAAAGGGTGAGCTCAACTAGCCCAATAAAGAATATTATGACCAAGATAATCAAGAATAAATTATCTTTAGCCTTTAACAACAACAAATCAGATAAAATATAATGGACAACAAGTTTTAGATCAACAACTACAGCGAAAATAGCAATCCATTAGAAAAGTCAAGTAGAGCATGATGTCTACTATCTTCTATGATTTAAAAGTCCATAATCAATATTTTATTCCTGTAACATCAATAAATAAATATTTCAAATCAATAATTTACCTTTGCACTACGGGCCTAAGATATTCATTTGTATCACTAGTAGTCATGATCATGCCAAACATCTGTCCATATTTGCACTACGGGCCAAATATTTTTATCAATCAACAGTTCATCTTTTTACTACGGGTTAAAGATATTCATAAATTAACAGTTCATCTTTGCAGTACGGCCAAAGATAACTTTCACCACAATTTAAGAATGAGGATGATGAAAATTGATATAAAGAACGAATCAAGTAAGATAAAGGACAAATATTAGAGATTCATAATTTAATTTATCCAAGTTCAAGAATGTTAAATAATAATCAATTGTGAAGCAAAATTCAAGAATGGTATTCATATATCAAAAATAATTTGGACAGAAAAGAAATCAATTTTTATCGTGAATAGTGCTCCGTAAATAGTACTGTATGAATAGTACCCCGTATGAAAATATTAAAATTTGATAAAAAAGTTCAAACTAGTATTTTGGTGAAATGATATTAGATGAAGCGCAAAACTCAAAGAATTTCTAATCATTTCATGAATTATGGAAGCAATACTTATCATAGTAAGTTTAAATTTAAGAATATGAAATGAAATAATATCACTTTCATAATATGGAATATGAAAGAAAATAATATCCTTTACCAATATTGAAAGAAAATAACATCCTTTACCTTAGTACAAAACTAGATTTGACTTGTATACTGGATATTATTCTGAGAAAATCTTGCACTATAAATTACACTCATACTCAAAAGAAATACTGACAATATAATAGTAGAAAAACTTATATTTTCAGGTGTGATTTGGAGGAAGGGCAACCTCCCTTTTTTATAGTGCAACACGGAGAAAGAATTCAAGTGAGCTGCCTAACTTTTGTCTAACTGTCCTTTTCTCCTTATGCCTAATCGTCCTTTTTTTTTTCTTTCTTCCTTTTTCTCCGCCTAATTTTTTCTTTCTTGATCTCTTTCTTTATTTCTTTATTTATTTCTTTCTTTCTTTCTTTCTTTCTTTCTTTCTTTCTTGCTTTCTTTCTTTCTTTCCTATTGGTTGAGGGCCCACAATTTTTAAATAAAAGGATTTTGCTGGAAGTATTCCTCTCATTAGGAAAAAGAGAAGTGTACGAGAAGTTTTGAAAAAACCTTAACAATCTGACAAAGTTAATATAATATAATAATATTATATTAAAAAACTATACTATTATAATGTAATATTATAATAATATATTTGAATGAATATTTTATCAGAGAAGATAATTATAATTACACAGAAAATATACCAAACTTTCAATAAATAATTCATTCTAAATTCCTCCATTTGTAACAAAAATTGCACAAATATCCACTTTATAATAATTTTTCACAATTAATATTATAAGCTCATAATATTGACAACCAGATCGTTTTCAGGAAAGAGGGGGCTTTTCGATAAGGATTTATTCTTATTGGCGCGCAATTATATAACCTAATCATTTTCCTTGATAGAACTTTCTAGACATTGTCAATAATGCTATCTAATAATATCATTTAAATAATATGAGTTACTGTGTTGTAACAATTATTAATTTGATAATATAAAATATTATGCAATTATCACTGAAGCAATTATTGAATGAAATACTGAGTGACTTCTTACGTAAGCATCAATAATCAAAGATACTGTGCAATACCGTGTGCTACTGTGCAACAACGCATATTACTGTACTTTTATAACCGAATATTTCAACAGTTAATAGTAAAAGTTCAGCCGTTAATTTTTAGAAAACTCATTTTTGTCGTTTTCTTCATTCTACAATTATTCTGTTACGGGCTCAGCAATGATTGCGCTGTCGTACGAATATTCCCCGATAAAAAGAATATTATCCGACAAAACGAATATTCCTCGAATATTTTATGACAACTTGCTTGCTTTGTAAAATTTGCACATATTACCCATAACTATCACATTTATCAAATCCACACCTTACTATTTAAAATAATAGATAGAGAAAATTAAATATTATTCATAAAAAGTTTGGGTCTTATAGGGGGTCTCATTTAAAGACCAAAATGGTAGCGGGTCTACCCGTGTCTGTCGCGAGTAGAGCTGCGGCTCCTCGTGGTGGGCCCCACCTAGTGGGTCCCGTCGTCTCGAAGTATATACACTCCGAGCAATGCGAGTCAGGTTCGAACCTTCCTAACTTTTGATCAGAGCGTCCGTTTGAGGCGTACTATACCTTTCCGGAAAGCCTTTTTTGAGAGCGACACAATGACATGGGACTTAACCTTTTTCAAATCTAGGAAGATGGGTTTATAACTAGATCTTCATTTTTTTTACAGTTTGTCCGTTGAGCTGTATTGTGCTGTTTTCACTCGGGATCGATGTTATGGCTCTTTCTACCTTACATTGAATCAACTTGGCTTGATTTTGATTAATTTGACTTCAAGTTGGTAAAATGACCATTTTTCCCTTCCAGGGGTTGTCTCATGCGTTGGCAAGGTTGTCGACTGTTTTCCCGGGGTTGTCTCCGAGGTTTGATCCCAGTCGTTTCGGTTTGTCCTTAGGGTTGTCTCCTAGGTTGAGTTGGTTTCCCAGGGTTGTCTCTGTGGATGATTTAATGCTTTGGGGCTGTCTCCAAAGGTTGATCTAGTATCCCAGGGTTGTCGTCGGGATTCTTGTACCTCCCAAGGTTGTCGCTGCGGTTTTACTTGATATCCTGGTTTTACCGGGGCTTGACTTTACATTCCGGTATTGTGACCGAGGCTGAGTTTGATCTCACGGGGTTGTCGTCGGGGCTGTTGTACCTCCTGGGTTATTGTCGGGGCTTGTCTTGACATCGCGGTGTTGTTGTCGGGGTTGGATTTGACCTCCCGGGGTTTTTGCCTGGGCTTGTCTTTACATCTCGATGTTATCGCCGGGGTTGAGTTTGATCTCCCAGGGTTGTCACTGGGGCTGCTGTACCTCCCGGGTTGTTGTCGGGGCTTGTCTTGACATCCCGGTATTGTCGCTGAGTTTGATCTCTCGGGGTTATCGCCGGGGATGTACCTGGGTTTGAACTTCCAGGGTTGTCTCTGGAGGGTAAAAGACAATTTTGCCCTCCTATAGAGTTAGTAACATGAATGCAAAATTTTGAGTGTCTACAAATGCCCCTCTTAATCATGTTTAGGTAATAAAATGAAATGAACAAGATAAAGACTGGTAGACACTGGACATATGATGTATGCACATGTAATGCAATGCATGGTATGACATGTTATAAATGTTAGATGCCCTCGTAGTGTTAGGCTATCACTGGCTGTTTACTCCATTTTCTGCTGGGGGTGACGTCATCCGTGATAGCCCTTAGTGAATTCTCTTGGCGCCTACTCGAACGGTGTCTTGCAACGTCTATACCATCATCGAATCTTTCTTGATGCTACACTGGGTTGAAGCTAATGGTTTACCATATCCGTTGATAATCTCTGTGGGGAATATTTTCTCTTGGCTGATGCTATTGGCCATTTCTGAATTCGATGGTGGGGTTGTCATCAACATCCTATGTCTCCATATGAGTTCTCTAACTTTTTTCTCCGCTAGGGATCCTTTTTTTATGACGAGTAACCTCATTGGGGATTCCTGATGCCTATCCTGATGATAGCTTACACCAGCTTACCTTATCGAATCTTTTTCAATGATACGTTAGAGTTGTCGCCAACTGTTTGGATCATTGTTTGGTTGATGCTGCCGTTTCTGTCGGAGGAAGAATTTTTATGATCTACTCGAACAATACTTGACAATGATTTGACCATCATCGAGCCTACTGGATGCCATCCTGAATGATAGTTTTCAATGGTCAATTGGACTTGGTTTGATTCCTACTCAAACGGTAGTTTGTAGAGTTTGATCATCACCGAACCTTCTCGGTGCCTACTCGAACGATAATTTACAATGGTCGGTTGAATCACCGATCCCTCCCGGTGTTCACGCTGGGGACTTGTATAACAGATTCCATCATCTATCATCTGTGGGGATAAACTTTTACATAATTTTCATCACCGGCTCATTCCCGATGCTTCGATGGAGTTGTCGCTAACTGTTGGAATGTCAGACCATCTGACCCTCGCTAAAGTAGTTTTTAGCGGTTTTCTTCATCGGATCTTTCCTGATGCTTTGTTGGAGTTGTCGCCAATGGCTGCAATGTCAGACCCTTTGACCTTTGCTGAAGTAATTTTCAATGGTTTTCTTCACTAGATTACTCCCGATGCTTCGTTGGAGTTGTCGCCAATGGCTTGCAATGTCAAACCCTTTGACCTTCGCTGAAGTAGTTTTCAACGGTTTCACCACCGGATCGTTCTCGATGCTTCGTTGGAGTTGTCGCTAATGGCTTGCAATGTCAGACCTAATCGATCTTGACGTGGGGATGATATTTCTGGTAAGTCATACCCTCGGACAAATTTGGACACTTTGATGCTTTCAAACTCACTATTCACAATGCCAGAATTTCCCGATGCTCTGACAGAGGAAGTTTTTAGCAGTTTTCATCATTGGATTCTGAATATCACTTCAGGGTCTCGACCAATGGCTTACATGAAGTTCCTTCCTTCGTCAGGAACTTGCCGCTTATACGTAGGATTTCAGGCCAATCCGCTCAATCGCGTAGTAGTTTTTTTTTCCAGATTTAACTTTTCAGCTTCTGTAAACTCCGTTCTAACTCAAACTTCACCGAACCAGAGGTGGTGGGCCCCACCCTAGGGAGCTGTAAGTAGAGGTGCGACAGCCACAGGTGGGGCTGCTACTCCTTGCGATTATAACTTGGGCTCCCGTGTCTTTCCAAGTTCATTTTCAAACTTGAAATCTAAATAAAATCTGAATTTCTTCTTCAGATCTACGGAGTTTGGATTGCTTTTTTTCAAATTCCGTCATCGTACAAACGTTCTACACATCTCTGGTAACGTTTACATCCTTTCTTTTCCACTTTTGACCGTTAGAATGTTAGATATTATATAATATGCTTCTAAACACAATATAGCGAATAGGCGTGCCTATATGACTTGATAAAAATTTTCAAACTTAGTAAATATGCATATTTTATTGTGCTGAACATTCTGATGTAAATTTTTTTGATTTTTGAGACAGTCAATTGTCGCCCTTTTTGATCAGTTTACTCATCCTTTTTGAGGCCAAATGAGCCTGGATTTTCAACTAAAAATACTCATTGATACCCATAGTGTCTGAAGGTTCCTGGATTTAATTTAATAAGCCACAGGTTTAAGGCTTACCTCACCCTTTCTGAGGTGATTTGGAGACTTTGTCCAGGTTATGGAGCCAGATAGACCTGGTAGTGCTAGCAGGGTTACTTTAGGTGTGAGGCGGAGGATGATTTGTTTACTGATTTGACAGCAGCTTTAGTTAGTGATCCTCCAAGCATCCCTGCCGGGACAGATCCAGCTCTTGTTGTTTCACTAGCTCGGATGACTTTTAAGAGGGATCACGCTAGAGTGCTGATGTTGATAACCCTTTCTAGCAGGGACATAACTTTTGCTAATAGAGACGAGGCTCGAGCTACCCGGGATGCAGCATTTGTTGAGAGAGACGAGGCTTGATCTTCCCTAGATGCAGCTTTTGATGAGATTAAGAAGGCCTTAGTTGCCCGGGATACTGTTTATATTGAAAGGGATGCTACCATAGCCACCAGGGATGTTTATATTGAGGACAACACTGCACTCAGATCATATAGACATAGCTTGGTTGCAGACATGAGTGCGTTCATAGATGGTCACAACAGCACTATATAGATGGATGTGGATATTCTTTCTCGTATGGTGGCCGAGGGTCTTGATCTTACAGCTGCTTCTCCATCTTCTGAGAGGGATGCCATGTTGGCATTGCTGTCCCGTTTATCCACGGGTTCATAGACTAGCTTTTATTTTCCTCCCAAGTTGTTGCCGGGGCTTGTCTTGACATCCCGGTGTTGTCGTCGGGGTTGAGTTTAATCTCCTGTGGTTATCGTCGAGACTGTTGTACCTCCCGGGTTGTTATCGGGGCTTGTCTTGACATCCCGGTGTTGTTACCGGGGTTAAGTTTGATCTCCCGGGGTTGTTGCCGGGGCTGTACCTGGGTTTGAACTTCCAGGGTTATCTCTGGAAGGTAAAAGACGGTTTTACCCTCTTATAGGGTAAGTAACAGGAATGCAAAATTTTGAGTGTCTACATCTAGAAGATTAAACTCAACCCCGAGGACAACACCGGGATGTCAAGTGAGACCCCGACGACAACCCCGGGAGATACAGTTACCTTAGCAACAACATCGGGATGTCAAGTGAAGCCCCAGCGACAACACTAGGAGGTACAGAAACCCTGGTGACAACATCGAGAGATCAAACTCAACCCCGGCGACAACACCGTGATGTCAAGGCGAGCCCCAGCAACAACCCAGGGAGATATAATAACTCCGACAACGACCCTGGAGGCCAAATCAACTTCAGAGGCAGCCCCGAAGTATCAAATCATCCCCAGAGATAACCTTGGGAGACCAAGTCAACCTCAGAGATAACTTTGAGGAAGAACAGAGTCGGCCGGGATCAAACCTCGGAGACGACCCTGAGAAAATAGGCGAAAACCTTGTCAATCCGGGAGATAAACCCTGGAAGGGCAAAATGGTTATTTTACCAACTTAACGTCAAATCATGTCAAAATTAAGCCAAATTGATGCAATGAGGGTAAGAAAGAGCCATAACATCAATCCTGAGTGAAAACAGCACAATACTACTCAACGGACGGACTGCAAAAATTAGAAGATCAGGTTACGAACCCATCTTCCAAGATTTGGAAAAGATCAAATCTCATGTCATTGTGTAGCTCTCGAAAAGGGCTTTTCAGAAGGTATAGCATGCCTCAAACGGATTCCCAGATTAAAAGTTATGAAAGTTCGAAGCAGACATCGCGTTGCTCGGAGTGCACGTACTTTGAGACAAAGGGACCCACGGGAGTGGGGCCCACTCGGGCAGCCGCACCTCTATCTGCGGTTGTCGCGGGTAGACCCGCTACCATTTTGGTCTATAAATAAGACCCCCCACCCTTGCAAAAAAAGAAGAAAAAAATAGAAAAAAATAGAGAAACTCCGTCCATTTCGACCTTTAGCCCTACTTCTAGTACTCCAAACTTTGATTTTATTCTTCTAATACGTTTGCATACGTATACTACAACATATCAAAAATTAACCGATGAAAATGGAGATTTGAAGCCCTCCGAGTGGCAAAAAGCCCGTGGAGTAGTCCATTGTAAGTTTTTTTTACGATCAGAAGCTATTTCCTACTTTATTATGTATATGTGAACGTGCATATAAAGTTTCATCTTCTGGTTTTGCCCGGATCTCAAATTCGTGGCCTTTCTAGCTTACTTTTTAGTATATATAAGTATATATATACGTTTTTATTTGTTTGTATAACCTGGTTTATTAATCCGTGACTTTTACTAGCTTATATATATATATATCCTAATTTGTTCGACCTGAATTACTAATTCGTGGCCTTTTCAGCTTTATTATATATATAACTGACTATATATATACTAACTTTCAATTCCGTCAAGCCTAGATTCTAAATCCGTGGCATTTACTACTTTTATATATATATAACTATATATATAATTACTCTAACTTTGTTTGGTCTGGATTGTAAATTCGTGACCTTTTACATCTTATATATATATATATATTTACATTTCTCAGTCGAGCCTGGATTACAAATTCTTGGCTCTTTACAACTTTTATAAATATATATATATATATATAAATTTCAGTTGAGCCTGGATTAGAAATTTGTGGCTCTTTACAGCTTATATATATATATATATATATATATATATATATATATATATATATATATATATATATATATATATATATACATTTCAGTCGAGCCTGGATTAGAAATTTGTGGCCTTTTACAGCTTATATATATATATATATATATATATATATATTAGCATTTCTCAATCGGGCCTGGATTGAAAATCTGTGGCCCTTTACAACTTTTTATATATATAAGTATATATATATATATATATATATTATTTATTGTGATTAAATATCTGTTTTAAATATTCATTTGATATGAATATGTGTTAATGTAAATTTGGTGGATTAGATTTATCTAAATCTAGCCTTTCTAACTTTCAAAATGTTCAAAATTGGTCAAACCGGAACCGATGAGCTAGAATGGCTAAGATTTATTTAAATCTAGTTTTTTCTAGTTTCGTAAACATTAAAGCGACTGTGCGACCCTAGATCTATATCTAGTAGAAATGAGAAGCTTTGGCTACGCGTATGCAATAATTTGACTGATAAATCCTTTGTTTTGCGATGTCCAGATTATAATTTGTATTATATGTCAATATCTAGGCAGTGTAAGTTTACTGATCATTCTTTATGAGCCTAGGAATCATTGGATTGCTGATGGACAACTCCAAATTGTAAATACATCTTGCCAATTTTTCTATAAATGTCAATCAGATGGACCTTAAAACGATTATCTGGATTTAAGGTCTCTACATAGTACACTATGGTTTGTAGTTCTATGGTCACTTGGATGGCTTTTATGCCCATAAGAAGACCAGCACTTGTATATACATTATGTGATCGAGGATGCTTCGCATCCCGACAATAAACAACCAAATCAAACCAAAGGTTGAAAAGAATAAAAATGGAAGTATCAAAATGCTTCAATTCCTATGGAAGCGTAAGGGTTTGAAAACCATCTTTTTAAATGATATTGTCATATCTTATCTAAAAATGGACTTTTCAAACAAATCAAACCCTTCGTATATAGGTTCAATGAAGCACGACACTACTTTCAATCAAACAAACGTAGGCTCAATTAATTCCAGCACACACACACACACACACATTGCAAATAAAAAAGGAAAATATTGAAAAGATGCGGTTACTGTGTTCCACAGAAGTCGGGGGGTGCCTAACACCTTCCCCCCGCTTAACCAAGCCCCAAACTTTAAGAATCTCGGTTTCTAAGGCCAAGTGTTGACAGTGTTCAGTAATTGGGCGTACTTACAAACATCAAACCAAACTCGGTTGAGTTGGTACAACTATATCAAAATATACCAATTGGCGACTCTATAAACCTTTCAAAATCATCGACCTGATACATGTTGGCCTTTTCCTAAAAATTTCACCCTTCATAAAACAGATAAGATAAATAAGGGTCGAAAAATAACCAAATTTAGGGAGAGGAAGATCTGTCCAAAGAGAAGATTTTTTCCTGACGTCGACAGGTGGCGACTCCGCTGGGGATAGTAGAGGGCTTAAGCCGCGCTCAAATCTTTTCAAAATTTCCCTTTTCTATCTGCGTGTGTGTGGATGCTGCGTTTTGCATTGAGTGGATATGAATAAATGCTTTACTACTTTATGTTAGTGCTTCGCACAAATGTCATCATTTCATACGGTGAGACACGATGTATATGAATGTATGTTATGTGATTCCTCCACCAGGAGGCAAACCTGTCGGTGTTTGATTACTGGACTCAAAAGAGATTAATCCTGCGAGGCTCAGGAAAGGAACCACTGAGATCCGCTCCAATTGAAAGATCAGATTATTTTCCCCTCGAGTAGATTGCGATAATCTGGGGACCTTTATACCAAAAAACCGCGAGAGTAGCCTAAGATAGGCCAGCCTCTGATAAACCAAACCCGAAGGGAAGTCTATTCATGCCTTCCCCTTTCAATTCAATGTAAATTTCAAGATTCAATGTAAATATACATTCAATGTCTTGTAAATCCTGTCATCAAAATAACTGACCTTTGTTTTACAAGATAAGATTAAAAATCCCTCAAAAATAAATACATTGCATAACATGCATCCTGTTGATATCTACATCAAAATTAACATACCTACTCTTCTTGTAGGAAAAAATTGGTCCCATTACCAGATCAAAATCTAAGAAAGCACTAAGCCCACCTCCAAACATGGCTTCAAGTGCTCAATCTGAATCCACCCCTGTCTCTAGGGAGGAGTTTGAAAGATTAAAGAACCAGATAGCGGAATTAGCTATTTTCCTCAAAGAACAAAGCAAAGGTCTTCAAGGTTAATAAACACCCGGTCATATAGAATAATCTACACCTGGTAGCAGTCAGGATACCGGAAAGAAAGATACTCAGATTCTTGAGCCTCAGAACCAGGATCTGATCAACAAAACCCTAGAAATCATCAACCTCAACAAAGAGCAGGAAGCTTGTGATATTCTGAAAAAGGTCCAACAAATGGAAGAAACAATCCAGTCCATCAAAGGAACCGGGGCATTTGGGAGTGTTAACTACTCAGATTTATATATATTTCCTAGGGCTCGTTATCCAGACAAGTTTCAAGTCTCTGATTTTGAAAAATATGATGGATTAGGAGATCTCTACACCCATTTGAAGGTATTCATCAGAGAACTCGGATCCTATACAGAGGACAAGAAGCTCAGAATGCAATTATTCCAGAAAAGTCTGACTGAAAAGGCTAGAGCCTGGTATGCCCGACTGGACAATTCAAAAATTCACAGCTGGGAAGAGTAAGCATATGCCTTCCTCAATCAATACAGCTTCCAATCTCAGTTGGCTCCAGATAGATATCAAATCACCAAAGTTAAGAAGTAAAACACTGAGTCATTCAGAGAGTATGCCCAACGATGGAGACGGATGGCGGTACAAGTCACTCCTCCTATGATAGAGACTGAGATAGTCCTGACCTTCATCGACATTCAAGAAGCTCTGTATTACGAGAGGATCAACAGGTTTGACAGTTAGCAGAGTTGGTCGTGTATCAACATCAGATAACCAGACACCTGATAAATCAGACCAACCAGCATGAAGCAAGTCCTCCTACACCTGAAATTAGCCCCATTGCTATGAGGGATCATTACCGGTTTCATGAGCTTGAACCCTGGGTAGACAAGGTGGCCAAGGAAGAGAAGTTCCAAGCCAACCAAAAATTCACCTTTAAGAGAAATTTCTCTAATTTGAACCAGCCGATGAAAGAAATCCTCCAAATACTCATCAATGAGGGGATGGTTACGGACTTGTTACCCCCGGTGAACCCTCGATCCAGAAAGTTCAAGCCTGACCGGATCTGTTAGTATCATTCCATCGCGCCCGGTCATGACATCGAGGATTGTTGGGGACTTTGTCACCTGATTCAAAATCTGATTGAAAGTGGTAAACTGATGAAGGCAAATTAAGATTATGGTTATCCCGATGAGGAAGCACTCTTTATTCCTATGGCATGGAATCAGGAAGTAGTAGCTGTAATTTCCTGTGAGAAGGATATAGTCATAACACCCCTGATACTGCAAGGAAAAGGGTCTAAGAAGTACATAATCCTGTGAAAGTGGTTGCGCCCGAGCCTCTAATATTGCCCTTCAGACCACAATATCCCGTCGTCAGCCTGAAAAGAGTCCCATAGAACTATGGGAAGGATGAAGGCTTAACCTCAAACAACATTGCCAATATATCAAAGGAAAATCCGTTGTACCTGCCTCAGTGAGTGATCAATTCAGTCATTAAAGTTAAGCGAAGAGTGGCTGAAGAGAAAATTAAAGAATTCCTCATCAAAATTGTTCATAATAAGATCAAGGTGGTGCAAAGCTTGAAAGAGGCACCCAAACAGATATCCATCCTGGATCTGGTCTTATCCTTAGAGGATCATCGCAAAACTCTAGTGAAAGTGCTGGAGGAAGCCTATCTGCCAAAGACAATAGAATTTCCATTATGTGATAGAGCACATCTTCAACAGCAACGTGATATCCTTCACTGACGATGATATACCCGCAAAAGGGACGGGTCATTGCAAGTCACTGCACATAGCAGTGATGTAATCAGGGTATGTGATCGGAGGTGTGCTAATAGATAGAAGATCGTCCCTGAACATCTATCCCTACGACACCTTGGAAAGAATGAAGATCAATCCAAATCAAATTCGGACTAGTCATGTAGTCATTCGGGCTTTCGACGGATCTCGCCGAGAGACCGTGGGGGAGATTGAGCTTCCAGTGGAGATTAGTCCCCATATTTTCTATATATCCTTCCAGGTACTCAACATTACCACTGGATATAATTTATTGTTGGGAAGATCTTGGATCAACATGGCAGGAGCAGTTCTATCCACTCTTCATTAGAAACTCAAGTACATCATTAATGGCAGTTTGATCACCATAAATGTCATGTCAGAATATTCGGTTTGCACACAGAACGATATGCTAATAATCAGTCTCGATGAGGGGGTTGAACCTGTCAGTTTTCAAGCTTTGGAGGTGAGAAATACTTAATACTTACCTGTTGGGGCACCAACCTTAAAACCAAGAGTTTCCCCCGAAGTAATGACAGTCGGTCAGGAAATGGTATCCTTAGGGTTCTGCCCTGGAAAAGGGTTAGGGAAAAATTAGCAAGGAATCAAGAGTCCAGTGCAAATTCCTAGTCAGTCAGGGAAAGCCGGATTGGGCTATTCATCGGGAGCGAACCATCGGAACCCACACAAGTGTCCAATGGTTCCTCCTTCCACTATCCTGCTACCAAAACTCACTGACGCCAGGTTTGTGAAACAAATGAGGAATATTCTTGCTGCTGTGTCAGGCATGCTGTTTCCTCCAGTCAAACCAATTAGTGAAAGAAGAGCCCTAGAGCTTGAGGGGGAAAGCAAAAAAGGGAAAAGAAAAGTTCCTGCATAAAGGACGAGACCCATTTTCCAACATGTATTTTCTGATGCACTACGAGGGTATGAATAATGATATCCCAGACAGCGATGAAGAAAATCAGATCTGAATCCCTCGCATCAAGAGGGATAAGGGTAGCAGTTCAAAGAAGAACCCCAACCATGATATGAAGGATGTTTCAGTCGTCATCAAAGTGGAGATAGACGAGCACAACTCCTTTATCCTCCCTATTCATGAGGACTTGACATTGGACAATTGGAGCAGCACCCCATGCCTCATTTAAAAAGGGTAAAAGGGAAGAAAGTCCACCTGCCCTGAAGCATGGTTTTATTTACTACTTATTTTGTTGCACAGCGATAACAGTTACTTTTGTCATGCTTTTGCTAAATGCTTTGTATGTTTAAACAGTCTCATATATTAAAGTGAAAGCATTTTGTTTTCAGGACTCCAGAATTGGATTTGTTTATCCCTGCTGATGAGATGCCAAATTTTCACAGTGACTACAACTTTGATGTTGAATTAGACTTCGAGATTGATCAAGAGGAGATGGATGACTATGAGGTGCCCGAGGAAATCAAAGAATGGGTCGAAGACAAACCCAAACCAAACCTCGATCAAACCACCAATGTCAATATCTGAACCTCAAAAAACCTTAAAGAAATCTAGATAGGCATAGATCTCACCCAAGACCAAAAAGCCGATCTGATTGAACTCTTAACTCAGTTCTAAGATGTGTTTGCGTGGTCGCATGAAGACATGATTAGCTTGTCTACTGATATTGTTATTCATTGAATGCCCATTAAAGTTGGATTCAGTCCAGTCAAGCAGAAGCTCAGGTGATTAAAACCCGAATGGAGTCTGAAAGTTAAAGAAGAGGTTGTCAAACAATTCAAAGCCGGTATCATCATGGTATCAACATACCCTGAGTGGCTGTCAAACATAGTTCTCATGCCTAAGCCCGTAGGGAAGGTACGAGTATGCGTGAATTATCGAGATTTGAACAAAGCTTGTCTCAAAGATAACTTCCCAGTACCTTTTATCCACATCCTGATAGATAATACGGCATAGTATGTTATGTATTCTTTTGTGGATTGCTTTGCTGGATACCATCAAATCATGGTGGATGAAGAAGATAGGGAAAAAATAACCTTCATCACTCCCTGGGGAACCTTCTATTATAGACGTTTGTCTTTCGACCTTATCAATGCCGGTGCCATATATCAGCGAGCCATAATGGCCTTTTTTCATGACATGATGCACAAAGAGATAGAGATTTATGTGGATGACATCATCGTCAAATTCCGAAAGGAGGATGACCACATCAGCCATCTCAAAAAGCTTTTCAACAGGTTGCACAAGTACAACCTAAAGCTGAATCCGGCCAAATATGCTTTTGGTGTCAAGTCAAGCAAGTTGTTGGGATTTTTATTAAGAAACAGAGGCATTGAACTGGATCCCGTCAAGATTAAAGCCATCGCCGAGATGCCCGTACCCAGAACAGAAAATAAATACGGGGATTCTTGTAGAGAATCAATTTCATAAGCAGATTTATTTCCCAATTCACAGCAACGTGTGAACCCATCTTCAAGCTGTTAAGGAAGAATTCCTCCATGAAATGGAATGAAGATTGTCAAAAAGCCTTCCTTTCCATCAAGAATCAGTTGATCGAAGCACCTGTCTTGGTACCCCCAAGGGATGAGGTTCCCCTGTTTATGTACCTATCCGTCAATGCCAATGCAATAGGCTGTATGCTGGAACAAAAAGATGATAGAAGCAAGGAAAGAGCTATCTATTACCTCAGAAAAGATTCAGCAGCGGTGAGCAGAAGTACACCCTGATTGAAAGGACCTGTTGTGCATTAGCATGGGCCACCATAAGATTACAACATTATCTGCATGGACACACGACCTACCTCATATCCCGCACAGATCCACTGAAGTACGTATTCAGCAAACCAATATTAAATTGTCGATTATCCAAATGGCAATTGATCCTTCAACAATTTGACATTATCTACAAGACTTAGAAGTCCATCAAAGGTCAGGATATTGCAGATCAATTGGCTGAAGCACCGTTAGGGGATTTTGAACCCTTGGAAACTTATTTCCCGGACGACGGGATCATGACAATTCAACAGATCCCTCAAGAAAATACAGTCCAATATTGGAGAGTGTATTTTGATGGAGTAGTGAACATGGAAGGTGCCGGAGCTGGGGCAGTCCTTGTCTCTGTTACAAGAAAGCAGTATTCTATGGCTACTAAGTTGTAATTTGTCAACTCCAACAACACAAATGAGTATGAAGGCTGCATAATGGGGTTGAAACTAGCCCAATCCATAGGTATTAAGCGTTTACTAGTCTTTGGGGATTCTGAGTTGGTTATCAGACAAACCACTGGGGCGTATCACACCAAAGAATTGTATTTGCTGCCGTATCATCGACAAGTTATCAAGATGTCCATGGAGTTTGAAGAGATAACCTTCATCCATATCCCTCGAGGTAGGAATGAATTCGCTGATTCATTGGCAACGTTGTCTTCCCTAATCCACATATCTGATAAGAGGGGAATTCCCGACATCAAATTCATCTTCACCATGATCGATTACTTCACCAAATGGGTTGAAGCTTCCTCTTTTCCCAAAGTCACCAAAGAGGTAATCATTGGTTTCATCAGAAACAATGTCGTCTATCGTTATGGACAACCGGAGGTGATCGTATCAGACAACGCCAAGAATCTAAACAACCAGATGATGAGGGAGTTATACAGCAGTTTCCATATCAAGCATCTCAATTCCATCATCTATTGGCCTAAGATGAATGGTGCTGTCTAAGCGGCCAACAAAAATATCAAGAAGATTATGCAAAAAATGTCCGCCAATCACAAAGGATGGCCTGACCTATTGCCTCTGACTTTGCTAGCATATAGAACCTCAATGCATACTTCTATTGAGGCTACCCTTTACTCATTGGTCTATGGTATGGAAATAGTACTTCCCATAGAAGTAGAAATGGGGTCCTTGAAAGTGTTAATAGACGCTCAGATGGAGGAAGACCACCAGTGGTTGCAAGAGCGGTACCACCAGTTGTCCCGAATAGATGAAAAGAGGGCTACAACCATCTTCCATGGGCGATTATATCAGTAAAGGATTGCTCGGTCATATAACAAGAAAGTTTGACTCCGATAATTCAAAAAGAATGACTTGGTACTGAAGAAAGTTCTGGCCAATCATGATGAAGCCAAAGGAAAGTTTACCCCGAATTGGGAAGGCCCTTTCATTGTCAAAGAAGTGTTGACAGGAGGAGCCATTAAATTGCAAGAAATGGATGGGAAAAAATTTCCCCAACTCATCAATTCAGATACCGTGAAAAGGTACCATGTCTGAAACACCTGCAAGCCATCATCTTGGTCCTGCGAATTAATCAAATCATCTCGGGTTTTCACTAGAAGCTCGAACTACGAATGACCTGACCTCCCTCAACCTGGGAGTACGTAGGCAGCCATTCATGGTGCAGTCAAACCAAACAAAAAATTTAAAAGCCCATCAAACCCAAGTTCAAACCCAAATGTAAACACTTTTCAAACCTTTTAGGCTAAGCCTGAACTACGAATGATCTGAACTCCCTCAACCCGGGAGTACGTAGGCAGCCAATCATGGTGCAGTCTGACCTTTAAAGAAAAATAAAAAACTAATAAAAACCAGTCCCAAGACACCGAAACCCATATAAAATTGAACACTATCAAGCCTCTCTAGTCAACAGGCCCTACCGAGGTACTCTCCGACATCTCAATGTCAATCCATCAAGGAGAAGCCCATAACACATCAAAAATAGCAAGTCATGAAAAAAGTGGTAATCGCTCAGCAATGACAATACATATCCAACAGGGAAGTGAATCAAAATATATTTCTCTGCTATATAATATTGTTTGATATATACAATGTATCCTGTACATGACAAAAATGGCTGATCTAGTATGTGCAAGAAAATCAAAGCTAGTCTATAAATCCATAGATAAATGGGATAGCAAGGCCAACATGGCATCCTTCTTAGAAGATGGAGGAGCAGCTGTAAGCTCATGTCCCACGGTCTCCATGCGAGCAAGAATATCCACAACCATCTTCATGGTGTTTCTATGACCATCTATAAAGGTACTCATATCTGCGATAAGGCTGTTTGTATATGACCTGAGTGTAGTGCTATCGGCAATATAAACATCCCGAGTAGCTAGGGCCTCATCCCTCTCAATATAAGCGGCATCCCATGCGACTAAAGCCTCCTTAATCTCAACAAAAACTGCATCCTGAGTAGCTCGAGCCTCGTCTCTATCAGCAAAAGTGGTATCCCTGCCAAAAAGGGCTGTCAACATAAGCGCTCTAGCCTGATCCCTCTCAAAGGTCATCCGAGCTAACAAATCGATAAGATCTGGATCTATCCCAGTAGGAATGCTCGGAGGGTCACTGACTAAAGCTGCTATCAAACCAGCAAATAAACCCTCCACAGTGGAAGAATCAAGATCCTCCATAGGCTCCTCCTCATCTGAATCAATGCTCGGCTCTGAGTGAATAACTGTAGCCAGTGTAATATCGGCCTCCAACCATGCCAAATACTCTAGAGAATGATCCGGATGGCTAGTAGGAAAATTAGTCGTCTCCCTATGAGTCCAAACTCATAAGTCCTGGTGAGGTTAGCTGGCGACAAGATGAAGCTGATATCCGCTGATCCATAGCCCCCTCAAAGTGGTGGATGCTTTGAAACTGATCAAACTGGCCCATGACTGCCAGCGGATGATATGTGGTCACCCCTCTCAAACCCGCCAGGGGCAGATAATCCATGCCAACTGCATGAGTGATGAAGATGTAAGGGGAACTAAGCCATGAGTAGGGTAAGATCGAAAAGGGATGCTCAATCGCTGATAAGAAGGCTAACCATGATGCCACATCTGTACACTCCACCGGCTGGAAGGAGTAGGATATGGCTACCTCATGAGTAAAGCAATACCCATGATGTCTGAAGGTGTCGATGGGTCTCAAGTGTGTCATGAACCACATGTACAGCAAAACAGCGCTACCCCTAAAAAACCCCTTTGGATAAGTACTGTAGAATGTAACCGACCTCAAGGTCTCAGCTAATATCATTGGCAGGATAGTACAACCCTATCTGAGAGCACGAGCCACTACCATCAAGCCACTATCCAAGTGGTCCATATATAGTGGCATGTACAAATAAGCTGTGACACACATCAATAGAACGTTCACACTTGCAAATTGCCACTCATCTGCAGGGATGATAAAGTCTCCTGAATATCGCTCATAGCTGTCCAGCCGGCCAAAGCGATCAATTAAAAAGTCCATCGACATCACGTGCCCCGCAGTAATCTCCTTAGTGATGACTCTGTGCCTCAGACCAGTCATAGTCATGAATGGGCGTTTCATGTCACTAATAGCTGTCTTGGCACAAGGCAGATCTAATGCCAAACTCATGAGGCGCTCATACTCCTCCAGCGTAGGGGTCAGCTCATGAAGCCCAAATCTAAAAACCTGGCGCTCTGGTATCTAGCAAGACAACATGTTATCCACAAAGCCTAGTGGAACCTGAAAAGATAAAATGGCCAAAGAATGCCCCAGCATCTGATCAACTGTCCCCCTGTCTGCGGGAGGCAAACTATCATACCAAGATCTTAAGGAAAATGCTATCAAACAATGTGGCAGATGCTCGATACGGCTAATGGTAGATGAAGACATCTGTAGAACCATATCATAAGACCATCCAAGGGTCAAATCTAAACTCACCTGTCTAAGTGCATATCCATGACATAATACATACATAATGACAATGATAAATGATAATAGGATGCAATAGATGGGAAATATCATGCATTTCTAAAATACACTATCTACTGAAAGCATCATCTCTGTCTTCTCATCAAATGAAAAATAAAAAGTATAAGGTAATGGGGCACAACCGCCCAACAACTAACAGATGTCTATCAAAAGATATAACGAGAAATGGGTCACAACCGCTTAATATCTAACCGAGACATATCAAAAGATATAGCAAGAAAGCTATCATAAGAAATCTACAATATATGTATCAAGGCGATCGACCTGCTGCAGCTCCTCTTGAGTCACGGAATCTCGACCAGTGGGAATGTCTGGTCGATACAGAGGAGGATCGACACCTGTATAGCTGCCAGAATATGGATCTACTGAGGGGCCAGCTCTGGAGCTAGAAGGATCAAACGAATCTGCCTCTGATGGATCCCTGCCAAGGTACCGGATGAAAAAATAAGCCCGCTCCAACTGCTGGGTCAATCCTGAAATCTGCTCCAAATGAGTAGGCTCTCTGAGGCAAGCTATTCATTCTGTCATCATCACAGACCCCGGCACTATATCTGCCATAAACTGGGTAGCACAAGTCTGAGCTCCGATAGTGTGAGGACTCCACCAGCGATGAAATGCCTCTTGAGTATAAGGATCCTCTGATAGGGTGAAGCCATCTATGCCCATCAGGGGAATATCTATGATCGACTGAGCCAAGGGCCAATGATGCCAAGCAAAAGGAACAAAGGGAATGTGAATCTCTCCTGTGAAGCTCCGGATAGCGCGCTCTCCCAAGTAGAGCTCCCAACCTCCCTCAGTCTAAAGGGGAATCCGACAAGTGGCCAATGTAAACTCTATGCCATTCGAAAAACCATCCTCGAACCCAATTATCAGATAATTCGGGGTATAAGGAACCCACGTGATAGAGTCGGCGGTTAACAGCTCTAGCTGAAAGTGGGAGTGGGTAAATCCCTCTGCTACAGGGACCTACGTCAAAGTGGAGTGATGCCAACGCCGTCCCCTCGGATATGTCTCCAAGCCCAAAGTGGTGGCTGGGCGTAGGCAAGGGAGCCTCTCATATGCCAAAAACTGGCAATGCAAAGATCATATATCCTAAGTGGTAAAGATTGATAAACATAAATAAGGAAAATTGAAAGGTGAAAGAGGAAGTACTCACTAGCAGGAAGGGATAAAAACCTAGCCAAGCCTCCGTCAAGTCCTCAGAGCGTAGGATCATCCCGCGAAGAAAATAGGCGAAGGTGTAGGTGCCCCAATCAAAATCTATGAGGCGCTCCACGAATTTAGTAGTGCTAACCAGAGCAAAAGAGGCCATTGAGGAGTTGTCTGTAATGAAATAACCCCTGATGATCACCAAGAACAGTCGCCAAAGAATGTGATATCTAACCCTCTGATCATCAGGCAGAGGCTCAGTCAAAGCCCCACTTTGGGCATCTACACTCAAAGGACCAGAATGGACAGTACGACCTTTGATGGCCGTCGTAGGAACTCCCAAAAGGGTTCTAACGGCAGCAGGTGAAATGTCAGCCACCAACGGCACTGGCTCCCCTGCAAACTCTATCCCGGTGATGAACCGCTAGTCCATCAGTGTTATCATCACCTCACAGTCTAACAGATAGAGAGATGGGTCTGGCAGAACCAGCACTCAGATAATGCCCTCAGATAACCCTGGGGGCAACGACAGGGAGGAATAGAAAAGAAGGCCACAAAACCGTAAGTGTTGATGATGGCCTGATACTCCGGATGCAGAGTATGAGATAAAGAGTGGACACTGAACCAGTTCCCCCTAGGCTGCGTGAAGCCCGAAACCTACATCAAATAGCAAGTCCAAATTAAACCTGTGCCCTGAAATGGCAAAAGAAAGAAAAATCCAGATTAAAAACTTCAGTCAACTTATTGGCGTGAAGGTATATCTAGGGATGGCATCTCAAATCGCCCAGCAGCTCTGAAATCGGCACAATGATGGCTGGAAGCTCCCTACGTGGAGCATAAGCTGGAGTAAGATCCACAAATGGGACATCCTCGTCATCTACATCATTCGACATCTCATCCCGGATAGGATGAATCACAGACTCAGCTAAATAGCGAGGCGACCGGGCTGGAAGAGGCTGGGGAACATTAGAAGCTCTCCTCCGCCTCACACCTAAAGTGACCCTGCTAGCACTACCTGGTCTACTTGGCACCATAAGCTGGACAAAGTCTCCAAATCACCTTAGAAAGGGTGAGGTAAGCCTTAAACCTACGGCTTATTAAATTAAATCATTGATTCATGCATCTTTTAAGTCCTAAAGCATGCATTAGTTAACAAAAATCCCCAGTGGAGTTAAAATTGCATGTTCATTAAATGCTCAGGCTTTTAAAAAAATTTCGCCAAAGTCTCCTTTGTAAAATGGACTGTTCGCATGCACATAGGCATGACTAGGGGGCTATTCAGTAGCGCACCTACCGAAAAACATGAATAGTTTAGATATATGAAAAAAAATCCAAATCAAACTCCCCATAGCAGCTAAATTACCATGTGTATTTTTAGTTAAAAATTCAAGCTCATTTGCCCTCAAATAGGACGAGTAAATTGGCCAAAAAGGGCGCCAAATGACTATCTCAAAAATCAAAATTTTTTTACATCAAAACGTTCAGCGTAGTAAACCATGCATATTTACTAAGTCTGAATTTTTTTATCAAGTCATATAAACATGCCTATTAGCTATATTGTGTCTAGAAGCATACTGTATGAAATCTAACATTCTAATGGTCAAAACTTGAAAAGAAAGGATGTAAACGTTACCAGAGATGTGTAGAACATTTGTACAGTGACGGAATTTGAAAAAAGTAGCCCGAACTCAGTAGATCTGAAAAAGAAATCTCGGATTTTCTTTATAGTTCAAACTTGAAAATGAATTATGAAAGCCACAGGAGCCTAAGTTATACTCGAAGGGAGAAGCAACTCCATCTGCGGTAGCCACAAGTGGACCTGCTGCTCCCTAAGGTAGGTCCCACCCCCTCCGATTCTGTCCAATTAAAGTTAAAGTGGAGTTTACATAAGCTAAAAAGTTAAATCAGGGAAAACAACTGCTACGCGATTGAGCGGAGTGGCCTGAAACCTTGATTCTAAGCGTCAAGCTCTTGACAAAAGAAGGAACTTCATGTAAGCCATTGGTAGAAGCCCTGATGAGGTATTCGGAATGTCGATGATAAAGACTGCTAAAAACTGCGGAAAGCTGCCTCTGTTAGAGCATTGGGAAGGTCCGGCGTTGTGAACAGCGGGTTTTAAATGCGTCAAAGTTTCTAGATTGGTCCGAGGATATGACCTATCAAAAAGATAACCCCACTTAGAGATCGATTAGGCCTGACATTGCAAACAGTTGGCAACAACTCCAGTGAAGCATCGAGAATGAGCCGGTGATGAAAGCTGTTGGAAACTACTTCAGCTAGGATTAGATTGACTGACATTGCAAACCGTTGGCGATAACCCCAGCGTGGCATTGGGAACGTGCCGGTGATGAAAGCCATTGAAAGCTACTTCAGTGAGGGTCCAAATATTTGACATTGTAAGCCATTGGCGACAACTCTAGCGTAGCATCGGGAATGAGCCGGTGATGAGAACCATGGAGAAAATTTTCCCCACAGATGACAGATGATGGAATCTGTTATACAAATCCTCAATGGGAGCACCGAGAAGGATCGGTTGTTCAACCGACCATGTAAACTACCGTTCGAGTAGGCACCAAGAAGGTTCGGTGATGGTCAAACTCTACAAACCACCATACAAATAGAAATCAAATCAGTTCAATCGATCGTTGTAAACTACCATTCGGGTAGGCATCGAGTAGGTTCGATGATGGTCAAATCATTGTCAACTATTGTTTGAGTAGATCGTGAAAATTTTATCCCCAACAAAAACGTCGGCATCAACCGAACAGTAATCTAAACCGTTGGCGATAACTCCAACGTAGCATCGAGAAAGATTCGATGATGTAAATTGGTGTAACCTATCATCAGGATAGGCATAAGGAATCCCCAATGTGGTCACTCATTAAAAGAGGAACATCCAAAGTGGAGAAAAAGTCAGAAAGCTTATCTGGAGACAGAAGATGTTGGTGACAACCCCAACGTCAAGTTCAAAAATGTCTAAAGGCATCAGCCAAGGAAGAATCTTCCCCACAGAGATCTTGAAAACATATCTACAGCATGTCATAGGATTAGTCTGGATAGCACCGACGGACATTGTAAATCATTAGCTTCAACCCAATGCAATATCGGGAAAGATCTGGTGATGATCAAATTTTGCAAACTATCGTTCGAGTAGGCATCAAAAGAGTTCAGTGAAAACCATCATGAACAACTCCACCCCCAACAGGAAGTGCGGGAACACCCAGTGATAGCATACCCGTGGCAACTAACACTACAAGGGCATATAGCATTCGTAACATGACATATCATGCATTGGATTACATTTACATGTGTCATATTTCCAGTGTCTAGTAGTCTTTATCCTAGTCATTCCATTGCATTACATAAACATGATAAAGAGGGGCATCTGTAAACACTCAAAATTTTGCATTCCTGTTACTAACCCTGCAGGAGGGCAAAACTATCATTTACCTTCCGGAAACAACCCTAGAAGTTTAAATCAAAGGCGGACCCCAGCGATAACCCCCGGAGATACAGTCACCCCGACGACAATACTGGGATGTTAAGTCAAGCCCCGACGACAACACCAGGAGGCACAGAAACCCCAGTGACAACACCGGGAGATTAAACTTAACCCCGGCGACAACACCGGAATGTCAAGTGAGAACCCGACGACAACCCTGGGAGATATAGTCACCCTGGCGACAACACTGGGATATTAAGTGAAGCCCCGGTGACAACACCAGAAGGTACAAAAACCCTGATGACAATATCGGGATATCAAACTCAACCCCGACTACAACACCGGGATGTCAAGGTGAGCCCCGACGACAACCTAGAGAGATATAATAACTCCGGCGATGACCCCGGGATGCCAAATAAACTTCAAAGGCAACCCCGAAGTATCAAATCATCTCCAGAGACAACCCTGGGTGACCAAGTCAACCTCGGAGACAACCCTGAGGAAGAACATAGTCAACTGGGATCAAACCTTGGACACGACCCCGAGAAAATAGTCGAAAACCTTCTCAATCCGGGAGACAAACCCAGAGAGGGAAAAATGGTCATTTTACCAACTTGACATCAAATCATGTCAAAATCAAGCCAAATTGATGCAATGAGGGTAAGAAAGAGCCATAACATCAATCCTGAGTGAAAACAGCATAATACTGCTCAACGGACAGACTGTGAAAATTAGAAGATCAGGTTACGACCCATATTCCAAGATTCAAAAAAGATCAAATCTCATGTCATTGTGTAGCTCTCGAAAAGGGCTTTCCGGAAAGGTATAGCACGCCTCAAATGGACTCTTGAATTGAAAGTTATGAAGGTTCGAAGCAGACATCGCGTTGCTCAGAGTGCACGTTCTTCGAGATGATAGGACCCACGAGAGTGGAGCCCACTCGAACAACTGCACCTCTACTAGCAGCTGCCACGGGTAGACCCACTACCATTTTGGTCTATAAATAAGATCCCCCTCCCTAGAAAAAAAAGAAGAAAAATATAGAAAAATAAAGAGAAACTTCGCCCATTTCGACCTTTATCCCTACTTCTAATATTCCAAACTTCGATTTTATTCTTCCAATATGTTTGCATACGTATATTCTACAACATATCAAAAATTAACCGGTGGGAACGGAGATTTGAAGCCCTCCGAGTGGCTAAAAGCCCGTTGAGCAGTCCATTGTAAGTTTTTTTACGATCAAAAACTATTTCCTACTTTATTACGTATATGTGAACGTGCATATAAAGTTTCATCTTCTGGTTTTGACCCGATCTCAAATCCTTGGCCTTTCTAGCTTACTTTTTAGTATATATAAGTATATATATACATTTTTCTTTGTTTGCACAGCCTGGATTGTTAATCCCTGACTTTTGCTCGCTTATATATATATATATATATATATATATACTAACTTGTTCGGCCTAGATTGCTAATTCATGGCCTTTTCAGCTTTATTATATATATAACTGACTATATATATACTAACTTTCAATTCAGTCATGCCTAGATTGTAAATCCGTGGCATTTAATGCTTTTATATAGCTATATATATATATATATATATATAATTCTTCTGACTTCGTTTGACGGCTTGAATTATAAATTTGTGGCCTTTTACAGGTTATATATATATACATATATATATATATATATTTACATTTCAGTTGAGCCTGGATTAAAAATTTGTGGCTCTTTACAGCTTATATATATAAATATATATATATATATATATTTATATTTTAGTCGAGCCTAGATTAGAAATTCGTGGCCTTTTACAACTTATATATATATATATATATGTATATATATATATATATATATATTTAGATTTCTCAGTCGGGCCTGGATTGGAAATCTGTGGCCCTTTACAGCTTTATATATATATAAGTATATATATATATATATATATATATATAATCTTTATTCATTGTGATTAAATATTTGTTTTAAATATTCATTTGATATGAATCTGTATTAATGTAAATTTGGTGGATTAAATTTATCTAAATCTATCCCTTTCTAACTTTCAAAAGATTTAAAATCGATCAAACAGGAACCGATGATTTAGAATGGCTAAGATTTATTGAAATCTAGTTTTTTCTTGTTTTGTAAACATTAAAGAGACTACACGACCCTAGATTCATATCTAGTGGAAACGAGAAGCTTTGGCTACGCGCATGCAAACATTTGACTGATAAATCCTTTGTTTTGCGACGTCTAGAGTACAATTTGTATTATATGTCAATATCTATGCTATGCAGGTTTATTGATCATTCTCTGTGAGCCTAGGAATTATGGGATTGATGATCAATCACATGGATCTAAATTTGATTCCCATGATGGACAACTCCAAATTATAAATACATCATGCCAGTTTTTCTATAAATGTCAATCAGATGGACTTTAAAACGGTTATCCGAATTTAAGGTCTCTACATAGTGCACTGTGGTTTATAGTGCTAGGGTCACTTGGATGGCTTTCATGCCCATAAGAAGGCCAACACTTGTATATACATTCTGTGGTTGAGGATGCTTTGCATCCCGACAATAAACATCCAAATCAAGCCAAAGGCAAAATAGAACAAAAAATAGAAGTATCAAAAGGCTTCAATTCTTATGCAAGCGTAAGGGTTTGAAAATCATCTTTTAAAATGACATTGTCATATCTTGTCTAAAAATGGGCTTTTCAAACAAATCAAACCCTTCGTATATAGGTCCAACGAAGCACGACACTACTTTCAAATCAAACAAATGTAGGCTCTATTACATCCAGCACACACACACACATTGCACATAAAAAAGAAAAATATTGAAAAGATGCGGTAAATGTGTTCCACGAAAGTCGGGGGGGGGGGTGCCTAACACCTTCCCCTCGCTTAACCAAGCCCCCAAACTTTAAGAATCTTAGTTTTTGAGGCCAAGTTTTGATAGCGTCAAGTAATTGGGTCTACTTGCAAACATCAAACCAAACTCAGTTGAGTTGGTACAACCATTTCGAAATATACCAACTGACGACTGTAAACCTTTCAAAATTGTCGACATGATACATGTTGGCCTTTTCCTAAAAATTTCACCCTTTATAAAACAGATAAGATAAATAAGGGTCGAAAAATAACCAAATTTAGGGAGAGGAAGATTTGTCCAAAGAGAAGATTTTTTCCCGACGTCGATAGCGTGAATACTATAAAGCATTCTTGGATAACAATTCGTATTAATCAACTGAATTAAATGGGAAGTAAATTAATTTAAATGAAATACCAAGGGAAGTTGTAATCTTAATAACCTGTTAAATCTACAGTTAATCATGTGAACTTTGATCGTAGTTATTAGTTTTGTCAATTGAAATTTTCATATCGCAACCATTATTTCGTAGTTTAAAGTAGGATTAATTGAATTAAAATTGGTAATTTAAAAGTATTAACATATTTAATCATGTGAACAATACTTTTTTTTATCATTATATTACTTGTTGACCACGTATACTTGTGCGAATTGTCGATATCATTTGTGGACAACAGCTGCGTATCTACTAAATAAGGTCTCCTCAAAATTCGTCCCTAAGATTCCATATGAGTTATGGACAGGGAGGAAACCTAATCTTAAGTATGTTAAGATTTGGGATTGTTCAGCTTATGTAACGACTGAGAAATTTTACTTAATTTAAAATTTTAGTATTTTGGAAAATTATTGAATAAAATAAGAAATTATGAATATTGCTCTATTTGATGGGTTAAAAGTGGAATTTTTGTGGTGGAATGAAATTTTGTGATAGAATTTACGAGTTTTAGGATCGTATGAGAAAATAAAAATTTCCCGAGAAAAATCCAAAAAATCACTATTCATCCGAAAACGCAAGTGTTTTTTTTTATTTTTCAAAAAGCATGCCAAAGTTAATATTATGAAGAAAGATGAAATGTTAAATAAAATTTGAAAACGAAAAATGCAGTTTTTAGCTTGTGTAACGACTTTAGGGAAGTTAATGAGGATAATAAGCAAAGAATAAAAAAGTTATGCGGTTAAAAGATGAAACTTGTTGGAGAAGTTTGTTAAAACCTCTCCCATAAGTTAATGGAAGCCTATGAATAAAAAATTCAGTAATGTTTGACTTTTTATCAGTAAAGGTCAATTAAATCGGAAGAATTATACAAGTATAAGGGTAAAGGTGTAATGACCAAGAAAATCGTGCTATAATGTAAATATGTTTTGTTAGTTCCCAGAGGCACAAAAGTTATCTAGAAGGGGGGTTGAATAGATATTTTAAAACTTTTTCCTTTTCAAAATAGTTATCAGAGTTGTTAATAAATTAACCACAACGGAATATATGATTTGTTTGTTCCCCTTAAGATAAATCAAGTTTATAGGTGATAAACAGTTATAGCAGTTTATGACAGATATAGCAATTATAGTAGATATATCAGACACAGTGATTTTAAGTGGTTCAGAGCACTCAAAGCTCCTAGTCCACTCTTCTACTCCACGAGTAGGTAATCCACTAAGGATATCTTTACAATCTTTGAATCACTTAGATTTCTTCAAGACCAACAGTCTTGGAACTTCTTAGTTCACTTAGAACTCGTCAACTTCAGCAGACTTGGAATACACTTGATGAGAGTTGAGTTCTTAGGTTGTGCTACTCAGTTGCAGTTTAGCATACGTTTGAAAGAACTGAGTAGATGAGCAAGCTTTCTATTTGGATTGTAGTGTTTAGACGTTGAGTGTTCTTGAGCTTTTTAGTTCTTGCTTGCTTGCTTAGTCTGAATTTTCAATCAGAATTGCTTATGAAGGAGCCTTTGAAATCTTTCCGTTGAAGGTATCCGTTGTAGCATTTAATGCTCTAAACTTTTCTGAGCACTAATGTTGACATCCTGGGAATATGGAGTTCTGCTATCTGGCCCACCTGACACATCAGACTATTTTATCACCTAACACCTGAAAAGGAGTTATCAGCAGACAGAAAGCACTCTCTTTAGCTTCTTCCATACGCTTCTTTGATTTGAACTAAGGATGAATATTAGCATCATTGGGACTCCCGAAATGTTAACGTTCATAAGCCTTTCTTCATTTATTGTACTTCCTTCTTCATCAGATGGGCAGAACTTAATGCTTCTGAGGCTAACTGAAGAAACACCACGATCGTTGTCTTTGTACCATGATCGTTGTGTGTTGTTGTGCTCATGCATGATTCAGTTTTGATCGTAGAGAACACTACAATTTCACTTAAGCTTTGATAGACTACGATCTCTACTTGCTTGTCTAGCAGACTCCACGTTTTCGAGAGCTGACTGCGAATCTTGACTTGGCTCGGCAGGCGCTCGGACTGTCTCCACGATTCTGAGTGTGGCTTCTAAGACAGACTATGATTCTGACCAACTTCCTTGATACTCCACGATTCTGCCTTGGCTTCTGCAATCTCTCGGCTGGCTTGATAGACTACGATTCTGTTGAGGCCTATCATTACATTTCAAGAGATCAACCTAACAGATTTGATCTTTTTTCTATACATTCATTACAGAATGATAAACATTTAGCACATATCAACCTAACAGTTTTGATCTACCATCTAAGTCCTTGTACATATGTTCTTTGAAGGACTTTACACATAAGCATATATATTTACTTTCAACATCAAATTTTATCATGCAATTCCCAACATGTTTTATTTGATTATATTGAATAGAATGAGATTATGTGGAATTTATTATGTGTTATGTGTTTAAAGATCAATTCAATGACCTAGAATATGTTTGAATGCTAGGGTTTATGAATCCGAGAATGTTAAGGATAATAAAAAAATTTCTAGAAAAGACGTAAAAACACTATTCACCTGAAAACATTTTTGCGTATTTTTTATTTTTCGAAGAATGCGTAAATGTTAGAATGACGAAGAAAGACGGAATGTCAAATAAAATTTGAGAAATGAGAATCATAGTTTTTAGACTGTGTGTAAAGACCCCAAAATTTTAATAATTCAACTCTCAATATCGGTCGTTAACAATACGTCTAACTTTTAATTTTACATCATTATTCGATGCTTAAATAATTAAAATACGGAATAGTTTAAACTTTTCTGTATTCTTTCTTTCTATTTCCCCTAATCATAACCTTTATCATTTACGTAACATTGATTCAAATTTAAATTATGAATCGCTGCATCAGAGTTATAAAACAACCTTACAACTCAATATACATTACACATCCTAAACCATCAAGTACATTTATCAAAATCCTTAAACATGATTACAAGTAACAACTTCGGCTAAACAAATAATATTCTTGTGTTGCTATGATCTCTATCATTAAAATAGCACGTAGCATTACCTTGAATCCTTGACATGCAAAAGTGGTTATTTTGCAAGAATGAGCTCGATAGCTCAGCAAGATCTAACAGTTTCCATGCAACACGTAGCACATAAGTAATATGCTTAGCATATACATCATAACATCTGACAAAACATATCATACATATGGTACATCACATATCAAATAAAGAATGAGTTCCATAACTCAGTTAGCATTCTTTACTAAACCAATGTAGTCATAAATTGACTTCAACATTTCATACTTACAACATATGTAATGCATCATGCTCTTTGCAATACAGATTTAAAATAGTTAATAATCAAGTTCACATAGCAATTAGGAACTGAAAGACTTGCCTGGCTCCTAGATTATCAACTACAGCTTAACTGCTTTGCGTATATCCTACAACAGTTTAAAAGTTCATATACACATGCATCAATTTCACATATAATGAAATCATATTGACTCTTAGTCCTAACCCTTTACAACTTGCATTTCTTTTAAAAAAAACTTATAACTCATCTTCAGGTTTTTGACTCTTCTTCGCTTGACACTTAAGATTTAGTTAAGTCTCTAAATCATCCTTCAACTCACCTCTCTTTATGTTTCTCTTTCAATCAACACTTAACATCCGATTACGTCTTTAAGATCTTCCATCTATCATATTATGTGAATAAAGTTTATTATTATTCACTAAATAAACCATCTCGCTTTACTTTAATTACACCTTTTTAATTCATTACTTAACGTCTTGTTAAGTATTCAAAACTTCCAATTACATCTTATTAGTATATAATATTCATTACCACGAATTATAATCAATTTCTTTTAACCATATTTGCAGTCTTTCTTCACTGGGCAAAATCAGTGATTGGCGCTGCGGCGCCAGGTTTGTTCTTATAACCGGCGATGCGGCGCCAAAGTCAAACCTTAGTTGACCCGGTTGAAGTGTTGTGATGCCAGAAATGGCCTACGGCTCGGCGCTGCAGCGCCATTCACCAGCAGCAGATTCTGCAGTTTCGCGAATAGCATAACACAAAACCAAAACATCCAATTTCTTCACCCAAACTCCAAATTACTCATACCCAGATGACCTAAACTTTTTAGAAACAAAAACGAACATGTATAAATTGATTCTAGCAACACAAATAACACTAACAACCAATCTAAGGACCCAAAAATCCCAAGTTTATGCCAATTTCTTCATATTTAACATCTTTAGTGAATTCATTCACTACGAATTTGTTACTCAATCAATTTGATTTGTTCAACATTCGTTGTTTTTGTCTTTCAACATACTAACAGCATACATGATGAATTTATGGTTTCAAGCATGATTTCATACCAAATTTAGCCTATAAAATAAACCATAATTTACATATTAAACCAAGAGTCTAATTCTTCTTCTTTAACACATATACACGAATTTGATTACTACAAAACCCAATACAGAGGCTATATACCAGATTATACACATCCATTAACAAGTATATCATCAATTCTTAACAAAAACTCTTTCAAAATTCCTTTTTAGATGAAAAACTCAAGAACACCACAATAGATTTTACAACCAAGTTATTACCTTTGATTCCTTCTTGGTTTAGTTAGATGATCAACCATTTGATTAACCTTCTTCTTTTCTTTGATTCCTCCAAGCTTCTTCTCAAATTTTCATAAATAATCTCTCTTCTCTCTCAATTTTCTCTCTTCCTCTCTTCTCTGTGTTTGTTCTTCTTTCTTAGGCTTAGCCAAATACCATGTAAAAACAAACTAATGGGAACCACAAACATCAGTTAAAATGAACATGGGTGTGACGCCCCCAAAATAAGTCCACACAACCCATTTTGAGTCGCCAAAATACATAGTACAGAATTCAAATACAAACTTCCTATTTACAACTATTACTCTGTCGTGCAAAATACGACCACACATAAACTGTGAGTTTCAATACAAATATTATAACAACAGTACTCATACTCCAAACTAATGATACTTTACATAAAGGTACAGTCAATAACTATTTTAAGAATTAAAATCTTTAATGCTCAAGGAAACCTTCATACATGGGAGGCCATGCTTCTAAGTTATAATAGATATCATAAGACTTGAGAATTAACCTTGGTTGACCCAATAGACCCCAAAGAAGAACGAGAAGATTACAATCCTGTTCATTCCAATGGTGGGTATTCTCTTGTCATACAATTATCTCCATTGTCTCAAACTGAGGATTATATTCCAACCATACTCCAAGATTATATAGTTAGTGCTCATAGATATAATCAACAAGTGGATGCGCACAACCATATCTTATGATAACACGAAGTCGTATGTGGTTAGACATCTTGTATAATAGTAGCAACCTACCCTTCCAAAGTCGAGTTCTCATCACCCTATTGTTGTTCACCAAAATTAATTATTAAATGTCGTATAAAATATGACACAGACATTTTTAAGTCATTAATACAATTATTTCCATACTGTTTTATAGGAAACTTCAACAGTTATAGACCATCGTTCTATTCCCATGTTATCCTCACTCGACCCAGCTACAATCGTATTACTTGAAAGGAATTGTGAAGCAAAAGGGTGATCACAAATAGCCCAGTAAAGAATATCTTGACTTAAGATAATTAAATTATCAATAGCCTTCATCAGTAATAAATCAGATATTTAGAACATATGGTAGATGATAAAAGTTTTCAACCATAGTTGTAGAGGAACAAACAATCCATTAGAAGAGTCAAGTAGAACATAATCTCTACTATCTTGCCCAAATTAAAAGTCCATCATCGATATTTTATTCATGTAACACCAATCAACAGTTCTTTGTTGTACTCAAGACAAAGAGAACTTTCACCACCTGTATTTTCCTGTAACATCAAAGATTATAGTTAAATTCACAATTCATGTTCATAATCATGTAAATCAACAATTTCTTCTTGCCACAAAGGCTTAATAGAACTTTCACTCAATGTCCTTGCCAAAAAGGCTAATGACACTCAATAATCATATCGTCTTTACACCCTACTCCAAAGACCTTCAAACGTAACATCAATGGTCATAATCATACCAATCAATTGTCTATCTTTGCACTACGAGCTAAAGATATTTAACTGTAATATCAATGGTCATGATCATGCCAAACAACAGTCCATCTTTGCACTACGGGCCGAAGACATACAACTGTGAAACCAATGGTCATGTCAATCAATAGTCCATCTTTTCACTACAGACCAAAGACATACAACTATAAAATCAATTGTCATGATTATACCAATCAATATTTCATCTTTGCCACAAAGGCTAAAGATATTCATCAATTAATAGTTCATCTTTGCACTACGGGCCAAAGACAACTTTAACCAAAATTTATTTCTGAGGATTATGACAATGATATAAGAAATGAATCAAGTGAGATCAAGGACAAATATTACAGATTTATAATTTAATTTATCCAGAGTTCAATAATGTCCAAAATGAAGATAAAAACATGGATTCAACTTCAGAATAAGATTCATAAAAGATAATTTAGAAAAAAAAAAGGAAATTAAATCCCGTTGTGAATAGTACTCATAAATAGTACCGTATGAATAGTAATTATGAATAGTACCATATGAATAGTACCGCATAAATAGTACCCATGAGTAATACCGAATGAATAGTACCCCGACATGAAAAGATTAAAATTTTCATCAGAAAGTTCAAACCAATATTTTAGTGAAATGATATTAGATGAAGCGCAAACCTCAAGAAATTTAAAATGATTTCAGAAATTATAGAACCAATATTAAGTTTAGATTTAGGAATATGAAATGAAATAATATAAGAAACTGCAAATGAATTTTCACCCGTCATGCGGTAATCCGCGTAGACAGATCATTTTCACAATTTAATAGAGAATGAATACGAACGGTTATTCACCAGGCATGCGGTAGTCCGCGTAGACAGGTTATTCCCACAGCTTAATAAAGAAGGAATACGAAGAGTTATTCACAATGCATGCGGCAATCTGCGTAGACAGGTTATTCCCATAACTTAATAAGGAATAGAATGACAACCCTTACGAGTATTGAAAGAAAATAATATTTTTTACAAATACGAAAGAAATAATACCCCTTACCTTAGTAGGAGATTGGATACTGTAATAATGTAGTAGCAAAATACTATTCTTCTTTCTCTCTTATTCTCTCTCTATAGTTTTTCTCTCTATAGCTTTGGTGAATTGGTGAGAAAGAAGGAAGAAATGAGCTTCTATTTATAGGAAAACATAGTTTCACTAATTGTACTTTAGGAGCTCGACTTGTTATACTTTAGTACCTTCATCTTTGCCTCTATTTTTAATTTAGTCCCTCAAGTATTATCAATCTTGCATAACATCCCCTAATAGTACTTGCATGTGAACCAATACTTCTTTGCATGTGAACCAATAGTTCCTTGCATGTGAACCAATAGTAATTAATTGCTCATTTATCAGATTAATTGCTCGTTTGGTCAATTTAACATCCAAAAATCAACTATTATCAAAATAAATGTCAATTTCCATTAACATTAATATTCCCAACATAATGGAAATATTTTTATCAATGATTCATCATTAGTATTATAACTCACAATATTGACAACTAGATCGTTCCCAGGAAAGAGGGGGCTTTCTGATAAGAATTTCTCCTTACTAGCGCGTAATTAAATAACCTAACTCCTTTCTTCGACAGAACTTTCTAGACATTGTCAATAATGTTAATAATAATATGAGTAACTGTGTCGTGTCAATTATTGATTTAAAAATATAAAGTATTGTGCAGATGATACTGTGACAATAATTGAATGAAACTGAGTGACTTCTTACGTAAGCATCAATAATCAGAGATACTGTGCAATACCGTGTGCTACTGTGCAACAATGTGTATTACTGTACTTTTATCACCGGGTATTTCAACAGTTTAACGGTAAAAGTCTTGCCGTTATTTTTATAAAAAGGTTATTTTTGTCGCTTTCTATTTTGGACAATTATTCCATTGTGGGGTCCACCAATGATTGCGCCATCGTACGAATATTCCCCAACAAAACGAATATTTCCCGACCAAACGAATATTTCCCGACACAATGAATATTTTATGACAACTTCCTTACTTTGTAAAATTTGCACATATCACCCATAACTATAGCATTTATTAAATTATCACCTTAACTTTAACCTTTTATCAATTTAGCCATTTACTTAATAGAATAATAATTATAAGAAAATTTTAATACTTTTATTTCATAAAATTCGAGGTCATAGGACACTGTTTGGACCTTGTCATAGGACCTTGTCATAGGTCACACACTGTTTGGACTCAGCAGTTACAACCCACCAAAGGTCATAGGACCTTGTTTGGCTAGCACACTATATAACCCCTTTTAATTTATTTTAATATTATTCCTAGTATAAGCTACACCAAATGTCACATTTTTTAATTTAATCATAATCTTTATTTAGCCAACACAATATTTACTCAGCCAATAAAATTATAATTTTATTCAACAAATCATTAATCCTCTAATTTAATTATTTAGTTAAATTAAAATATTTCCCATTCCATTCCACTAGTGTAATAAACTACGCACTGATTATAAAATCACTCAACATAAATCTCATCAATATTATCATACTTTAATAATTTATCCCATAACAATTTTCAACAAATATTCATTTTATTCCATAAATATCCCAATTAAAATATTTATTTTATTCGATAAATATTTCAACTACTTACAAAATTCACAATCGTATTACATTAATGTAATACATATTAATCTCTTATTTTATTAAAACAAATATATTTACATTAATTCACCATTTTAATTAAGTGAATTACTCACATTATATATGAAATTTAATTCATAATAATTTCCATTGCCCACAAGGCATAACAATCAAATTATATTATCTCACAATAAAATTTTAACTTAATTAATATTATTCTACAATAGTTTAATTAATTATAAAACCTCTTTTCCTCAATACATGAATATATATTGTGACGCCCTCAAAATAGGTTCAATACTCAACTCATTCTGAGTCGCGAAATACATGGTACAGAATCTAAATACAATCTTTTATATCAAACGGTCGTGAGAAATACGACCACACAAGTTGTGAGCTTCAATACATATCGTATATAATACGAAATATAAATGTTCAAATTCAGTCCTCATTCATTACAATTATTATCACACTATTTTACAAAAATAGTGAGGACTACTACTGCTCTAACTTGGACCATCACTCTGTCCCCCGACTAGTCCTTGAGACATTTTTACTTCCTGAAGATGAAAATAGAAGAAAAGGGTGAGCTCAACTAGCCCAGTAAAGAATATTATAACTAAGATAATAAAGAATGAATTATCGTTAGTCTTCAACAAATCAGATAAAATATTATGGACAACAAGTTTTAGATCAACAACTGCAGCGGAAACAATAATTCATTAGAAAAGTTAAGTAGAAAATGATGTCTACTATCTTCTATGATTTAAAAGTCCATCATCAATATTTTATCCCTATAACATCGATCAATATATATCTCAAATCAATATTCATCTTTGCACTACAGACCAAAGATATTCATTTGTATCACCGGTGGTCATGTTCATCTCAACACCTGTCCATTTTTGCACTACGGGCCAAAGATATTCATTAGGTAATCATTCATATTTGCACTACAGGCCAAAGATATTTATCAAATAATCATTCATCTTTGCACTACAGGCCAAAAATATTCAATTATATCACCATTTAGGATTGAGGATGATGAAAAATAATATAAATAACGAATTCAGTGAGATAAAGGACAAAAATTAGAGATTCGTAATTTAGTTTATGCAAGTTCAAGAATACTCCATAATAATCAATTGTGGAGCAAAATTCAAGAATGAAGTTCAAAACATAGATCTAATCAAAGATAGGAACCATAACAGCCAACTTGGACAAAGAAAATAAAATTTAATTTTTTCGTGAATAGGACTGTATTCGTGAATAGTGTCGTATACGTGAATACTAACCTCGACATGAAAATGTAAAAATTTTATAATAAAATTCATACCAATATTTCGGTAAAATGATATTGAAAGAAATAACATCATTTACAAGGAAAATAATATCCCTTACAAGAAAAATAACATCCCTTACCTCAGTATCATACTCGATCTGACTAGAATATCGGATATTACGATGTGAAAAACTTGCACTGTTATCAATACTCAAAATATCTAAACACTCACAAGAAATACGCTTGATACTATAGAGATAGAATTTTCTGATTCTGGTGTGATTTTTAATTCTTAACTAAGCACCCTATTTATAAGAAATGCTTAGCACACAACCTCTGACTAAATATATTCAGATGAAATTCGCCCGCACGCCAACTTTGGAAACATCAATTTAAGCAAATCAATAGACAAAAAGGACAAGTAGGGCCCACTAAAAATTATTTTACATGTTTTTAATATTTTTTGTAATAAAAACAATTCCGATCCCAATTTGCTCTCTTTCACCTCATTTTATTCATAAACCATGAATTTATTGTAAAGATATTACCATTTAAGTTATAAAATTATATTATTATATTATCACATTATACTATTATAATGTAATATTATAATAAATTATTTTATCAAAAAAAATAAAATATCAATTTTCAACAATTGTCTCTTTTGCTAAAAATTCCTCCTTTTATATTCATATCGAATAAATATTTCCTTATCATTTTTATCAATAATTAATTATTATTCATAAATAATAATACAGAATCACAATAATGACAACTAGGTCGTTCCCAAGAAAGAGGAGGCTTTTCGATAATGATTTCTCCTTACTGGAGAACAATTAGGTGACCAAACCCCTTTCTTAGACAGAACTTCCTAGACATTGTCAATAATGTTATCTAATAATATTATTCAAATAATATGAATTATTGATTTGATAATGTAAAATACTATGCAGTGACAATTATTAAAACAACAATAATATAAAATACTGTGCAATACCGTGTGCTATTGTGCAACAACGCGTATTACTTTATTATAACCACTGGGCATTTCAACAGTTTAACGGTAGCCGTTATTTTTAAAAAATTTATTCTTGTCGTTTTCTTCATTCGATAGTTTTCTGTTTGGGGCCCACAAATAGCTGCGCCATCGTACGAATATTCCCCTACAACAAGAATATTCTACGACCAAACGAATATTTCCCGACACAATAAATATTTTATGATCACTTGCTTACTTTGTAAACTTTGCGCATATTACCTCTAACTTGCCATATTTATCAAATCAACCCCTTACTACTTCAAAATAATATATAAAGAAAATTAAATCTTTATTCATAAAAGTTGGGGTCTTACAACCTCCCCGCCTTATGAAATTTTGTCCTCGAAATTGACGTACGTACCTGGTATTTCGAAAAGGTGAGGATACCTAGCTTTCATTTTCGATTCTAACTCTATGGTCATTTCCTCAATATCATAGTTTCTCCACAAAACTTTGACTTGAGGTATAATCTTTGAGCGTAGGACATATTCCTTCCCATCCAAGATCTTGACAGGTACCTCCTCGTACGTTAAATCTTCGGCTATCTCGTCTGGTTCTAACTCAATAATGTGGTTTGGGTCTTTCACATTTTTACGAAACATGGATATATGAAAAAATGTTATGAACACGAGACATGCTTGGAGGTAAGGCGAGTCTATAGGCCACATTTCCTGCTCGGTCAAGGATCTCAAATGAACCAATAAATCGTGGGTTGAGCCTTCCTCTCTTTTTGAATCTCGTAACTCCTTTCCATGGAGCAACACGTAACAATACATGGTCTCCGACATTAAACTCCACGTCCCTTGGATGAAGATCCGCATAACTCTTTTGTCGATCTTGTGCCGTTTGTATACATTGCCAGATCATTTGGATCTTTTTCGTAGTCATACGTACTAACTCCGGTCCCAACAATGTTGCTTCCCCCACCTCGTCCCAGCATACTGGAGAACGACACTTTCGTCCATACAATACCTCGAATGGAGCCATAAGTCGGTTTTACTCGTATATTTAACATCATCACGTTGGTCTTTGGAGTCTTTAACTATATCTCCAAACTATATAAGTCATGCAAAATGTGCCTTTGTGTTGACAATATCGCACTCGTACCTGCATATGATCTTCTACTCAACGCGTCAGCTATCACGTTCATTTTTCCAAGATGGTATTGAATGGTATGGTCGTAATCTTTCAACAGCTCAAGCCAACGTCGTTGTCGCATATTGAGTTCGTTCTGGGTGAAGAAATATTTGAGGCTTTTGGAGTATATTAGGATGTCATCAATAATGACAACCACGAAATGATCCAAATATTTCTTAAATATTCGGTTCATCATGTCCATGAACGTAACATGGACATTGGTCAATCCGAAAGATAAAACTAGAAATTCATAATGCGCATATTGAGTTCTAAAGGTAGTCTTTGGAATGTCATCAGTTCTAATCTCTAACTGATGATATCCAAAACGGAGATCGATCTTTGAGAAGAATTACGTACCTTGCAACTGGTTGAACAGGTCATCAATGCGAGGTAACGGATACCTATTCTTGATGGTGACATGGTTCAACTCCCGATAGTCAATACATAGTCGCATACTACCGTCTTTCTTCTTTACGAATAAAATAGGATCACCCCAAGGCGATGTACTAGGACAAATGAAACCAATGTCTAACAACTCCTGCAGTTGGACCTTTAACTCTTGAAGTTCAATAGGAGCCATTCGATATGAGGTTTTAGAAATGGGTTTTGTACCGAGTTCAAGGTCAATAAAGAATTCAACTTCACGGTCTGAGGGTAGGCCAGGAAGTTCTTCGAAAAATACATCAGGAAACTCATTAACAACAGAAATATCATTCAAATCTGACGTACTCTGGTTTAAATCAGTGACATGGGCTAAGAAAGCTTGACATCCATTTTTTAATAAATGAATAGCTTTATGACTTCAAATGACATTGATTGATTTTAGTGGTTTGGTTGTTTGAATTCGCATAATAGGTTGGTTAGGAATATGAAAACTAACAACCTTACAAAAATAATCAATTTTGGCATGATAAGTGGTTAACCAGTTAATTCCTAAAATCACATTAAATGCAAGTATTTTCAAAGATATAAGATCAACAGGTAGGGTGAGGGTGCTAATTTGAATCAAGCAAGATTTGAAAACTATGGATGTAACGAAGGTTTCTCCTAACGGAGTTTCAACAGATAAGTCAAAGTCTAATTTCTCAGAAGTCAAGTTCAAATGTTGAGCACAAGCAGGTGAAATAAAAGAATGGGTAGCTCCGGTATCTAATAAGGTATAGACTTCGCGAGAATTTACGATTAGCTTACTCGTGATCACCTCGTTCGGGTTCCTTGCGTTTTGGGCAGTCACGACAAACGCTCTTCCAGGAACCACCGACTTTGACTTGTCCGGGACAGTCTTTGGAGTCACCATCCCCGCTGGACTTGGTTTCGCTACCGAACACTCTCTAACTATGTGTCCTTCCTTTCCACAGTTATTACATACCTTGAATTATTGTGGGCAGTTTGGACTGATGTGTCCCTCTTGCCCGCATTTATAGCATACGACCGGTGGTCGTTCTCTTCCCCTAAAAATAATTGATGATGGTGCTGCTGTCGACGTCTTCACGTTCTCATTGTTGTACCTTCTCTTCTTGAAATCTCCCCCCGACTCACTTTTTCTATTATCATGGCCACGATTACCACCGGAGTGGTTACCGCCTTTGTCATGATACTTTCCTCCCCGCTAGTTATCATTGTTCCAATGACTGCTGCCACCGGTACAACCCTGGTTGTTCTCCCTTGGTTGAACAGACATATTATCTCGTTCTAATAATTGATCCATGTTCACAACATCTGAATATAAAGAAAATTTGTGAGAAATGAGGTATTGACGAATTTTGGGTTTCAAACCACTTAGAAACATCCGCGTCATACGTTCCTCATTATCCACCAAATAAGACTCAAATCGGGATAACTCCGCGAACTTAGCCTCGTACTGGGACACAGTCATGTTGTTCTGTTCCAGTTTAATAAACTCTACATCTTTTATATGACGAATACTTTCTAGAAAGTACTTGTCATTAAATAATTTTTGGAACTTGTCCCAAAACATCTTGAGTGCAGAAGGCTGAGTACGCTTCACAGATTCCCACCAGTAATCTGCCTCTCCACGGACCATAAACGTGGCGAATGGAACCTTCTATTCCTCTGTGCATCCCAAGACATCAAATATCTTGGTGATTTGCTTAACCCACATTTCTGCCTTGATTGGATCTGGCTTTCCCAAAAACTCTGGTGGTCCCAACTCTTTGAACTGCTTAGCAGTGACAAGCCGCGAGTTGCCATTATTTCCACTTGTATTTTGAACACGAGTCTCCCTTTTTTGGTTTTGCATGAACCGCAAAAAGCTTCTAAACATCCCATCATTCATCGTTTGTTCGGTGGTGTTGTTTATAGGAGGAATATTACCTTCCTGTTGCATGTTCTCCTGGTTGGTGATTAAAGGTGTCTCAACGGTCTCATTCACTCCATTGTTAACATTTTCAGCTGCCATTCTCAAATACTTCCATAAAACAAGGGTTAATTAAACAAATTAATATATCACATATTAATCTTATGTTCTGACCGACCAATTAAATACCAAATAAGCTTAGGTAGGACACACTAGCGAAGGATTTACTCTTCTCTTCCCTCCTAGTTCTATTCCCAGATCTTCGCCAGAGATCATATCCCTAAGCTCTGATACCAACTGTGACGACCCCAAAATAGGTTCAATACTCAACCCATTCTGAGTCGCCAAATACATGATACAGAATCTAAATACAATCTTTTATATCAAACGGTCGTGATAAATACGACCACACAAGCTGTGAGCTTCAATACATATCATATATAATACGAAATATAAATGCTCAAATTCAGTCCTCATTCATCAATTATTATCACATATTTTACAAAAATAGTGAGGACTACTACTGCTCTAACTTGGACCATCACTCTGTCCCCTGACTAGTCCCTGCGACATTCTCACTTCATGGAGAGGACAATAGAAGAAAAGGGTGAGCTCAACTAGCCCAGTAAAGAATATTATGACTAAGATAATAAAGAATGAATTATCGTTAGTTTTCAACAAATCAGATAAAATATTATGGACAACAAGTTTTAGATCAACAACTGCAGCGAAAATAACAATTCATTAGAAAAGTTAAGTAGAATATGATATCTACTATCTTCTATGATTTAAAAGTCCATCATCAATTTTTTATCCCTGTAACATCAATCAATATAAATCTCAAATCAATATTAATATTTTCACTACAGGCCAAAGATATTCATTTGTATCACCAGTGGTCATGTTCATCTCAACACCTGTCCATCTTTGTACTACGGGCCAAAGATATTCATCAGGTAATCATTCATATTTGCCATACAGGCCAAAGATATTCATCAAATAATCATTCATCTTTGCACTACATGCCAAAGATATTCAATTATATCACCATTTAGGACTAAGGATGATAAAAAATAATATAAATAACGAATTCAGTGAGATAAAGGACAAAGATTAGGGATTCGTAATTTAGTTTATCCAAGTTCAAGAATACTCCATAATAATCAATTGTGGAGCAAAATTCAAGAATGAAGTTCAAAACTTGGATCTAATCAAAGATAGGAACCAGAACAGCTAACTTGGACAAAGAAAAAAAAATTTAATTTATCCGTGAATAGTATCATATTTGTGAATAGTGTCGTATACGTGAATAGTATCGTATACGTAAATAGTAACCTCAACATAAAAAGGTAAAAATTTCATAATAAAATTCATACCAATATTTTAGTAAAATGATATTGAAAGAAATAACATCATTTACAAGGAAAATAATATCCCTTACAAGAAAAATAACATTCCTTACCTCAGTATAATACTCGATCTGACTGGAATATCGGATATTACGATGAGAAAAACTTGCACTGTTATCAACACTCAAAATATCTAAACACTCACAAGAAATACGCTTGATACTATAGAGAGAGAATTTTTTGATTCTGTTGTGATTTTCATTTCTTAACTAGGCACTCTATTTATTGGAAATGCTTAGCACACAACCTCTGACTAAATATATTTTGACGAAATTCGTCCGCACGCCAACTTTGGAAAAATCAATTTAAGCAAATTAATCGACAAAAAGGACAAGTGGGGCCCATTAAAAATTATTTTACATGTTTTTAATATTTTTTTATAACAAAAACAATTCCTATCCCAATTTGTTCTCTTCCACCTCATTTTATTCATAAACCATGAATTTATTTTAAAAATATTACCATTTAAGTTATAAAATAATATTATTATATTATCACATTATACTATTATAATGTAATATTATAATAATATATTTGAATGAATTATTTTATTAGAAAAGATAAAATATCAATTTTTAACAATTGTCTCTTTTGCTAAAAATTCCTCCATTTATATCCACATCGAATAAATATTTCCTTATCATTTTTATCAATAATTAATTATTGTTCATAAATAATATTACAGAATCACAATAATGACAACTAAGTCGTTCCCAAGAAAGAAGGGGCTTTCCGATAAGGATTTCTCCTTACTAGCGCGCAATTAGGCGACCAAACCCCTTTTCTAGACAGAACTTCCTAGACATTGCCAATTATGCAATCTAATAATATTATTCAAATAAGATGAATTATTGATTTGATAATGTAAAATACTGTGCAGTGACAATTATTGAAACAACAATAATATAAAATACTGTGCAATACCGTGTGCTACTGTGCAACAACGCGTATTATTTTATTTTAACCACCGGGTATTTCAATAGTTTAACGGTAACTGTTATGCTGTTATTTTTAGAAAATTTATTCTTGTCGTTTTTTTCATTTGAAAGTTTTTCGTTATTGGGCCCACAAATGGCTGCGTCGTCGTACGAATATTCCCCGACAACAAGAATATTCCACGACCAAACGAATATTCCCCGACACATTGAATATTTTATGACCATTTGCTTACTTTGTAAACTTTGTGCATATTACCCATAACTTACCACATTTATCAAATCAACCCTTTATTATTTCAAAATAATATATAAAAAAATTAAATCTTTATTCATAAAAGTTGGGTTCTTACAATAATTCTCTTCACACCAAATCACACATTCACACTATAACACATATACACATACTCAAACTCGAAACATCTCATAATAAGAATTTTATTCATTAAATTCTCATTTTAATAAATTCTAAAAATTTGGGTTGCACATCTTTCCCTCCTTATAAGGATTCCGTCCTCGGAATCAACAAAATCTCCCTTACTCGGCCTACATTAAATTCCCTTCCAAAATTTTATCGTTGAAAAAAACTCAACGTATTTCTTAATATAGGTTTTATACTTTCTTTTCCATTTATTCCTCAACCAATTCTTGCAGGTTTTTATTTCATAACCTTTACTTAGACTCAATTATATTTCAAGTATTATACATTCTTTAACCCATTCATTACCTTTTCTAAGAATCATTATCATATACTCAACTCATAAACACTCAGGATACAATCACTCATTCTTCTAAGAATTTCGTCCTCGAAATTTTAACTTACCAATCTTCGTTCATTCAATTTATCAAAATAGGTCTTACATTAATCTTTATTCACTGTATTCTATAACCAAAATCTTTCTCTAAAGATCTTTCTAAAATCATCGCATTCTTCGCATCTTTCTCTTTTAAAGGTTTTACATTATCCTTTAATAACTTCATCTCTTCTCTCATTAGAATTTCTTTTGTTTCTTGAAATTATTATGTTTTGCTTAATTTCTCATTATTACATGCCGTATCTTATAACTTACCCTTTTTCTAAGGAATATCCTCCTTTCCACTTTCACCTTTTAGAATAATAAGAATCTTCCACAATAGCTCAATAATTGGGAAGCGATATGAATAACTCAAGAATTTAAAAGATTCAAAATCATGTTGAGGGGTCACAAGACCTTGAACTCATCTTTAGGTTTAATAGTGCTTCACCACTGTAAACCCTCTTAAATAGAATGTTTAACAATCACAAAGACTGAAAACACTCTCTGCAAGTACTCTAGGTGATCAGCCTATCGTACCACTACGTCGTGCACAACGTATTACATTGTAGACACTCAAAATTTTGCATTCCTGTTACTAACCCTGCAGGAGGGTAAAACCGTCTTTTACATTCCAAAGACAACCCTGGAAGTTTAAACCTAGGTACAGCCTCGGCGATAACCCTGGAGTTCAAACTCAACTCTGGCGACAACACCGGGATGCCAAGACAATCCCCGATAATAACCCGGGAGGTACAGCAGCCCCAGCGACAACCCCGGGAAATCAAACTTAACCCCGACGACAACACCGGGATGTCAAGACAAGCCCCAACAACAACCCAAGAGGTACAGCAGCCCCGGTGACAACCCAGGAGATCAAACTCAACCCTGACGACAACACCAGGATGTTAAGACAAGCCCCGATAACAACCTGGGTGGTACAGCAGCCCCGACGATAACCCCGGAAGATCAAATCTAACCTCGACGACAACACTGGGATGTCAAGATAAGCCCCAACAACAACCCGGGAGGTATAGCAGCCCCGACGGCAACCCCAGAAGATAGAACTCAACCCCGATCATAATACAGGGATGTCAGTCAAGCCCCGGTAAAATCGAGATGTCAAGTCAAACCCTAGCGACAACCCTGGGAGGTACATGAATCATGACGACAACCCTCGGGAGACAAGATCAACCTTCGGAGACAGCCCCGAAGCATCAAATTGTCCCTAGAGACAACCCAGGGAAACCAAATCAACCTCGGAGACAACCCTGAGGACGAACATGATCGACTTGGATCAAACCTCGAAGACAACCACGGGAAAATAGTCAAAAACCTTACCAATGCAGGAGACGACTTCTTGAAGGGAAAAATGGTCATTTTACCAACTTGAAGCCAAATCAATCAAAATCAAGCCAAGTTGATGCAATGAAGGGCAGAAAGAGCCATGAGATCGATCCCGAGTGAAAACAACACAATACAGCTCAACGGACAAACTGCAAAAAATGAAGATCTGGTTATAAACCCATCTTCTTGGATTCGGAAAAGGTTAAGTCCCATGTCATTGTGTCGCTCTCGGAAAGGGCTTTTCGGAAAGGGCTTTTCGGAAAGGTATAGCACACCTTAAATGGACGCTTTGATCAAAAGTTAGGAAGGTTCGAACCTGACATCGCGTTGTTTGGAGTGCACGTACTTCGAGATGACGGACCCACCAGGTGGGGACCACCACGAGGAGCTGCAACTCTACTCGCGGAAGCAGCGGGTAGACCTGCTACCATTTTGGTTTATAAATGAGACCCCCGACCCTTGGCAAAAAAGAAAAAAAAAGAGAAACGCTCTGAAACTCCGCCCATTTCGTCCCTTAGCCCTACTTTTAGTACTTCAAACTTAGATTTTATTCTTCCAATATATTTGCACACGTATATTCTACAACATATCAAAAATTAACTTGTGGAAACATCCATTTGAAGCCCACCGAGTGGCAAAAAGCCTGTAGAGCAGTCTATTGTAAGTATTTTTACGATCAAAACTCATTTCTTACTTCATTACGTATATGTGAACGTGCATATAAAGTTTTACCCTTTTTTTTTTGCCCGAAACTCAGTTTCGTGGCTGTTTTAGCTTTCGTTTTAGTATATATAAGTATATATATACGTTTTTCTTCGTTTGAACGGCCTGGATCGTCGATCCGTGGCTTTTACTAGATTATATATATATATATATATATATATATATATATATATATACAAACTTGTTCGGCTTGGATTGCTGATTCGTGGCATTTTTAGCTTTATTATATATATAATTGACTATATATATACTAACTTTTCAATTCTGTCAAGCCTGGATTGCAAATCCGTGACATTTACTGCCTATATATATATATATATATATATATATATATAATTCTTTTGACTTCGTTTGGTCTGGATTGCTAATTTGTGGTCTTTTTTACTTTAATATATATATATACTAATTGTATATATTAAAATTTATATTTCAGTTTGGCCTGGATTGGAAATTCGCGGCTCTTTAACGCTTTTATAAATATATATATATATATATATATATATTTATATTTCTGTCGAGCCTAGAGTAATTCGTGTCTCTTTTACAGCTTATATATATATATATATGTACTTTTCTGTCGAGCCTAGAGTAATTTGTGACTCTTTTATAGCTTATATATATATATATATATATATATATATATATATATATTCTTTTCTGTTGAGCCTGGATTATTTCGTGGCTCTTTACAGTTTATATATATATATATATATATATATATATATATATATTTCCATTTCAGTTAGGCCTAGATTGGAAATCTGTGGCCCTTTACAGCTTTTATATATATTCTTTGCTCATTGTGATTAAATATCTGCTTTAAATATTCATTTGATATGAATATGCACTTATGTAAATTTGGCAAATTAGATTTATCTAAATCTAGCCCTTTCTACTTTTCAAAACGGTTCAAAATAGGTCCAACCGGAACCGAGAAGCTAGAATGGCTAAAATTTATTTAAATCTAGTTTTTCTAGTTTTGTAAATATTAAAGCGACGTCGCGACCCTAGATCCATATCTAGTGGAAGCGGAAAGCTTTGGCTACGCGCATACAAGGATTTGACTGAAGAATCCTTTGTTTTTGTGACGTCTAGAGTACAAATTACATTTCTTTGTGAATATCGGTGCTGTGCAGGTTTTCTTGGCCCTTATCTGTGAGCCTAGTAATCATGGAATTGACGATCAAACTGATCTAAATCTTATTCGTACGATGGACAAACTCCATATTACAAATGTATACTGCCAATTTTCTATAAAATGTACATCCGAGGGACCTTAAAAAGGTTATCCAGATTTAAGGTCTCAAACATAATGAAATATGGTTTGTAGTACTAGAGTCACTCCGATGGCTGTCATGCCCTTGAGAAGACTAACACTTGTATATAAATTTTGTGGTCGAGGTTGCTTCGCATCCCGACAATAAACATTCAAAACGAGCTAAAGGCTGAACAGATAAAATGGAAGAATCGATATGCTTCAATTCCTATGCGAGCGAAAGGGTTTGAAAACCAACCTTTCAAAACATCATTTTTATATCTTGTCTAAACAAAAGGACTTTTCAAACAAATCAAACCCTTTGAATATAGGTTCAACAAAGCATAACTTTACTTTCAAATCAAACAAACGTAGGCTCAATTACTTCCAGCATACACACACACATTGCAATTTAAAAGGGAAATATTGAAAAGATGTGGTACCGTGTTTCACAGGAGTTGGGGGGGGGGGGGATGCCTAACACCTTCCCCCCGCTTAACCAAGCCACCGAACTTCAAACAATCTTAGTTTAAAGGCCAAGTTTTGACAGTTGGGAGTTGTCATTAACACTCCAAAATTAACCTCACTTTCACTTCACGAATTTAAATAATTAGCACAGTAATAAGCAAGGATCGATCCCACAGAGAGTAAGTTTGTTTTAGATTTATTCTACTATTTTAACAGGAAATAAAGATGGGGAATTTTTGAATTTGTTTTAAACTAAGAACAACAGAATTAAATAATGAGATTAACCAAATATGTAAAAACTTTAGTTCTGCAGTTCAGTTTCACCGAGCACATCAATCAATTAATCAAGTTATTATTATTTACTATTCAATGAAACTAATAGCTCTAGATAATAATAAGCTCTGTTATCCGAAATTCTCCTTAGATATTCACTGTACGAAACAAGCTCTTCACCTGATTCAACTAGCATACAACCTAGAACAAGCTCTCTAGATTTAATATGATAGTAGCATTAAGAAATAGAGAATTAAGCTATTCCAAGCAACAAACACACAAGCTCGATTTGTTTAACTTGTTTTCTGATAACCTTAGCAATACATAAAAGCTTATCCGTAATTAGTATCACTAATTTGCTACTTGTGATGAAGACAGATATCAATTACATGTAATACCGATCTTAATCTAGCATATGATAATGATTAAATTAACTTAATTGGCCATATCAAATTAATTAGATCAATTAGCATGCAATCAATGAAAACAAATTATTAGAAAAAAATTCACACAAGAAGGAATAAATAATAATACTCAATTAATCAATTACTTGTAACAAGGTTCCACCTCCCTTTAGAACTGAATAAAGAAACTAGCCTGACATGCTCCAAGTCTGTAAACAATCCTAGATCTAAAATAAAAGATGAATAATAATGCAAAAATATAAGAGAATGGATCCCCTAAATATGGTCCTATCAATCCCTTTTTATAACACAAGAATTGCAGCCCTAATCATGTTTAACTTCCGTCCAAATCCAATCCGCAAAAGGAATCAAGCAGCTGACCCGCGCGCCTCCTCGCCCCAGCGGGGGTTCCCAAGCAATAAGCCCCGCCCTAGTGGGAGTCTTTACTGTCCGACTTATTTGCAGGGTCATGCTAATTTTGTGAGCTCTCCTTAACCTCATGGAATGTGTGTGCTCTACTAAATCTCTAGCCCACTAATACATATATGCTGTTTGAATTAGGACGTGAGCTACTTGTTTGAAAGCCTTCTTTAATTTGGAATCTAATTCCTGTGAGCTGTTTGGGCTCATGTGGTGCTTGGATCCGTGAGCCCATGCAATCATTTTATGCAAGATGCTGAACCCATGACAACCTTCCCCAATTTGGAATTCGTGAGTTCTATTTTGCATGTAGCTTCTAATTCGTGGCCCACATGTGACTCCTTTGCAAGCTAGTAACATGATCTGCTATATTTTGTGTGGGTTAACAATCCGTAAATGAATTAAAGCCCACATTTGCATGTAATTTTCGAATTGGGTTTAAAAGCCCACAAACTTATTTCTTTTCATCATTTCAGCCCTTTTTGCTCTAATTCCTCCTGAAACCAATAAACATCTTAATAAGTCCATATACACTATAAAACATATAATAAACTAAATATAAAGGAATAAAAATAAATGAATATTATGCACTCATCAAATTCCCCCACACTTAGCCTTTACACGTCCTCGTGTAAACCAAAGATTTGATTTCTAGAAAATTTTATTCAACCATAGTGTCAAAAGATTTCAAGATTAAATCATGATTATCAACACTAAACCCACAAAAATATAATCAATGTTTTATTAATCAACTCAAGATAACCACCTTGTCACTTCACCAATGAATTTCATTAAGTCAAATTGTAATCACATAAGCACTCTTCTATGATCCACACACTTACTTAACATAGTTACCATGTAGCAAAAATCGTGCACAGCACTCAAAAACTCAAAACATATTTTTCCTGCTTTATTTTTTATACCAGTACCCTTTCATTTTTCTATTTGATTCCGGTGAATGCATTTTATGCTCCGTTTCACCTTCCTCAATTTTTTTTTTGTAAGTGAGTGCATTTATGCTCCATCTCACTTATTCGCACGTGTTTATGAGAGAGTGCGTTTTACGCTCCATCTCATCCCACCACATGACTTCTCTTTTACTTTTTTTTTTCTCTTTTTGAACAATTTATTTATTTTCACTTTCTTGATTTTTTTTCACATGGTCCTGCAAAAAGCATAAGCAGTTCAATAGTTCTAGAGCATGAGATTAGTGCACATAGACAACTCCACAGATAACTAAACCAAATGAGCATATATCATATGTTCAAGTACTCATGAGACACAAATTCAAATCAAATCAATTAATATGAATCATGACTTAGTTTTTCTTAATGATTAACCAATTAAGCATCAAACAAATTTTAAATTTTTAGCATTGATTTCCAATTTTTGACTTTAACCTTCGAACACATAGGCAAATTGATTCATGGAATCCAAATTTTTCAAAAAAATTTTAAAGGCATCAAGATGGTCCTATTTCCTATCAAAATCAGCAAATCAAATATCCCTAAATAATCATAAAAACCTAAATCTTTCCCCCCACACTCAAACCTTACATTGTCCCCAATGTAAAAAAATTATGCAAAGAAGAAAGAACTACATGCAAATAAAAAACTAAAGAGTAAATGGATAGAAAAATCAAATCTGATTTCTTGGGTTGCCTCCCAAGCAGCTGTCCTTGTTTAATGTCTCTGGCTCGACAGCATCCTTCTCATTCTATATAATCGGAGTTGTGAACTTCAAGTGGACTGGTAACGGTTTCAATTCATTAGGGATATCCTTCATATCTTGATTTTGCTCCATTCTAGCCCTCAAATCCTCCTTGTATGTTTGCTCAAGAGATTCCTGCATTTTGGTTAGATTGCTAGCAATAATAACATGCAAAGTATCATTAGTCCCCAAATATGCATATTTCAAATGTGCAGGTAATTGTTTCAATTCTAGGGTTGGAGCTTGCACAACAGATGGTAGTAACTTTTGATGAGAAACAGGTAATTGAATAGAATGTACTGCATACTTACCTGAGAATTTCGACAACGAGTGTAGTGCAGCCACAATTTCCTTCAACTCTTGAGTTTGCTCAATCTCATCTTCCTTGTCCATATCCAAACTGTTGGTGATGACAACCTCTAACCTACCTCTATGTATTTGTTCAAAAGCTCTATGCACTAAAGAGTCTCTCACATCAATAGCAAAAACCTGTCCTATATCACTAGGGTACCTCATGGCGTCAAAGATGTTAAATTGAATCTTTTCTCCATCGAATTCCATTGTCAAGGTCCCATTATGCACATCAATCATAGTTCTTGTTGTTTTTAAGAATGGTCTTCCTAACAAGATATGGGAAGGGTTTGGTGATATATCATATTCCATGTCCACAACCTGCACTAAGACATCTTCAATCACCCCCTCGGGGGTAAGTGTTAGTACGATCTGCCAATTGAATTATCACACCAGTATTTTTCAAAGGACCTAGATTTAAAGAGGCATAAACAGATAAAGGCATAACATTAATTGAAGCTCATAAATCTAGCATGGCCTTTTCAAATCTGGTGTTTCCTATTTTGCATGGGATTGTGAACATTCTTGGATCTTTACATTTAGGAGGCATTTTTCTTTGAAGAACAGCAGATACATTTTCCCCAACTGTGACTCTTTCATCATTTTGTAATTTTCTTTTATTAGTGCATAATTCTTTTAAAAATTTTGCATATCTTGGCACTTGTTTGATTGCATTAGGGAGAGGGATGTTTACTTCTACTTTCCTAAAAGTTTCCAGAATTTCTTTTTCTTTTTCATCTTTCTTTGAGGTTTTAGAATTTCTGGGAGGAAAGGGAAGAGGATTGTTTTTAAGCTTATTAGGAGGGTTAGGTTGTACCTTGGATTTTTCTGTTTCCTCCTTATCTGTTTCCTCCTCAAACTCTATGGGGGTCGGTGGTGTATATAACTGTGTTCCACTCCACAAAGTTATTGCGCTTGCATTCTCCCTTGGGTTGACTACTGTTTGAGATGGTAATTTCCTGAGCCTCTAGATTCCAATATCCCCACAATTATAGCCAGCTGTCCTACTTGGTTTCTCAAATCTTGAACCGAAGCTTTTGTCTCCTGCTGGAACTGCTGTGTCTGAGTCATGAATGCTTTGAACATGTCTTCAAGGGATGTTCTTGAAGTAGCTGGAGCTGCTTGTCGCGGTTGGTACTGAGGTTGTGTTGGTTGGAAACCTTGCTGTCTAGGTGGGAACACTCCTTGTGTTGGTGGCCTATTCCCTACATAACTAAGGTTCGGATGATCTCTCCAGCCAGGATTGTAAGTGTTTGAGTAGGGATCATACTTCTTTGGTTGTGTTTGGTAGTTACCTACTGCATTGGCTTGCTGTGCATTCTCATCCTCTTGCAATGTTGGGCACGAATCAGTAGCATGCCCTGCCATTAGGCATATTCCGCAAGCCTTCTCAACCGACACGTTTCCTATTGTTAATTGTTGCACCACAGCAGTTAAGTTAGAAATCTGTTATACCAATTCACTCGTGCTTACCTCACTTACCCTTTGTGGAGCATGATCATTCCTTGTTCCGTATTGTTGTGAGTTAGCAGCCATGTGTGCAATCAGATTTCTTGCAGCCTCCGGTGTCTTGTCTACTAATGCTCCTCCACTAGCCGCATCGATCATACTTCTTTCCATTGGTATCAGTCCCTCGTATAAGTACTGAATCAAGTGTTGCTCATCGATTTGGTGGGGAGGGCAGCTAGAGCACAATTCCTTGAATCTCTCCCAGTACTCGTACAGTATCTCTCCACTAAATTGTCGGATCCCGCAGATATCCTTCCGTATGTTAGCCACTGTTGAAGCAGGAAAATACTTCTCTAAGAATAGCCCTTTCATGTCGCTCCATGAATTTATTGATCCGGATGGGAGATAGTACAACCAATCCTTTGCTAAATCTGTTAGGGAGAATGGGAAGGCTCTTAATTGGATTTGCTCCTCTGAAATTCCGTGTGGTTTTATGGTAGAGCACACCGCATGAAACTCCTTCAAATGCTTGTATGGATCTTTACCTGTAAGGCCACAAAAAGTAGGCAAAAGATGAATTAGTCCAGATTTAAGTTCAAATGCAGCATTTAAAGCAGGATATTCAATGCACAAAGGTTGATAAATAAGATTAGGAGTAGCCAACTGTTTCAATGTCCGTTTGTTGTTTGGCTCCGCCATCTTTTCTTCTTCGTCTGATTCAGTGAATGATTTGTCAGAAAGTAATTCCAAAGCTAAGTTGAGGCCCGGTGATGATGCAGAGGTCTCGTCTAAATCTGCAGTAGACTGTTGAACTTTTTGCTTCCTTAGCCTCCTTGCAGTTTTCTCAATCTCTGGATTAAAATCTAATGTAGTAGCCTGAGAAGATCGAGTTATAAAACAAAAACAAAAGAAATAATAGAATAAAAACAAAACGCACAATTAGTCCCCGGCAACGGAGCCAAAATTTGGGAGCTGTCGTTGACACTCCAAAATTAACCTCACTTTTACTTCACGAATTTAAATAATTAGAACAGTAGTAAGCAAGGATCGATCCCACAGAGAGTAAGTTTGTTTTAGATTTTTTCTACTATTTCAACAGAAAATAAAGATGGGGAATTTTTGAATTTGTTTTAAACTAAGAAAAACATAATTAAATAATGAGATTAACCAAATATGTAAAAACTTCAGTTCTGCAGTTCAGTTTCACCGAGCACAGCAATCAATTAATCAACTTATTATTATTTACTCTTCAATGAAACTAATAGCCCTAGATAACAATAAGCTTTGCTATCCAAAATTCTCCTTAGATATTCACTGTATGAAACAAGCTCTTCACTAGATTCAACTAGCATACAACCTAGAACAAGCTCTCTAGATTTAATATGATAGAAGCATTAAGAAATAGATAATTAGGCTATTCCAAGAAACAAACACACAAGCTCGATTTGTTTAACTTGTTTCCTGATAACCTTAGCAATACACAAAAGCTTGTCCATAATTAGTATCATTAATTTGCTACTTGTGATGAAGACAGATATCAATTACACATAATATCGATCTTAATCTAGCATATGATAATGATTAAATTAACTCAATTGGCCATATCAAATTAATTAGATCAATTAGCATGCAATCAATGAAAACAGATTATTAGAAAAAATTTCACACAAGAAGGAATAAATAATAATACTCAATTAATCAATTACTTGTAACAAGGTTCCACCTCCCTTTAGAATTGAATAAAGAAACTAGCCTGACATGCTCCAAGTCTGCAAGCAATCCTAGATCTAAAATAAAAGATGAATAATAATGTGAAAATACAAGAGAATGGATCCCCTAAATATGTTCCTATCAATCCCTTTTTATAACACAAGAATTGCAGCCCTAATCATGTTTAACTTCCATCCAAATCCAATCCGCAAAAGGAATCCAGCAGCTGACCCGCGCGCCTCCCCGCCCCAGCGGGTGTTCCCAAGCAATAAGCCCCGCCCCAGCGGGAGTCTTTACTGTCCGACTTATTTGTAGGGTCTTGCTAATTCTGTGAGCTCTCCTCAAACTCCTGGAATGCATGTGCTCTACTAAATCTCTAGCCCACTAATAAATATATGTTGTTTGAATTAGGACGTGAGCTGCTTATTTGAAAGCCTTCTTTAATTTAGAATCTAATTCCCGTGAGCTACTTGGGCTCGTGTGGTGCTTGGATCCGTGAGCCCATTGCAATCATTTTATGTAAGCTGCTGAACCCATGACAACCTTCTCCAATTTAGAATTTCTGAGTTCTATTTTGCATGTAGCTTCTAATTCGTGGCCCACATGTGACTCCTTTGCAAGCTAGGAACATGATCTGCTATATTTCGTGTGGGCTAACAATCCGTAAATGTATTAAAGCCCACATTTGCATGCAAATTGGGTTTAAAAGCCCACAAACTTATTTCTTTTCATCATTTCAGCCCTTTTAGCTCTAATTCCTCCTGAAACCAATAAACATCTTAATAAGTCCATATACACTATAAAACATATAATAAACTAAATATAAAGGAAAAAAATAAATGAATATTATGCGCACTCATCAACAGTGTCCAGTAATTGGGCCTACTTGAAAAAAATCAAAAAAAACTCTGTTGAGTTGGTACAACCATTTCAAATCTACCAACTGGCGACTTTGTAAACATTTCAAATCGTCGACATGATACATGTTGGCCTTTTCCTAAAAACTTCACCCTTCATAAAACAGATAAGAGAAATAAGATCTGTCCAAAGCGACGAGATTTTTTTTCGACGTCGACAGGTTGGGACTCTGCTGGGGACAGTAGAGGGCTTAAGCCGCATTCAAATCTTTTCAAAATTTCCTTTTATATCTGCGTGTGTGTGGATGCTGCGTGTTACATTGAATGGATGTGAATGAATGCTTTACTGCTTTATATTAGTGCTTCACACCAATGTCATCATTTCATATGGTGAGACACGATGTATGTGAATGTATGTTGTGTGATTCCCCCACCAAGAGGCGAACCCGTCGGTGTTTGATTACTGGACTCAAAGGAGACTAATCCTGCGAGGCTCAGGAAAGGCACCACTCAGATCCGCTCCAATTGAAAGATCAAATTAATTTCCCCTCTAATAGATTGCGATGATCTGGGGACCTTCATGCCGAAAAGCCGCAAGAGTAGCCTAAGATAGGTCAGCCTCTGATTAACCAAATCCTAGGGGAAACCTCTTCATACCTTCCTCTTTCAATTCAATGTAAATTTTCCAATTCCAATGTAAAGTTTCAATGTAAATATACATTCCATGTCTTGTAAATCCTGTCATACTATCTTGTCATCAAAACAACTGACCTTTATTTTATAGGATAAGATTAAAAAACCTAAAAAATAAATATATTGCATAGCATGCATCTGGTTGATATATATACATCAAGATTAACACACCTACGTTTGTTGTAGGAAAAAATTGGTCCCGTTACCAGGTCAAAATATAAGAAAGAACTAAGCCCATCTCCAAATATGGCTTCTAGTGCTCAACCTGAATCCACCCCTGTCTCTAGGGAGGAATATGAAGGATTAAAGAACCAGATAGCGGAATTAGTTATGTTCCTCAAAAAATAAAGCAAAGGCCTTCAAGGGAAACAAACACCCAGTAATGCAGAATCATCTATAACCGGTGGCAGTCAGGATACCAGAAAGAAAGATACTCAGATTCCTACGCCTCAGAACCAGGATCCTAGTAACAAAACCCTAAAAATCATCAACCTTAACAAAAAGCAGGAGGATGATAATATTCTGAAGAAGGTCCAACAAATGGAGGAAACAATCCGATCCATCAAAAAGATTGGGGCATTTGGGAGCGTCAATTACTCAGACTTATGTATATTCCCTTGGGCTCGTTTTCCAAAAAAGTTTCAAGTCCCTGATTTTGAGAAATATGATGGATTAGGAGATCCTTACACCCATTTGAAGGTATTCATTGGAGAACTCAGATCCTATGCAGAGCACGAGAAGCTCAGAATGCAATTAATCCAGAAGAGTCTGACCGGAGTGGCTAGATCTTGGTATGCTCGTTTGGATAATTCCAAAATTCACAGCTGGGAAGAGTTGGCACATTCCTTCCTCAATCAATACAGTTTCCAGTCTCAGATGGCTCCAGACAAATATCAAATCACCAAAGTCAAGAAGCAAAACACTGAGTCATTCAGAGAATATGCCCAACGGTGGAGACGGATGGCGGCACAAGTCACCCTGCCTATTACTTAGTCTGAGATAGTCATGACCTTCATCGACATTCAAGAAGCTCCGTATTATGAAAGGGTCCTAGCAGGTATAGGAAAACCATTCTCGGAGATGATCAAACATAAAGAGATGGCCGAAATGGGTCTAAAATCTGGGAAGATAAAAGACCTCACCGCATTAGAAGCCATGGCCGCGCATATCTAATCTGGAAGTTATGGGAGTAATCCCAGGAGAGTACACAAGAAGAAAGAAGAAGAAGTGTCCTTAACACTACAAGGATAGAATTAGAGTGGCGATTCGAGCAGCATGCCCATTCAAAGGAGAAACTATTCCCCTTTTCAAGCTCCTGCACAACCTTTTAATCCTCCATTTCAGAAAAATTTGAATGCTAGACGTCGAAGAACATTCACCCCTTAGGGAATTCACTCGAAAACGTACTGAAACTGTTGACAGCACAAAAGAAGATTGTTCAATTCCTTCCACCAACCAGTTCCGGCGGAAGGAATTTCTACCCAAGTAAAAAATGTGCATATCATTTCGGATCACCGGGCCACGACACGTAAGACTGTTGGTCTCTTAAGTATAAAATCCAAGACTTAATAGATAATGGAGAGATTGTGGTGACCAAACCAGAGCAACCACATGTGTAAGATAATCCTCTCCCTCAACACAAAGAGGATAATGTTAATATGGTTAGCACCAAGAATGGAGAAGGATCCAAATACCTCCGGTATGTTGGAGAGTCGACTCAATCAAATACCAATAGCCCAGACAGTTGGGAGTTCTCATAAAGGCAGTTCTTGATGGAACAGGAAATCAAGTCCATTAAGGAACAAATTGGACAGTTGGAGGAGTTGGTCATGTATCAGCATTAGATAACCAGACAGCTGATAAATCAAGCCAATCAGTGTGAACCGAATCCTCCTACACCGAACATTAGTCCCATTGCTATGAGGGATCATTACCAGTTTTATGAGCATGAACCCTGGGCTGATAAGGTAGCCAAGGAGGAGAAGTTCCAAGATAATAGGGAATTCGCCTTCCAGAGGAATTTCACTAACTTAAATCAGCCTATGAAAGAAATCCTCAAGATGTTGATCAACGAGGGGATGGTTATAGATTTGTTACCCCCGGTGAACCCTCGATCCAGGAAGTTCAAACCTTACCGAATCTGTCAGTATCATTCCAACGCGCCCGGTCATGACACCGAGGATTGTTGGGGACTTTGTCACCTAATTCAGAATCTGATTGAAAGTGGAGAGTTGATAAAGGCAAACAAAATTAAGGTTATCCCGATGAGGAAGCACTCTTTATTCCTATGTCATGGAATCAAGAAATAGTAGCTGTAATTTCTGTGAGAAGAATATAACAATCACACCCCTGATACTGCAAGGGAAAGGGGTCCAAGAAGTATAGAATCCCGTAAAGGTAACCGCGCCCGAGCATCTGATATTGACCTTCAGGCAACAATATCTTGTTGTTAGTCTGAAGAGAGTCCCATGGAACTATGGAAAGGATGAAGGTTCAACCTCAAACAATATTGCCAGCATATCCAAGGAAAATCCATTTGTACCTGCCTCAGTGGGTGATCAATTTAGTCATTAAAGCTAAAGGAAAAGTGGCTGAAGAGACGATTGAAGAATTCCTTAGCAAAATGGGGCATAATGAGATCAAGTGGTGCAAATCTTGAAAGAGGCACCTAAACAGATATCCATCCTAGACCTGGTCTTATCCTCGGTGGATCAACGTAACATTCTGGTGAAAGTACTAGAGGAAGCCTATCTGCCAAAGACGGTAGATACCGAGAAATTCTGTCATGTGATAGAGCACATCTTCAACAATAATGTGATATCTTTCACTGATGATGATATACTCGTAGAAGGGACCGGCCATTGTAAGTCACTACACATCGCAGTGATGTTATCGGGGTATACAATCAGAGAAGTGCTGATAGATGGAGTATCGTCTCTAAACATTTGTCCCTACGATACCTTGGAAAGGATGAAGATCAACCCAAACTAGATTCATACCAGTTATGTAGTTATCCGGGCTTTCGATGGATCTCGTCGAGAGGCTGTGGGGGAGATTAAGCTTCCACTAGAAATTGGTCCACATACGTTCTATGTATCTTTTTAGGTACTCAACATTACCACTGGATATAATTTGTTGTTGGGAAGGCCGTGGATCCACATGGCAAGAGCAGTTCCATCCACCCTTCATTAGCAGCTCAAATACATTATTGATGGCAGCCTAATCACATTAAATGTCGAGCCAGAGTATCTAGTCTACATGCAGAGCGATATGCAGATGATCAGTTTAGATGAAGGAATTAAACCTGCTAGTTTTCAAGCATTGGAGGTGAACAATACTCAGTACCTACCTGTTGGGGAACCAGCTTTGAAACCAAAATTTTCCCCCGAAGTAATGACGGTTGGTTAGGAAATGATATCCCTGGGATTCTGCCCTGGAGAAGGGTTAGAGAAAAATTCGCATGGAATCAAGAGTCTAGTGAAAATCCCGAGCCAGTCAGGGAAAGCCAGATTGAGCTTTTCATCCAGATCAAACCATTGGACCCCACACAAGCATCCAAAAGTTCTTGCCTACATGATTTTACTGCCAAACCTCACTGATGCAGGGTTTGTGGAGCCAATGAGGAAAATTCCCGCTGTTGTGTTAGCTATGCTGTTTCCTCCAGTCAAACCAATTAGTGAGAAAAAAGCCCCAGAGCTTGAAGGGGAAAGCAAAAAGGGAAAAGAAAAGTTCTTGCATGAAGAACAAGAACCATTTGCTAACATGTATTGTCTGATGCACTACGAGGGTATGAACGATGATATCCCAAATAGTGATAAAGAGGATCAGATCCAAATCCCTCGCATTAAGAGGGATAAGAGGAATAGCTCAAAGAAGAACCTCGACCTTGATATGAAGGATGTCTCAGTCATCATCAGGGAAGAGGCAGACAATCACAACTCCTTCATCCTCCCTATTCATGATGACTTGACATTGGACAATTGGAGCAGCGTCCCTTGCCTCATTAAAAAAGGGTAAAAGGGCAGAAAGTTCATCTGCCCTAGAGCATGGTTTCATTTACTGCTTATTTTATTGCACATCTATAGCAGTTACTTTTGTCATGATTTTGCTAAATGCTTTGTATGTTTAAATAGTTTCATATATTAAAGTGAAAGCATTTTGTTTTCATGACTCCAGAAGTGGATTTGTTTGTCCCTACTGATGAGATGCCAAATTTTCACAATGACTACAACTTTGATGTAGAACTGAACTTCGACTTGATGGAGATTGATTAAGAGGAGATAGATGACTATGAGGTGCCCAAGGAGATCAAAGAATGGGTCAAAGATAAACCCAAACCAAACCTCGACCAAACCACCACTGTCAATATCAGAACCTCAGAAAACCTCAAAGAAATCCAGATAGGCCTAGACCTCACCTAAGACCAAAAAGCCTACCTGATTGAACTTTTAACTCAATTTAAGGATGTGTTTGCATGGTCACATGAAGACATGATTGGTCTGTCCACTGGCATTGTCTTTCATCGACTGTCAATTAAAGATGGATTCAAGTCAGTTAAGCAAAAGCTCAAGCGATTGAAACCTGAATGGAGTCTGAAAGTCAAAGAAGAGGTTGTTAAGCAATTCAAAGCCGACATCATCATGGTATCAACATACCCGGTGTGGCTGTCAAACATAGTCTCCATGCCTAAGCCCGGAGGGAAGGTACGAGTATATGTGGATTACCGGGATTTGAACAAAGCTTGTCTCAAGGATAATTTCCCGGTACCTTTCATCCATATCCTGATTGACAATACGGCACAATATAGCATATATTCTTTTGTGGATTGCTTTGCTGGATACCATCAAATCATGGTCGCTGAAGAGGATAGGGAGAAAACTGCTTTCATCACTCCCTGGGGAACTTTCTGTTATCGACGATTATCCTTCAGCCTTATCAATGCCGGTGCCACATATCAGCGAGCCATGATGGCCCTTTTTCATGACATGATACACAAGGAGATATAGGTCTATGTTGATGACATCATCGTTAAATCCTAGAACGAGGATGACCACATCAGCCATCTCAAAAAGCTTTTCAACAGGTTGCGTAAGTATAACCTAAAGCTGAATCCGGCCAAATGTGCTTTTGGTGTTAAATTGGGAAAGTTGTTAGGATTTCTGGTGAGCAACAGAGGGATTGAGCTGGATCCTGCCAAGATTAAAGCCATCATCAAGATGCCCGTGCCCCGAACAAAAAAGGTAATACGGGGGTTCTTGGGAAGAATCAATTTCATAAGCAGGTTCATTTCCCAGCTCACGGCAATGTGTGAACCCATCTTCAAGCTGCTAAGAAAGAATTCCTCCACGAAATGAAATGAAGATTGTCAAAAAGCCTTCCTTATCATCAAGAAGCAGCTGACCGAAGCACCTGTCTTGGTACCCCCAATGGATGAGGTTCCCTTGTTCATGTACCTATCAGTCAATGCCAACGCAATGGGTTGTATGCTGGGAATGGAAGATGATAGCAGTAAGGAGAGAGCTATTTATTATATCACCAAAAGATTCAACAATGGCGAATAGAGGTACACCCAGATTGAAAAGACCTATTGTGCATTAGCATGGGCTACCACGAGATTACAACATTATCTGCATGGACACACGACGCATCTCATATCCCGTATGGATCCTCTGAAGTACATATTCATCAAACCCATGTTAAATTGTCGGTTATCCACTTGGTAGTTGATTCTATAATAGTTCGACACTGTCTACGTAACTCAGAAGTCTATCAAAGGTTAGGGAATTGCAGATTAATTGGCCGAAGCATCGTCAGGAGATTTCGAACCCTTGGAAACTTATTTTTCGGATGATGGGATCATGATAATTCAGCAAACCCCTCAAGAGAATATAGTTCATCCTTGGAAAATGTATTTCGACGGAGCCGTGAACATGGACGGTGCTAGAGCTGGGGCAGTCCTTGTCTCTTGGACAGGAGAACAGTATATGTGGCTTCCAAGTTGCTGTTTGTCAATACCAACAACACAGCCGAGTATGAAGGCTGTATAATGGGGATGAAACTAGCCCAATCCATGGGTATCAAGCGTTTACTAGTCTTTGGGGATTCTTAGTTGGTTATCAGACAAACCATCGGGGCGTATCACACCAAAGAATTGCATTTGCTGCCATATCATCGGTAAGTGGTCAAGATATCCATGGAGTTTAAAGAGATAACCTTCATCCACATTCCCCGAGGTAGGAATGACTTTGCGGATGCATTGGCAACTTTGGCTTCCCTGATCCACATATCTGGTAGGAGGGGAATTCCCGACATCAAATTCATAAGCCAAAAGGCCCCGACATATGGGAATTACATTGGAGAAATATCAAATGAAATACCTCCTATTAAGCGGCCTTGGTACCAAGACATAAAAGAATATCTCCGAGATGGATCTACACCTGTTGGAGTAAGCCAAGCCGGACGAAAGTGGATTCACAAGATGACTATGAAGTTCTATCAGAGCGAAGATGCACTCTATAAAAGGGACGCTAGAATAGACCTTTTAAGATGCCTCGATAAAGATCAAGCCCAAAGACTGATGGATGAAGTACACGGTGGAGTCTGTGGTTCACACATGAGCAGTCATTTACTGGCCAAGAAGATATTGAGAACATGGCATTACTAGATCTCTCTTAAAGCTGACTGTGATGATCACGTCAAGAGATGTTATCAATGCCAAGTCCATGGAAATGTCATACACGCTCCTCCAAATGATCTAAACAATTTGAGTTTGCCATGGCCTTTTTCCATATAGGGAATGGATGTGATTGGGCCAATAGAACCTAAAGCCAGTAATGGTCATCGATTCATCTTCACCATGATCGATTACTTCACCAAGTGGATTGAAGCTGCCTTTTTTCCTAAAGTCACCAAAGAGGTCATCATTGGTTTCATTAGAAATAATGTAGTCTGTCGATATAGACAACCGGAGGTGATCGTATCAGACAACGCCAAAAATCTAAACAACCAGATGATGAGGGAGTTATGCAGTAAGTTCCATATCAAGCATCGCATTTGTGTCATCTACCGGCCCAAGATGAATGGTTCTGTCAAAGTGGCCAACAAAAATGTCAAGAAGATTATGCAAAAAATGTCCGCCAATCACAAAGGATGGCCTGATCTGTTGCCTCTAACTCTGTTAGCATATAGGACGTCAATGTGCACTTCAACTAGGGCTACCCCTACTCATTGTTCTATGGAATGGAAGCAATATTTCCCATAGAAGTAGAAATAGAATCCCTGCGAATATTAGTAGACTCTCAGATGGAGGAAGACCAATGGTTGTAAGAGCGGTACCACCAGTTGTCCCTGATAGATGAAAAGAAGGCTACAACCATCTTCCACGGGCAGATGTATCAGCAAAGGATTGCTCGATTATACAACAAGAAAGTCCGACTCCGGCAATTCAAAGAAAATGACCTAGTACTGAAGAAAGTTCAGACCAATCAAGATGAAGCCAAAGGAAAGTTTGCCCCGACTTGGGAAGGCCCTTTCATTGTTAAGGAAATGTTGACAGGAGGAACTGTTAGATTACAAGAAATGGATGGGAACGAATTTCCCCAGCTCATCAATACAGACACCGTGAAACGGTACTATGTATAAAACACATGCAAGCTATCATCCTGGTTCTGTGAATCAACCAAATCAGTTCAGGTTTTCACAATAGTTTAAACTACAAATGACTTGATCTCCCTCAACCAGGGAGTTCATAGGCGATTCACGGTGCGGTCAAACCAAATAAAAAATTTAAAAACCCATCAAACCCAAGATCAAATACAAAAGAAACATTTTTTAAACCTTTCAAGAAAAACATGAACTACGAATGACCTGATCTCCCTCAACACGGGAGTACGTAGGCAACCATTTCTGGTGCGGTCTGACCTTCAAAGAAAAATAATAAAACCAATAAAAACCAGTCCCAAGACACCGAAACCTTATAAACCCAAATACTATCAATCCTCCCTGGTCAACGAGCCCTTTAGAGGTACTCTCCGACATCTCACTGTCCTTCCATCAAGAAAAAGCTCATTATACATCAACAATAGCAAGTCATGAAAGAAGTGGTAATCACTCAGCAATGACAAGACATATCCAACAGGGAAGTGAATTAAAATATATTTCTCTAATATATAATACTGTTTGATATATACATTGTGTCCTGTACATGACAAAAATGGCTGATCTAGTATGTGCAGAAAAATAAAAGCTAGTCTATGAACTCGTGGACAATCGGGATAACAGTGCCAACATGGCATCCCTCTTAGAAGATGGAGAAGCAGCTGTAAGCTCATGACCCTCGGCCTCCATATGAGCAAGAATATCCACAGCCATCTGCATAGTGTTGTTGTGACCATCTATGAACGCACTCATGTCTGCAACCAAGCTATATGTATATGATCTGAGTGTAGTGTTGTCCTCAATATAAACATCCCTGGTGGCTATGGCCTCATCCCTCTCAATATAAGTAGCATCTCAGGTAACTAAGGCCTCCTTAATTTTCTTAAAAGCTGCATCTCGGGAAGATCGAGCCTCGTCTCTCTTAACAAATACTGCATCCCTGGTAGCTCGAGCCTCGTCTCTATTAGCAAAAGCTGTGTCCCTGCTAGAAAGGGTTATCAACATCAGCGCTCTAGCGTGATCCCTCTCAAAAGTCATCCGAGCTAGTGAAACAACAAGAGCTGGATCTGTCCCGGCAGGGATGCTTGGAGGATCACTAACTAAAGTTGCTGTCAAATTAGTAAACAAATCATCCTCCGTGGGAGAATCAGGATCCTCCATAGGCTCCTCCTCATCTAAATCAATGCTCGGAGCTGACTGGATAACCGCAGACAATGCGATATCGACCTCCAACCATGCCGAATACTCTGGAGAGCGATCTGGATGGCTAGTAGAGAAATCAGCCCTCTCCTTATGACTTCAACACTCATAAGTCCTGATCAAGTTAGCTGACGACAAAGATGAAGCTGATATTCGCTAATCCATGGCCCCCTCAAAGTAGTGGAGGCTCTGAAACTGATCAAATTGGCCTATGATTGCCAACGGATGATATGTGGTCACCCCTCTCAAACCCGCTAGAGGAAGATAATCCATGCCAACTGCATGAGTGATGAAGCTGTATGGGGAGCTGAGCCCTGAGCAGGGCAAGATCAAAAAGGGATACTCAATCGCCAATAAAAACACCGACCATAACGCCGCATCTGAACACCTCGCAGGCCGAAAAGAGTAGGACATAGCTATCTCATGTGTAAAGCAATACCCATGGTGTCTAAAGGTGCCGATAGGACTCAAGTGTGTCATGAATCACACATACAGCAGAACAGAGCTACCCCAAAACATCCCCCTGGATGGGTACTACAGAAAGTAGCCGACCTTAAAGTCTCGGCTAATGTCATCGGCAGAATCGTACAACCCTACCTGAGGGCACGAACCACTACCATCAAGCCAATATCCCAGTGGTCCAAATATAGTGGCATATACAAATAAGCCATAACGCACATCAGCAGAACATCTATACGTGCAAACTGCCACTCATCTACAGGAATGATGAAATCCCCATAATATCGCTCGTAGCTATCTAGTCGGCCAAAGCTATCAATCAAAAAGTCTATGGACATCACATATCCTGCAATAACCTCCTCAGTAATGACTCTGCGCCTCAGACCAATCATAGTCATGAATGGTCGCCTCATGTCACTGATGGCTGTCCTGGCATAGGTCAGATCCAATGCCAAACCTGAGAGGCGCACATACTCTTCCAATGTAGGAGTCAACCCGTGAAGGCCGAACTGGAAAACTTGGCGCATGGGTATCCAGCAGAATAACATGCCGTCAACAAACCCCTATGGGACCTGAAAAGCTAAATGGGCCAGAGAATGCCCTAACATCTGGTTAACTGTCCCTCTGGCTGTGAGAGGCAGACTATCATACCATAATCTCAGCAAATATGCTACCAAGGAATGTGGCAAATGCTCGATACGGCTGATTGTGGATGACGACATCTGTATAATAGTATCCTGAGACCATCAGGGGTCAAATCTAAACTCACCAGTCTAAATGCATATCCTTGACATAATACATGCATAATGACAATGATAAATGACAATAAGGTGTAATAGATAAAAGAAATATAATACATTTCTAAAATATACTATTTATTGAAAGCATCATCTCTGTCTGCTTATAAAATATAAAATAAAAAGTGCAGGGAAATGGGGCACAGCCACCCAACAACTAACAGAGGCCTATCAAATGATTTAACGAGAAATGGAGCACAACCGCCCAATATCTAACAGAGGCCTATTAAAAGATATAGTGAGAAAAGCTATCAGAAGAAATTTATAACATCTACATCCAAGCAATTGACCTGCTACAGCTCTTCCTGAGTAACAGAATCTAGACCAGTGGGAATGTCAGATCGATAGAAGGGAGGATCAGCACCTGCATAGCTACCTAAAAATGGATCTGCTGAGGGGCCAGCTCTAGAGCTAGAAGGACCAAACGAATCTGCCTCGAAGGGATCCCGGCCAAAGTGCCTGATGAAGAAATGAGCCCTCTCCAACGGTTGGGTCAGTCCTAAAATCTGCTCCAAATGAGTCGACTCTCGGAGGCAAGCTATCCAGTCTGTCATCATCATAAACCCCGACATCATGTCTGCCATAAACTAAGTACCACGAGTCTGAGCCCCAATAGTACGGGGACTTTACCAGCTGTGAAATGCCTTCTGGCTGTAAGGACCCTCTGACAAAGTGAAGCCATCTATGCCCACCATGGGAATGTCTGTGAGTGGCTGAGCTAATGGCCAATGATGACAAGCAGAAGGAACAAAGGGAATACGAATATCTCTCGTCATGCTCCGAATAGCGCACTCTCCCAAGTAAAGCTCCCAACCTCCCTCGATCAAAAATAAAACTCGACGAGTGGCTAATGAAAACTCCCTGCCAGTCGAAAAGCCATCCTCGAACCCGACTGTCAAAAAGTTCAGGATGTAAGGGACCCATGAGATCGAATCGGCAGTCAATAGCTCTAGCTGTAAGCAGGAGTGGGTAAATCCCTCAGCTACAAGGACCTCCGTCAAAGTGGAGTGATGCCAGCGCCGTCTTCTTCGATAGGTCTCCAGGCCCAGAGTAGTGGCAGGACGTTGGCAGGGAAGCCTCTCATATGCCCAAAACTGGTAATACAAAGATCAAAAGTCCTCAGTGATAAAGACTGACAAACGCAAATTAGGAAAGTGAAAGGTAAAAGATGAAGTACTCACCAGCAAGAATGGGTAAAAACCTAGCCAAGCCTCCGTCGCGCTCTCCGAGTGCAAGCGTATCCCTCAGAGAAAATAGGCAAAGGTGTAGGTACCCCAATCAAAATCATTGAGGCGATCCACGTATCGAGTAGCGTCGACTAGGGAAAAAGACACCGTTGATGAGTTATCTGCAACGAAATAACCCCTGATGATCACCAAAAATAGTCGTTGGAGAATGCAATCTCTAACCCTCTAATCATCAGGCAGAGGCTCAGTTAAAGCCCCACTCTGGGCATCTACGCTCAAGGGACTAGAACGGATAGTTCGACCCTTGATGGCCTTCGCGGGAACTCCCAAAAGGGACCTAACGGCAGCATGTGAAATGTCAGTGACCAACGGCACTGGCTCGCCTGCAAACTCTATCCCAATAATGAACCTCCAATCCATAGGTGTCATCATCACCTTTACAGTCCGGCAAATGGAGAGACTGGGTCTGGTGAAACCAGTGCTCTGATAATTCCTTCAGATAACCCTAGAGGCAATGGCGAGGAAGAACAGCAAAAAAGGCCTCGAACCCCCAGGTGTTGACGATGGCCCGATACTTCGGATGCAGAGTATGGTATAAGAAATGGACACTAAACCAGTTCCCTTGTGGCTATGTAAAGCCGAGAAACCTGCATTAAATAGCTAGTCCCGATTAAACTTGTGCTCTGAAATGGCAAAAGAAAGAAAGAAAGGAAATCCAGAATGAAAACTTCAGTCACCTCGTTGGCGTGAAGGTATATCGATGGATGGCACCTCAAATCACCCATTAGCTTCTGAATTGGTACAATAATGACTGGAAGCTCCCTATATAGAGCATGAGCTAGAGAAGGATCAACAAATGGGACATCCTCGTCGTCCACATCATCCGGCGTCTCAACCTGGATCGGACGAATCACAAACTTAGCCAACCTGCGAGGCGGCCAGGCTGGACGTGGCTGAGGAACATCAGAAGCTCTCCTTCGCCTCACACCTGAAATAACCTTGCTAGCACTACCGTGTCTATCTGGCTCCATAACATGGACAATGTCTCTAAATCACCTCAAAAAGGGTGAGGTAAGCCTTAAACCCGTGGCTTATTAAATTGAATAATTTGCTTTATACATTTTTAAGTCCTAAAGCATGCATTAGTTAACAAAATCCCCAGTAGAGTCAAAATTGCATATTCATTAAATACTCTGGCTTTTGAAATTTTTTTCCAGAGTCTCCTTTGTAAAATGGACTGTGCGCATGCACATAGGCATGACTAGGTGGCTATTCAGTAGCACACCTACCCAAAAACATGAACAATTCATATTTATGAAAAAATCAAATTTTAAACTCCCCATGGCAGCTAAATAACCATAAGTATTTTTAGTTGAAAATCCAAGATCATTTGGCCTAAAAAAGGGATGAGTAAACTGATCAAAAAGGGCATCAATTAACTGTCTCAAAAATTAAAAAAATTTACATCAGAATGTTCAGCACAGTAAAATATGCATATTTACTAAGTTTGAAAATTTTTATCAAGTCATATAGGCACGCCTATTCGCTATATTGTGTTTAGAAGCATACTATATGATATTTAACATTTTAAGGGTCAAAACTGGAAAAGAAAGGATGTAAACATTACCAGAGATGTGCAGAACGTTTGTACGGTGACGGAATTTGAAAAAAGCAGCCTGAACTCCGCAGATCTGAAGGAAAAATTTAGTTTTTCTTTAGATTTCAAGTTTGAAAATAAACTTGGAAAGACACGGGAGCCCAAGTTATAATCACAGGGAGTAGCAGCCCCATCTGTGGTTGCCACACCTCCACATGTAGCTCCTTAGTGTGGGGCCCACCCCCTCCGATTCGGTCAAGTTTGAGTTGAAACAGAGTTTACAGAAGCTGAAAAGTCAAATTCGAAAAAATAAAACTGCTACGCGATTGAGCGGATTGGCCTGAAATCCTGCGTATAGTCAACAAGTTCCTGACGAAAGGAAGGAACTTCATGTAAACCATTGGTCGAGACCCTGAAGTGATATTAGAAGCCAATGATGAAAACTGCTAAAAACTGCCTCTGGCCGAGCATCGGGAAAGTCCGGCGTTGTGAACAGTGAGTTTGAAAGCATCAAAGTGTCCAGATTTGTTCGAGGGTATGACTTACCAGAAATATCATCCCCACGTCAAGATCGATCAGGTCTGACATTGCAAGCCATTGGAGACAACTCCAATGAAGCATCGGGAACAATCCGGTGGTGAAGCCATTGACAACTACTTCAGCGAAGGTCAGAGGGTCTGACATTGCAAGTCATTGGTGACAACTCCAACGAAGCATCGAGAGCAATCTGGTGAAGAAAACCGTTGAAAACTACTTCGGCGAAGATCAGAGGGTCTGACATTGCAGCCGTTGGCAACAACTCTAAAGAAGCATTGGGAAAGATTCGATGAAGAAAACCGTTGAAAACTACTTCAGCAAGGGTCAGATGGTCTGACATTCCAACCGTTGGCGACAACTCTAGCGAAGCATCGGGAATGAGACGGTGATGAAAACTATGTAAAAGTTTATCCCCACAGATGACAGATAATGGAATCTGTTATGCAAATACCCAGCGTGAAAACCGGGAGGGATTGGTGATTCAACCGACCATTGCAAACTGTTGTTCGAGTAGGCACCAAGAAGGTTCGGTGATGGTCAAACTCTGCAAACTATCATTTGAGTATGAATCAAATCAAGTCCAATTAACCATTGAAAATTATCGTTCATGAAGGCATCGAGTAGGCTCGATGATGGTGAAATCATTAGCAACTATTGTTCGAGTAGATCATGAAACTTCTACCTCCGACAGAAACGGCGGCGTCAACTGAACAATGATCCAAACAGTTTGCGACAACTCTAACGTATCGTTGAAAAATATTCGATAAAGTAAGCTGGTGTAAGCTATCATCAGGATAGGCATCACGAATCCCCAATGAGGTTACTCATCATAAAAAAAGGATCCCCAACAGAGAAAAAAGTTAGAGAACTCATATAGAGACAGAGGATGTTGATGACAACCCCACCGTCGAATTCAAAAATGTCCAATGGCATTAGCCAAGAGAAAATCTTCCCCCACAGAGATTATCAATGGATATGGTAAACCATGAGCTTCAACCCAGTGTAGCATCAAGAAAGATTCGGTGATGGTCTGGATGTTGCAAGATACCGTTCGAGTAGGCGTCAAGAGAATTCACTAAGGGCTATCATGGATGACGTCATCCCTAGCAGAAAATGGAGTAAACAGCCAGTGATAGCCTAACACTACGAGGACATCTAACATTCATAATATGTCATACAATGCATTGCATTACATGTGCATATATCATATGTCCAGTGTCTACCAGTCTTTATCTTGTTCATTTCATTGCATTGCATAAACATGATAAAGAGGGGCATCTGTAGACACTTGAAATTTTTCATTCCTGTTACTAACTTTACAGGAGGACAAAATTGTCTTTTACCTTCTAGAGACAACCCTGGAAGTTTAAACCCAGGTACAGCTACAGTGACAACCCTGGGAGTTCAAACTCAACCCCGACGACAACTCCGGAAGATCAAACTCAACCCCGGCGACAACACCAGGATGTCAATACAAGCCCCGAAAATAACCCGGGAGGTACAGAAGCACCGGCGATAACCCCGGGAGATCAAACTCAACCCCAGCGACAACACCGGGATGTCAAGATAAGCCCCAACAACAACACAAAAGGCACAGCAGCCCCAACGATAACCCTGAGAAATCAAATCCAACCCTGGTAACAAAACTGGGATGTCATAACAAGCCCCGGTAATAACCCAGGAGATACAGCAGCCCCGGCGACAACCCCAGGAGATCAAAATCAGCCCCGATCACAATACTGGGATGTCAAGTCAAGCCCCGATAAAATCAGGATGTCAAGTCAAACCCCAGCGATAACCCTGGGAGGTACAGAAATCTTGGAGACAACCCCGGTAAACCAGATCAACCTTCAAAGACTGCCCCAAATCATCAAATCATCCCCAGAGACAACCCTAGGAAACCAACTCAACCTCGGAGATAACCCTGAGGACGAACAGGATCAGCTGGGATCAAACCTCGGAGACAACCCCGAGAAAACAGTCGAAAGCCTTGCCAACGCAGGAGACAACCCCTAGAAGGGCAAAATTATCATTTTACCAACTTGAAGCCAAATCAATCAAAATCAAGCCAAGTTAATGCAATGAAGGGTAGAAAGAGCCATGACATCGATCCCGAGTAAAAACAGCATAATACAGCTCAACAGACAAACTACAAAAAAATAAAGATCTGGTTATAAACCCATCTTCCTGGATTCAGAAAAGGTTAAGTCCCATGTCATTGTGTCTCTCTTGAAAAGGGCTTTCCGAAAAGGTATAGCACGCCTTTAAACGGACGCTCTGATCAAAAGTTAGGAAAGTTTGAACCTGACATTGCGTTGCTAGGAGTGCACATACTTCGAGACGAAGGAGACCCACTAGGTGGGGCCCACCACAAGGAGTCGTAACTCTACTCACGGCAGCCGCGGGTAGACCTGCTACTATTTTGTTCAATAAATGAGACCCCCCCTCCCTTGGCAAAAAAGAAGAAAAAAATAGAAAAACGCTCTGAAACTACGCCCATTTCGTCTCTTAGCCCTACTTCTAGTACTCTAAACATAGATTTTATTCTTCTAATACGTTTGCACAAGTATATTCTACAACATATAAAAAATTAACCGGTGGAAACGTCTATTTGAAGCCCACCGAGTGGCAAAAAGCCCGTGGAGCAGTATATTGTAAGTATTTTTATGATCAGAACTCATTTCTTACTTCAATACGTATATGTGAACGTGCATATAAAGTTTTACCTTTTGTTTTTGCCCGAAACTAAGTTCTGTGGCTGTTTTAGCTTACATTTTAGTATATATAAGTATATATATACGTCTTTCTTCGTTTGCATAGTTTGGATCGTCGATCCGTGACTTTTACTCGCTTATATGTATATATACCAACTTGTTCGGCCCGGATCGCTGATTCGTGGCGTTTTTAGCTTTATTATATATATATATATATATATATATATATATATATATATATATATATATATAACTTACTATATATATACTAACTTTTCAATTCTGTCAAGCCTGGATTGCAAATCCGTGGCATTTACTGCTTTTATATATATATAACTATATATATATATATATATAATTTTTCTGACTTTGTTTGGCCTGAATTGCTAATTCGTAGCCTTTTTCACTTTAATATATATATGCTAACTATATATATTAAAATTTACATTTCAGTTTGTCCTGGATTGGAAATCTGTGGCTCTTTACCATTTTTATAAATATATATATATATATATATATATATATATATATATACACACATTTTTGTTGAGCCTGGAGTAATTCATGGCTCTTTTACAGCTTATATATATATATATATATATATTTACTTTTCTGTCGAGCCTGGAGTAATTCGTGGCTCTTTTACAGCTTATATATATATATATATATATATATATATATATATATATATATATATTTCCTGTTCTATTGAGCCTGGATTAATTCGTGGCTCTTTACAGCTTATATAAATATATATATATATATATATATATATATATATATATATATATATATATATATATTCCATTTCAGTCGGGCCTGGATTGGAAATCCATGGCCCTTATATATATATTCCATTTCAGTCGGGCCTGGATTGGAAATCCATGGCCCTTTACAGCTTTTATAAATATATATATATATATATATATATATATATATATATATATATTATTTGCTCATTGTTATTAAATATTTGCTTAAAATATTCATTTGGTATGAATCTGCACTGATGTAAATTTGGCAAATCAGATTTATCTAAATCTAGCCTTTTCTACCTTTTAAAACTGTTTAAAATAGGTCCAACCAGAATCTGGAAGCTAGAATGGCTAAAAAAAATTTAAATCTAATTTTTTTAGTTTTGTAAATATTAAAGCGACCTTGCGACGTCTAGAGTACAAATTGCATTTCTTTGTGAATATCGGTGCTGTGTAGGTTTTCTTGGTCCTTTTATGTGAGCCTAGGAATCGTGGGATTGACGATCAAACTGATCTAAATCTGATTCCCACGATGGACAAACTCCATATTACAAATGTATCCTGCCAGTTTTCTGTAAAATGTACATCCGAGGGACCTTAAAACGGTTATTCGGATTTAAGGTCTTAAACATAATGAAATATAGTTTGTAGTGCTAGAGTCACTCCAATGGCTGTCATGCCCATGAGAAGACCAGCACTTGTATATAAATTCTGTGGAAGAGATTGCGTCACATCCCGACAATAAACATTCAAAATAAGCCAAAGGCTGAACAGAATAAAATGGAAGTATCGATTTGCTTCAATTCCTATGCGAGCAAAAGGGTTTGAAAGCCAACCTTTTAAAACATCATTTTTATATCTTGTCTAAACAAAATGACTTTTCAAACAAATCAAACCCTTCGTATATAGGTTCAATAAAATATGACACTACTTTCAAATCAAACAAACGTAGGCTCAATTACTTCCAGCATACACACACACATTGCAATTTAAAAGGAAAATATTGAAAATATGCGGTACCGTGTTTCACGGAAGTTGGTGGGTGCCTAACTCCTTCCCCCCACTTAATATCCCTTTTCATATATACATATATATTTTTAACCAACTCTGTTAATATCCCTTTTCATAGTTTAAGGAAAACTAAAAAAATAAATCTTTTTATGATATCATGATACTGTACCGTCGTAATGGAACGTTGAGGATTCCCGTGAAACACCATACCATAGTGGGCTGACAATCCTATGATCACATCTCGCACTAGGTTCAACTGCATTGATGACTTCCTCTATTATTATTTCTGCACCATACCAAATGATGCATATAATCAAAAATATATTTTAAAAATTTTAAAATCATTTTTGTCTTAGCCGAAATAATTAGCAAAGACATGTGAATAATAGCATTGTTTTAAAAATTCATTGATTCAATCATTTGATCCAATATTTCTCAAAAGACTCAGAAATGCAAACATCAGCACGAAGTCAATAAATTTCAAAAATCTAGCATAGCTAGAAGATTTAGAATATCCAATTTTCCTCTATCAATTTAAATATTTACCCCACTGCTTGATTACTTAATCATTCTACCAATCTTTTGCACCATCAATGCTCATTATACCAAAAATTCGTAGTTCTTGCTTCATAAGTTTTCTATACCCGGTATAGTTCACCAAACTTACCACACTTTGGAAGTTCAGGAATTTGCCACAATAATATGCGTTTAGGAACTTGTCCTAACAATACGTAGTCTAAGAACTAATCAGGGACTATGCATACGCTTAGGGGTTCAAAAACATACATACGATTATACGTCACAAATTTACCATAAGTATGAGTATTAAGAACTAGCACCTAATCTTAATAGCCTCTGACTATCAAATATACACATGAGAAAAGAATCACCTTTCTGCCATATGTACATTGATAGTGTGACACCAATATTCCAATGATTATCAATGTGATAAACTGAGTACAAGCACAAAATCTCAGCCCATACAAAGGTTTGTACAACTTAGCCATCACATGAGTCCTCGATTGAAATCCCACCTAAGTTTATCTTGCTCTTAACTTGTTCTTTGCTCGATAAAAATCTTCTGTATCTCATCACTTATAACTCCTCGTGAGCTTACCTCGTACTATTTCATAGTACATTCTTTTATAGCATCAAGTTATAACTTCTCAATCATTACAGATCATCTATCACTTTACGGCTTAAACAGATCACGTCGTGATCTTATCCTACAATCATATTTCCTTATAATTCTTTCATACTTTATGATCGTTTGGTTATTACTGTAACGAACGAGATTTTTGTATGTGATTTTAAAGTATTTATTGAATTAAATAAATATTTTGGTTAATTTATTTGTTGTGTTGAGTAGATAATTGATGTGATTATGTTATGGAGTAATTTAATTAACTATAATATATTAATTAAATTGATGTTTAGTAATTTTGTAGTTGAAGTTTTAATTTAATTGGGAAAATTAAATTAAATGAATTGTTAAATGATTATAATGTTGTTGCAATTTAAGTAAATTATAATTTAATGGGAATTATAATTATGTGATAATTTGATTTATTTTGTTTATGTTAACTTTAATTTAATTGAATTTAAAAATTAAAATTTAATTAAATAAAGTGTGACAATTAAACTATAAAGTAAGTGAGTTATTAAAATAAATTAAAGTGGTTTAATTTAGTTTTACCAAACAATGCCCTATGGCTTTTTGAATTCTTATTTTAATATTGTTTTGTCAAACAAGCCTTAGTGGCTTTTGATTTTCAAAATTTTAACTGATATATTTAAGTAGATACTAAATTATCAATTTTTATTTTACGTTAATATGTATATATCTGTTATATATGTTTTTACGTAATGTTTAGAGAGAGTTATCAGAGAGAAAAGAAAAAAGGAAGAAGAGAAGAGAAGAGAGAAAGAATTTCTCTGTGAGTTTGAGAAAATAAAGAAGGATTCTATCATCTTCTCTAGCTAAACAAGCAATCAATGTATAATTCTTGTTTAAAAGTTTTAATTTTAGTTTTCTAAAAAAAATTCTCTATGTTTGAGTTTTCTTGAATAATTTTTGAAGATATGGCTTATATTTGTTAATTTGTACATATAATCTGTTTTACGTGGCTTATATATGATGTAGAGTTGATAAATCTATGAAAACATGATAAATATGAAGAAATCATGTTTACAGTGAAGTATATTTGTATATGGTTTATTTGATACCAAAATTAGTGTTCAATTCGTATTATAATGTGTAAATTGATTTCTTATTGTGTTAAAACATCAAGAAATGAAAAGAACACAATTTGAATGAAGTAATTTTGTTGAAAAACGAGTTTCCAGTGATTGATTTTGTTAAGAATATCTAAAAATGGAGTTTTTACAAAAACATGAAATTTAAAGGTTCTAATTTGATTGTTTATATTGCTTTAATAGTTATAATCATGCTCTACATGCTTAAAGATGATTCTGTGAAGTCTATATAGTTTTGGTATGCATAGATTGTTGTTTGAGCATAGTTTATGGCCTTGTATGGCCTAAAATGTGTTCTTCGCGAGTTGTGTCGTGGCGCCACAACACCTATTTTGTTAATAAACAGAGCGCTGCAGCGCCATAACAGTGTCTGGAGACGTGACATGGCGCCGCGACGCCTGTTCTGTGAGTAAGGAAGCGTGCTGCAACACTGAGTCCAAGTAACAGCGCCTGTTCTGTGCGTAAAACAGAGCGCTGCAGCGCCATATCTGAGCCGCAGCGCCGGATTTAAGGCTTATGGGCTGCGCCGCAGCTCCACTTGGCTGTTTGGCCCAAAAATGTGATTTTTAATATGCAGTCCAGTAAATGTTAATGTAACTTTATCTTATGAATATAAAAGATGATTAATCATAATATATGTTATCAAAACAGATTGTAATCAGCTTATAATGTTATGTGTGATGACTTTAAAGTGGTAATTAATTGGTGTTGTGATACTAAATGATGTGTAGGGGAACGCGAGTAGTAATTATTAATATACGCACGAGGGAAGTTCCTAAACCTTACTTTTATATTGCGCAAGTTTTCTTATTCCTGACTTATTATCTATGCATGTTTCTTAATTAATGATTCCTTTCTTCAAGGCCAAAATTCTTCA